>CAWUFW010006704.1:0-600000 GCA_963921515.1 Calotriton arnoldi
TTAAAAATGAATGCTTGATAAGGTAACTTCTTCTTTGCAGGAATAGCACAAAAGCAAAGTTCGTACGAGTCGGTAGCTCCGTCCGAGCCTACCGTGATGCTGAAAACCACAGAGTCTAACAGTTCCAGCCGACCGCGTCGATACGGGCCAGCAGAGTCATGAACAGACTCGGTTACAGTACCTTTCTCGTTGTGGCTGGTACGGAGTGTACGAGCCGGTCGGCGTTCGTCGCGGTTGCGGTGCAAGACGGAGCGATGCAAGGTGCGGTGTCCCTCGATACGGTGCAGGCAGCGGCTCGATGAGCGTCGTGCAGACGGAGTCGGTGAGTCCAAGGCGTGCGATGCAGGGTGAGACGATGCTCGATGCGGTGCTGACAGGTTGCGATGCAGGCGACCCTAGCCGGAGTGCGGAGCTGGCGTCGGACAGCGGTGCGGAGTCGGAGCGGTGCGTCGCAGACGTGCGAGCGGTGCCCCAAATGCGGTGCGGTCACGACTCTTGAGCCAGTTGCAGCGACCTCGTCGGTCGGGTCCGGTTGGTTCAGTGAAGCGATGCGATGCGAACTGCGGTGCCCACAGGTCACGGTGCAAGCAGCGGCTCGATGTTGGCGGTGTTGGACGTTGCCCACGGTGAGACCAGGGTTGCGATGCGAAGCGGGGCGATGCGGTCTGCGGTGCAAACAGGTCACCGGCCAGGGATGGATTTGGTTGACGGAGTCGGTTGCGGTTCCCTTCCTCTGTGGCAACTGAAACAGCGTTCCAGAAGCGGTACCCAGAGGCTTGTGAAGTCTTTGCAGTCCCTGAGACTTCTTAACAGGAGGCCAGCTCGGTTTCTGGCCCTTGGAGATACTCAGCACAAGTTTGGAGAAAGTTCAGTCCAGTCCTTTCACTGCCCAAGACAGAAGCAGCAACTGCAGGCCAACCCCACAAAGCAAGAACACAGCAAAGGGGCAGTACTCCTCCTGGCAGCTCTTCCAGCTCTTCGTCTTGGCAGGTTCCTTGATTCCAGCAAGATCTAAATTCATGGGGTCAGGGCCCCAATATTTATATCCCAAATTCCTTTGTTCTCTGAAGGCAGAGAGGCCTTTGCCTGGTCCAAACCAGTTCTGGGGCACTTTGTTGACAAGTCTCCGTCCCTTCTTTCAGTGAGTAGGCCAGGGACATCAGACGCACCACAGGAGGTGGAGCCAGCATTGTGGAGGGAAGGCACTGTCCTATTCAGGGCCCAGGTGCGACCCCTCCCACCCATCTACAGGTCGATCTGGCTATTCAGCCCTGCGCTGACTCACCCTGTCTCCTGGCATCCCCCATCCCCTGTCACTCACATTCCAGACAAGGAATACACAACCTCGCAGAGGCAGGCTTGGATGGTTAGACCAGAAAATACCCACTTTCTAAAAGCGGTATTTTCAAACACAGAATGTTAAAACCAACTTCACTAAAAGCTGCATTTTATCATTCTGAGTCCAGGCATACTAAACTTGAATTTCTACCATGTTCCCGGGTCAGTTAGGATTATATACTGTATTAATCAAAACCGCCCGTTCTGGCCTAGGGGGAACAGGTAGCCTTGCAATAGTGAAAAACGAACTAGGCTGTAATTCACTATCAGGACATGCCGCACACACCCGGGCATGTCCTACCTTTCGCATACAACGCACCCTGCCCACAGGGGTACCTTGGGCCTACCTTAGGGGTGACTAACATGCAGCAAAGGGAAGGTTTAGGGACTTGCAAGTGTGTGCACTTGCCAAGTCGACATGGCAGCCCCAGGCTGCGCACAGGCTCTGCGATGGCAGGCCCGAGTTACACTTTACGGGCTGTTTGCGTGGGTGGCACAATCCAGTGCTGCAGCCCACCAACAGCATTTGGTCTATAGGCCCTGGCACTCATAGTTCACTTTACAAGGGACTGACACATAAACCAAATAGGCCAATCATGGAAACACCAATCCATAACACATTTTATACAGGAGCACTTGCACTTTCCCACTGGACCGCAGTGAGGAAAGTGCGCAGAATCATCACACCAGCAAAAACAGAGTCAAAACCGGGAGGTCAGAAAGCAAAAAGTCAGGGGAAACACGCCAAAAGATGCCAAGTCTAACAATGACCTAACATTAAAGGAATGTAATTTAATCGAAATCTTAATAATATATATCTATGTTGTAAATTTGTAACAAACGATAGGTAAGAAAAATTCATATTGTTCATACTAGGTACCATATGATATTGTCTGACAGTACAGAGTTTAAAATTAATATCAAATCTCTTCTCATCAAAGTGGGCTAATAGCCGGGCCTTTAGATCGGGTTTTTGTTATTATTGTGCATGAACTCGGGTGCGTATATAGGTTATATAAACCTATAATGTGTAGTGTGGTCTCAATATATCCATTTTATTTTTCCTACGCCATCCAGGTTCAGGCAGTCCATTATGATGTGTCTGGTTAAGGCTAAGGTTTCCTTTCGCCACACTGAATGCCACAGAAGGATTGGGGCCATACAGATCTTATCTGTAATGTATGGAACGTTCAACTCATGATGACAAATATAATTGGCACAGGATTGTGGTAAAGAAGCCAATTTTTTCAAAAAGCCGTCCTCTATACTTTGCAGTTTAGAAATATCAGATGTGGCCCAGACAGCTGCCCTATAAGAGGCAACCGATACTGTTTTTGCGGCATGTATTTTCTTAATAACTTCTAGCGGTTTGGTTCCCAGTTTTTTTATAAATCTAAAAAGGCCTCGTATACTTTTTTGCATTAGGTGTGCTCTGTTTACTATCATATTTCACCAATTACTTCCCTAGATAATTAAAAACTTCCACCACCTCTAATTTTAGGCCTTCGATGTACATTCTAGTTTGCTTCTGTGGTCTCGGGTCTGCCACAAGAACAAACGACTTGTTATAATTAACTTTCAAGTCCAAATTATTCATAAATCCTACATACCCCTCTATGAGTCGCTGGAGTGCGTTGGGGGTACGTGCCAGCAGTACAGCGTCGTCTGCATAGAGGAGTATCGGGACTAGGCTTGAGTTAATAGATGGGACATCTGTAGTAGATCCTAATAAAGCTGACTGAACAGCGTTCGTATAAAGAGAGAATAAAAAAGGGGCCAAAACGCACCCTTGCCTCACCCCCGTGTGATTCTAAAGTGTCTACTACATTCGCCATTCTTTCCAAATCGACCACAGCCCTCAGCGTCAGAATACAGTTCTCGGATAAAATTAATTATCGGAGACTCAACTCCCAAAGACTCCAAAATTGGCCATAACTTGGAATGCATTACACAATTGAAGGCCGCTGTCAAATCCATAAACGCCATGTATAGGTTGCCATACTTGGCCACCGTATTCTTTGCTATTATTAGATTTAGATTGAGTGACTGGTCCACAGTTCCCTTTCCCTTCCTGAAGCCATATTGGCTCGGGATTATTATGTTCTTTTCCTCCGCCCAAGCCTCTAATCTATTTAGGAGCAGCAGGTCCATCAATTTCGCTGTTGAATCCAATAAGGAGATGGGCCTGTAATTTTTTGGAACTGCCTTATCGCCTTTTTTATGGATGGGGATAATAACCGATTTTTTCCATGAGGCTGGAACGGCTCTTTGTGCAATTACATTAAAAACATTTGTGAGCAATGGGGCCCATAAATCTAAGTTATTTAAAAAGAAATCAATCGGGATCCCATCTGGCCCAGGGGCCTTCAATCTTTTAAACTGTTTCAGAGCTTGCATTACTTCTCCCTGAGTAAAATGCAGATTGCCTCCGACCCTACCAATTGGTGTCACTGTTAGAGAATCGGTTGCCTCCTCCGGGATGTAGAAGACACCTTCAAAGTGAGCTATCCAGGCCTCTTCGTTTACATGAGCATCTAGTGAGATCGTATTTTCCTCTCCTAGGAGAGGAGCATTAATTAAAGACCAGAAATCCAGACTGTTATTTCTAATAGCAGCAAGTTGTAACTTGTCCCACAAGTCTTCCTTTAATGCTTTTAGTCTATCTGACCTTACTTTTTTATAAGTCTGCCTCAGGGCCTTCACAAGATTCGTATCTCTAGGATTGGCCTTCAGGGCCATATGGAGGTTTTTAAGTGCAGTAGCACAGTTCTCATCAAACCAGGTGGCCTCTTTACATTTTCCAGAGGGAATAGGTCGGCGGAGATTATTGTGAATTTCCAGTAGGATCCGCTCAAAGGCCAGTGGAATATCATTACTATTTAAATTTGGATTGAGACAGGTTAGAATCTCTGGGGTCATTTTACCTACAATAATCCTTGTGAACTTCGTTATGTCTACTTTTTCCCACTTTAAAACAATCCCATTTTTCCGTGCAATCAAGGGTTTCGGGGCTAGTTTCCCACGTGGTGCCTGACTTTGATCCAAATGAATGTTAAAGGTTATTGCAGCATGGTCACTAAAAGCATTAAAGTTAATCCTTATATTAGTGATATGGTCTCTACTTGATTCTGAGACTATAATGTAATCAAGAGTTGAAAAGTAAGACCCAGTAGAAAAAGTGGCTTCCAATTGGCCCGTGGTATTGTCACACAGATTTATTATCACTAGACCATTGCTTATCAATAACCTATTAAGCGTATTACAAAGGTTATTGTGAAAAAAATGGGGAAACGACTCCCCATCCTCATCAGTCAGTCCACATGCTGGCGAATTAATCCTGGAACAGGAATGTGCATTAAAATCACCCAGCCATAGGATTTCACATGGGTAATGGGAGACATTTATCAAATTGCTAATATCTTTTTCCAGCGGGTCCAGAATTATTGCTCTGGTTCTTTCAAAGTTGTTATTATAAAAATTTATAACAATCCAGTTCCTACCATGGTATAACTCACGGGAAGAAGAATGTGATAGTACGGTGAAGTATTTACAAAGGTTATTACCTTTAAAGTAAGTGTATTAGAGATAAATGTTGCTAGACCACCTCGAGAGCGACCTGCAGACGATGGTATAGCAGGAGTCAAAAATGAGCGATAGCCATTTTGATTAATCTGGTCAGGCTCCCAAGTCACTTGGAGACAAAGTATATCATATTGGGTTATCATGGTCAGCCGGTCAACATTACTCTTTTTTTGCTTATATCCTGCGATGTTCCACAAGATGAATTTAACCTGCTCCCTATCATGTCCCAAATGATAGACCCTGTGTCATAGGCGCACTATCACTCCGGGCACACAATATTAATTGTGAGATATGATTAGACCCGGGTACCATGACTGATCCATTAGATGGTTTTATGTCTGCCTCAGGAAGTCAATCACAATCAGCGTGATCCCCAGTACTGAAAATCGATTATTAAGGGGTACTAGTGTGGTTACATATGGAAAGTGTGTGGTTACCGATAGTGAGGATAGTAAGTGGGTTTGGTCTTATAGTGTACTGTTGGGGGTAGACTGGAGGGTTTATAAAAAAAAACAACGGGAGGACACAGATCTCAGAATCATATGAGGGAGTAGATGGCAGGGATTTCAATAGATTGCCCGCCACAGACTGGTCATTAAAATTTAAGACAATGCAATCCCCTCCTATAGTTTTCGGGCCGGGTCCCACCCACTCTACTCTTCTGGCCATTATGAGGTACTGGTACAATTTGAATCTAGGACCCACTGTTTTGGCAAGCCAGTGAAGGGCTTTATGCATTAGCTGCACAGTGGATTCCTCTTGTTCAGGTCTAAGTTTTGGTGCATATGGACAAGCTGCTGGAGGGAGATCTAGCGTCACTTTTTGTTTGTAAGGATGCTCATCTTGATAATTTGGTTGCCTTCTATCAGAGTCACCATTACCCCTCCTAACCAGGGGGCCACTTCTTACAGTTGGAATAGCGTCAATGGCCCTCTCACCTGTTTGGGATTGCAGTGTGTGTGAGGCCTCTGATTGTAACCTCAAATCAGGCATATTGAAAGCATTTTCTGTGGGGTAGTCAGAATTATGAACAGAAGCAGAAGATAATCTTAGAGGTCTTAACTGCAAGGGTGTTGGATCCTGGCGCGAGGCAAGGGGGTGGAGAATAGTTCTGATCCAAATGTAACAGCTCCCGTTGTTCAAAGATAGGCATATGGCCTCCAGACCCCCCTGGGCCCCGTTCCCTCCCTGTATTTTAACTTGTAAGTTTGTTTGACAACAAAGTCAATGACTCCTCAATTTTTACGAGTCTAGTAATGAGGGGCTGTAAAGCAAGAGACAAAACTTGTTGCAGTTTCTGGTACAGTTCATCGACTGACGCAGTTAAAACCCCCAGGCCAGAGGACCGAAGATTATCTTCGTGAGTAGATTGAACAGTACTTTTTGCCGATTTTCCAGTCTTTAATATCGGTGCCTTTCTCACCCTTACCCTTTTTCTTTTGCCCGGGGGTTCGGTTAACGGGCTACCTTCAGAAGGGCCATCAGGGGGGGGCGACCAAGGCAATGTAGTAGGATAACTGTGATTAACATTTGATTTATGAGCTTGTAGAGTTAATAAGGATCCACTTAACTCAGGGGCGGATCTTACCTCCTCCAACAAAAGGCGCCATTCTGCTATCTTGATTTCTTTGGACAGCACATCCATGGCTCTCACCAGGAATGAGTCCAAGGTATTGATAACTTCACCAGATGCCTCCATGGCCTTTGCCTTCCACTTTACCATTGTTACTGGCGCAGGATAGAAGAGGGTCAGAGATCAGGCGTTAGGGGGGTGGCCCAGCCCAGCCTATTCCAGGTGATGACAGGCGTGGACGGGCCCGCCCTTGGCCCGGGCTTTGCTCAGGCATGGCCAGGGCGCATCCCCGCGCGCGTCCCGCACCGCGGGACTCCTGGCGTGCTTTTGTGCGTGGCTGGCAGCACAAGGGCTGCTGGGACTCCGAGTCCCCAACGAAGATGCGTTGCTCCCAGAGGGAGATATTGAGGCTGATGTGAGGCTGCAGCGACAGCATTTCTTGCGAAAGCAGAAAGTTTTCACAAGCTCTTCAGCAGTGCACTGCCAGACGTCCAGCTCATACTGATGAGGGAGGTCCTCGCCACCTGGATCATTCCTGCATCTCCATGCTCACAGTGACCTTGTGGGAATTCCTGCACATTGTATGAAGTACAGATTGAAAAGGGTGCCAGCAGGACTCAATAGCTCTGCTTAGCACGCAGGTTGTCAAATAGGACAGCAGAACTCAACCTTATAACAGACCCTTGCCAAGATGGTTATCAGTCTATTGGAGGATGTCTGAGTATCCCAATCAAAGATGTTGCAGAGTTTCTTCCTGTGATGTCAGTTCCTGTTTGAAGCGTATGCATATATAACATAAAGACTTTAGCTTTTCCCCTTCCTGATGTTAGGAGGGGGTTGGTGCATTGTTTCTTTCTTTAGCACTACCTCATCTTCAAATCAGGAAATCAAAAATTGCCAAAGGAAGTTTTTTCTCCTAACTGTGACCCTCTAAAGGAGATACTTGCCACCTCTCACATACACTGTTCTGTGCAGGGTGGCACTTTCACTACTGGGAGGAGTTGCCCTTTCACTGAGCAATCTAGAAGGTTTACAACTGACTTTCTCAGTGTCCCGTCCTGACATAAATGCACCATAATACCATCCAGTGAGATGCTTCCATCCAGAGGAAGACCATTCTATCCACAAGGCTTATCCCTCATTCTCTAAATCTTATCTCCTCTTTTCCATCTCTTGCTATCTCTTACTTATCATTGAGTGATTCTGATCTGTGATTGGTGGATATATTTAAGAGATGTCCATCTGAGAGTCTTGACCATACTTCAATCATGATGGTATGTCATTGTCAACCATGTCATGAAGGAGAGATCTCAAATTCAAAATCAATACTTTTGAGTAAATAAGTAAGAAACAATGAATTTGTAGAAAGCCAAAATTGGAAAATTAAAATGAGTATATTTTATTATTTTTACATGTGTTTTCTAAAAGCAAAGGTGTAAGTGTGTCAGAATGTGGGAGATTGCCGTCCTGCAGCCTTGCATGCATTTGTTCTCTTCGGTGGTCTTGCATAATGGACTTGAGGGTAAAAGATAGAGTAAAGCGTCTATCATTAATTCAAGAAGGGTCCTGGGATCTGGAGGCATTTCCTTCTCTGGTGTTGGTGATTGGCACTCACACAGTAATTATTTCTTAGTTCTCAGCATCCACCCAGTTCCAGGATGGACACTGGGACGTGGATATGTTAGCTGCCCCAAACACTTCTTTCCCATCTCAGGATGGCAGTGAGCATTAGGTCATTGCACATAAAAGTGCTTGTCAAGGGAATCAGTAACTGCGTAAAACTTTTTACTCCCCTACCTGGCAATGCGTGCTGCTGGTGGATGCCAACTGGCGGATATAACACTTAGTGGAGTCTTCAAGAGTCTATAGATCAAGCTTTCTTACTTTTCTTTAGTCCTTGGTATACATCATTAGCTCATACTGTATCAGAATGATTTACAATTATTATTTTATGTGTATTCAGCGTTATAGGCCTCTGTTCAGCCTTCATTACTTGCTGTCTATGCCTTCATAGTGGTCTGGTCATTCTGAGCAAGAAAAAAGGGAGCTGCCTCCTTCCAGTCTTCTTCCCCTTTCCACAAATCAGCCCCAGGACTTATGTATTCATCACAGTTGGTTCAAGTCACTTAGCTGAGGAAGGAAAAGACGAGAGTTCACCCTTGATTCCTTCCTGCCTGCCTGATCTCCAGGATTCTGACTCTCAGGGGCAGATTTACAAGAACTGATGCATCCCTGCATATTAGCAGGGATGTGCCAGTTAAATTGCGACATGTAAAAAAACCCTTGCGCCACCATGGATGCGCCGCATTTACAATACGGCGCACCATGGCGCAAGGATACACAGATGCGTGACGCATCTTTTCGGCGTAAGGGCAGCGCATTGCTGGAGTCGTGTCGCAAGTACGACGCAACTCCAGCAATGGTTAGGAATGCCTATTCCTAACGTGCTGCCTCACTCCTTACGCCTGCTTCAAGCAGGCGCAAGGTTTTGATGCAGTGGCGTTGTAAAAGTGACTCAGTGAAATCTTGTAGATTTCACTGCGTCACTTTTACGAGGCTTTCCTGCATGGGAACGCCCACCCTACATACATTATACCTGACGCAGGTATAATGTAGCGCAGGGCTTTACAACGTGACGCATCTCCCTAGATGCGTCATGTTGTAAATATGTCGCAACGTGGCGCATTGTTTACGACGCCGCTGCGTCACAGAAGTGACGCAATGGCGGCGTAAAGTTGTCGCAAGGGGCTTGTAAATCTGCCCCTCAGTTCTTATATACCCTTTTTTATGAGGCGTCCCGTGCTATGAAATGTTAACTAAAATACTATTGGCCATGTTGTTCTTCTAGGTGTTATTTGCAGCTAAGTGGTTTCTCCAAGACCATCCTCTGGGCTGAATCTTGTTCATGGTTTTTTATCCTTTGTCCCTTTTCCTTTAACAGTAATGATGACATCCATGATATCCTCTTTTCAATGGGCTTTTTTGTCCCTTGCTCCTCCCTTAAAGCCTGTGACAGGGATACACCTTAAGTACTGCTCCTTCTGACTGAGGGCTCACGCTATGACTGTTAGTCTTCACACTGCGCACCCCTTACATAACATGAGAATTTGAAAAGGAAGGAAGACAGAGCTGAGAGCTTTCCACCCTTATCAAGTGCACAGCCTTGTGGAGTAACCCAAGAAATCTGAGCTTTCCTCCTTTCTTCAGGAAAGGCTTTGGTCCATGGCATACCACTTTTTTCCAATGCATTTGACACAACAATTTCCATCAATTGAGTGTAGATTTTTTGGCAGTAGCCAATACTACTTGACTGTGGATTAACCCAGCCTTAACCCAGCCTCCCTCCACGGTGGACGCTTCTTGTGTTCTCGCATTCTATGCTGGTCTCCTCTCCTATTTTCCTTCTCCTGAGTAGCCTTGTTTGTGTGTTGTATTTCTCTCCTTTATTGCAGGTGCCTGCTTATCAACCTCCAGAACCAGTCTCCAGAATTCTCAGAGGTCAATTTCCTGTGCTTAGATGGTGAGTTTCTTTCAGAATGTTGATACTCATATATCCGAATGGAAAGATACACAGTGTGTGATACATACCTTGTTTTTGTAGCAGGTCCTGGTGTGTTCCATCTATAGGATATTGAACATTCTGCCTCTGTCTTTTTTTATCCAGCTGTCCTTTCCCTCTTCCCCATGGCCTGCCTGATCACTTTCTCCGGGAATCCACAGAGAACTGACGGTCCTAAGCATCTGGGATGCTGGTGCTTAGTCTTCGAGAGTCTTCCCAATACTTGGTGCATGACCAGTCGATATCATCCTGCTGATTTAAAAATGTTTTCAATTGAATAAATATTCATTGCTCCTTGCACTATTCCCTAATGCTGGATACACCTGATTTGCAAATGTGAATGTGCTTAATATCATGGAAGAACACGGCGCATACCAGTTGTGCCCAAAGAAGTCGCTCACTATCTCATGGTCCTCAGGCAAAGCTGCCCTCTATTTCATTCTAAATGGAGGGCATCCTTTACCCTCAAACCTCTCACTGCCTCTGCCCACATTGTGCACTCAAATCAATCTCCTTGTTTCATCCACCAGACACCTATTAATAATGGTCATGTAATGCACATATACATATGGAGCATTCTTATGGCCCCTGACCTCCTCTGTCTGCAACACCAGAATGTTGATCTCATTTCTATAGTGCTGTTACATATGAGAATCATTAATTTCAGTAACTGTAACAACACTACTTAGAAACAGTGAAAACTGTGGTATGTTGAGCTGTATAGAAAACAACTTATAATTCTTTTTCAAACATAACATTGGTTGTTTATGATTTTTCTCATTTTTTTTAAATGCTTTACCTACTCATTAGAACTCTGTTTTCATTCTGTTCAATGCATTTCTCATGTATTGTTTTTCTCACTTTTTCCAAGTAATTTCCTTACCCACTTTTACTTTCAAACATTTCCCCATTTTCATTGAGAGGTACAGGTTTGTGATTGTTATGCATCATTAGAATGTAAAACATTGTTAAGAAATGCTCGTCTGTGATTGTTAAACGTGTCTGAGAGAAGTTGGACTGCTGATTGTTAAACTAGCATCATAGACACATAGCTGGCAAAGCGATAAACCCCACCATTACAACATATTTGCTTAATGGTACCTGTACGAAATCTATCTTTTCTGCCTAGTCAGACAGGATTTTTTTACTTTTGCTGGACACTATATTTTTGCTGGCTTTAGAACTCCTATGCTATCCAGTAGTAAAGCGCCTATGCTCCCCTTTTTAACATGGTCAAATTGGCATACTCTTAATTGACATATTTAACTTGCATATATATAGTATATGGTACAAAATGTACTCAGGGAATGGAAGTCAAATGCCATCAGTGGCCTGCAGCACCTACTGTGCCATCCACTATACAGCTTTGTAGACATGGATTCAAGCCTACCATTGTAGCTAAACTGTAGCAGTGTAAAAACTGCAATTCAAATCAACCTGTCAAAATAAACCCTTTTGACAGGTAAAACCTTTCTTTTAACTATTAAAATGTCACCCATACGTAGGCCTTGTAGCCCACAAGGCAGGGTGCATGGTATTTAAAAGAAAGTAGGACATGCAGAAATGTAATGTTAACAAGTCCTTACAGTTACTAGCACCCAAAAGCTATTTTCACTGTGGAAGGCCTAGCTGTCCTATGTAGAAAACCAGAGTACAGATAAAAATACTAATACTCTTTCCCATGAATGGGACCAGCTAAAAATGAATTAAACAACATATTTTAATATCTATTAAAAATTCAATTCAATGGTGCAGTACGCTTTTTATTAAGAAAAATTTACTTTTAGAAAGCTACCTCTTCCCGCATGAGGTTCCTCGAGGATAATTTGCATTTTCCTTTAAATATTAAAAAACTCATATATCTGGTTCACCTTATTGGATTTTTGACATTGTGCCATGCGGTGTCATTACACTTTATTTCTTTTCTGGTACTGCTTAAATACTTTACACACTGCCCTAAGTTAAGCCTGTCTGTTCTGTTCCATAGCTACCAGGAGGTTGAGCTCAGGTTAATTTGGTGACTTTGAGGGTTCCGAGTTCACCCTCACAAGGATTGTGATCATTCCTTGAGGTGGGTATTCACCCACCCCAAATATTAATTCAAATTCTTACACAACCAATGGTCACAGATTTGATAAAATAATATGAAACAGTCCATCCACACTTACACCCCTGTGCATACAACACACTAAAATGATTAATGTATTTGGCAACACAATGTCTTCTAACAGAATGCAACACAACCTGCCTGCCAATGGAAAACCATTCACCCTCACAAATTTTAAGAAATGCAAAGTCCTAATGACCACTGACTCAGAAGCATGCAATGAAGAATGTGCAAACCCAGGCACATTAGGGCTATCAGGGGATTCTCAAAGCAACCGATAGAAACCATCACTAAACACCATACCAAAAAGACTAATAGTCCTTTGGGTAATAATATACCCACCAAAAAGATACTGTGGTTTTAGAATGTGAGAAAACCCAGAATGATGGGAAAGGTCTCACCCAGACTTCCAAATGTGCCACAAGGCCATGCAAACCTCAGACGTATACAATACTATTACTGATAACATAAAAAACAAAACATAGCTCTGCTATCATAGATGTGAGTCTTTGAGAACTGTATAACTACCAGGACAGCTTTCCTGCATGAAATTTGAGCCTGTGTTAAGATCTGTATAGTCTTAAAGATTGCATTGCTGGTAACAGATTGGAGGCCTGATTCTCAAAGCTCAACAAATAGCCTTTTTCAGTAGTGCAAAAGGGCTTTTCCAATTCTCTAAAGGTATTTTTACAGTCGTTAAATGATTTACTCCCTGAAAGATTTTGATGTCAGTAAATTTACTACCTGGGGTGAGTCTACATTCTTGGACTGGAATGCGCTGTGAGGTTTTGGAGATCTACGCACTTATAAGTTTGTAGGTGTTCATAAACTGCTTACTGCCTCCTTTCCATGTTTTTGATTATGTTTTTTTCCTGCGAGGGAACATATTTTGCCATGGAGAAAACAAATTAGTTAGCAAGTTTATTTGTACTTGCTTGGATTTTTTTGCATGCAAAAATGGAATTCAATAAGGTTGTTGAGGAGTACTTGTGGAAACCTGCTTCTGGAGCAGGTTTCCAGGAGCACCCTGGGAAACTTATGAATTCTAGAAATAAGTAAATCTATCATTCGTGCGAGGTAGTAAACCTCTGGTTGAAGAATTAGACACTTCTTCATTATTGAGCCAGTAGGTTTTTATATTTTGTAATCTATGTAATAGCGGTGTAATTTGGAGGGCCTGAATCTCAAAGCCATTTGCGCACGCACGTTGAACTTTAATGTAAAAATGTTTTGACTTCTGAGTATAAATTTACCTTTGAAATTCACAAAACATTAATTTGCACTTTTAAAGGGATTAAATCATATGCACTATTACCCCAGTTTGATGTAATTTTACAGATGAATACATTTTTTACTGCGAAGGAGAGTGGTCATTCCAGGACGTTAATGCCCTGGAAGGTTTGCACACATCTGCATGCTTCCAAATTTCTTTACAATCAATTTCCTCCCATTTCCACCGTAGAAATCATTCCCAAGTGAGAAATGGGAAGTAAACACCCCCACAATTTGATGTAGATATATGACTGGCGTCTCTACAGGGATACATTATTTCCCACAGAGAATAAACAAATACATAAATAAAAACAAGCATTTGCAATGCAATAGGTCTCGCATTACTGATAGTTTGAGGTATTGGCGCTGCAAATAATAATGCAACGCCAATAGCTCATACTTTCAGTAATGCGAGACCTAGTGCATTGCAAATGCTTGCGTAGTTAGCCAGGAACCAGCATTGTATATCTCAGTGCAGTACCGCAAGCTGCTCCTAGAGGTCCCTAGTGAGCAAGGCACCAGCACTGTGGACCTCTTTTGGTCACATATGGTACTGCCCCCTGCAGAAGATATGGTAAATCCACCCTACCCAAAATGCATTGCATGCAAGACAGTACTACGAGTACATTCAAAAAGCTATGTCCATATATACAATTAGTAACTTTGAAATGTGACAAAAGAATTATTACATTAATTTCGGATTAGGTTGTACTCTATGTGGAGCTGATGAAGGAAAATTTATAGACGGTCTCATATAAATGTGAGATGTTCTAGTGAGTGAAGTAACCACTGCCAGCCTTGCTTAGGATAAAGTGAGTGTCTTGCCTGAAGCCTTTTAAGAAAATAGTGCCTTGAGGCTGTAATTAAAACCTAGGGAGTAACAACACATGTAACAGGGGGTGTCCTCTTGGGAGGTTACAAGAAGAGACAAGGCGGTACTAAGGAGGGGCTACTAAGCCTATTGACCAATGAAAAGCCACCATTTACAAAGGACAGGGACAGGAGCCAATTAAAAAGATGGGCGGAAAGTGGGCGGCGCTTTATGCCCATATCCTGAATACAGCATGTCTCGAAGAGACAGCGCAAGCGCTGCCTGGGCAAGACTTAATAATTGTGCAATTGAACTAGTGCAAAGGCATTTTCAACATGCTCCATTTTACAGTGCATACAATAACACGTGCAGAAATAACTGCCTCTGCTTTGATTACGGTGCACTCTTGGAAACTTGTAACAGTTTCAGGTTCCAGGTACCAGGTGTACTCTTAGAAACCCTTATCAATTCTTAAAATGTACACACTCGATTACGAAGTAGGCCCTAAGTCTCTGGCATGAGTGTTAACTCCATCTACCAGCCCCACCTAGGGTGTTAACTGGGGACTGGCCCTATGCATGCGCTGTAATTCGTAAGGACTTTCTAACCATAGGTCTGTATGATAATAGATATTCTGTAGACAGACAGATGTACCCTGGCACTCATATGAGTGCCAGGGTACATCTGTCTGTCTAAAGTTTAGCACGGCAATCTTTTCGGAGAACCTTGCATCAACACCCAAGGTAGTGGGGTGTTTCTGTTACCCTAATTGGCACCTAAACTAATTCTTTCTCATACTTGGAATTTGCCAACACGCTGCCCACCTTTACACTTCTTTGTTCTTCTGATGTGCGACTGTCTGTGCCACCACTACCCCCTGTCTATTTTATAAAATAGATATTCTGTGTTTTTATATATATCAGTGCTCAGGAATCTGCATCAATGCAACCAATCTGAGCCTGAACACATAACTGTCACAAACATGGCTCCTTTCCTATCGTTACAAGAAGCACTTATGTTCTGTGTACACATAACACATTTACCTCAAGATTTGTTAGAGTACTCCACGTGTTTATAAAAAGTACATTTAACTAATAATGCTCCGGAACGAGCTAGCAAAGAATGGACATTTTTTTAGCATTCAAATAAATAGAACTCCCAGTTATATATCCTTATACGTATTAATCTTTGAACATGTGTAGACACTGTTGTCATTGTTCTATGTCTGCAATTTCAATCACTTTAAAGTGAAATGGCGCACATAGGGACCACAAAATATATCCTCCTAGGGCCCAAAAAATCCTTAATATGGCTCCGGCTAGCATGGTTTTTACCAACACTTCACACTACTGTATAAATACGTTCAAGGTTATGAAACGACTTTGTCCTGCAACAAAGAGTCCGGTGATGGCACATTCTGCAGAGTTCAAATCAGCTAGAGGGGGCAAGAACTGTTACCCTTATGCACTACTTTAATCAGGATAGGAGATGTTCAAACGTATGTTACTTACAGTTCTAAATCGTTTAAATACACCCGTCAGAAGGGGAAGTCAGCGGGGTCATTATTCCCAAGGTCATATGGAAATAAAACTAGATAGATAGATAGATAGATAGATAGATAGCAGTTCACACTCCATTTATTAATGACCGGCTATCTAACACTGCTAATAACAGTAGATAGCACAAGATGCTGTGAGGTTGTTTACACACTGCAAAAAAGCTGATGTGCCTGAGTTCAAATCAATGAAACCTCCATTTTTAGGTCGAGCCTCGAGTAGCGCGCAAGCGCTGCTCTGGCAAGACTTTATGTTAGGGGGTTTGAAAAGCTGACCAGACGCTCGTGCGTCATGGCCTTTTCCCTGCGGTTACGCGCGTGGCAGACATCTGTTTCCAATTATCGTGCCCAGACGCGGGCGCGATAATTGGAAACACATGCCGGCCGTGCGGGTTATCGCAGGCAAAAGGCCATGATGCACGAGCGTCTGGTCAGCTGAGCAGGCTGCCGCGCTCGCTCGAGAACTGAAAAAAAAAATGAAAAACGCACTGGTGCAAACACCGTGAAGATAAGCACTTGTGATGAGAGGCGGTCACGTGATGTTTGACAATGCAGAGGTTTTGGCTTTTGTGCTGCTTGTTCTTTCTCCAATTCCAGCACTGAATTGTACTGTATAATGTAACACGAGCACGTACACCACAGGCAGGTGGCTCATGAAATATTCAACTTTGGAAAAAACACTGATTCTTTTAACAAATTCCACAGACACGTCGGATCGAGTCATAGGGAGCACTGCCCCACAGACATCACAAAACCCAAATAAACGTTTACTGTTTCGCTTTATGGTGGATGCGACACACTCCCAAACGAGAAGTGAAAGCAATTAAATACGCAAACCCCAAAGACAAATCCATACCCTTTAAAGATACTACAGTATAGAATACAGAACAATACAATAATGTAATACAGAATAAACAAATATTCATTATAAAAATGCCACCATGACTTCTGTCACTGCTCCGACCGTCGGAAATCATCCCCTTTGTTACACGGCTTCAAGCACCGCCGAACAATTAGACACCATTTGAATCTTTCTTACAGACGTATTCGTATTAAATAAAAACCGTATTAAATAAAAACCCAGCCGAATGAAAGCGCGGGAGCTCGAGAGGGCAGCCTCGTGACCCCACCCGTTAGCAGCCAGTAAGGCAGCTTGCGTCACCAGGTCACCATTGCTCGACAAGTCCCTCTGACTGAGCCGAGATACACACTTAATGCCGCTAGATTGCAAAGGAGCTTTACATATTGCCCTCCTACCTTGGTACGTAGTTATCTGCCGCCATCCCAGTATTTTAGGAATATTTCAAAATCCATTCTTCTGCTATATAACAAAAGAATAAGTGCATCTTCGACACCAGCCCCTTCCCCACATCCTTCAGAAATGGATTAAAAATGGCTCTCTCGATCCCAGCCGTTTCAAGTTCGCAATCAAAAATTTGCTTTCACTTTCATTTATGCAATTTCTTTAGAAACGTGAGGCAAATGACGCCGTTTGCCTGCTGCCAAATCTAAACTTGCTCAAGGACTATGAATGCCGACGGTACGGTCAAAGGTGCCCACTTTGGAGACGGGGAACCAGGTTCGAATCTCGGCTTTGGCTCAACAGCCAGGGAGCCCACTCTGGGCAAATCACCTAATCTACCCGTAACTAAAATCAAAGCATCCTTGTATAATTAAACTGGTGCTCATGTAAAGCGCTCCAATACCTTCTGGTGGAATGCGCGTTATCTTCCATAACACATGGGCATCTCTCTCGTTCGGTGGCATTCTCTTCGAGGTCGATTTTGAATGCGTATCCTCGTGAAATTGTTAGAGTAACTTCGCATCTTCCAGTAAATAAAATGTTACTCCAATATTAGTGGCCTAAGTGCACTTAAATAAAAGTGTGGGAAACGTGATCTTTTAAGTGCAGTGAGGGTGGGGTAAAAGACGTGTCTAAAAAAAAGTAACTACATTTTTAAAAAGAACAAAAATATTCAGTAAATATTTTGTTCTAGAGATGGGCTGTAGTGTCTTCCCCAGCCCTGAAGCATACAAATGAAATATGTCACACGGGAATCCAGTAAAATAATGATTTATTCCTCAGCATACACTCACACATTGCACATTATCTCATACTCAGCATTAACCACACCCTAATATCTCCCCCGCATATGATTTAGTTCCTATTCAGCGTTTATCCCAGAACCAAGAGGGTCCTAGTGCGTATAACATCAATATGCTACATCCATACTCGCCAGGCGCGCAACGCCCATTGGGCTCAAAGGGCTTCAGCCCCCCCCCGTTGTGTGTGGCAGCCCGGCCTGAGACAGCTTCCCGGGCACACACAGCCGCACCTGAGTACTTCACAGGTCTTTAAAAGACCATTTGCTTGTTAATGAGGCTTTGTTGTTTTTCACCCCTTCTTAGAGCCCCTGCATTTCCACTCTGCCTATTGCTGGAAGAATTAGCGCCCCCCTGAAATTATTTCTTAGCCCCCGAAATTTGACTCTAGTTGCGCCTCTGATACGCACCAACATTTTTGAAGAGGAAAGTGGGAGATTTTAAAACAAATGTATTTCTCCTGTTGACTTCCATTGAGGGCGAGGCCTTAATCTGGTCTATTGTCATGTACGGGACTTGCAAGTGTACTGCTGCTAGGTCGTATATCAGAAAAGCAAAAATAAATGTTATACTTACGTCAGGAGCACTGAAAAAGCGCTATAGCAAAATTGTTGTGCACTGGCCTGTGGGAGAAGGTTACTGGCAGTGCATACTCTGAGTCACACAAGACCAGTCCCTGTAGGCAGAAGCCCGTGGAAGAATCAGGTTTTTGCTTGCAAGAATTTGGAGGAGGGAGTCTAGCCTTAAAATCGGTAGTCGGCTGCCTGAGTCGGGAGGGTTTGCATGTATGTACATCTCCCCCCCTTTGTTAAATAAACAAGCATTTGCAATGCAATAGGTCTCGCATTTACGCGAGTTTTAGCTATTGACATTGCAAATAACAATGCCTTTTATTTTTGCTTTTGTTTTAAAAACATAAATAAAAGGCATTGTCATTTACAATGCCAATAGCTTAAACTCGCGTAAATGCGAGACCTATTGCATTGCAAATGCTTGTTCAAATAGGTTCCAATTAAATTCTATTTAGCTCTCCCGTCCTAAGTGGCCATCTAAATAGATCAAGTATGGAAAGTATGGAGTCCTTCCAAAAATCTGAATATTTGATCATTTCTGAAAACGTAGTAGACATCAGAAAAAATGATCGATGTCATCGTTTTGGTTTCCTCTTAATATCAATAAAATGAAGAGTTTGATACGATGCAGCTTTGAATAAAAATACAATTATTTCTGATGCACAGTAGGGGGTATTCTATGAATAATTTGTATCCCTTATATCCCTAGTAATTTCAAGCACAGCAGTGACGTGTATGCCAGTGAGTTGATTGAGGCTGTCTGGCACATCATTTTCAAGTCAGAGAAACTGATTACGTTTGCATTGTGTAGCTACGTGACACACATTTTTGAAAGAACACATCTCTGTCAAAGTTACCTTATATTTATGTATTTTTTATAATTATATTGAGCTGATGCTTGCATCTGTCTATTGTTCTACTGATGTATTGATTTATACAGACATTTTTGAAACGTGGACCTCACCATGTGGACAGTGGATAATCTGTGCAAAAGCCAGAGACAGAGATAGTGTTATAACAACAGAACACAAACAAGCAGCAATACAATAGAAATGGTACAGCAAGGGAGAAGAGTGACAGGGGTGATGAGGAGTCCAACTATTTAGGCATGCATTGTGTCTGAAAGAGATGTATCTTTAATGCAGTGAGAAAGACGAGCTGAGCTGGGCAGTGCTTAATTTGTGAGGATGCTTTGCTGGTGGTGATCAGAAGCACTTAGTTTCATGAACAGTCTTCAGCCCAGAGGGGGAGAGAGAGAGGTGGCAGGCAGAAAAGTGAGAAGAAGGAGGAAGAGAAAGATAGGAAACTTATGAGAAAGTGAGAAAGCAAGGATGAAAAGGAAACCTAGAGGAGTGAGCAGGGACATTGCGCAGGGGTATTGAGAGGAACCCCGGGGGGTGGGCGTAGCATAGGACATGTCCCTGGCGCCCTCGTCCTCGAATTACTGTGCGCATGTAAAGGGATTATCCAATCAGTCCTGCACCACGATGTGGAGAGGTGTTTCCCCAAGCAGCACTCCCTCCATGGAGGTGATTGTGGCCATTCTGAAGAGACCAGAGCTTTGGTGCAAGGAGAAGTTGGGTCCACTGCAGCCCCAGAGTGAACAAGGAGACCCCTGCGGGGTGCACCTGCACGGCCTTCCAGCAGGTACTTTAGCTTGTGTGTTCCCATATGAAGGCCGATGAGTGTAGGCTCCTCCAAAACAGGTTGAAGGACACAATTTGCAGACCTGGCCCCTAAAAGACTGAGCCACAAGCCCCAAGGGTACTAGGAAGGACAGCAGTTACTGCTGAGAGCAGTATTGGCCCACAGACGAAGAGGCCCCAGTCCTTAGGTACAGACGGCAAGGAAGAAGCGGGCCCATGCATATGAACAGAGTAGTCAAAAGTGCTCCAGCTTAAAAAAGTCAAGAAGCCTGACCAGGGCCGGCTTTAGCGCTGGTGGCGCCCGGTGGGACAATCACTTTTGGTGCCTCCCGTCCCATGACCGACCCCTCAGTTTCTCTAACTACCACCTGCAAAAGTGCCCCATTTCTCTCCTATCATAAAATATTGCTAAACACAGCGCCCCACTGAGGTCACAGCTACCCCCCTCCACAGGTCAGCACCCAGTGAAGCCGCACCAGTCGCACTGCCCTAAAGCCGGCCCTGCACGCGACTCATCCTCACCATGTAGCACATCATTCAGCAACTCAACAGTTTCAGTCTTTCTGCTACATTTTGGCCTGAAGTTGGAATGGTTGTATTTTTTATTAGCTGATGCTGATCATCTATGGCTAATTTTGGATTAATTTACCATGAAGAGGATGTTTTATTACTGGTCCAGTATAATAAATGATGTGGGATCCAAGGTAGATTTCTTTAGAAGGGGATGGTTTGACCAGATTTCAATGACGAAAAACTCCTTAACATATGGAAGTAGTAAGCTATCAGTGTGATAAGAATGCTTGGGGAGGGAGAGGGATAGGGTCAATGAATCAATGTCCTGTAACGAAAGTCATTAACAGAATGAGCGACAGGGCATCCATGGTGTGGAACCTGGGTTTTGTGTTTTTTCATAAGAACTGCACATCACTCTGTATTCAGTTTTGATCCCATTCTTTTTTTTTTACTAGAAATCTTTTTATTGAGATATTTTCAAGACAAACGAACAAATAACACAGCCTTGCAACGTACATAAGAGCGTCCTTTATCTCATTCTTAAATGCATTAAAGTTTTAAAGTTATTTTTGGAACGTTTATTTTTGATTGTGCATCCTACAATTTAGCCTTCTTCTACTGCCCAAGTACTTCACTATATCCACTTTCTCTAAACATGCTTGGAAAGGGGATTACCTTTTTACTTTTTGTTAATAATACCTGTAAAATAGTATCCAACAGGCCTAGAAATAAAACACCATATTTCTTCTGCAACCGTCTGATTTTTAAAAGACATGTAATACAATAAATACACTTAATATGGAAACAAAATTGTGTTAGGCCATTATGTGTGCACACATATTCAAAAGTGTGAATAAGCCCAGTCATATTCTAAGGTAAAAAAATGAGTTTAACTGTATACCCTTGAATAGTAGCAACACGTTTCAGCCTTCCAATAACCCTCTAGGTCTTACGCATTCTGCAGGGCGTTGACAACTGGTGTGGGACCCTACCTCAGGCTGCTGGGCAGGACAAATTTTAGAGAGCATTTGCCTCACGTTCTGTAATGATGGGACACTGTCTGCTGTAATAATGGGATACTGTCTGCTGTAATGATGGGATACTGTCTGCAGGAAACATAAATATAAATGCAACAGTTAAGCAGTCAAAGCATTATCCTCTTCCAAGTTAAAATACCTTTTAAAAGGCTGCACTATTTTAAACGGTGCATTGAAACACATCAACACTGCAGAAGGGTGTATTGTAAGCCTTTTCTAAACCTTGTGGATGGGCCTGTAAATAAAATGTCACATTATCCACTGTAGCACAATCTTAATGGAAATCTGGTGGCTAAAGTGGTTTGCGTCCCTATGCCTTATGTGACAATAAAGCAAATTGTTAGAAGATTTGTACATATATAAAGTAAATACAAAGCACCATCACCGCATGTGATGGGATTAATAAGATTGTTCAGAAGGTAAACTATTAAGAGTCCCGCCAGACTGACAGTGAGGTTTTGCTCTATGAAAATACTCTGGATAAATGGTGGAAAACCAGCCTAGTCCATGGGCTGTCCCCCGTGGTTGAAGATTTTCTTAAATGAAAAAAAAATAAGCTGTGGAACTGAAGTAACTTTGATCTCAACTATTAGATTTTTGTCTCCCTGAACCAAAAAGAGAAGCTTTGAAAAACTGTTCCTCTAGAACCCAGCTGTCAACAGTGAGGTTCGTCCATTTTTATTGTAGTCCATTATTGCTAGGTAGGCACACAAGTAAAACCCCATAGTAATGCATAGAATTACACAGCTACCCAATAAGTCTAACTGGTGTAAACATGCTTTTACTGCTATGAATTTTTTTCTTCGAAATTAGCTACTTTTTGTGTCGCAGTCATTCAGGCTGCAAAATACAATTTTACCTCTTGTGCGTATGACAAATCTGTACAACAGATTTTCTACTGGATGACAAACAGGGAAGTAAATTGCTCGAAACAATCTGATCTACATGTACTTGCCAAGGGATAGCAAAGATTTGCAACACTCCATTGCTTAATTTACAAGTAAGGATACACGGATTTACTGCATATTTAGAAAGATACAGAGATTGCGTTATTCAACCGAGCTTGACATTTAGTCACAGTCTTACATCTCGAAAGAAATGGAAACTTGGCTGATCGCAGAAGTGCACTCGATCATACTCTGATTCTAGAACCTGATTTTGCCGATCACGTTTATAGAGGCTGTCTAGATTACATAAGGCATTAACACAAGGAGAGGGGAGACCCAGTGATTTGTGACAGTGCCTGTCTTGCCTGTATCCGAGACAAGTGAGCGTAATGCACCCAGGTAAATCGGTGCTTGCTTCACAATTTCTCAGACAGTAAACTTTCTCTCAGATGGTGTGAAAACTGAAACTATTTATATACTTGCCTGTATCCACAAGTGAGCATAATGCACCCAGGTAAATCGGTGCGCACCCAGGTAAATCGATGCTTGCTTCACAATTTCTCAGACAGTAAACTTTCTCTGAGATGGTGTGAAAACTGAAACTATTTATATACTTGCCTGTATCCGAGACAAGTGAGCATAATGCACCCAGGTAAATCGGTGCGCACCCAGGTAAATCGGTGCTTGCTTCACAATTTCTCAGACAGTAAACTTTCTCTGAGATGGTGTGAAAACTGGGTGCATTACGCTCACTTGTCTCGGATACAGGCAAGACAGACACTGTCACAAATAACTGTGTCTCCCCTCTCCTTGTGTTAATGCATACTAAAATAGGGAAGCCGAGGGTATACCCTTATCATATACTTCTCACTCCTCTGCTGTGTATATAGATTACATAAGTTTCATTCTAGGTTCTTCTCTCATTGTGACTATTTGCAAATCCTGCAGGCCTCTATTGGACCTGGGACGAGGGTTTGCATCCACTGATAGCTATATTTGGTCACCGCTCTTGCACTCACTTACCACCATCAATCTCAAGATTACTATTCAGTTACTGATGCTGTCAGGCCATAGCATGTGCTGTAGCACTAAAGGGAATTCCCCCACAAGTTCCCACTATAGGAGGAAGGGTGCACACCCAAGAACATGCAAGGATTACTGATGTCCCTTGTTGTGTCAGGTTAATGGTGCCCATGCATGGCGGGTACTACTTAATTTATAAAACACATAAATACGAGAGCACAAAAATGTACTTAGGAGCCCATTATTGATGCTACCAAGTACCAGCTTTGCCAAACCCCAAGGATGCATAGTCTTGATTTCACCTTATGTCTGTTTCTTCCATCGCCCTTCACTTTCTGTCCCTTGTTCTCACTCTTACAGGTTCTTTTTCACAACGGCTTTTTCCATTGGTCACTGTTTATCTTTCTTTTTCTTCCTCTTCGTTCTCCCTTTTATGTTTATCTCTCTCTCCATCTAGGTCGAAGCCTTATGATGAAAAATAAGCCCAGGTCCACAGAAATGACTGCTAGGGCCCACCATCTGCAACCACTGGAACAAATGAAGCAGTGGTAGTAGCCTGTATAAGACTCCACGAGGATCAAGAAAAATGACATGGAGCTGATGTTTACTTGAATCTGGCAAGAGCATTTGCAACCCCACCACATTCCTCCTTCCCTGCTTGGGCATTTATAAATTGGCCATTGACCACCACCTTCTAATGTGATATGTATGTGCAAAAAATGGAGCAGAAACTAGTTCTTTCACAAGAGCGTCTCATGCTGACTTTGAGGACAAGAATGTCCCCTGCATGATAAATAGCGTTTTACATTGTCCTGAGTGCTAACCTGGTGTGTGCACAGAGGCTGGGACCGGTGGGATCCATTTTGGAAGCACTGGGTTCGGCATTGCACAGGATGGAGGATGAGATTAGCTTTGCCCCTACCTTTGGAGTGAACGGCCAGCATCTAGGCGCATGAGCGAGGGTGATAGATGCAGGGCCACTTCTAGAATTTCAATGAGGACCATTCTAGCAAAGGAACACTGGTTAGTTTGGTAGATGGTAGGGTGAGTAGTGGGACTGCGATTTCTGTTGTTCAAGGTGAGGAAGTTTCTAAGCATTACCTGCCTTTTGTCTGTCTCTGATTACTCTTTTGGAAGGCTGAAGACACCCTGATGCAGAGATCGCACAACTATTTGTACCCTTGTTTTGAATACTCCTGCTTGGAGCCAGCCCCTTTATTGAGGTACAATATAGTAACAAGCATTTGCAATGCAATAGGTCTCGCATTTGCCAGAGTTAGAGCTATTGGGATGGTAAACATAAAAGCGGGCACCGTGCTGAAACAAAGCGTGGTGCCCGGGCTGCAAACATGAAAGTGGGTGCAGTGATGAAACAAAGCGTGGCGCCCTGTATATAAAAGTAATGCGCATGTCGGCCGACATGAAAGCAGGCGCCATGCTATACCATGAAGCGCTGCAGTCGTGTACAAAAAAGTTATGTGCGTGGCGGCCAATGAAGCGAGCGCCGTGGTGATTTGCATATGTTCCATTGAGTTGGATTGAGAGAAAACATATACAAACTAATCCTGATTTTTATGTTTTAGCATTATGCTGCAACTGACTCTTTTCTAGCAAGAGCTCTGGTCAGTTGAAATGACAATTGTCTTTAATTACCTGCATTGCTGATTGCTACAGTGCATTAAATTCTAGTCTGGCTTTGGGCTTCCCAACATGGTGTATTTCATGTTTAACACATCACTGCAGTAACAGCCGCTCTAATGTGAGGTCAGGCCAGAAAGGTCAACATCCACTATATCTAGCTCTGAAGAGTAATTTACAAAATTGTGTTTAGATCACAAGAGCTTTCACCTGGAGTATTGCTACTATATACAAAGGCTACCAATGGATGAATATTTGGAGGCCACATCTGGCATAATATGTACAGTTCCGAAGGGGACATGGAGGATTGGTCTTGCCTTTCTAGGCCACATTGTGCCCTAACAGGGAGGAGACGTCTGGTGCACTGAGTCTGCTATGATGCCTCAATTCGACTGTACAGTTCTTGAGGCTGCAACTGGAGCATTGAGTCCTGCTCTAGAGGACACACATGGAAATCTGTGTAGGTCTGAAAGGGTCACCTGGAGCACTGTGCCAAGTGCCTGAAGTGGTGACTTGATACATAATGGATGACACACTGATGCTGAACAGCGAATCACAAATTAATGTTTCAACTACAGTTCCCAATGAATGCACATCAAAAACCCTCACTCCAACCACAGCATCACGATAAATCAAGTGACTAAAATGTTTGCAGAGGAGGGGTGGGGGCTGGTAAACACCTTTCCGCCACAATTACAACTCCACAAAGCCTCCAAATATCCTCCATTAAGCCAAGCGCTGCATCCCAAGACTTCAAATACCCGCAACTGGAAATTAGTACGGGCGCCCTGAAGCTGCCACCACCAAGCACCGGACAGATCCCCAAGGGGACAGACAGCAGCTGACCCCCACAGACGGTGATGAAATTTAAACTGGGTTTTTGTTGACTTCTAGGACAGCTTGTGTTCAGTTAGGGTGGCATTTTTTAAGATGTTTTAATTAATCACTTTGCTGGAGTCAGAGTCTTAAGTGACTCACATCAGGCTCATAATGGGCCGCTGATGCAGCTGTGATCCTGGCAGGTCTTTATTATACAGAGTGAACGAGTCAAGTCCTCTCCTGCACCGGGAACGAGGTGCCAATTCTTCACAGAGGATACACTTCTGCCTCGGTGACACCCTAAAACCAAAGCCGGAGCGGGAGCCTCCCTGCGGGGCTTCCACAGAGGCGAGGCTGGCACGTCTGGGCTGGGGTGCAGGGGGTGGGGGTTCTGCTTCAGTAATCAGACCTCGACTCTTAACATTTTTAAAGATCCCTTGCAGCTACGAACGCCAATCTGAGGGGAAAAGAACTGAAAGAAATAGGAGAACTTAAGCCAGCCAGGTGTTTGAAAATTCTAATTCATGTTTTAGCATCGACTCAATACTTCGGGAAAAGGAAACTTCCTTCCAATTTTAGTCCCCAGGAAAAAACTCTTTCCACAGACTTTCCCCGGGCTTCCAGCGTTTTCCTGAGTAAGTGATTTTTCTAAAGTTCAGGAGTGTGCCCTGTGTTTAGTTTCACCAGGAGCTCTTTACAGGGGTGCGTGCAGAGGCGCAACTAGAGCCAAATTTCGGGGGGGGGGCTACGAAAAATTTCGGGGGGGCTGACTCTTCTAGCAATAGGCAGAGTGGAGATGCAGGGGCTCTAGAAGGGGTGAAAAAACAACATAGCCTCATTAACAAGCGAATGGTCTTTTAAAGACCTGTGAAGTACTCGGTGCGGCTGTGTGTGTGTCCCGGAAAGCTGTCTCATCCCGGGCTGCCACACACGACGGGGGGGGGCTCAGGGCCGGACTGGCCATAGCGGGCACCAGGCGTTTCCCCGGTAGGCCGCTAGGGTGGGGGCCGGTTTTCGGCCCCTGGGGGGCCGTTTTTGATACCGGGGGTCGGCAATATCGGCCCCCTGTAACAAAATCGGCCGAAACTGGCCCTCGCAAACTGCTCGGCTGCACCCCCCCTCACCCCAGGGGGGGCCGGCTGAGCAGTTTGCCTGGGCCGGTTTCTGTTCCCAGTCCGGCCCTGAGGGGGCTGAAGCCCTTTCAGCCCAATGGGCGTTGCGCGCCTGGGTGCGTGCCTTGCACCAGTGCACTTTGGCGCACTGACCGACCTCACCACCCCGAGCACCAGCCGATAGTGCAGCATAGACGGAGCTCAGAGAGGGACAGAACCTTTCTAAGGATGAGAAATTCAAATGTCTGCATGTTCCAGGCAAGGACCGCATGGAAACTATGTTACCCAGTTTCTAAAGGATTTCAGGCACGCTCGCCACTGCGTCCGGCTCATTAACGCTAGTAAGGAGAAGAGTTCCCAGCTCGTTATTATAGATTAACAGTTGGTCTGGGACACGCTCTTCCAAGCTGGATGGGTAGACAAAATGGGGTTCAAAATCTAGACAACAGAATGCATTGAATGCACCGCTTGTCTAACAGCTATTCTCCTCCAGAATCCTAAATCACATGCATTTGCAATGCAAACTCTCACAAATGCAAGACCTTTGTGCCACTCGCGCTTTAGCTGTAAACATCGTAAACTAAAGCGCGGGTGCCGCTAGTGCTTAAAAAGTGAAGAAATATATGTTTTTTTCTATTTCTTTACTTTTTAAGCATTCGCGGCACCTGCAGCTTTAGTTTACAATGTTTACCGCTAAAGTGCAAGTGCCACGATTGTAACAAAGGTAAGCAAAAAGAAAAAAACGGCGACCGCATGATTTTTTTTCTATTTCTTTACTTTTGTTACAATGGCGGCACCCGCGCTTAGGCTTTGAACATCTTAAGCTAAAGCGCAGGTGCCAAGATTGCTTAAAAAGTAAAGAAATTTCTTTGCTTTTGAAGTAATCGCGGCACCCGCGTTTTAGCTTAAGCTGTTTAAAGCTAAAGTGAGGGTAAAGGCACAGTAAAAAAAGCTAATAAATAAAAAAAATACGGCTGCCATTATTAGTGCTGGCCATGCTAGTTGAAAAAAATAAATACATTGCAGAGACAGTATCATGCCCTGCAAAAGCAGGCAGGATAAAGACCATTAACAAACGAGTGCTCGGAGGCTGTAATTGAAAGCTAGGGAGCAACAACACATGTAAGAGGAGATGTCCTGATGGGAGGTAACACCAGAAGACAGGGAGGTACTAATGAGGGACTAATAAGCCTATTAACAAATCAAAGGCCAACCTTTCCAAAGGACAGTGACAGGAGCCAATTAAAAAAGTGGGCGGAGAGTGGGTGGAGCTTACAGTCCATACCTGAATACAGCATGTCTCGAAGAGACAGCGCAAACGCTGCCTAGGCGAGACCTAAAAACAAGAGAAAAATTAATCCTTCCCAGAGTAGCAGCGATGGGGATTCTATGAAAAACTGAAAGAGCTCAATGCCATTCAAAATTACTACATCATATGTCCTCTGTTTCTTACCAATTTAAGATAATTTTCCTGTTGTCTTGAACCATTAGTCGATTCATACACTTACAGTTTTCAGAAATGCTACCTCTGGATTTTTCACACCTTAATAATCAATTAATTAATATTTCATTTTCCCTGGGTCTCTTAGAAGGATGAAAGAAACTTCTACAAGCCCCCAGGATTTTGAGGCCTAGGATGGCAAATTTTGTGCCAAAAAAAGCAAAATTTACGATGACAAACACAAAATTTGCGGTATTTTTGCGGTAGGCAGAACATTTGGACACTCTAACAAGCCAGTCTGTGATCTGACAGTGTCCAGCAGCACTAAGCCTCAGTACAGCTGGGTGTCTGATGCCAGAGAGTGAATTTCTACATTTGAAAAACACTGCTCTCTCTCTGGCATCCGTCAACCACAATTCCAAAGGTGGGAGGGCAGCAGGGGATTAATGGAGTGGCAGAAACACAGGACATTTAGCTTGGATGATTAGGATGAGGAGACCGGCCGGTGAGTGTTCTGGAGTTGTTTCGGCCATGGGGAGAGGAGGGGAGAGGGCAGGGGTGTAGATTGGAGCATGTGGCGTTATGGTCAGAGCTGAAGACTGGGAAACCAAACTTGAATCCCGAAGTCCTCTCAGCAGCCTGTGGTTCTGGGCAAATCACTTAATCTCACCCTGTGTAAAAAATAGATGTGACCTTGTGTAATGCAACTAGACCTCATGTAAAGCGTTCCAATGTTGGTTGCATATCACTATAAAAATTGCAAAAAGAGGGGTTTGGCCATGGTAGAGAGGAGTGGAAGGGTGGATTTAGAGGGGAGGATGTGGGTTATGATCAGAGCTGCCGACTGGGAAACCAGGCTCAAGTCCCGACGTCCTCTCAGTCACCTGTGATTCTGGAAAAATCACTAAGGGACTTATTACGAGTATGGTCCATAGGACTTACCGTACTTGCGCTGGTGTTCCGACCACACTGCGGGCCCGCCTGCTGTATTACGAGTGTGGCGGTCGGACCGCCACAGGCCCGCTGAGATCTAGGATTCCACAGCGGTCTGGAGCCACAAGATTCTGGTGGTGTCACTGAGGCACCGCCGATCATATTCTTAGTTGACTTTCCACCGCCACTTTCATGGCTGTGAGCCCGCCATGAAAAAGGTGGCAGAGTGGCAATTATGGGGGCCCTAACAGGGCCCCCAGCCGCTCCTGGGCCTGGGGGTGCATGCAGGGGGGCACATGTTGTGCTCCCTGGTATTGCACCCCCAGTTTCTGCACAGTGTGGCATGCAGGCCACACCATCCAGGAATGTGCAGTCCACGCTCTCACGGTGGTGGTCTGCAAGTTTGGCTCTCCTATGAGTCTAGCAGACCACTGCCGACAGACCGCCCGTGCACCGCCAGCCCGACCAGGATTACACTTGTAATCCGGCGGAAGGGCGCACCACAGCTTTGGCAGTCCTCCAGCAGACGACACTTGCTGCCACCGCTGGAGGACCACCAAACTCGTAATGAGGCCCATAATCTCACAGTGCTTAAAAAAACATATGTGACCTTGTGTAATGTAACTGGGGCTCATGTAAAGCGCTTCCATTTTGATTATTTCAGCACAATGTACATTCTCAGCAAAATATAGTGTGCTTGTGTCAAGTATATACCCAGGAATGAAGCCCATAAGAGAGTCACACATAACTTCACCTCATCCCAGTATATCCATGTCTGTAACATTGATTGCATGCATATAGGTGACATCTGGAGCATTCTCATTATAGCAGCTTTAAAACATGTTACATGTTTTTGTTACAGTTGATGGTGGGATAGGGCTCTATCACCATCTCCTCACCCCTGTCATGATTCAGCCCCAACACACCAAGAGATGAGGCATAGGGATAGCTGTGACTGGAGATTGTGGAGAACAAGACAGTATAAACTGGAGAGAATTTGAACACTAGACCGCTAACTGACTGATACTCGTACATACAATCACTTCCTGGTTATTGGTAAACGTCCATGGCATTAGGGGCAGAACCAATATTTAAGGACATTCTGTTCAATTTCATAGCTCTCAATGAAGCAGTATATATAATGTATCTCGTTTGTATTGCATAATTGCCAAGATGTAAGATTGCTTATGTGGTGCATTTTCATGTTTTTAGTGTGTTTATGTGTGGCATTTATTTGCCTTATTTGTGACACTTTGAGTGAGACTTTATCATGAGTAGGACCAAGTTAGTGATATCCATCGAATCAGATACATTTAGAAAAATGAACCAATTTATCGCAAAAGGGACTGCAACATTCCTTTAGTAGTTAGGCAATGCTGCTAATCTAACTCTCTTGTGTAAGATGATCACCCTGGAAGCAGTTGTGGTGCTATAATAAGCAACAAGCAATCAGGTTGGTGACTGAACTTCACCAAAGTTGTGTGGCCCTTCATCTGATATTGTCAGTTAAATAGAAATAACAGACTTAAGCCAGCTACACCCTTCAGCATACTTAGAAACATGTTTATTAATGCTCATAAGGAATGTGATTAGATGCAATTCTGCTGCCCTGAAAAATAGGTGATCAGACTTACAGCCTTTAGCAGAGCTCGTCAAATAGCATAGGCACTAGTCTTGCGAAGTAAACAGCCAGTCCAGAGCTGTGAAAAGTAAAAATACTGGTCCCAGAATGCAAAGTGCTCAGTCTTTGGTAAAAGCCAGGAGTGGCCAAAGCTGTCAGTTACACAAAACACAGCCATGTGCGACTCACTTATCGTAGTGCAACAAGTTTGAAATCTGGTTGCTGCAGTTTCATGGGCCACAGGTCAGGACCAGGTGGAGCCTTTTTCCTATACAGCTGCCAGAAATGACATCTGCCCCGCCATCATGAGTAATAACTTCAGCCAGTGCTTGTTTAAAGCCAAAGAGCACATTGCATTCTAGGACCTGTTTTGCTTTTTGCATGAATTGTTGGCTAAAAGGATAGAATTTCTTGAAAGTGGGTCACACTCTCATACATACAACGACATGCTTGAGCAACAGTAGCCCCCAGAGTCCAACCATAGCTTGTCTCGACTACTGCAGCCAGTTTCCTGGAGTTTCTCTCTATGTCTAGCTCTCCTTCCTACCCTTCCCCTCTCTATTTGGCATCAGTCCATCTCTCTTCTCTCTATCTGTCCCTCTAACCCCCTTTTTTGTATCTGTAGCTCTCCCTTAGTCTCCTGCTCTTATGACTCTCTCTCCCTCTCTTTTTCTTCATCTTTCTCTCTACTTCTCTGCCTGTTTTTAGCTATCACTCATCTTCTCGCTCTTTCCTTCTAGCTCAATCTCTGCTTTTCTTCTCCACTCTCTTTATCTCTCTCTTCTCAAATTCTCTTGCACTTCTTCTCCCCCTACATATATATCCCACCTCCCTACTTCCTGTATCCCCCTCTCCCTGTTCCTCCCACTTCCATGTATCTCTACCTCCCTTTCCTCATCTCTCGTTCCATCTCTGTTGTTCTTATCTTTGCCTTGTCCTACCTCTCTTTCCTCCTCTCTCCCTATTTTGACTGGATCCTCATGGTCTGTATGCCCGAAGCCTTCAGGGCATGAGAAGCTCTGGCTTCTCCGAGCCTGTTGGAACTCATTTTAGTATAAGCATCACAGTTATTTCCAAAATAGTCATGTTATACCAAGGGATTACAAGTACTGCAGGACTGTTGCAGTCCCAATTTGCAAGAAATTGTTAAACATGTCTGATTCTTGGTACTGAAATATGATGACTGCAGCTGAACAGTCTGGCACTGTACCTGGAGACCTGAAGATGTGACTCTCTGAACGTTTGATGCTGTGTCTGAGCAAGGGGCACTAGTTTATAAATGTCTGGCATCTAAATTAGTCTTTAATTTGACTTTGTATCTTTTTTGCTAATCAATAAGTGTTGCACTTACTGCAGGTGTTAGTAATATCAATAGTGGCCTCAGGGTCAAAGGCCATGTCATCACTTCCTGTGATGCAATAAGGGTCCAAAGTCATAGCCATGTAATGTCACAACTTATAATATTTTCGGGAGGCAAAGGGTACATGATGTCACTTCCAGTCAGACTGGCAGTTTGTGAATTTACTTCTGTCTCGATCGGTTATCCGGGTATTTGTGTTTTTATAAATGCATTTTCCAAGAATGCAAACGCAGATATGCAAGTTGAGACATCATGAATTTCTCAATGTGAAGCTTGGCGATTATTTCATCCATGGATGATTGGAGGTGCACGCCTTGACCTGCAATAGACCACAGGGCTTCTGAGCACACTACCTGCTCAAGGCAGTTGACTTTCCCATTACTAGCTGGTGCACCATTTATCTGGTAATGACAGTGTCATCTTTTTAATTAACTGCTTTACAGTCTGTTTTGTAGAAGCCGTTATGCACGTTGGGAGGTTTTATTCTAAAGCAAATTAGCCTGCAGTGTGTCTAAAGTACCACGTTCCCCATAATTGCGTTGATTAATATGCAGAAGCTTGTTTAGCCGCCTTATGTGCCTCAGAGGGCCTCTGTTTGGTGCACATAAACAATAATTGTACTTTAGGTGGATCAAATCCACCCACCCACCCAAAAATAAAATTTGCATCGCAGAATACTGAAGGTTCAAAATTCATTTTCAAGTTTTAATGAAATTCAGAAAGTTTGTGTGTCTAAGCTGACCCTGACCCAGGTTTGGAACGGATGGCAAGAATATATGTAGCAACTGACATTTATTCCCTGAGAATAATATACCTCCAGGATGCATTCCTGCGTTAAACGTATGCATCACTCAAGGGCGGGGAGAATTGTGTGGGAATTGTTCTGCTTATCCTATGCACTTCCTGACCACTGAGCCCTAATGCTACTTCTCCCAGGTGGTTAATTTGTAAAAAAAATAAGTGCTGGGGCTCTCGTCAGGAGGCAGCTTGCACCAGCCCATTTCTCCTGTTACCGCTGCCTAAAACAGAACCAACTACTAACCATGAAAGTGGGGCGAGGATGTGGTGTAATGGCCAGAGCTGCCAACTTCAGAGCTGCAGAACCAGGTTTGAGTCTCCGGGTTGGCTCAACATCCTGTGCTTCTGGGCAAATAACTTAATCTCCCCTTAAATGAATGTGTCCTTAACTGGTGCCCATGAAAGGTGCTGGTGCTGAGCACCGGCTCAAATTAAGCACTGTTTCTCCCCAATAATAGATTATTTTTGCATCCTTTGTTAGCAATCCTGTGCCCCAATCTCCGAAGCATTTTGTGGCTGCAAAGCATCGGATTTGTAAAACTGTAGGCTTTACAACCACAAATAGGCAATCCCAACGCACCAAAGATAGATTGCTAGTCAGAAATGGCTATCCAACTGACAATGTGCACTTTGCGAATCATTGCAATGTGAATGGAACCTTGAAAAAGGTGCCCCCCCCCCATTTTCTCAAGTCATAATCCAATGTAACAGTAGTTGCAACTGATTGGATACCGATACCTGAAAAGATCTAAGCTGTCCCTGAGGGACATCTTCCATTTTGTGAATGTGGGCTGACCGCATTGTGGGAGACAGAGGAAACACAGCATTCGCCTCCTGCTGCCTTTCACAGATCACCTATTTTATTTCTGATTGCAGCCCACTCCTTCAAAAGACAGGTGCTGCAACAAAAAAAGTAGGCGTTCTACAAAAGTAAATGCAAGGATGCAGGCCTACATCACTCAATTTGTAGGCATTTGGAGTGATTTGAAAACACAATTCCTGCTTTATTATTAATGGGGCAGGGACTCTGCAAATGCTACATAATGCAGTTTTTGCGCTGTGAATGATTAGAAGAGTGGTTCTTAACCTGTGGTCTGGGGACCCCTGGGGTTCCACGACTCATACTCAGGAGGGGGGTCCATGACTGCTTAGAAAATGTAATAATATTAACAATTTAAAAAAAGAGTATTTAAAGAAAGAAAGCGTAAAATTGAAAATTTGAAAACATCTGTAAATGTGATGAAATGTGACATTGGAGGCTCAAAATTAAGTTGGTTTCCTCAGATTGATTTGTGGGAGCACTGCTAGTGTATTAAACATTGTATAGTATGGACTAATTGAATTTAGAAAAGCTCCAACCTTCTGGTTAAAAGAAAAATTCAGATTTGTTTTACTGCTTATTAATTAAGTAAAATATTTAATTATTTGTGCATTCGTTTGGTGAATGCTTGTTTCTGTATTTTTGTGTATTGTTTTGTGGTTCAAATCATTGAAATTGCTTAGTCTGAGGTCCCCAGATTCTAATACTGACAAACTGGGGGTCCCCGTATTCCAATAGCAACTCAGTGGGGGTCCCAGGATTCCAATAATGATTCAATGGGGGTTTCCAGATTCCAGAAATGATTAAGTGGGGGTCCACAGAAGTCACAAGGTTACGAACCACTGGATTAGAACATTGTTCACAGTGCAAATAAATCTTGGATCCCATTGCTGATGCTGTGCAAAAATTGCATCTCTGAGGCAACCTGGGATTGGCACATCAGGCCCTAAATCTCTTCTCCCACATTGGAACTGGCTGACAGTTTGATCCCTTTTCCCACATTTCCTACTTTTTCCTCGGATATTTACTACATCTGCTGGATCTGACGTTCTACTTAAGTGCAAATGTAGGCCTTAAATTACAAGCTCACCGTCCAACGCTTTTGATGACACATATTGTTTTTACATTAAAGATGTACTTAGGACATAATTCACGTTTTCTATTTTTTACATGCAAAATTCACTCTCCAAAAAACACTGCACATATGCATGCTAAAATCTACAGTAATTGGATTAGCCACCTTACCACCCTATTTATATATAAGTGTAGCAATGCTTTGATCAGTTGCCTGTATGTTCAATATAGTTGCCTTCTCATTTTACCTATAAAAATCTGACAGCCAGTGAGATATCTTTCCACCTCTCTGGAACATCTTCCCCTTTGCATTAATCTGTTAAGAAATAGATTCATAACTTCCTCTTTGTTTGAAGGTGAGTGACAGACAAGTGATGGATTCCCTGGGCTGCCCAGGGGTGGTGAAATTCAATATATCTCCTTTACTGGGAAAATACATACACATGAAGCCTTCAAGCTTTGTGTGTTTTTCATATCCTGTAAGTTTTATGCTCATAAAGAAAGTTAGACACTTCAGCTGAAGTTCAGGAAATATGACCTGCCAAGTTTTCAGGCAATATCAGAACTCAAAAACTAAGCTCTAAAGTAAGGACGCAGTGCCTGATTTAGAGTTTGGCAGACGGGTTACTCTGTTACAATGTGACACGTATTCTGTCAACTTTATTTACGAGGGCCATAGGAAATAATGCACATGTAACAAGGCAGACAGTGAATCTGACACGTTTGAGACAGAGTAACATCGCCAAATCAGTGGCGTAACGAAATTTGAGGGGGCCCCCCTGCAAGGTAAGTGGAGGGGCCCCCTGGGGACTCTACCAGGAGCTCTCCGGCCGAAGTGCTGTGCTGAGGGGGCCCCCTGGAGCTTGGGGCCCCCCTCACACCGCGGGGGTTGCGGGGGCCTGTGTTACGCCCCTGCGCCAAATTCTAGTTCAGGCCCTTAGTATTAAATGGGCAGAATATGATGGCTCCTTTTTTTGCCACGGTTTCACTCATAAAGCTTTCGGTGCACCTTTCGCTACCCACAAACCGTGATTCTGCATTTGCAAATGTATTTACTCATATGCAAAATTATACCAGCGGAGTGCAATTTTAGGGATATGTAAAAATCTCCTCACAGATGTAGGTTGTCTGCATTTTGGGACGGGACACCTCAAAAAGTGATCACCACTCATACATTTCTAGTTATGAGGGTATTCACAAATCGTTTGCAAGTAACTTCCCCCTTGAAGGTTATAGCTGAGTTGCTGCTCTCCAGGGCAGGCGGAAATCTATTCTCAGGTGGTATAGTAAGATAAGCAATTTCTCCGAGTGCAAATGCACTATTAAAGTTACACATTCGGAGATATGCAGTTGCTACGTTTACGAATGCCTAAAAGTGTACAGTCGGAAATACACCTGGGAAGCTGGGTCGGTTGCCACTTCTGAAGAGTACTTCTGGAATTCTTTGTGAATTCCAAGAAACTCAAACATTTGCCACGAACTTGGAAGTAATTGTATTGCATCCGACTTCTGACTTAATTGTTAAATTCAGCACATTCTTTTAATTTTTCTTTGAGGGTGGTGGCACGTCAACTTATTGTGAGAGAGTTGCAGAAAGCTTGCATAGAGTAAGAGCTGCCAGTCATTTCCAGATTGTCTTATACATCTTTACAGCAGTCTTCAAAAATGGAGAGTTCAGGCCAACATTTAAGAAATTAAGACTGGTCTCCGAGGGCTGTTCATAAGTTCTTGCAGCCTCCATAGAAAAACCGAGAAACACATCCTGCAGAAAACATTTAAATTCAGTATTTTTTTTTATTCACAAACTACAAGTTTATAGTAAGTTTAAAACAGCGGAGACCACAGTCCGGGGCGGAGAACGCTGCACATAAAAAGATACGACAGGCCTTTCTTTTTATGTGCAGAATTTCCGGCTCCAATTGAGGTGTCTCTGCAGTCGTAAACTTATTAACTTGTAGTTTGTAAATAGCAAAATAATAGTAAACTTATATAAAAGTGTAAGTGTACCTTTGTGAATCAGGGCCTGAGTTGTTATCAAGTGGGATATTTCTGTCCTGAGTACAATAATGTCAGAGACTAGAATGCTGTAAATAACAATTACACAAACACACTCTGTGCAGACACCCAAACTCTGGAATTCAATATCAGATTGGCCACAATTGCCAAAACGGGACCTCACGAGGAAGTTGTCTCCAAGTGGTACAGATGATCATTATGCTGATAAGGAGATTGTAGTGTCTTGTGAGTTAGAGATGATGGGACCGTTATGGTCCCTGATGGACTCTATAGAACAGTGACGTAAGTGCTTGGGTGTGGGGATAGAATTCATGCTGTAGAATTCTCAATTAACGGTTACACGCTGAGGAATAAAGACGTGTAATACCAAGCTCTGTGTGTGGCATGTTCATTTGCATGTGCCCGGGATGGGGAGGATGCTACTACTGCTGATGAGATAGACGATCACGTAAACCCCGCAACCCGAAGAACCGACAGTGCTCTCCCGAATAGTTCACTGTGGTCCAGCAAACTACTCGTGGGTGCCACATGTGCCTCAGTCGAAGTGAAAATTGATGGTTGACGTATGTGGAGTCAAAGCCCCACTCCAGCCAGTCAAAGGCCAGTAAAGAAAGTGAAGGCCTTACAGAAAGTTTGTTTGTCGTCAGCTAGAAATTTGTTGGTAAAGTCGAGACAAGAGATACTGTGCCACAGTCTAGCACATAGCTGTCATTCATTCAGTATGACAACGCTAAAAACAGCGACAACCAGATACAGCAAAGCGCTAAAGGCTGTGATAGCCAAGTTCAAAGAGGCGCTATAAGCGGAAACATTTCTAACACAAAGCAACGCTAAAGGCTGTAGAAACCAAGTACGGAAAGTGCAACAAACTGCAACAGCCAGGTGCAAGAGAACGCTGTGAGTAGAAGCGGACACCACACACGGTGTCTGGTGCGTTCCGCACAACTCAAAGTCCTTCAACATTATAAAGGCTCCAATGGCAATGCAAAAAGAAACCATACCATCTCAAATTAGCCATAACGACTCTGAAGCAAGCACGTTGCAAGGACTTACAGATGGTATGAATGATGCAGGTCCAGGTGAACACCATGTAATCTCGTCAGGAAGGGCCATAACTGGTTATGATGCTGCTACATTCCTGAAACCAGTGTTTCCCTTCGATACCACCAAAAAGCAGAATATTGGCGACAGGTATACTGCCTCAGTCTAAACATTTGATTATTTCATTGATGCGCTGGAAGAAGTAAATGACAAAAAGATTATTAAATATCTGAAGAATTTGGCGGGCGAAGGTGTAAAAGACGTGATAACGAAAATACCACATGGTGATGAAGTGACGTACGGTCAAATCAAAGAGGTGCTAAACACCAAGTTCAATCCAATGCCAAATGTCGACTACAAAAGGTACATTTTCAGTCAGGAAAGGCAGAAAACTGGTGAAACAATGGATGAGTGTTAGAAATGGGGGTCTCTAGTTGGCAGAGGTAGGTACCTTTGTCCAAATAGGGACCCTTGCTTCTAGTCAGGGTAAGGGGGATACACTCCTAAAATAACCCCTGCTCACCCCCTTGGTAGCTTGGCACGAGCAGACAGGCTTATCTCAGAGGCAGTGTGTAAAGCATTTGTGAACACATACAGGGATCCAAGAGAAGGCCCTGGACTGGACCACATCCTTCCTTTCCGGCAGAACACAAAGCGTCCGCCTCTCCCCCTTCCGATCCAAGGCCACCAAGATCATCTGCGGCGTACCCCAAGGCTCCTCCCTCAGCCCAACGCTGTTCAACATCTACATGGCACCCCTCGCCCACGTCGCCCGACAGCACAACCTCAACATCATCTCCTACGCCGACGACACCCAGCTGATCCTCTCCCTCACCAAAGACCCTCACACCGCCAAAGCCCACCTCCACGAAGGAATGAAGGCCGTCGCCGAATGGATGAGGACCAGCCGCCTGAAGCTGAACTCGGACAAGAAGGAGGTCCTCATCCTTGGTTCCAACCCTTCAGCCTGGGACGACTCCTGGTGGCCAACATCACTGGGAACAGCCCCGCCACCCACCGACCACGTACGCAACCTAGGGGTCATCCTCGACCCCACCCTCTCCATGACTAAGCAGGTCAACGCCGTTTCCTCATCCTGCTTCAACATCCTCCGAATGCTCCGCAGGATCTTCAAGTGGATCCCCACCCGAAACAAGAAAAACAGTCACCCAGGCCCTCGTCACCAGCAGGCTGGACTACGGAAACGCCCTCTACGCAGGAACGACGGCTAAGCTCCTGAGACGGCTGCAACGCATCCAGAACGCCTCTGCACGTCTTATCCTCGACATCCCCCGACGCAGCCACATCACACCCCACCTGAGAAACCTGCACTGGCTCCCTGTCAACAAGAGGATAACCTTCAAGCTCCTCACCCACGCACACAAAGCACTCCACAACTCCGGACCAGCCTACCTCAACAGACGACTCAGCTTCTACACCCCCACCCGCCAGCTCCGCTCGACCAGCCTCGCCCTCGCCACAGTCCCCCGCATCCGGAAAACGACCGCCGGCGGCAGATCCTTCTCCCACCTCGCCGCCAAGACCTGGAACACCCTCCCCACCAACCTCCGACAGACCCAAGACCTACTGGCCTTCAGAAGACTCCTCAAGACCTGGCTCTTCGATCAGTAGCAGCACCACCCCCCTCTTCCCCCAGCGCCTTGAGACCCTCGCGGGTATGTAGTGCGCTTTATAAGTGACATGATTGATTGATTGATTGAGTAACACAGTGAAAACACTACAAATGGACACCACACCAGTTTAGAAAAATAAGTAATCTTTATCTAAACCCAAAACAAGACCAAACGACAAAAATCCACAATACAGTATCAAAAATAACCTTAAAAATAGGTTATTCACTTAAATCCAGTTCTTAGCAACAAATAACTCCACCTGGAGTTATTACGACGTCGTGACAGATGAAAATCCCAAAGTACGGCGCCGACCGCGAGGTGCGCTGCGTCGGGCCTGGATTCAAGCAGACCCACAAAGAACAGTACCTGGAATTGATGAAAGCAAAGACGGTGCACGGCGTCGGGGGGGTTATGCTTCGTTGGCTCCTGCGGTGTCGGTTCCTTACGACCCCAGGGGAGGTGATGCCTCTGTTCCTTACTGCAGCACAGGGGAGGTGAGACGTCGGTTCCTTACTGTGTCGGGGAGGTGACGTCACGAATGGCAGCGAGGCGTCGGTTCCTTACGACAGTGCGATGTCGATGGATTCGGGAGTCACCCACGTCGAGAATCGGCTCCGCGTTGCTAAAGCACCGGCATCGATGAAGTCGGGGCTGCGGTGCGAGTCGGGACGGTGCGTCGTGAACGTCACGAGTTGTGTCCTCAGCTCCGGGGCAGGCAGCGGCCTTGATGACGGTTTCGGAGTCGATGCGGCACGGCTTCAGCAGGCATCGCGCCTACGATGCAAGTCGGGGCGGTACGTCGTGCTCTTCACGAGCGGTGCCCACGGCTTCAATGCAGGTTACGGCGTCGCTCGCCAGCGTCAGTGTTGCGATTTCCTTCTGTAGCAGCTGAAACAGCAGTTCCAGATGCAGAGAGACAGAAGGGATGAAGTCTTTGTGTTCCTGAGACTTCAGAATAGGAGGCAAGCTCAGTTTCAAGCCCTTGGAGATCTTCTTCTTCAAGTAGGTGGTAAAGCAAACAGCAAAGTCCTTTTCTCCTTTCCTTGGCAGCAAGGAGCCACAGCAGGCCAACCCCAAACAGCAAACAGCACAGGGGCAGTGTTCCTCCTCAGCTTATCCAGCTCTTCTCCTTGGCAAAGGTTCCTATTGATTTCCCAGAAGTGATCTAAAAGTCTGGGGTCTGGGCCCCATCTTTTTATACACCAAAATCCTTTGTTCTCTGAAGGTGAGGAGTGTCTGTACCCAGGCAAAACCAGTTCTGTCCTCACTGGTTCATCTTCCTGGCAGGAGGTGGAGACAGCATTGTTGAAGGCAGACCAGGCCCATTCAGGTGAAAAGGAAATCTCCTCCCCCTACTCTAAATGCAGCCCAGGTCTATTCAGCCCAGCCCAGACTCATCAGACTTCTGGATCCACTGCCCTTCTCCAGCCCCTGTCATCCAAAAGCCAGACATGCAATACACAAACCTAGCAGAGGCACACTGGATGGTTAGGCAAGACAATACCTACTTTCTAAAAGTGGTATTTTCAAACACAGAATGTAAAAATCACCCTTACTAAAAGATGTATTTTAACATTCTGAGTTCAGGCATACTAAACTTTACTTTTCCATCTTGTTCCTAGGGTCAGTTATGTTTATAAGATGTTATAAGCAAACTCCCCATTCTGGCCTATGGGAACAGATAGCCTTGCAATAGTAAAAAACTAAATTGGCTGTATTTCACTATCAGGACATGCCACACACATCAGGGCATGTCCTACCTTTCACATACAATGCACCCTGCCCACAGGGGTACCTTGGGCCTACCTTAGGGGTGACTAATATGTAGAAAAGGGAAGGTTTAGGGACTGGCAAGTGTGTGCACTTGCCAAGTCTACTTGGTAGTCCCAGACTGCACACAGGCTCTGCAATGGCAGGCCTGAGTCACATTTTATAAGCAGCTTCTGTGTGTGGCACAGTGCTGCAGCCCATCAGCAGCATTTGATTTACAGGCCCTTGGCACACATAGTGCATTGTATTAGGGTCTGACAAGTAAACCAAATAAGCCAATCATGGAATCACTAATCCATAACAATACTTTACAAAGGGAGCACTTGCACTTTGGAACTGAACAGCAGTGGCAAAGTGCCCAAAGCATCTAGACCAGCAAAAATGGAGTCCAACACACAGCAAAACACAGGAGGTAAAGGCAAAAAATGGAAGGGAGACCCACGCTAATGGTGCCAGGTCTAACAATGAGTTTGTGGAAAGACTTGATTCACTCATCAAGCATTGCAAGTTCAGTTAGTTCAATGATGAAGAGGCCATGAGTCTCAGAGTAATAGATGGTTGTCTCTCCAGGTCCTTCAGACGGCGAATGCTGAAAGAGACACTCAGCTTGGAGCGAGTACTCATGGCTGCTAGAGCAGAAGAAAGACCTGACAAGCAAGCTGCTAGCATGGAGGCCGGAACGTCCCAAAATGAATCAGTGCTGAGTGTGTAAAGCAAGCCGAAACACGTGGTAGAAGGCCATAAAGTAATGTCTCCAAAGAAAAATAAGTTGTGTTTTCGATGTGGATTTTCCTTTCCACATGAAGGTAAATTTCCCATCATTGGACAGATATGTAAAGGCTGTGGGAAGGAGAACCATTTTGTAATGGTCTGAAAAGCAAAGGAAAGATCAAGTGCATCACGTCAAGAAAACAAAATGGATGCCAGAAAGTTCCAGAGATGTTCCAATCAAGCCCATAAGGCTGAGCAGCAACATTAGTTGAGGCAAGTAGAAACTGAACAACATCAAGTGTCATCGAATTCCTCATATAAAAGAACATCACCATCATTGTCAAACGACAGTGAGGAAGACAGGTGTGCGATGTCAATGTTGACCACTGAAAAACCTGCACATGTAGGATTAGCTTCTTGCAAGGAAGAGTGCCAGTCGAAATGAGAACGACAAGTGAAATTTCTAAATTTGAACACTGTCCCAAAATCACACTGTCGGTGAATGGCTGCTCAATACCATTTATCATAGACAGTGGTGTGTCGAAAACATGCCAGTGGAAAAGTACAATGAACTGTCTACAGTGCACCGTTTAACGCAGTTGAAAACCAAAGTGTACACATGGGCTGCTTCGACGCCACTGCAAAGTCAAGGTTCATTTATAGCAACTGTGAAGCATAAAAAGATGAAAGTACAAGAACCAATTCATGTCCTGCAAGGCACTTCATCGAGTGCATGTTTACTTATTTTCAGCACTGCTGCTGATATGGGGCTGATTTCTGTAGACTACGTCAATGCCTATCATGAGAAAGTAAATCAGTTTCCATCTTTGTTTCAGGGACTAGGAAGAAAAGACAATGAAAGTACAACTTCACATGGGTGATAAGCCGCACTCTACAAGTACTGATTCATTGATTGATTGTCAGTTTTCTTTATTTCACTATATTTCATAGCATATAAAGTACAGTAACAAGAAAATTCATAATTAAACTCAGATACAATAAAATGTATCAACCGGCAATAAGAACTAACAATAAATAACTTTAAAATATCTTGCATTATTAAAAAGCTATCTCATCCCTAAAACCAATCACTAAAATTACATAATCAGCAAATCTTAAAAATTTATAGAAGAACCTCTAAGAACAGATTTCATAAAGTGTCTCAGCTCACCTTTTCCTCAGTGCAGCCCGGAGGAATGACACCAATGAGTAACACACCAAAGGATCACCCAACATTTGAAAAAAGTAAAGCGCAAGTCTAGAACTCCTAATATTAAATCTACATAAAATGGGTTTTATAAAACTCTTTCTGCGGACAGTATACAAAGAACAAAAAAAAAAAAAGTATGTACAAATCTGTCTGTAAAGACCTCCCATCGCAAGGACATAAAGTCAGATCGTCTACGGATATACATTACTGGGATAACCCAGCATCAAGGGGATATAATTTAATCAAAACCTCATTAGAATAAATCTATGCTGAGGATTAGGCACAGTGGCTAGATTAGAATAAATAAGTTGGGGATTTTGGGGGGACATTAAATACTGCTTCACTGTTACTTTATTGCCAGCGGACTCCCTTCTATCAGACATTTTCTGGAAAAAAAATGTTTTTTTAATCCTAGCTTCAGAGATGAACACACAGTTAGTGGGGTTCTCATACAGATCTAATAAACCAACATCCCTCAAAGTGCGCGTGACATGCTTCAGCCAGAATCCAGCTCCAAGCAATCCTTCAATATGATCTGGTTCAGGCTAATTGTTGTCCTACGCCATATGGAATGCCACAGTAAAATTGGTGCGAGGCGAATCGTATCTGAGAGGTATGGGACATCCAGCTCTGTATGACATAGATAGTTTGAACAGCTACTTGGAAGAGCTATTAGCCTTTTAAGAAAAGCATCTTCTTTTCACTGCAGGAGACCATTTTCTGCAAAGCCCCATACTCCTTCCCCTTACGTGGCTACTGAAGTAGCTTTAGCTACATAAACTTGCAGTATTTCGGGAATGGGTTTAGATCCCAACTTTTTACCAAAGGAAAGAAATGATCGCTATACTTTTACTAGAGTTCTCTGCTAGTTCACATGCTTTTCCACATGTACTTTCTATCAAATAAAATGCCCAAGTAGGAGAATGTGTCCACAACCTTCATATTACTTGAACCTAGTCTAAAATTTGGGAGTTTCTTCTGGAGTGCCCCTGTTACCAAAACATAAGATTTTGACACATTGACCCGTAGGTCCAGACTATGCATAAATCTTGTGTACTCCTCTAGCAATGTGTGCAGTCCTCGCCCAGTTCTTGCTATGAGCACGCATCATCTGAGTAGAGGAGTGTTGGGAGAGGGACAGGATTTAAAGTACGGCACATCTCTTATTACCCCTGCAGCGCTGCCTCCACCCCATTTGTATATAATTAAAATAAAAACGGGGCCAGGACCCAGCCCTGTCTAACTCCCTGGCAGATTCCGAAAGACCTAATGCACTCTCTCTTCTTCCCATACCACACACAAGCTGTGGCCTGAGAGTAAATCTGTTGGATGAAATCAATAAGAACTGTATCTTCACCCATATCTTCCATTATTTGCCATAACTTCGAAGGGGAGACACAGTCAAAATCCACCGAAAGGTCCATAAAGGCCATATAAATTTGGACTTTTTTTGCCGCTGTGTACTTGGCAATTATCATACTTAAATTAAGGCATTGGTCTACTGTCCCTTTCCATTTTTTAAATCCATATTGTGTCTTTATAAGGGCGTCACTGTCTTCTACCCACTCCTCTAACCTATTCAATAAAAGCCGGCCCATTAATTTGGCTGTGCTATCCAGCAAGGAGATGGGTCTATAATTATTCGGTAGGGCCTTATCACCTTTCTTATAACTAGGGATTATTATAGATTTACACAGGACTCTGGTGGGCCCAGCTTTCCAATAGCATTAAAGATGTTAGTTAGTAAGGGGGCCCTTTGGTCTGGGAGTTCAAAGAAGCAATCTATTGGGATCCCGTCTGGTCCTGGAGCCATAGCACTGTTATATTGGGCCAATCCATGCCTGACCTCAGCCAAATCGAAGACAAGGCTGCCACCCTGACCTATCGACCTCTGTATGGATGTTGAGGCTAAGTGCTCACCTGCGAACCTAAATATATTCGAGAAATATTTGACCCAGATTTCTTCTTCAACATGGACATCTGTTGAGGGATCATTTTCATCTTTCAGAAAAGAGGCTTTGATCAAACTCCAAAATTCTTTGCTATCTTTCCTTATTGCCGCTGATCTCAGATTGATTGATTGATTTAAATGCAAAAAGTGTAAGTTTTCACAAAAGAAAACTCAAGTTCTTCGGTGACATCTTTTCCGATGGGGTAATGACTCCAGATTAAAATAAAGTACAAGCTTTGTCATCCACTTTTCCCCCACAATGTAACCATGCTATGATTCTTCGTTGGTATGGCCAGTTACTGTTCAAGTTATATATGTGACCTTGCTACTGAGAGTGCCCCATTGAGAGACTTAACAAAACAAAATGTTCAATTTCAGTGGTCATGTGAATGTGAACAAAGCTTCAAGAAAATCAAACATGCGATTGAGAATGCCACTGAAATGGCATGCTTTGATCCGAAACTGCAGACGGAGGTTGTTGTTAATGCAAGCCCAGTGGGGTTGGGTGCTATACTTGCCCAGCACACGGGATACCTCCCAATGCCCCAAAACGCATTGTGGCTTATGCTAGTCGGAGTTTGTCATCGACAGAATGTGCTTATTCACAACTTGAAAAAGAAAGCATCGTGTTGGTGACTGCTTGTGAGCTTTTTCATGTGGCCCTGTATGGAAAGCATTGCATGGTTGCATGAGTACCATTGAGTTGGGTAACAAGAAACATGTTATTCAGCACCAACATGCCCCTTTGGGGGTGAACGTGCGCTTTACAAATACACATGTTATGTTATGTTATTGCATGGTTGCCACGGTCACCAAGCATTGCTCACCATTTTCGGCAATCCTCAAGCCAAGATGCCCGCTCACATTGAGAGGTGGGGATTATGACTGCAGGAGTATGATTATATGATTGTGCATTGTCAAGGAAAAGATTTTTAAAAAACCCTGCTGACTACTTCTCATGTGTGTCAATACCATATCATGGCAATATTTCTAGATTGGCTGATGCTTATGTTAACTTCATCGTGAAATCCAGTACACCTGCTGCCGTATCGGTAGAACAAATCATTGCTGCTACATGCACTGACAGAGATGTAAAAATCCTCAAAGACATCAATACCCATCAATCTTGGAAAAAGCATGCTCAGCCTCTTCATGATGACCTAGAATACCAGAAATTCAAAAATGTGCAGGAAGAACTTTCAGTCACTCCAGAAGGCATCATCTTACAAGGGTGGACAATTGCCATACCTGAGAGTCCAAGACAACAAGTCATTGAACTGGCCCATGAGGGACATCGTGGAGTTGTTGCTATTAAATGAGCTCTACGGGACAGAGTGTGGTTCCCTCGTCTTGATGAAAGAGTTGAAAAGGAATTTAGGGCCTGCCATTTGCGCAACTGCTTGTTATCCAAGATATCTGGGCATCCATTAAACATGTCTGATCTTCCAAAGCATGCATGGGAGAAGATTGCAATTGATCTGTTTGGGCCCCTTGACAATGGACATCATCTACTAGTAATTGTTGATGAATACTCCTGTATTCCTCTTGTGGAAGATCTGTCGTCAACTCCTCATGACAGAGTCATTGAGCGATTAGAAGGAATTTTTGAAACATGGGGTATTTTATGCAATGTTGAAGTCTGACAATGAACCACCTTTCGATAGTCGAGAATTTAGAGATGTTTTCACTCATGTAAATGTCAAGCATCAGAAAAGCACACCTCTCTGCCCACAGGTGAATAGTGTTGTCGAGAGATTTATGAGCACCCTAAAAGAAGACTGCTCAGCACGCTGCACTAGAAAAGCGTGAACTCAAATCAGTTCTTCAGTCTACACTTCGTGCATACAGGTCAACTCTGCATTCAACCACGGAAGAAAGCCCTGCCACCTTAAGGGAGAGCCATAGGAACCAAATTGCCACAATGGACCACTGAAAGATCTATTGACATTGCTAAACTTCGCATTATTCATGTGTCTCACAAACGTAACATGAAGACATATTCGGGTAGACGCTGCTGTGCTCGGAGCACTGTGTTCAAAAGAGGAGACCAAGTCATTGTGAGGCAGAAATGGAAACGCAAGTCTGATGCTCCTTTTGATGCTGAACCACTGAGGGTTGTGACTAGTAAAGGAGACAGGGTGACTGCTCGCCATCCTGGAAAGTCCATTACGCAAGTTTCTTTGCATTTCAATCACCTGCCTCGATATTCGCCAAATCCAGATGTCAGAGGTGAGACATCCGCCTGAGAATATGGTGAGCCCAAAAACTGTACCAGTGTCTTTATCGCCAGTCATGGACACTTCTCCTGTATTTGGGAGGCCTCACATGACAAGATCTGGGCAATTGATTCGAGCACCAAAGCGACTTATTTAATAGTTGTGATGTATATAGGTATTATTTGTAATTTTTATTTAACAAAGGGGGAGATGTAGTGTCTTGTGAGTTAGAGATGACGGGACCTTTTTGGTCCCTGATGGACTCCGTAGAATAGTGACGTAAGTGCTTGGGTGTGGGGATAGAATTCATGCTGTAGAATGTTCAGTTAACAGTTACACGCTGAGAAATAAAGACGTGTAATACCAAGCTCCGTGTGTGGCATGATCATTTGCATGTACCTGGGTGGAAAGAATATTACAGAGATGTTTCAGAGATGAGCCCTGCACAGGAGGTTGCTGGATGGCTAAAACAAATGAATGTTGAGAGTACTACTCAGAAGACAAATTGTGGCCTGCAAGATATGATACTGTGCGTGAGTGAAGTATATAATACATTTTTTCATATAAAAATATGTGTGCGTGTTGTGGGTTGTTGCTCCACCAGCATAGTATGAGTCATGGGCAGACTCAGACCCCAGAGGATGTGACAGGTGAGCTAGGTGTCCCCTCCATATATGATTACCTACTTACACCACTAACCTTTAATTACCCTATGATTAGTGCGTGACTACAAAGTACATCACCCCCTCCTTGACCAGGAGCCGGTAGGGAGAGGATGCCGATGATGAAGTATGACACTATTATGTGTGTGAGGTTTCCTCTTCCATAAAGGATGACTTTCCTCAAAAGTTTGGCAGAAGTCCTGTGACGTCCAAACTCTGGACTTTCGATTGTTTCTGTAAGATTAAGAAACAATCTATCTTCTATCTCTCTTTTTTCATTCCTTGTGCTGATGTACTAATTTTTGTGATTGCATTCACATCCCTCGACACATCAGCCATCCATCAACAAATCGAGGTGCATGAAGACCCAAGGCATCACATCATTTGTGACTCCAGAGGGTGTGTTCCGTTATATCTGCATGCCCTTCAGATTGACATCTGCATCCTCTGTATTCCAAAGGATGATAAATATCTTGTTTAAGGGGGTTGATGGTGTAGTGTGTTTCCAAGATGATATTTTAGAGTACGGAAGAGATGTTTGATACCAGCGATCTGAGCATAATTAAGAGTGATGCTAGCAACCATGGGTTGAGAGTGGCTCTATTGCAAAAGAGGCACAAAGGGAGTGAAGAAATGTTAGCTTTTGTATTGAGAGCTCGGGGGGCAGAATTTAAGTATTCGACCATTGAGAAGAAGGCAAGGCTTTGGCATAGTGGTGGCAGGCCAGTATTTTTTTTTTTAAATGTTGGGTGGTGATTTCATCTTGCTGACAGACCACAAAATCCTGAGCGATTTGTTCAGCACCCAGGGGGAAGAGAGAGAGACCCAAAGAATTTCTAAATGTCAATATCGTCTTCAGGAAATTCATTATAAGCTTGAGCACATGTCAGGTGCAAAACAGTTTGCAGTTTACCGGCTTTTTAGATTGCGATAAGAATTTAGGAAAAGTGACAAAGTAGAGGATTAGTACAATGTTGACATGGTTTGTGTTGCTAGTGTGTTTGGCGTGGTGCTAAATGGAGCTTTTGAGTGAGAAGAATAGATAAGACTGTAGAAGATGATGTTGTGCTACAGAGAGTGAGGGGATTTGTGGTGAAGGGATTGTTGTGCATGAAGGATTTAAGCAATGAGCTGGTCCTGTTGGGCATGGGCGGATGAATTAACCCTGGTCAATAGGTTTTTGAGATGTGGGGCTTTCTTAGTGGTGCATGAGGGGATGCAAAGCAAAGTGCTTAACTTTGTGCATGAGGGTCCTGGAGGTGCCCATGCCCTGAAACATACAGTAAAGGAAGACATTTGGTGGCCAGGAGTGGATAGCGCTGTAAAGCATAATTCGAAGGAGTGTGGTATGAGTGTCCTGAGTGACAAAACACAAGCGACTGTACCATTGACTGTAATGCCTGTGAAGCTCTGGTGATACCTTGGTGTAAGCTTGCTTTAGGAATTTCAGGGTCTTTTGGTGTGCTGGGGATATGCCCCAATTTGTCCAGGTTTTAGTGGATTATTTGTTTAAATGGCTGGAAGTCAAGTTTGTCAAGAATGTGTGCACATGTACTGTGATTGATTTCTTACAAGAATGGTTTATCAAAGAAGGGTATCCTGATGTGCTTGTGACAGATAATGGTACACAGCTGGTGTCAGCTGTGAAGAGGAATTACCTCAAAATGGCTGGTATCAATTACTTCAAGACTTACTGATACCATTCTAGGAGCAATGGTCTAGTGGAAAGAGTTAACCAAGTTCTGAAGGAACAGCTGCTACTATGTTCATTTCAAAGACTATGCTATGGACTGAATTTCTATTAGTTTGATTCTTTTGTCTCTATGTTAGAAGTGTAACCAAGCTGTAAATATGTTCTTGCAGGTACGGATCTGAGGAACCTTATTGCTGTTGTATTCCCATGTATACCCATATATTACTCCTTATTCCCATGCACTCCACTATAGTACTCTTTGTGCCCGTTTTTGTAATTGTATTTTCCATGTTTACCCTGTTTATTGATTGTTAATTTTCTGAGAATGTGTTATGTAAGAAGGGGAACGTGTGGTATTGTTTTTGGCTATTCTATGACCAGTTCTTTAAGATAAAAATGTTAATATGTGGTGTTTCAAAAATAATTAGAGTAACTTGTTCAAAACAATGTATTTCGTAATTGTGTCTTTGTAATTTGATTGATACAAAGAAACGGTAACTCAATATTATTTATTTACTTTTTACTATATTTGGGCCAGCAAGGGCCCATTTTATGAATTAATCGATTGATTAAGATTATTTGTATTGAGCAGGGGACCCGATGTTTATTGTTTTTGTATGTTTATGAAATATAAATGCTAAATGAGCAAGTTTTGTGCATTCCATGAAATTGAATTTCAAGAATTGCTGCATTAAATGATTGATTTGATTAATGGGAGTGCGTGGCTTAGCAACATGACCGGCTCGCCACATTTGGTCCAGGCTCTGTAACACGAGCAATGATTGTGCTGTAATCCTGCCTGCAGTGGCTGCATCCCAAATAAATGCTAACTGAACCTCATGAGACTGCTCTTGGAGGCATTGAACAGGGGCATCGCCGGAGGATCCTGATGGGACTCTGGTTTGGCAGACTGAGGCCTACTCTGGGTGTAGAGCAGGGGCGGCGAGTTACCTGCTCCTTCTGTAATTCTCCGTAGGGGATCATTCCCGTTCGCTTCTGTGGCAGAGTGGTGGAGGCGTGACATTTCTGGTAAAAGCCTGTACGGCCCGTGGCTTGAGGATCTGGGCGGAAGACCAGTCTCGGAGGTAAGAGAGACATGGCTGCTGGCTCTTGGCTTTCTCCTCAGCTGCAGAGCCAACGTGGGACGCTGAGTTCACCCCTGCCGGCCAGAAACAACATTGGTGGCTGGCCGGGAGAGTGGCAGCCACTGAACTCCTCTGCTAGGAGCCTGGGAGACCTGTGCGGGGGTGGGGTGCCTCGAGCCTGCCTCTAGCCTGTTGCTAATCCCATGCCCTGGGGCTGTGTCAGATCCTACAGTGCTGTACCTCTTTGATGGCTGCCTGGTGGGGTGTGCAGCGCTATTCCTGATTTCTTCAGGGTGCAATGGCGGGCCATGGCTACAGGGCGCAGCTCCTCTTCCCTCGTCACATTTGGGCCCGCCACTGCTGGCAGCTTATGCTGGACATTACACATGGCCTGAGCGGTACATTGCTGACTGCGCACTGCTCACTGGGGGACCGTCATGGGCAAAGACAGGTCATCAAAACCCTTCCAATCTAACAAAATAATTAATTATGCTCTCTCCAGGGAGGAAATGACACTGCATGGGAGGCGAGGTACCGGCAAGAACAGGGCCTGGAGTCTTCAGCATCAGACATCATGGATGCTATACAGGGCACTCGCATAGGCCTCAAATGGAAAATAGATATGGTCACGATCAAGGTTAATCTCTTGAGGGTCACATGCAGAAAGTCATCGACAAAGTAGTGGAAGAACAAGCTGCAGCACTGTAAAATAAAGTTAAATCATGAAAGCCAAGTTGCCTCATTGTCTACCCAAGCCACCAGAATAGGGGAGTGACTCAAAGATGCAGAGAGGCGTTTGAGGCACAACAACCTCAGATTCATCGAATTTCAAAATGCCTTGAGGGTCCATCAGCTGAGCTGTTGCTAGAGGATTGGCTTATGGAAACGTTGCAACACCCCCGCAGCTCTCCAGATTCTTCTCAAGAAGCCCATCAGTGGCTGGCAGTGCCGCCACCATCTAGAGCCCCCCCCCCCCTTGTGCACTGATTGTGCGACTGTGTAATTACAGAGACCAGGATGCAATACTGCAACATGTACGCAAGTCTGGGCCACTGCGGTATGAGAATGCCTCCATCCTGATCTTTCCTGATTACATTAAGGCAGTCCAGGACAGACAAAAAACAGTCCTGGCCATTAAAAGAAAGTTATGAGACTTGAACTTTCAGTACAGTCTTACATTCCAGACTAAATTCCGCATCCAGCATGAGGGGAGGGCACCAGGCTGGAAGACTCATGGGAATGGTTGGAAAAAGTGGCAGGGACAGCTGGTGGAAAAGGAAGGGCGGCCCCGTCAAGCAGATCGATTTCACCCCAGGGATAAGGGGCCACTTGGTAGATGGAGCACCTGAGACGATCAGGTCAAATTGTACTGCAGAATGATGGAATATTGAGAGAAGCTTCGGGGGACTTAGGGGCATAAAAATGTAGGATCGCGGAGCTGCGCCAAATTTGGCAGCACCGCACTCCGACAATTTTGAAAACGCAAAGATGCAACATATTCACAGATACGGCGCACCCCTGTGTTTCCCCTTGTGCTGGCGCAAAAAAAGCTGCCTAGTGCCAGCGCAGGCACCCTGCCGCCATGTTGCAAGGGTGCCTACACTGCAGGGACAATTGTTTATGTGCAGGAAGGGATACCTTCCTGCACTAAAACAATCAATAATGGTGATCTGCTCTTTCTAAGTGTGCCGCAGAATGCAGCACACATGGAAAGAGCAAAAAACGAGGAGAAATTAATAACTTCTCCTCGTATTGCCATTCTTGATGCCTGGTATTCCATGGTATTAGTTTTTGGCGCTGCCTCAGCCTTGTAAATCTGGGGCAGCGTCCAAAAGAAATGGGTGTTGTGATGGAATGCCCACAGCAACACCCATAGTACGGCCCTTTGCCGCAGAGGACTGCGGCGGAAAGGGGCATATTTACAAGGTGGCGTTAAGTCACGCTAAGTGGCTTAATGCCACCTTGTGAATATGGAAAATGGAGCTACGCCTTGACGCTCCGAAGGTGATAGGGGCTTGTAAATATGCCCCTTAGATTGAGATGGATTGCAACCTGTCAAACCTATGGACCAAAGGCCTCAAACTAACTTCACTGATGAGGAGGAACTCTGACACTTGCACGACCACAGAGGATAAGCCCGAATAAAGCAACAAATAGGGTGTGACTGTTGCTAATATGACTAATGAGACAAAATCATGCACTGAATAGTAGCCTACCGGGGCGAGTATATCGATGCTCTTACAGTGATACTGTAGATGGTCTCGTGGCCTCCTTGACCAATGCTGCTGTTCTTCACCCTCAGAGAGCTGTGGGTGGTTCCCTTCTCTACCACACGTGTGAGGATGCCAGAGGGGAGGACCAATCATTACCTTATAGGCCTGCTTTTTGGGATGGGCAAGCAGCCATGCAATATGATAAATGTGCTTGGTGAGACACTATAGCATCTCATATGAGGAGTGCTGAGAGATGTACATCTCAGGTTTGCACTGGTCTATTCACCGCTAGTGTGGTGGGATGTGATGCAGGTGACTGACCAGGGAGTAGTCCTCCACAGTTTACTCAGATAGTTTCGTGATTTGTTTCTTAACTAGAGTTTGTTCATTGAATCTGGAAAGGGGATAGCGTTTATAGTTTATTTTTCCTTTTTTCTTTTCCTTGAGTTGACTACGATAACCAGAAGTTTTAGAATGCTACTCTGGGGTGGGTACAGGGCATTGGGTTGTTTCACTGTTGCTTTATTTCCAAGGTCAGGGTTGGTAGGATTATGTACCCCAGAGAGTACTTACTAGGGAAAGTCATGTATGATGGGTGACGTCTGGGGTCAGCTGCAAGGAGTCTCATTTTTTATAAAAGGCAGGATCAAGGTCGAGGCATTGGAAGCACTTATAAAATGTTAACCTGGAATGTCCGTGGACTTAATAATTTTACAAAGCGCTGCAGGATATATTGTTATCTTAGGCGATATGGGGTCCGCATAGCCTTTTTGCAAGAAACATAAATTTGTGGGAACAACATACCCAAGATCCACAAATAATAAGGGGGGCAAATATATGCAACGTCCTACTATAGATAAGCTAGAGGGGTGCTGACCTGGGTGGCTCCTGATGTCCAGTTTCAATTGAAAGACACTGTGATGGATATGAAAGGCAGATATTTAGTACTAGTAGGCATGTTGAACTCACAGGATATCTGCTTGGTGAACGCGTATGCCCTAATGTGGATGACAGGTCATTCTTTGCTGGTCTTATGCAGGAGTTGACCCCGTACATACAAGCGGACATCCTTTGGGTTAGTGACTTGAACTGCATTTTGCATAGACGGCTGGACAGACACCCACCACAGGATGGAGCTAAACCCAATATGACTGAAAGCCGAGCTGAGTTGATGAAGGGATAGGTTTGATAGATTTGTGGAGACCACTAAAATATTCAAAATCTAGGTTGTGCTCATGCTGTTTGCTGGCTACAAACACACATAGCAGGTCCTGGCCCTATCCTGTCATCGCCACAAGTTCGAAGGGGCAACCTACTTGGCCACTTTCTTGTTGGACTACTTTCCTCTAATGGCTACCTACTTTGCAGATAGAGGTACGCACTGCGGCACTTAAATGTTGATGCCTTTCCATATGAAACATTTTCACAATGGCTTGCAGACATGCTTTTGCAATACTTTACCACTAACTCAACACGGTGTGTATCAGGTCATTAGAGTGGGAGGTGATGAAGGTGGTGGTATGAGAAGAAGCTTGAGCATATTGGGTGAAAAAAGAATTGGAGCAAACACTGTGGGCACAGAAAATATGATTCAAAGAACTGGAATTATCCTTGCATACAAGCCCACAGAACCTACCACTCTGGGACATACTGAAGAACTCACTTATTGACACATTGGACAGGTTGGATAGGTTCGCAACTAAGACATACAAAATGCAATTGTATAGTGAAGGGGATAAATCTGACAGATTGGTGGTGTGTTGTTTTAAGAGATAGACCATACACACACCTCTAAATTGAGATTTTGAGATGGTAACAAACAGGCAATTCTAATACAAGAGGGTATTAATGGGCTATTTTTCCAGCACATGCATGACGTATGCACATAACAGTGAAGGGTGGTTTGTCACAGGATACCCTCATACATTACTAGTCTCTGGCTACGCTGAGTGTCCCCTGAAAAATGAGCAATATTGGCTGCCCCATTGAGTAAGGAAGAAATTATGTCAGCCATCACTGACATGCAAACTGCCAAAACTCCTGGGGGGATGGTCTGCCAGTGAAATTCTACTAGCAGAACATGGATCTATTAGTAGACAAGCTGTTAATATTATGTAACAAAGCTTATGAGACTGGTGTGCTGCCCGGCTCCATGAGGGACGCACAGATTGTTTAAATTCCCAAGCCGGTTAGGGAGCCAGTGACAGTCTTGTCATATCACCCCCTATCTATGTGGAATGTGGCTGCTAAAATCCCCAGTAAGGTCCTAGCAAACCTCCTTCTTGATGTTATTTCAGATCTTGTGCTTGAGGACCAATGCAGATTCATACCATACAGGAGCACTCTGCATAATATACACAAATTGACAAATGTTTACACCTTTAGGAAAAGTCTCAAGACCTGGCTCTTCGACTGATCCGGAGCTGCCCCTCCCCCCCAGCGCTTTGAGACCCTCACGGGTGAGTAGCGCGCTTTATAAACCCCTGATTGATTGATTGATTGATTGATTGACCGTAGGCACAATCAACGATAAATATGCACTGGCACTCTCGATATTGAGCAGGCTTTTGACTTGGTCTGCTGTACCTATATGTGGGAAGACATGCAGGTAATGGGCCTCGGACAGGCATATATCAAGTGGGTCCAGTTGCTGTATACCACACCACTGGCCCGGGTTCAGACAGGCTGTATAATCTCAGAGAATTTGGGAATGGAACGCAGGATGAAACAGGGTTACCCTCTGTCGCATCTCTGTTTTTTATGTTGGTGATGGAACTGCTATCCTGTAGGTTGTGGAGCGTGCTCAGTCTTTGAGGAATAAGAGTCAGGGCCACTACGCACATAGTGTCTCTACATGCCAAAGACACCCTGGTGTATCCCAGACACCCGTCTTACTCTGTCCCAATCCTAATGCATGCCTACACTGAATATTGTGAGGTCTCGAAATTACAAATGAATCACACTATATCTAAACATTTCCCATTTGGGGACTAAGGAAGCTGGGGACTGGGGCATTACTCAGGATTGGAATACCTTGAGTGACTGCTGACTTTTGATAGTTAAGCATACAAAATATGCTTGATGAGGCAAACAGTCACAGGCTGAACATGGGACAGGTGATGGATGGCCTTCAGTCCTCAGTTAAATTCTGGAATACTCTCCAGTTGTCAGTAATGGGCAGAGTGGCAGTGGCCAAGATGGTATTTTACCCAGATGCTTACATGTATTGCAAGGGGCCACATATATGATACAGCGACAGGTTTTTGTGCTCCTGAACCAGCTACTGGTGAACTTGATATGGTCAGGCGAACGGAGCAGGGTCAAACTGGACACATTAAAGCAAGAATAGGAACAGGGTGGCTTAAAAGTCTCAGAAATGAAGTTGTACTAAATGGCAGCCCACCTACAACATGCGGTTCAATGGTTGGATGAAAGGTTCAACTGGGAGAAGAGGCTACCCAAGGACATCCATAAAGAGGAGTCATTGTTGAACCTGCTGCTGAGAGGACAAGAAATCCCTAAATATTTACATTTTGTGATCAGGTATGTTTGTTACACATAGGACAAAGCGATTAAGATGATCCTTAAACTACCCTCATTTGCACTGGAAATGCCAGTTTTGAGTATTTACTCCTTTCCGCAGATACCACCACTATGTCAGTTGGCACTTGGAAATGGGGGGTTGCTTAACCTTGGCAGATTTATACCCCGAGAATAGGTTTATCCCCTTTGAGCACACGACACCTTCGGGATTGGCAACGGACAGTCTCTGCAATATGCACAGCTGGCCCACATGGTCAAGGGTATAGGGACCTCTTTCCTGGACGCCCTCCGCAAACGCAATGTTATTGGCTCTTTCCTGTTGCAGATGCCTGGTTTCTAATCTAAATAGGGCACTACGGGCAGACAAACCAGCCAAGGTCCTGAAAGTCCATGGTAAGTGGCAAGTCTACGTGGACGGTGATCTTACAGACAAAGAGTAAGTAAGTAAGTTACATATTTGTAAAGCGCAACGTATGCAGAGGCGTCTTAGTACCAAAAGCAATGCTTCACAAACTAGCCAGGGAGAAAATTACATAGGTTTAGAGGAAAAAAGCCAGGTTTTAAGTGACTTTCTAAAAGAAAGTCTGTTAGGTTGAGATCTAAGAGAGGAAGGCAAGGCATTCCAAAGTTTGCCCCCCAGGTAGGAGATGCTTCTGCCTCCCCATTTGGCCTTTCTGATTCTAGAGATGACGACCAAAGGGGCATTGGCGAACCTCAAGTCGGTTTGGGGGCGTACCAGACAAAAATTGTCAGGAGGCCACATGGCCCAAATGACTTGTGGACCATACAGGTGCCTTGCATTTTATCCTCTGTTGGACTGGCAGCCAATGGAGATCATTGATGCTGTTCAATATGGAGCTGAATTTGGGAATTTTCAGCAGCATTCTGCAGAGACTGGAGTTTAGACTTCAAACGTTTGTCTATTCCCGGATAAAGAGCATTGCAATAATTTATTGTGGACAGAATCAAGGCAACTGTTACAGTTTTTTGCATCTCCAATGGAATAAAAGGGAAAATCTTTCTTAAAATCTTTAAAAGGAAAAAACACAAAGATGTAATGTGATTGATCTGTTCTGAAAAACAGAGCTGGATATCAAACAGAACACCCAGATTTCTCACTTTATTTACTGGGTCAGGACATGGTCTGGCGTCATCAGGCCACCAGGAATCATTCCAGAAGAAGGGCCCATTTCCAAACAGTATCACCTCAGTTTTCTTTGTATTAAGCTTTAGATAGTTTTCATGCATCCAGTTGGTAATATGCGCCAGACAGTGTTAAACTGGCTTGCCACGGAGTTTACATCAGATGTAATAGATATGACTATCTGCAGGTGGTTTGCGTAGGATATGACAGAGAAACCATAGGCACGAATGAGTCTGGTCAGGGGGGAGACATAAATGTTGAACAATGTGGAGGATAATGACGATCCTTGAGGACCCCCACAAGGGAGTGAAAACGAGTCAGAGGTGTACCCTCCCCAAGTCGCCTTGTGTTCTCTGCGCAAAAGGAAAGAAGTGAGTAGGGTTAGAGCAGCGCCTTTTATTCTTACTGTCTCTAGCTGCCTGACTAACACCTGATGATTGACAGTGTCAAATGCGGATAAGAGATCAAGTAGGATAAGGATCCCTCCCCTATCAACTTGCATGCGTATTTCCTCCGCGGCCATAACTAATGCCGATTCTGTGGAGTGATTAAGACGAAAACCATGTCGGGAAGCATTTAAAAGATCGTTGGACTCCAGAAATACCACAAATCGTCATTCATGGCCTGTTCCAATAGTTTAGTTGGGAGTGGCAAACAGGATATAGGTCGGTAGTTCTTAACCTCGGTAGGGTCTAGAGACGTTTTTTTTAAGATGGAACGTATACATGCTTTTTTTCATGCTGTTGGGAAATAGCCTGAAACAAGCACCTTGTTTAAGAGTGGAGCGAGGCATGTGGCAATGGTGTCTGGGACTATATGTAGTACAAAAGGAGGGCATGGGTCAGTGGGGGAACCTGACTTAGTAGTTGCAAGTACATTTATGACTCTGTCAGGGGTTAGAGAGGAGAAGCCATCCAGTTTGTTCATTAATTATTATGGGAATGATCAACATTCGATGGTGGAGAGCCTAGAGCTTGGATAAGTGTGTGCTCAGAAAGCTCTTCATAGACAATGTGTACTTTAGACTGGAAAAAGTTAGCTATTTCATCACAGAAAGCTTGGTCAAAAGAGAACTGTTTGCCATGCTTAAGCTTAGAAAGCACTGTGACCGTTTAAAAACGTTCTCTGGTCAATTTTTTTGACGACCCAATTTTCCTAGAAAAATAGGTGATTTTTGCGACTTTGACAGCCGCTTTGCAATCGTCTAGAGCTAGCTTATATTTGATCTATGCTGTAGTCTTTCCTCCAGATATGTTCTTGCCTTCTGCATTTTGACTTAATTGTTCTAAGTTCGACAGAGTACCAAGAGGCTGAGGGATTTTTCCTACCGCCTTTACTGGTTTTCTCAGGGGCTAGTAGAGTCACAGCGGAACGAATCCAATTGTCAAAATTAGAAGCATCAATGTTATTGTCAGGGTCTAGTGTGGGGCAGTGTTTGTGTAACGCAGACTCCAGTTCTAATTGATTGATTTTTCACTAAGGCCGAGTTTTAATGACAGTGCTGTTATTAATGGAGGATGATTCTTCAACTGGAAGAGCCAGTTCAAAAAAGATAGCACTGTGATCTGTCCACGTAAGGGGAAGTACTTTGAGCAAAGTAATATCGGTGTTGTTGGTAAAAATTCCATCTAACGTGTGGCTGGCCTTGTGGGTGGGTGAGGGTGTGTCGGGAGGTGCTGTCTATCTCTGATATATTAGCAAACATTAGCAAATTAAAACAGTATAATTATTTCCATATGACATATCTCAACCCAGTAAAATTGCACAAAATCTATCCAAATAAATCGCCAGAATGTAGGAGGTGATGAATGGAGGATGCAAATTTCCTCTATGTTATTTGGAACAGCCCAATCATAATTTTATTTTCAAATGTTTGCAGTTTTATATAGATCTAACTCAACCTGAAGGTATTGGAGCACTTTTCATGAGCACCAGGTGCATTATACAAAGACACATTACTTTTTGTAGGCACAGGGAGATGAAGTGATTTGCCCAGAATCACAGGATGTTCAGCCGATGCTAAGGCTCGAACCTAGTTTCCCAGCTCTAAAGTCGACATGAGCCAACGCTGAGACTTGAACCTGGACCCCCAGCTCCAAAGTCAACAGTTCTGGCCTTTATTCCACATCCTCTCCCCCATGCTGGGAGGAGATAGCTCAAAGGATAGGTAGATATGTAACAAGGGGTTCAACACTCATGATAAAACAGTATATATTGGATATTCTCTCAAAAGGGGGGAAGAGAAAGTGCATGAGGAAAATGTTTTACAGGTTGGGAACTATACTGGCCAAGAGATATATAGCTATATACTGGACAAGCCCTAGAGCACCTCCCATGGAGGCCTTGGTCCGTGATATGCTAGAAGGGGCAGCTGCAGAAGAGTCACAAATGATGAGGGTTCGACGTGTGGATAAGGTGCCGAGTGACTTGATTGCATGGGCCGAGATGATACAGACCATTTCTGATCCTCGGGGAATGAGACCACTGTGAGGGGAGATGGAGTCCGGTGGCTTAATGTAGGACGATGGGGACACCTATGTGGGCAATATAGTAACTCTCCTACTGGATATAGAACTGACTATATGCTTCTAAAAGAAGCACACAAGGTGGGAGCTCTGGGGAGCTAGACCCTGGCTCCTATAACTAATTACGATGAAAAATGTTAAGGCGATGTTTTGAGGTGCATATTGAACAATTTAGAGTCCACTAACTGTCTTAGAGTATTAACTGGTTGAAGTGGCACATGACCCCGAGCAGACTAACAAAGTGACTTTGACTACTCATCTACTTTGTTCTTTGCTTAGGAAAGCGTTGGGGAAGGAAAGGCAGACCTGGCCTTGCTTTGTCTTTGATTATGGTGTATCACTGCTGGGTCAGGGATATGTTGTTGGTTTATCGTTACTGTAATGCTCGTAGATATCTGTTCGACCCAGTCTTGATACAATTACTTGTATATTTTTCCTGTTGGAAAATTCAATAAAACCACAAAAAAACTGAATAATGGGGGTGGGTGGTGAAAACTGAAACATGTCCATCGTTTTTTCACTTTTAATATGGACCTGACATTCAGACCACCAACTGCATTGAAGTCAGTGAATTCTTAAAGACACACAGGTACCGCAGACACACATGGCATCATTGTAAGACATCTTGTATTATATTATGTCTTGTGCTTCAACATAGTCAGGATGGTGACATTTTCCTGGCAATTATTGCCCTGCTTCGGAATAAAACATAGTTAAGATCCAAGACGACATCATTTGTAATATCCTCACCTCATTGCAATACATATTGCCTTTAAATGCAGCTCGAATAAAATGTATGAAGGTGACGTTAGGCGCAAACATCACAACGACAATAAAGAAGTGAGGCCGGACTAGGAAGTATTTCGCTGTGACTGTGAGTTATTCTTGTAGCACTGCAGGAGTAAACCAGGAGAACTACTCAAGTAAGCCTCTGCAGAATCTTAGAGACTCGGGCCTGGAGTGTCAAACCAGAGTTTTTACTTTGCAGAAAGGAATATTAAATTATACAATTTGAACATTGCCACAAGGTACAAAAGAACAAAAATAATGAAATCCAAATGCCTTTCTCCTAAAACGTAAAGTTGTCAACCCTGTTGTGATAGCAGTTCTGTTCACGTTCAATGTGCTAATCACTAACACTGTTCTAAAAAATATTGTTCACAACCCTCTTCTCAAAGGATGGAATGGGCCACTATCAGCCTAACAAATTGTGCAGCTCTAGGGATAGCTGTGGAGCTGTCCAGAGTGCTGAATTAGTGTGTGGTGGGAACCTGCGGCGGTGCTCTCGGCGTAATTTACACTAAATCACAGTTCACATGAATAAGTGGCACTCATTGACATACTACTAATCCCTCATCCAAAATGTTTAACTCCTTATTGGCGAGAAGCAATCCCTATGTTAAAACAATTAAATCTCAATGACATTAAAGTAGGATTAAACTCAATAAAAAAAATAAAAAATTCACTATCTCACAGTCCTTAACGTTTGCGATTTAGTTTTTCTATTGTATTTTACAATAAATGTGCAGTACCAGTATCTTGTCATCTACCTGTCGCGGTCAAAACATTTCACCTCTGATGGTGTTAGAGGGTCTCTACCTAACACAGCTAAATCTATTCGACCATTTGCTGCAGCTAAGAAATTCCAATGATGGTGTGTTCTGGATGACACTCGAAACCATAGCAGTATCTATCTGTTTTAATAAAGTCATGTAAACCGTACATTACATTCATATATCTACATTCTGCACGCTTAAACACAAAAACAAGAACATGTTCCTACGTGTACACGAGAGCAGCATTTAATAATTGCAAAAGATGCAGCAAAATATGTGCAAAAGTATACAAACCAGAGTGCAAAAGTTTTAAAATATGTAAAATTTGCAAAACCATCCAACAAATAACCAAGCAAGCTTATCCTTAGCTCCACATCCTTTTCTTATGCTCGCATAATTGAGGTGAAAATAAAGATTTATTTCAGTCAAGCTTATAGTGCTATATCTCCCTAAAATACTGTTTCCTTACCAGGATAGACGCTTTCAGATGTGCCATGTCTGCACATTTTTATGGCCATCACCATTCTGTTGATAACATATTTTATTCATATGCATGATAATTCTCATTCTTGTACACCATTATATAGTAGTTGGAGGTTTTCTGTCTGCCCAATGCTGCACAATCAATGATCTCACCCTAATGAGCTCCAAACAATATATAGATGCATTTTCGGCATAATTAGGACTCTTTTCATTTTTGTCCTAGTATGAACCTAAAAAAAAACAACTTTTGGCTTGGGGTAGATCGGGACATCCAGACCTACAGCCAGACATAATTATTAAAAATCCCAAAACTAAATCAAAAAGGTAAGGAAAGGAAAATAACATATCTTCCAAACCTCACTTTATAGTTGCCCATCTGTAACAATTATTATTTTCTCGGGGTCAGGCTTTCTTTACCCTAGATAGAATCCATTATAGCCTGTACTTACAGTAGTACTAAATGGGATGTATGTTAGTACCAAGCATGGATTTGTGAATATTTTTATAAGAACAATTAGAGCTCTAACTTTGCTTCTCATTCCAAATTTCTAACTTCATGCCCAGCTTCCTATCTGGTAAGCACTGATACGTATATTTTAAATTATAAATCCTTTAGTCTTTGGCCAAAAAACGTATTTAGTTGGTGGCCTAAAAATTTCATTACCTGTAACTAGTTTAAAAAAAAAAGATTCCTAAGTGACAGGCTAAATTGGTGCCATAATACACTAAGGGGCACATGCATCAACCGAAATACTGGTCGCAAACGGGCCGATTTGCAGAATCGGTCCCTTTGCGACCGGTATTTAGGCAATTGGGATGCATCAACCCAAAACCCATTCGCAATATAGGTAATCGCAAATTTTGCGATTACCTAAATTGCGAATGCTTTTAGGGAATCGCAAATTGTGATTCCCTATTTGGGATGCATCAAGCCTTTCCTAAATGAGACTTCGCATTTAGGAAACGCTAATTACCATCAACTGCAAGTTGATGGTAATTTGCAAAAATTTTGAAAAATGCACAAAAGTGCATTTTTCAAAGTGCCATGTGGCGCACACATATGCCCTTAGGGCATATGTGTGCGCCACATGTGCACACATGCCAAATTGGGGGGTGCAGCAGGGTGGCCTTTAAGGCCCCCTAGCACCCTTCAAATTGCATTCGCAATTTGCGAGTACCTATTTGGTACTCGCAAATTGCGAATTACTTCCAATTCATTCCTATGGGCCTCTAGGCCCATAGGAATGAATGGTAAGGCATTCCTTAATAGCGAGTCGCAATTTGCGAGTCGGTATTAAGGAATAGGTAGGAATCGCAATTTTTTTTGCGATTCCTACATGCATAAGTAATTGCGATTCCTAAATAGCAATTTCTTAAAAATCGCTTTTTAGGAATCGCAATTCCTTACTTTGATGCATGTGGTCCGAAAAGTATTGCATTTTCCATTGCCATAATGTCATAAGCAACTAATCAATTTACTAAGCCAATGGATATGGTGTTCTATAGAGATCTGAAAATCTACAGTCTCACAAATCATAAGCTCACAAAGCACACTATGCCTTGAGCCACCCACTCTTCACCCTTTGCATGGGGTCCTCTATTGCATAACTCTATGCAGATGTTGGGTACAATTACACAGTAGTAAAACCATTTCTGCCTGGTATGTATTCTTTTATGGGCAGATGTCAGGTCTAAATGGAGACATAAATGGAGGAATAAACTTGGATTTACAACCATAAATAGCTTTGTGAATCAGGCCCATTATATATCAGGGCCAAATATATACAAAATTAGACAAAACAAAATACAACTCTTCTAGGAGGCCCTAACAAGGATTATTGCAGTGCAAATCTTCTATCCCGATGGTTTGTAAGAGTGGGTAATCAACACCAAAACATTTGCTTTCTACAAGATTCCATGTAAAAGAAATACTCCTCTATAGTGTTTAACACAGTGTAAACACCTTTAAAGAATTATTGACGGAGACATACTTTTCACAATAAATAAGCTGAAGCCAACTGCCTTTGTCATAACATTTTATAACTGTTATTTTTGGAATTAGATATAACTTTTCTGAGTAAACCACTAAGGACTATAGCCGTCATCATTCAAATGTCCCTATAACCAACTCAGGTCTACTATGTTGAGCATAACATTTGCCACAAGACATCCACCAGGCACGAAGTCATAAGTTTGCAAATGTATACAAATTATAGTTGACAAAGCAAAATGCATCCCCTCATTGTAGATTCGGTATAAAATAGTTATTTAATATTTGATTTTGATATTTTTTTAACAATTAAAAATACTCTGTTATTACTCTGGTAGTATTTCTTTTTATTAATACTACCGAATTAATTAATGATTAGACATTTAAATATTTCTGCAAATATACATAATTTTAAATATATGTATTAATGATAAAATATTTTTAACCTTATGAAATTAATTTATAGTTATATATTAAATAATGTGTATGCTTAAAAACAAAACTAATATCTATTCATTTTACATGATTTAATATTAAATAAAATAATATGAGTCACACATAATTTTTTTTAAGGAAATATTTTTTGTAAAATGAAATAGACTTATAATTTATTTTTTCTAATACAAACTTTATTAAAATCCGAAACATTGTCATATTAAACGTGTAAAAAGTAATGTAAAAATATGCAAATAATGTAAGCATTTTCTATCCATTTATAAAACACCTTTATAAAAAGTTGTTATACATTTTTCCTCATATTTCCAATGCTTTCTAAGGGCCCGATGCCGATCTTGTAAGGAAGGCCTCCAAACGGGATTTGTAAAGAGCAAATCCGATTCGGAGCCTATCTTTCCGCCCGAATCGTCCCCTGTTCCGAACGACCAAGTACGATGCTAGTATCCTGTACGTGCCGTGCGAATCGTTTACGAACCCGAACCTGTCCGTCCGACATGTTCGTAGCCGAATCGTGCCGCGCAATGGAGCCGTTTTCCGACCGAGCGAGTACGATGCACGAATCGGACAGCTGTATCGCCGCGGTCTCATCGAGACGAAACGGCTGTCGGATTCGGACTTCGGGGGACCAAAGCAGGCCTCCCTTTACCCGGAGCCCTCCAATTCGGTCACGGGGGTGCGCATGGGTCCCCACGATCCAAGCATGCACAGTGTGGCGGGCAAAATGGGGTGCCCGCCACAGGGTGTATGCTTTTCCCCGCCCACCCCTTTTTTGCTATGGGAGCCTGTGTATGCGTCTGTACACGGGCTCCCATAGAGTTCAATGGGAGTCCGAGCGAACCGAATCCGTAAGCATACGGCAGCATCGTACCCGCTTGTTCGGACTCTCGGAGCACGTCTCGCTCGGAAAGCCCTCCAGATCCGAGTCGTATGGAGGGCTTTCCTTACGAGATCGGAATCAGGCCCTAAGTGTAAAATAGACATTTCTCTATTTTTTTAACCACAGCCATTTTTTCATGTATTCCTTGTGTTTACATTTGTTTCTTCAGTCAGTATAGCATTGCGCTCAGATTTGGATGGATGCCAGTGCATCGGACAAGTAGGAACTTTTAAATTTGTACCCCATACATTTACAAAGGTACATTTGCTGTAGGGAGAGTCGAACTGAGTTATTTTCTATAGACTAATAATGTGTGTTGTATGTTTTGTGCTTATTTTAATCTTTTTCCTCTTCAAGTTGTCAGAACTACCAGATCTAATACCAAACGTAGTACAGTATAATTTTATTTTCACCCTGTCACATTTTTTTTTTTGTTGAAAAGAAAATTTCAAGAAGGCTTTTTTTTAGGTTTGTGTCCTTTCAAAACTTATTGTTAACGGTAGGGAGCTGGGAGTATGCTAGTTTGAAGTTAAATATGCTACCTAAAGTCAATCAAATTTCAAATAAGCTTTATTCGATTTTCATAGAAAAAAACATAAAAACATAGATAAAATACACAGTCATATACATAAAATCATTTAAGAAAAATGAGCATTAAAAAGAAAACTGCCTATAAAACATCATTGCTGTATAGCCATTTTCTTCCTTAGTCGAATCATAGACCATAAAAAGCTAGAGATCCTACAACAATTCGCTAAAGAAGGCAATTGTTGTAGAAACAGTAGTGCTGGGCGGCATTGTTTAACATTAAGTTTGCAGAGGATTGGCAATAAAAAAGTCTCTGAGGGATAACATAAAAAGTACAAAAGAATATAATGTGCAAGGTGTCTTGGCTAGATAAATCATCGCAAGGACATTTTGTCAGAACATCTGACCAATCATTAGTGTCGGGAAAAGGGACTAGGTGATGAAAATTGTCTAATCTAAAATGCGTTAACACAAATCTATGCTGGTAGTTCTGCACGAGATTAAGGTAAGGTTGCACACCATTCATTACAAGTATCATCTGTTTTTTATTAACACAAGGTTTTCATCATTTCCTGGGAGAACCTTCTATCTTCAAGTAAAGACAAGCATTGTTTTTTTTTAGGTCACTTCTGCTGACATTATGGAGAACCTAGAGCTTATCAATATATTCAACATGACCCAGATCCAAAAGAACTGTTTAACAAATTTAAACCAAGGGAATAAATAAGCCTGTGTTAGCTTGAGGCAGTCCTTAGTAAACAAGTGATTTAAAACAGTATATTTGCAGGTCCATACTTTGTTCCATAATAGAATCGGCTGGATGCTAATCAAGTTAGATTAAAACAAAATCTCAAGTTCAGAATGACACACGGATGTAGAACAACCTTTGGGTACGTACAAATGTTTCCGGAAAAAACCTTCTCTGCCATCTCTAGCTAATTAATATTGCTATAGCCCCAGATTCCCATCCAATATAAAGCTGCAGAAACGCATTTTTCATTGTATATTGTTAGCAATTCCCTCACAGGTTTATTGCCTATCTTAATGGCAAAACTTAACAGCACAGTAACAGATTTGTTAAAATGCAGCTTCCTGTTATTGACAGTGACCATGTGCCCTATGCATCAAATAAAATGCCCATATAAGAAAACATCGGGGTTTCGGTTAAATTAGCATTGCCGACCATGAAGTCCCAACATTCCTTAACTTACCTCCAGTACTTCAGCACAAAAGCTTTCCCTATATTAACATTCAAACCAAGGTCTGACATAGTTGATAAAGCAAGTAGCCGCTGCAAACCCAGCGGGGTGCAGGACATAAGAACTGCATCGTCTGCGTAAAGCAGACAGGGGATAGGCCTCTAGCCAATTTGGGGAAGGTCCTTGCAATTTTTAGTTAAGACAGTGCCCAGGTTATTAATATACAAAGTAAATAGGAAGAGATCAAGGACTCAGCCCTACAGTCACTTTCCCCATTTATTGAGAGCGACTTTTGTCTTTCTTCATTTTGTTCAGTTTTTTAAGCCAATGGATGTTGGTTTACAACTTTCCTGGAGCAGTTTTTATTTGGAAAAATATTTTAAAACTATCTTTCTGATTTTTTTATGGTTACCTATATGGAATGATAGTTTGTGGATTACCATACAATGACAGTAGGACTTCAAAATGCTGTTATTTGAGAAAAGAATACAGCTCCAGGTATGCATATTTTACTACATTTAAAAGTTGCTAATTCTAATTGGAAGATTAATTCAGATAGGAAAGTAAAGTTGCACTAGTGTGTGTGGTATGTTAGTAATGTCATATGCAGGAAGTATTTTCCAAGTAGTCTGTGCCAGAAAACATTCCGAACTGCTGAACTTCTGACAAGAGATGCTAATTCATTTCCTTAGTTTTTTTATTTATTATCTGGTGCAGATTACTTGCAAAAGATTGTCCTTCTCTTATTTCTTGGAAACGTTGTTCCTTTTTCAAAATTCCCAAAAAATGCTAGACATTAAGATTGGCTTTGCCAATTGAGATAGTGAAAGAGTTATGCCAACCCTTTACAGCATTAGTATTTGCCCCTCCCTCTTAGCATGTCAGGTAGCAATTCCACCATTCAACATGGAGTTTTTCAATTCTTCTGCAACATGACCTTATAGATGACCAATTGATGTTTTTCAAAGTAATTTAGAAGTGGTGCCAGACATTCCTCATTTAATAAATAATATTCAGATTGAATATTTACAGTGCAGAAGTCATCTACATGCCTGAGAGGGACAAAAGCTAATGCATTTCGTTTTTTTTTCACCTCAAATTGTAATTTACCTTTGGTCATGTAGACAGTTGCCAAGGATGTTTTTTGTGTTTTCTTCCAAATAGCCTAAGAAAAGTGGACAAAACATCCCTGAATTTGTGTTTCAAGATACATTTTTATAACAGTTGAAATCATTGGCAGTTTTTATTGTTCACAACCCCAGATGAAATTGCACCCCTTTTTCAATAAAGATCTTAAACCTTCTGGGCCAGATTACGAGTATGGCAGTCCTCCCGCAGAGAGCCACGCCAGCACTCCACAGGAGGACCACCATAACCGTCCACACACTGCCCACCAGATTAGGAGTTTAATCCTGGTCTGGCAGGCGGTGCTTCGGCGGAATTTAGTACATTGGTATCTACTCATAAAAGCTTCATACATGTGAAAAATAATACTTACCATAAAAGTAGTGATGCAACAGTGCATAAAATTAAAAACATCACATGGGTACATCCAACTGTTTCACTAGGCCCATGCATCTTAAATTATTAAAAGGTTCTAAGTTAAATACATGATCCACTCAGAGGTAATCATAGGTATTACAATTCATCCTCCAGAATGGAGGTCAAACTATCAATTCATATTCTTGCACACAATCCAAATGAAATTGCCTGCTCTTTAAAGAAGCCTAGAGGAATGACGCTACAGAGTGACACACCATAGGGTAGTCCAGCTGTTAAATGTAAAATAATGCAGGCTGACATTGGATAGAATTAAATTACGCAATAAATTGACAATTAATCTTTTCCTCTGTGAGACATAAAAAGAGCAAAAAATTAATATGTGCAAATTTGACTGCGTTGACACACCATCACAGGGGCATAGTGTCAGCTCCCTTACTGTATAGGCATTAGCTAGAAAATCAAGCATCAGAGGGATATATGTTAGGCGAAACCATGTCAGGATAAACCAATGCTATGAATTCTGCACAAAGGCTAAATACGATTGTACACCCTGTTTGATGAGGGGGGGCATTTGGTATAAGCTGATGGTGGATTTATCTCAGTTTAACTCCCTTCTATCTACGGCGACCTTTGCCAAAAAAGTCGCCTTAAGCCTTGTCTTAGTAATAAGTGCACAAGTGAGAGGGGCCTCAAATAATTCCCATAACCAAATCTTGTGTGCAAAATCCAGTTTTAAACAATCCATCAATATGGCTTGAGTCAAGGTTACAGTCTCCCTCCTCCATATCAAATGCCACAGTAAAATTGGCGCAAGCTGAATAATATCAGAAATATAAGGTACACCCAGTTCACTGTGGCATATGAAGTTTGAGCAGCTACTGGGCAGAGATAAAAAAAATTGAATAAACCCGTCCTCGATATGCTGAAGGCAGTCGATATCGGCCATTCCCCGTACCCCGCCCCATACGTGGCACTAGTGATGGCTTAAGCAGCGTGCACACTTAATATTTCCAGGGTGGATTTCGACTCCAACTTCTTCATGAATTTAAAGATGGCCACTATACTTTTTTTCTAATAAGAGGGCTCTATTTGACACCATATTTTTCCATGTGTAATTCCCTTCAAAAAGGATCCACAAACATGAGAATGTTTCAGTCACCGCCACCCTACATATGTCTATGTAGAAAGCTGGAAGTTTATTTGGCAGTTCACCAGCAACAAGTACATAGGATTTAGATTCATTTATGTGGAGATTCAAACTATCCATAAAGCTAGCATACTCCTCTATGAGTCTCTACAGCGCTAGGCCACCTCTAGCTATGAGCACCGCATCGTCTGCATAGAGGAGTATCGGGAGAGGGGCTAAATGAATGTAGGGTACATCTTTAACGGACCCCACTAGAACTGCTTCCACCCTGTTTGTATAGAGAGAAAATAGGAATGGTGCGAGGACGCAGCCCTGTCTAATGCCCCGCTCACTCTCAAAGGGTCTAGTACACTCCCCCTCCCTGCCATAGCGGAGGCATGCAGTTGCCAGTGAGTACACCTGCCTTATGAAGTCAATTACTAGCGCATCAACGCCCATACTCTCCATAACGCCCCACTGTTTGGAATGGGAGACACAATCAAATGCAGCCGAGAGATCCATAAAAGCCATTATAATTTGGCCTTTCTTGGCCACCATATATTTAGCAATTACCATACTCAAATTGAGGCACTGATCAATGGTTCCTTTCCCCTTCCTAAAACCATTCTGTGTTGCTGTTAAAATATTCCTCTCCCCCAACCTATTTAACAGCAAGTGTCCCATCAGCCTGGCCATACTGTCAGTGAAGGAGATGGGTCTATAATTTAGTGGGAGCACCTTGTCCCCTTTCTTATGAATGGGTACTATTATTGATTGCTCCCAAGATGTTGGAGGGCCCTTCTTGGCAATGGCATTAAAGGCGTTTGTCAATAATGGGGCCCAGAGGTCCCGAAACTCCAAAAAGGAATCCACAGGACCCCGGTCAGGGCCTGGGGCCTTCAGGCCACTACACAGGGCCTACACTTGCTTTACCTCTGCCATGTCAAAGTAAAAAAAAAAACTACATTGTTCCCGAGGGTGGTTCTTTGGCAGGGCCAGGGCCTCTGGATCCCTGAATATTTTTTCAACGTGGGCCATCCAGCCCTCCTCTTCAACATGTGCCTCTATGGTTGACTCACTTGCATCTTTTAGAAATGGGGCGTTCACCACTTTCCAAAACCTGTGGCTATCCTTGTTTGTAGCTGATAGTTGCAGATTCGCCCAGACTTCCTCCCTTAAGCTTTTTACTCTATCGGTTCTCACCTCCATGTATTTGACACACAAACTCCGTTCCAACGCCTTGTCTCTTGGGACCGAACGAAGGGCTGTATAAATATTTGTCAATCCAATAAACAAAAGAGAGAGACCCTTCACAACACAAAGGGAACTGGGTTGAGACGAATAACAATAGGATGTTCCCTGTGGTATTCTATCTATTTGGACTGTCCTCTTACATAGACATTCACTCATACGTGTCCTCATATATAAACACAATGCCTTGTTGGTAGTGCAAAAAATACCTCCTCTTTTATTAAAAAAAAAAATTCACACCATAAAGATTACAAAATGCAATTTCAATTTCATTAAAAACACATGCAATTCCATAGTTGGAAGAAGCAAACTTTGATATCCTTATTTCATTCGCATATAAATGACTTCAAATTATATAACACAAAATACAACACATTTCCCTATATACCAAGTCATTACTGTCGCTTCATCACAATTTGTAAACATGTATTAGATAAAATATGTGATTTTAACTATCATAAAAATACACAGTATAAAACAATACTTAAAGAGAGAAATGCATGCAGCGTTTTCGGTGGGATAGAATTTGGTTGACACCACCTTCTTCAGGACAGACTCATAAATTTAAAAACAGTATTGTTGAATCTAAAATAGGGTTGTAGTTCATGTATAATCCTATATCGATCTTCTTATTATTTCAATTCAATTTATCTCTTGGGGTTCTGGTTACATCTCCGGTTATCATTATATTAATGAAGGAATAAGCAAATCCTATAATTACAGGATGTCTAAATATTTCAGAGTTTCATGAAGAGATTTATCAATTTCTCTACTTCGATATCCAGGTTCAGCATACACCTCCTGTTTAGGTTTCAATGATTATTCTTTCTAATAATTTATCCTATAATGTTGCTGAGGACCACACTTGATCTCACAGCGATGTAAGGTATCTTTCTGGGACGTTGATCAACGTTCTCCTCAGAGAGCCCCACTAGTTAATAATATTAGGTGGCAAGAGTATTATAATGTTGCGTCCAAGTCAATCGGGACGTTCTTCAAAATTTCTTTTAAATGCTTGCACCGCCAGGGCTTTTATATATAGTGTGGATTGCCCTTGTTCTTCCCGCGTTTTGGATAATTGAACCAAAATAACTTCTGGGGGTCCCCCTTACATCGCTGTGAGATCAAGTGTGGTCCTCAGCAACATTATAGGATTAATTATTAGAAAGAATAATCATTAAAACCTAAACAGGAGGTGTATGCTGAACCTGGATATCGAAGTAGAGAAATTGATAAATCTCTTCATGAAACTCTGAAACATTTAGACATCCTGTAATTATAGGATTTGCTTATTCCTTCATTAATATAATGATAACCGGAGATGTAACCAGAACCGAAAGAGATAAATTGAATTGAAATAATATGAAGATCGATATACGATTATACATGATCTACAACCCTATTTTAGATTCAACAATACTGTTTTTAAATTTATGAGTCTGTCCTGAAGAAGGTGGTGTCAACCAAATTCTATCCCACCGAAACGCTGCGTCGACAACTTTCTCTCTTTGAGTATTGTTTTTATACTGTGTATTTTTATGATAGTTAGAATCACATATTTTATCTAATACATGTTTACAAATTGTGATGAAGCGACAGTAATGACTTGGTATATAGGGAAATGTGTTGTATTTTGTGTTATATAATTTGAAGTCATTTATATGCGAGTGAAATAGGGATATCACAGTTTGCTTCTACCATCTATGGAATTGCATGTGTTTTTAATGAAATTGAAATTGCATTTTGTAATTTTTATGGTGTGAAATTTTTTTTCATAAAAGAGGAGGTATTTTTTGTACTACCAACAAGGCATTGTGTTTATATATGAGGACACGTATGAGTGGATGTGTATGTAAGAGGACAGTCCAAATAGATAGAATACCACAGGGAACATCCTATAAATATTTGTCAATGCCTTTGTACACTCAAAGTCAAACCAATGTACTGGTGGGTTCTGCTTATCTAGGAATGTCCACACCAAGTACGATTTGATTTCTGTCAATATCTCGAGGAACGCTACAGGCACCTGTTCGAAAGTAGAGTCAAAATACAAACAGACCATTACCTCAGCATGCTTACGAGTGAGGATTACCGAAAGGAACCTCTCTTTATCTACCTTATCCCACTTTAATATTAAATTTTTCATTCAATTCAATTTAACTTTATTCAGCTAATTTAGTCATAAAAGTACATCAACATTCCAAAAAAATATACATTTTGCTAAGACCTTCAGACAATTCATTTTGCAGTACATTGGGCAAATAACAGATTCCAAGCCCTACTAAAGATAATAGTTACAGCGTACAAACAAAGGGCTCTATCGATATTAACCGGGCAACAAAAACCTCACGAATGGGTCCGCTATGCTCGCTGGGGTATTCTAAAATCATAGCAGGGGCCTTGTTTAACACATTAAATCTTCTTCAAGGGGCTCAGAGTGGTCCATAGAAATAGACTGCAATACAAAGTACCTGCAAATTAGAGAAAAAGCACATTAAAAAGTAACATAAAAAGGCGGACATATGTGGGCAAAAGTGAGACAGGGAATACTAAATTAATGTGCTAAAATGGAGAAAATACCAAGATGGCTAATCAAGAGTGCATAGTGCTTCTTGAGCATGCAGGCAGTTGAAGAAACACCGGAACGTTTTGCTGATGCTTAGTTCTAGCAGACACCTAAAAGCTTGATGGCATTTTCGATAATTTCTAATCCTTAAAAAGGGCACTAAATACAAACTTGTGTACGGCTGATAGTATCCACAAAAAAAGATCACATGAATCATGGTTTGTTTGGATACACCATTGCAAGGGCATACGCGTGTGCTCAAATTCTGCTGGAAACCACTCGGAAAGCATAGAGTGCATTTCATAATCCCTGCTCTAAATCGGAAAAAAGCCAGCGCTCCCAGCTCCCATTTATGTTCAATAGATAGCCAGTTGTCACAGCCCCTGAATTAGCAGATAAGTAATTCTCCACAGTTCGTTTCTGTGATTCTCCATGCAGCCTGTTTGCACCCAGCTTGTGTAGCAATGCAGCCTAGGCTTGCTTTCTGGTGGGTAACAGTCTTATCACTGACTCAGAGGCTTCGAAGCTAGGGGTGGGTGAAATTTGCGTAGTCGCGCTATGCAAAGCTCCACGAAACGGTAAAAAATCTCCGCGAGCACGCAAAAGTTCCGCGAACACGCGGAATTGCTTGTTCCGCCCGTTCGCAATGCTTTTTTCCTGTTCGCGAACGCTGTTTGCGTGCTCGGGGAGAAATATCTCGTGAACACGCATTTTGAAAGCGCGAACAAGCAAAAAATTCCGCTAAGCCGCGGATCGCGGAATTTTTGGCAATTTCGCGTTCTCCGCGGAACGCGAAATTACCCAAATTCCGCAAATTCCGCGAGCGGAACAGAATTTACCGCCCAGGCCTACTTCGAACCTAACGTCAATCCCTTCTAGTGATTCCAGTGATTTGTTTACATAGGACATCCAAGGGATGCAAAGCCCTTTTTCATAGGCTGAACAATCAGAAATTATCTTTTTTGATAGTACGGCTTCCTCATTTCTCATAATACAGAGCCACAACAATGGTGGAGAAATTCGTATTTGGTCACACAAATAATTTAATGCTAGTTCCTTATGAAGAATTAGGTGTGGGGTCGAGACAGGTACCATCAATAAGCGTCTGCATAAATCGTTTTTTTCCCAATTGTATTGGTAGCGGATCACTAGAGCCCCAAATTCCTGCCCCATAGGTATCTATAGATATATATTGTGCTATATACTCTTGTGATAAAGGTCCTAGCGCCCTGCCTCCAGGTGGTGCTGATAAGTTGAGGAGTGAACCAACATCGCAAGACAGCTTCTTTTTTATTTTGCGCTATCAGAGGAGCCCATGAGCTAGTGCCACTAAATAAAATCCCTAGGTAGGAAAAAGTGCTAGTGTACAACATCGTGTTAGATCCTAAGGAGATAGATGCTGAGCACGTGCACTTTGATCCACATGCATAGTAAAGGATTTGGCAAAATTAATTCTTAAATCTAATTTCTCCATAAAATCCAGAAAAGAATGTGTTAAAATACATAAAGCTTTGGGGTGCGCGCCATTAAAACGGCATCGTCTGCTTATAATAGCGCCAGGAGGGGAGCAACTTTTATCATGATTTATCATGCCACTATTTATAAGCTCCGGGCTGAGGTTATTTATGTATAAAATAAACAACAATGGGGCAAGCAAGCACCCTTAGCGCTCACCCCATTCAACGCTAAAAACTTCAGATACCTCCCCATCATTTCCGAACCTGAGACATGCTTTTGTTTTGTGGTGCAGGGATATTAGAGTATGTACCAACAAATGGTCCATCTCCATAATAATTAGAATTTGCCATAGTTTAGCCCTGTTTCAACAATCAAAGGCTATCATCAGATCTATAAAAGCAAGATACAAGTTGGAGCACTTTGCAATAGTGTATTTACCTATAATGAGGTGAAGATTCAGGCATTATTTTCATTAAGTCAGGTTAGTATTCAATTGTACAAAACTCTTCCAAATATCTTTGCAGGGATGTCTATTAAAGATACAGGGTGGTAGTTTTTTTGGCTCAGAACGGCTCCCCTTCTTAAAAATTGGGACTATGATTGATAGTGTCCATGATGTTAGAATTGTGGAGTGTCTTAGGGCCACATGCATCAAAGTCAGGATTTGCGAATCCTAAATAGCAAATTTTAAGAAATCGCTATTTAGGACTCGCAAATCCCTATGCATGTAGGAATCACAAAAAAAATTGTGATTCCTACATATTCCTTAATTGCCAATTCCCAATTAAGGAATAGCTACCCATTCATTCCTATGGGCCTAGAGGCCCATAGGAATAAATGGGAATTGCATGCGCAATTTGCGAGTACCAAATAGGTACTCGCAAATTGCGCATGCAATTTCAAGGGTGCCAAAAGGACACCCTGTTGCACCCCTGAAATTGAGATGTTACCACATGTTGCGCACATACATGCCCCAAGGACATGTGTGTGTGTAACATGAAACGTTGAAAAATGCACTTTAGTGCATTTTTCAAAGTTTTTGCAAATTACCATCAAGTTCAAATTGATGTTAATTTGCAATCCCTAATTGTGAATTCGCAATTTGGAATTGCATCATGCATTGCATTTAGGGAATCGCAATTTGCGATTCCCTAAATGCATTCGCAATTTAAGTAATCGCAAATTTTGCGATTACTTAAATTGCGAATTTGCATTTGGGTTGATGCATCCCAAATGCAAAAATACCGGTCGCAAAGGGGCAGATTCTGCGAATCTGCCCGTTTGCGATCGGTATTTTCGTTGATGCATGTGCCCCTTAGTGAATTAAAAACGTTTATCAATAAAGGTACCGATAGGTTTGTCTCACATTTAATGAAATCAATAGGAACACCATTGGAGCTGGGGGCCTTGCCACCCTTGCTCTCCTGAATAGCCACCTCGACTTCCAATAGAGATACACTTATAAAAGTAGAGGAATCAATTTTAACAACCTCTATGCTGCTTGTATTACTAGAAACATTTATGCCTTTAAAATGAGCTGCCCAGACTTCACCTTTTATGTGGCAGCTAATGGAGGTGCCCGTTTGATCTACTGATCTGATGTGGAATACTGCTCTCCAGAATGCCATGCTATCCTTACTTAGTCTTAGCAGTGTCAGTAAGGATAGCTCACTGGTGAGTTATGATATCCTTTCTACGGTTGTTTATCACAGATTTATATTCTCTGTGCAGAGAGCCCACCAGGGCTTTATCACGTGGGAACGTATTGAGTGTCTTTCGTAGGAGGCGATATGCCGGTGAGCATGCATGTTCAAACCACCGTGGAGTTAGCATTGCTGGTTTGGTTGATGTTGATAATGACTGTCTAATTTTGATGCAAAGGGTGGAAAAATTACCTACAACCTCCTCTCTTCCAATTTCCTCCATCAGGCACCTCATCACAAGAGTCGTGTTTGCACCTACTAGTATCCTCAAGACTTTTAGTGACTCATGTAACTTCCAAAATAATCAGAGGTTGGCTGAGCACTATTCAAACTGGGTATAGTTAGGGCAGGTTCCCTTGCAGAGATTTCTAGGGCCATCTCGATAGGGTTATGGTCACCAAAGTGGGAGCAGATGACGGTCACATATTACAAATGGGTTACCAGGTTTTGTGAGATAAAGATATCTATTATAGTTAACTGTTCCCTCCCTAAAGGTAGGTGGCCCATGCATGCCTAAACCCACCCCCTCTACTACGTCCTACAGAGTTGCTGAGGCGATTAAGTCCTCCAACTCATTCCCCCTTTTCTCAGAACTTGTTGTTGGGGCTAAGTCTTTAATTGCTGTATAGCTAGGCAACCTGGGATTGAAATCGCCTACAAGTCAATGGTGCGCTTGTTGCGCACCATTATAAAGGTTATTACAAGGTTATTACAAAGGTTTTACAAGTATAGGGTTTTAGCTCCTTTGTAATGAATTGCTTGATTGTCGCTGTCTGGTGTTTCCAAGACCTCCATCCGTCCACCTAGAAGCAAATTTACCCATATGGACAGGCCACCAGAGGCACGCCCTACGCGTGATGGCAAAGCTGGAAGATTAAAGCATAAAAAGCCCTCAAAAGTCACTGGGCCAGTTTCCCACGTTTCTTGTAAAAGGAGAATATCATATTTTTTTATAAACAATTGCCATTCTGGGAGTACTATTTTTAAGCAAAGGCCAGCTATATTCCAACTTAAGTTTTTTTAGCACCGATGCTTTTCGCATGTCGGGTGCACTGGCCGGGGCCAGAGTTAGACTGCAGTCATTCAAAGTACCCAGATTAAGAAATGCAGCAGGAGACCCCAGAAGAGATATGCTGTCTACTATATGCAGCCAAGCTGCTGTAAGTCAGTCGACTCCTGTGCATTCAGCCAGGGCTGCAAATCTATTATTCCATGCCATGCTCTGGTGGGGCGGTAATGTTGCAAACTCTGTGCTTGATGCATAGTCCGGTTTTGAGGTTTGTAGAAATATCCCAATGGAAGGGTAACAATGTTTGTTCCCATACCCCATCCCAGTTCCTTTGTGCCCAAGAGTTTTCTTACACATTTTGTGTTCCTAAAGTTAACAATAATGCAGTCCCTGGCAATGTTTTTCTCAGAGGAGCCTATCAATCCTACCCTCGGGTCATGATGATCTCATGGCTCCTTGCGATGTCAAAGTTCTTATCAATGCTGCACCAATGGGTATCTTTGTTATATAAAAGATTCCTACTGATTCTGTCAGAGGTGGGACTCCTGCCATAATAAGAACGTATGGGCAGGCTTCTGGCGGCAAGTTTATTGTTGTAGTATTTGACTTATTTCCTGCGCACCTGTGTTCCCTGTTACCTCAACCGCCTGAGCCTGTTGCAGTGCGATTCCCTGTTATAGCTGGGGCTGGGCTATTACTGGGGAAACAGCCATCACATTGCATGCGTAACAACGCATGCGATTACAACGCGGTCGTTACAACGACCGCGTTGTTACATCGCAGTACCATTACAATGCAAGTCGTTACAACGACTTGCTGTAGGGGGCGCTCTAAACTAAGGAATAGTATAATTTACTATTCCAACACCTTCCCTACTGTTGCGCACGCTGGAGTTGGAATAGCAAATTATACTATTCCTAAGTCCAGCGCGCCCCCTACAGCAAGACGCTACTTGCTTTGTAATGGTACTGCGATGTAACTAATCGGTCGTTGTAACGACCGAGTTGTAATCGCATGCGTTGTAAATGCATGCGATGTAAAGGTATGTATTCCTATTACTATAGCCCCTAGGTTAAATGGCTCATTAGATTGAAATGCATTTTCTTTTGTTAAAACATTCCTTATGGCTGATGGAACTGAACCTATGGGCTGGGTCAGACCTTGAACTTTATCTGAACTTCCTTTTGCGTGTTTCACTGGATTTTTACATGGGTCAGCGTTTGTGGTTTCCTTTACCCTGACATCGGGGAGGGGTGTCAATAACTTTTTTAAATGGGATTCTATTATAGTGAGGTGTTCCTTAATTGGTTTTAATTATACCTCCAAGATCGTTGTGATCCTGCTGAAAATCTCCTCAATACCAACATTACCTACAGCTGGTTCATAGTGGCTGCTTTTGGTAAGCTCCCGGCTGCACCCTAATTTGACCCGTTGGTCCTTAGTACTTGCTCTATTACTTGCCCTCTTCCGTTTTGAGGCTGGTTCAACAGGGAAATTAGATCTATTGAGTTGCAGTACTGTACGGTGGAGGGGGGTGGGTTTAGCTTTTTCAGTTACAGGCAGCAGAGGACAATCTTCGACAAGAAGGTTTTGGCCAGATGCTACTTCACCTACTGTGGCAATGTTTTCAACCTCTATTCTGCTATCGTTTGAAACAGTGGTGATATTACTTTTGGTAACAATAGCAGTTGGCAAGCTATCCAGATTGCAGCCATGTTCAAGAAACAACCTTCTTTCTGTTAATGATATTTCATTAGACACTACCCCCATCACTTGTTCCAACATAGTGTCTCTACTGGTCTTTCTATGTGGGCGTCTTGGTAGCAAAGTGGAACTCACCGCGGCCTTTCGCTTTCCCTAGCTATAAGCTGAATACTGAGTTTCCAATGTTTACAAAAGTTTTGGTCTCTTTACCCTTCCACTTCAATACGCAGGAGAGGGAATGCATGGTCACTTAAGTAGTTCACCTCAGTTTTATTCACTCGACAACCAAGGGATTCTGAGGCTATAATGTAATCAACAGTGGACTCATTCTCCACGCTCCCAAAGGTCCTTGCTAAAGTTCCTGTAAGAGGGTCAATCCTATTGATTATTTCTAAATTCATGGTGATTAACATTCTATTTAATGAGTTTCCATAATCGTTGTAAGCAAAATGGATAATGTTATCACGCTCTCCATCCATTAACCCACACACAAAGCTTGATTTTGCTAATTTGTCCACTTGGGCATTCATTGATAGCTTGGAGTCCATAGTAATTCCAAGGTTTCTTACTTCCTGAGATACTTTAGGCAGTATTCCCAGATCGTCAGGCCAGGCGGCGAATGGATCATAATTTTTCCAATTCCCACATGTGAGTATTTCCGTTGTGGAAGCATTCAATTTGAGACGGCTCCATGTCATCCACTGATCAACTGCTCTGAGGCAACTGAAAATTTGTGAGTTTCCAATGTCTTAGGGGCTTTCCAGTTTAAGGACTATTTGTGTGTTATCTGCATAGTTATAGCATGTGAGGTGAAATTCATTCATCATTGCCGGTAATTACTTCATGTAGATGTTAAAAAACATGGGTGAGATGATAGAGCCTTGAGGGACTCCTGCTTTTGTGGAGTACGGTTTGGATAAAAAAGGGGGCAAATGGATGACATTTGTTCAGTTTTGAAGGTAAGATGTGATCGATTCGAGAGCAGTCCCTTCTATGGCAGCTTCATAGAGTCTTTGCATTAGAGTGTCATGGTCAACTGTGTCAAAGGCAGCTGGGAGATCCAAGAGAAGTAGTGCAGGAACTCTGTTCTGGACTCCGGTGTTCTTGAGGTCATCCCAGATGGTGATGAGGGCTGATTCTGTGCCTCTTCCTGGATGGAATCCTGTTTGAAAGTCTGAAGGTATGGAGTCGTCTTCAATGAGTCGTGACATCTGGGTGAATGCTGCTCTTTCACTTAGTTTGCCTAGGAAAGGTCCATTCGTAATTGGTCTGTAGTTGTCAGGGTCAAGTGGGTCCAGGTTAGTTTTCTTTAATAATGGGCGTATATATGCCTTTATTAGGTCTTCTGATAAGATTCCCGTAGTTAAGGAATTATTGATGATTTTTCTTACTGGTGTGGCAGCAGAGGTAGATAGCAGAATGTTCTTTAAGGCTTGTGGTGGACAAGGATCAGAAGGGCTTCCGGCAGGCCTGCTTGCTTTGACCAGATCTATTAATTCCCTTTGTGATATTTGTTTGAAGGAATGCAGAGGCTGGGTCAGCCTACTATTGGAGGGGGATTTTGGAAAGGGGTTAGTGCTGGTGATTTTCCTTTGTTTTAAATAGGAGTCAAATGTGTCTGCTTTGGTTGTGTAATGCTTTGACAGTTTGTCAGTGAATTCTTGAGTAATGGGGGAGTTCCTTCTATGCATTTATGTTTACGAAAATCGTTGAGAATTTTATAAAATTCTTAATTTGCACATTTAGCATTTTAAATTCTGTCTGAACAGTACATTTCTTTAGCTTTTTTGATTGCTGACTTAATACTATATAATCTGTTACGTTTCTGCAGGTGAAGTTTGTTTTGATTGCTGTTTGTTTTGAGCCATGTGTGTTGCAGCTTTCTAATTTGCTGTTTTATCTCTTTTATTACTGTATTTCTCCAAGGTGCCTGTTTTCTTTTGTCCTGTTTTGTTGTTCAGAGAGGTATAAGCATTTCAAAAGCTTCCTGTAGCCACTCATATCGTTTTTGAACAGAATTCATTGTGTCTAGATCTGTGTTGGATGTTCTAAGTGTTCAAAATTGAGTTTGTTTCACAGTCGATAGGTGGATGCATGTAAGGTGGCTTTAGGTGTGCTGCTTTGTGGTGTTTTATGTTGGAAAGCTAGCAATTGATGGTCTGACCATGTGACTGGAGTCATCGTTTGAAAGGTAACTAGTTCTGCATTTGCAAAAATTATATCTAGGATGTGCTCAGCAATGTATGTGGGTTTGTGGACAGTCTGATATAGGTTCAGTGTGTCTAGGTCAGTGATGATAGTTTTTGGAATGGGCACATTGGGTTTGTCTAACCAAATGTACAGATCAACAAGAAGCATAGGTTGGAGTGTAGTGATATTAGGTTTGAAACTGTGTCTAGAAATGCATCTAGAAATGTTGCATTACTACATGGAGGTCTGTAAAGGAGAAGGGAGTTACATAAGGAAGATGGTGTAGGGTTGCATCTGATGAAGAGGGCCTCACAACCTTGTATGGAGACATCGTCAGCTTCAGGGAAATTTATTGTTTGCTTGAATATAACAGCTAGTCCACCTCCTCTTTTTCTTATACGATTTTGTGTGATAGTTTGATAGCCTAGAGGAACAGCTTCATGCAACACTGGAGCAATGTCATCTCCCAACCATGATTCAGTTATGAAGAGTAAGTCAGTTTGTGAGCCAGTGAGTAGATAGTTGATGTGATGTTTGTTTTTAGAGAGTGATCGAGCATTTATTAGTAGGCAGTTTAGAAATTGTGTTTTGGTGATGGTGTGACTTTGTTTTGTAGAAGAGTGAGCAGTATTTTTCGAACTTGTAGCAGGTGTATCATTAGTACTTGAATTAGCTGTTTGCGAATAGCAATAGTGTTGTTTTTCTATATCGTATTCCTTGTCCAGCAGGCTTAGAAGGCATTTTAATGGGCCTTCATGGTGTTTGAGAGTGAATTGGTGAGCTGTTTTGTTTTTGGAGAGTTGTCTTGTTGTGTAATAGACATTGACATGCGAAGTTGTGAAGAGTGGTATGTTGTTTATTTTGTTTGTGTCTGTTTAGGGTGGAAGATGTGTGAGTTAGGGGTGGTTGTGCAGCATGTGGGTCCTATTGTAAGGTTCTGAATTGTGCAATGGATGAGAGGCGGTTGAATGAGAACTGTGTTCGTGTATTTGTCTTAGGTGTGGGGAAAGAGAGAAAGCTTGGCAGTAAAGATCATTTACAATGCGTATTTGTGTAGTCAGGAGGGTGAGAGTGAGTGTATATTTTTTGTTTGTGATGGAATGTATTGTGAAGTAGCGTGATTGTGAGATTTTGTTGCTCTGGTGTGTGTGTTGTGTTTTGTTTTTGTGGAGTAGGGGAGAGGATATGATGATGTAGTGGTTTTCTGAGAAGGATTTGAATGTAAAGTATTGCTGGTGACTGGAAGTTGAATGGTAAAAGGGATGGTGATGTGTTTTGGAAAAGCGTGTATGTGATGTGCGAGATGGGATAGACAAGAGTTATGAGCGTTTGTGTTAGATTTGATAGCTGGAAGAGGTAGTATGTGTGGTGGAGTGGAGTGTAAGGATTGTTTGGTTTTGTGTTTTTGGTAAAAAGAGGTGGAGGGTGTTAGTGGATGAAATGGTGCAGGGCTCAGTATTGGTTTGGTGGTGACAGAAAGAAGTCTGTTAGGAGTAAGTAGAGGCTTTGCTTTGTATGAACAGGGAGAGTGTGTCTGGATGTATTAAAGTCATGTATAGTATGGCTTTGTGTTGTGTTGGTGATTTGTGGATTTGCTAGTGGTATAGGACAGAGTAGTGTTTTGTGTGAGAGGGATGTTGCCATTGTGTGGCAGTTAGGGTAGAAGGGTGTATAGGTGTGGTTTGTGGGGATTTGCGTTGGTTGTTGAGACATTGAAAATGTGGATAGGGTTTGTTTGTACAATTCAATTCTTTTTTACAATTCAAAAGCTTTATTTGGTGTAAATACAACAAACACCATAAAAGCATACTAATACACAGTAAAAGAAAACATTCACATTATACATCATACTTAATATTCAGAATTAAAATTGATTTTACAGATTAAATTTCCATAAAATTTAATTCGGTTATAAAATTATTAAAATATCAGTGCGTAAAAACATCATGATACATTGGTACAGCTACCACGATTTGTGCAATAAAGTGCTAATACATACGAATCAATATGAAGTTAATAAAATACCAATGCATAGAGAAGTCTTGATACAAAGTACAAGCTGCTACAATATAAGCAGTAAAGTGCTAGTGCTTATAAATGCATGTATATAAACATACATAATAAAATATAATTATTAGTCTTGTTCTTCATATAATAATGCATCCAAATGTACAAGTTCTTTTCTTTTCCCAATTGAGAGTTGTATGTAACGTATAACAGAAGTTATTACTTTTATATTGTCCAGGCTACAAACAAGGTCAAACGCATTTTTGTAACTATAAAGGGTATTTCTTAAAAAAGGGGTTTTAAAATTGATTTCCGGATACCCATATAAAAAGGACAAAAAAGTATAAAATGCATAGTTGATTGTAAAGTTTTACCATCACATGGGCAAGGTGGTAATATATGACACCATTTTTCAGTACTTGGAAAGGCAATTAAACGGTGTAAGGTGCCCAACCTTAGCCTAGTCAAATAGAATCTATGCTGGGTATTCCTTACTAATATCAAATATGGCTGAATACCCCTTATAAATGGACCTTTACAATAACTAGCTACAGTATTTTTTTAATATCTGCACTTTCCCGTTCCTGTTCCATTACAGTTAGATATTTTGATTTCAAAACGTTTTTGGAAAAGGCCTGTATTATAATGGGATTATTTTTGTCGATCCCGACTTTACATTTCATTAAAAGTTTAAAAATGTGCTCCAACCAGGGTATTTTAGAACTATGGTCAAGGGCTAGGCAGTCCATTATTAAATCCCTTGTGAACTTAGTTTCTTCCTTTGCCCAAAGCCCTCGCCAAAATATAAGGCCTGCCATGTTTATTGTATCACTTAAATATGGTACAAATAACTCTTTATGAACAATAGCGGTTGCAGTAGCACTAGGGACCGCCAACAGCCTTTTTAAAAACTTGTTCTCCTTTATTTGTAGTGCAGCCGTATTTGTTCTCCCCCATATCGCTGCACCATAACAGACCCCTGAAACACACTTGCTCCTGTACAACGATAAGATTTCCAGTATGGGTTTGTTTCCTATTTTTGCTGCAAATTTAAATATTCCTTCTGTAATTCTTAAGAATTTCATTTTACATAATTCAATATGCTTATCCCAAGAACCATTTTTGCAGAACAACAACCCTAAATACGAAAAGGTGGATACTCTATTAATAAGAACCCCACCCACATAATGTTGTCTGTGCTTTGACCTTTTCCCCCACATGTCATTACAAAGGTTTTCTTTAGATTTAACTGCAAATCAATATCCGTCATATATAGGGCGAAGTTTTCTATCAAAGTTTGCAGGCCATTTGCAGTCCTGGACATCAAAACTGCATCATCTGCATATAATAAAACAGGTGTGGGGCGTTTTCCTACTTTTGGGGCGTCTGCAACTAACTTTTGTAAAAATGGGTCCACATTATTTATATATAATGAAAATAAAAGCGGAGCTAAAACACATCCTTGTCTAATCCCCCGCTTTACCATAAAATCAGGTGTGCATTCCCCCATCTTCCCATATCGTACCCTAGTAGTTAAAAAGGCATACATTTGTGATAAAAATGAAATTATTTCAATAGGGGCCCCTAGCCCCTTCAATGTTTGCCAAAGTTTTTGATGATTAACTAAATCGAAGGCGCTAGTTAGGTCTACAAAACATAGGTGGAGTACCCCTTCCCTAGCCTGAGTATACTTCCCTATTAGCAATTCGAAATTTAGGCACTGCTCTACCGTCCCAATACCCCTTCTAAAACCATACTGGGCTTCTGTCAAAATTTTACTTTCACTAGCCCAATCTTCTAGCCTTTCTAGCATAATTCGGCCCATCAGCTTCGATGAGGTATCAAGAAGGGATATTGGGCGGTAGCAGTTTGCCTTCCCTCTGTCCCCCTTTTTAAAAATGGGAACAATGATACTTTGCACCCAGGTTGAGGGTAATACACCACCCAAGGCCACATTAAAAACATTCAATAAAATAGGTATCCAGAAATCTATATTACACTTAAAAACATCTATGGGCACCCCTTCAGGTCCAGCAGCTTTTCCATTTGCGCATTTTTCAAGGGCTAATTTAATTTCTTCTGTAGTTATGGGTAATGCCTTTACTGGGTTTACTATTATAAACTTATCTCTTTTATAATCAATTATTTTTAAACCATCAGGATTAAAAATCTTCTCAAAATGTAACACCCAGTCTTCTGGTGGAACCACAGTATCAATCCCTACTTCATTATTTCCTTTAAAATATGGATGATTAATTGTCTTCCAAAAAAGAACAGAGTCTTTCATCTCAGCTGCCTGCTTTAGCTTCTCCCATGCACCCTCGCGGATCTCCCTTTTTCTATTATCCAAGGTTTTTTTATAATTTTTCCTTGCGGTACTAATCATGTCAGGATCCCTAGGTTTTTGTTTAAGAGCCAATTTCAATTCCCCATTCAATTTCGTGCATTCATGGCTAAACCATCTTGGATTAAGATCACAAATTTTCTTCTTCTTTTTGACTATTAAATTACCAGCGATTTCCTTGGCAATATTACTAAAAGCAGTTATGGTAGCTATTTTACTCGAAGAACTATCTAAGCAGATTTCTAAATCCTTTTGTGATCTCTCTCTAATATTTTCCATAAACATGACTGGATTAACACCCGTCCATTTTATGGATACACCATTGTTTCCTTGGACATCAATATCAGCATCTGCTCTTTTTCCTCATAATTTGGTCGGCAAGTCTATTTTCAGTAGCAAGCTTAAAGGATGATGATCACTAAACAGACTAATATTAATCAGGACTTTCTCTACTAATTTCCTACCGTTTGCTGATATTATAAAATGATCTATATTTGACGAGGACCTTGCTCCTACAAAAGTATGTAATTTAGTTTCGCCTTCTAATATATTAGGTTCTAAAACAATTAGATCATATTTATGTATCACCATATTAATGGCTTCCCCATACATGTCATGCACAAAATGTGTAATCTTGTCACCATAATCATCACAGCATCCACAGGGTTCACCTACTTCATATTCACATCTAACAGAATTGAAATCCCCCGCCCATACTAAAACATATTCCCCTATCACTCCCTTTAGGAAACAGTCCAAGTCCTTTTCTAATAAGCTAATTACCCTACTCCTTGTATTATCAAACAGGTTGTTATAAAAATTTATAGCAACAATTGCTTCTTTACCGTTAGATTCAAGATATACAAACTGATAATATTGAGATGTAATGAAGGTTTTCTTTAAAATGAGTGGTGAGGTAACAGCAATTAATGTGGCTAATCCACCCTTTGCCCTTCCCTTTCTGGACGGTGTAGCATTGGTACAAGTTGTCTGATAACCATTTATACAGAAAGGTTCAGTACTCCAAGTTTCCTGTAACATTACCACTCCAAAACCATCCAACATTTGTAACCAGTCTGTATCACATATTTTATTTTTAATTCCTGCTATATTCCACGTCATAATTTTCAGAGACTCATTGTGATGTAATCTAAGTTCATCTTTCTTTGGGATACTGATGGGAATGCTATTACTATGATCATCTGCAGGAATGTCTAGGATCTCCATATACCCAGTACCTATCCGATTTTCCATTGGTAAACTTGGGGTATGGGGAATAACATTTCCTATAGTGCTTGAAAAAGGTTCTTCTGGACTAATTTCCTTAATGGAATCTATATTACCAGCATCTGACAGGCCATAGACATTTACTTTAACCTTTCTTCCATATGGTTGATCGACAGCTGTATGTCAGTCTATTTCACTACAACTCTGCAGTGGTGCATATCTATTATACAGCGGCATGTGCAAGGGTGGATTAAATCTAGAAATTGCATTAGGACTATCATGATTTGGTCTATAGAAAAAGCCTAGTGGGACGGCTATTATGGTATTATTAATGTCCGAACAGTCTCCTTTTCCATGATGCATAAGATATTTCAATATATCGCCCACTAATTTTTATTTCGAAAGTTCACCACAATGCAGTCTCCCTGACATAATTTCCGCGATGTGCCCAGCCAGTTCGTTCTCCTCAACATGATTATATCCTGATATAAGATATGCGCCCCAACATTTGTGTTTATGCAAAACCAATGGACCACTTGATTCTTCATAGTGTCATATGTTTCCTTTTGGTTTCTCAACAGTTTGGGCACATTGTTTAAAATTATGACATAAGGTGTTGCCTCAGGAGGGAGATTTAGTGTCCCCTTGTAGTTGTTAGCAGCAAGTGTATAGCTATTCTCCATATGTGATAACGGTTTTTTAGATACTGTTCTGTCCTGCTAATTATCTTCCATATCTTTGTTACATTGACTTGTGATTATTGTTGGATAATTACTAACTTTGGAAGCGACTGATAAAAGTGGCTCCGTCTCTGTATGTACTGCAGGGATGATTCTAATAGCAGGACTTGGGTTTCCTTTGACAGATCCCATTTGATTTTGTCCTATCTTAAGAGCATTAGATGTTTTACCTGTATTTTTTATTAATTGAAATTCAGAAAACATGTCCGTTAGGTGTGCCACGTCCTTCTGGATCTGTTTAATCTCCTGCATTAGACGTCTTTCAATACAGTCAATTTTACCATGTAGTTTTTACATAACATTTCCAAATCTGGGGGTGTCTGTTTTATTTGGTCGTGTCCTTTGCTGATCTGCCCAGGGATACATCCTCCCTTTTTACGTTTAACTTTTAGCTTAGCTTTAGATGTACTCTTTTGTTTTTCCACAGGGCTATCTACAAGTTGGCCTGGTTGTTTCATCTTTTTTGCTGGAGGAGATATCAAAGACATATCGTCTGTTAGATCGGAAATTTCCAGGGATAAGCTTTGAACGCAGGGATTAAAGGATTTGTGATTATCCAGACTAGTACTAGTACGGGCATTTATTTCAGGCGTAGCATGCTCCGTATCCCTGTTTCTCACAATATTCTCAAGTATTAGGGGCTCCGTTTCTCCCTCTGATATTGATTCCTTTAAGACCGCGTCAAGGGCTGTCTTTGTTGCTGCCAGTTGTTCCTCCACATGTATAATTTCATCATTTATAAGACCCACTGCATTTGTTAAATATTTCGTTATTGGTGCATTTTTTGTGGTTTTCATAGACTTCTTCCCTCCTTCTTGTGGTAACTTTCTTTTACCCATATTAACAGGCTATTCAATATACAGTACCTATTCCAGTATAGATATACTCTAACCGTTACCTTGTATCTCTCCGCCGAATGGCAACGAAAAGGAGAAGTGGCACTGCCCTGCCACGTCCTGTCGCGGACGGGCGTAGACGGGCCCGCCCTTGGCCCGGGCTTGGCCCGGGCACGGCCCGGGCACGCCCGCGCGCGTCCCGCGCTGCGGGAGGCCTGGCCGGTCCTTTACGCGCCTCCGGGCGCGGGAAGAAGCGTCACGGCAGTCGCCGCTGCAGGGGCTGCTGGGGATTGTAGTTGGCCGTTCCCCTCACGGCGAGATAGGCAGGAAAAGCCTGAAGCCGTTTCCCTCACGGCAGATTGTGCCACACGATGTCCCGCGCTGCGGGAGGCCTGGCCGGTCCTTTACGCGCCTCTGGGCGCGGGAAGAAGCGTCACGGCAGTCGCCGCTGCAGGGGCTGCTGGGGATTGTAGTTGGCCGTTCCCCTCACGGCGAGATAGGCAGGAAAAGCCTGAAGCCGTTTCCCTCACGGCAGATTGTGCCACACGATGTCCCGCGCTGCGGAGGCCTGGCCGGTCCTTTACGCGCCTCTGGGCGCGGAAGAAGCGTCACGGCAGTCGCCGCTGCATGGGCTGCTGGGGATTGTAGTTGGCCGTTCCCCTCACGGCGAGATAGGCAGGAAAAGCCTGAAGCCGTTTCCCTCACGGCAGATTGTGCCACACGATGTCCCGCGCTGCGGGAGGCCTGGCCGGTCCTTTACGCGCCTCTGGGCGCGGGAAGAAGCGTCACGGCAGTCGCCGCTGCATGGGCTGCTGGGGATTGTAGTTGGCTGTTCCCCTCACGGCGAGATAGGCAGGAAAAGCCTGAAGCCGTTTCCCTCACGGCAGATTGTGCCACACGATGTCCCGCGCTGCGGGAGGCCTGGCCGGTCCTTTACGCGCCTCTGGGCGCGGGAAGAAGCGTCACGGCAGTCGCCGCTGCAGGGGCTGCTGGGGATTGTAGTTGGCCGTTCCCCTCACGGCGAGATAGGCAGGAAAAGCCTGAAGCCGTTTCCCTCACGGCAGATTGTGCCACACGATGTCCCGCGCTGCGGGAGGCCTGGCCGGTCCTTTACGCGCCTCTGGGCGCGGGAAGAAGCGTCACGGCAGTCGCCGCTGCAGGGGCTGCTGGGGATTGTAGTTGGCCGTTCCCCTCACGGCGAGATAGGCAGGAAAAGCCTGAAGCCGTTTCCCTCACGGCAGATTGTGCCACACGATGTCCCGCGCTGCGGGAGGCCTGGCCGGTCCTTTACGCGCCTCTGGGCGCGGGAAGAAGCGTCACGGCAGTCGCTGCTGCAGGGGCTGCTGGGGATTGTAGTTGGCCGTTCCCCTCACGGCGAGATAGGCAGGAAAAGCCTGAAGCCGTTTCCCTCACGGCAGATTGTGCCACACGATGTCCCGTGCTGCGGGAGGCCTGGCCGGTCCTTTACGCGCCTCTGGGCGCGGGAAGAAGCGTCACGGCAGTCGCCGCTGCATGGGCTGCTGGGGATTGTAGTTGGCCGTTCCCCTTCACGGCGAGATAGGCAGGAAAAGCCTGAAGCCGTTTCCCTCACGGCAGATTGTGCCACACGATGTCCCGCGCTGCGGGAGGCCTGGCCGGTGCTTACGCGCCTCTGGGCGCGGGAAGAAGCGTCACGGCAGTCGCCGCTGCAGGGGCTGCTGGGGATTGTAGTTGGCCGTTCCCCTCACGGCGAGATAGGCAGGAAAAGCCTGAAGCCGTTTCCCTCACGGCAGATTGTGCCACACGATGTCCCGCGCTGCGGGAGGCCTGGCCGGTCCTTTACGCGCCTCTGGGCGCGGGAAGAAGCGTCCACGGCAGTCGCCGCTGCAGGGGCTGCTGGGGATTGTAGTTGGCCGTTCCCCTCACGGCGAGATAGGCAGGAAAAGCCTGAAGCCGTTTCCCTCACGGCAGATTGTGCCACACGATGTCCCGCGCTGCGGGAGGCCTGGCCGGTCCTTTACGCGCCTCCGGGCGCGGGAAGAAGCGTCACGGCAGTCGCCGCTGCAGGGGCTGCTGGGGATTGTAGTTGGCCGTTCCCCTCACGGCGAGATAGGCAGGAAAAGCCTGAAGCCGTTTCCCTCATGGCAGATTGTGCCACACGATGGTTTGTTTGTAGTAAATGAGTAGGGTGCATTTGCTGTGAATGTGTTGTTATGTTTGAGGGTCTTGATGAATTAAGTTGGTGGCTTGTGATTGCCAAAAAGGGCAGCATTTCTGGCCCTAGGCCTGACCAGTCCTAAACAGGCCCAAACAGGCAACTGCCCTTGTCCTTTCTTCCCTTAGCCTCTCCGCCCGGGCTGAGATGCCCTGAGCACTAGGCTTACATAGCCCTAGTGATCAGGTGACACCTTCGGTCAATGGGAACCCTGACCCTAACCAGTAAGAACACTAGCCCTAAGCCCTAGGAGCAATATGAGACCCAGCCCTTACAACCAATCACAGCCCTAGCCCTGGCAGCCAAGCAGAGACCAAACCCTAAGTCCAATAGAAACTTTAGCCTCATTAACCAATCAGTACTCCAGACCTATCAGGCAATCAGAACCCTAACCCTAACCCCCAAGTCCAATAGAAGCCCTAGGCCCAGTAACCAATTAGAACCCCCGACCTATCAGCTAATCAGAACCCTAACCCTAAACCCTATGTCTGATAGAAACCCTATGTATAGCAACTAATGAGCGCACAGATGTAACCAACAGTAAGAAACTGAAACAAGTCAGAATCTCCTTGGAGACAGACAGGCTCAATCTACACTCTGGAGTTCCTGTTCAAATCTCTGCAGGTAATGGCCAAATCTAAGCCACTAACAATACTGCTTTTCACACATTTAAACAACTCACTCTTCTAGCCAAAAACGAGTGCTACATACATTTCCCAAACACAGTTTAAACCCTAAGAGCAGATTTAAGTAATCTCAAAGCACACTCTGCTTAGCCTCTGATGTGTATTTTGTCCTTTTCACTTGCTAGGACAAAAAGGAGCTGGAGGTGGAGTGTCTTCAATCAGGCCTTAGCACAGTATAGGGGAAAATTAGGAGAGAAATTTAAGCAGTCACGGACAGGTAAAACAGCAGTTTTAAAGTACAAAGCCCATAAACCAAGAGGTAAATTTAAGCAGTCACAGGCAGGTAAAACAGTGGTTTTAAAGTACAGAGCCCACAAACCAAGAGGTAAATTTAGGCATTCACGGGCAGACAAAACAGCAGTTTTTAAGTACAAAGCACACAACCCAAGAGGTAAATTTAAGTAGTCATGGGTAGAGAAAAAGCACATTTAAAGTTTCAAGAAAAAACAGCACAAAGTCTGTCTTCTTACCACCTTCTGGTCTTTTGCTTACTAGGATGCTGGGGCACAGACAAGCTGTGGCTAACACACTAGCACCAATGGTCTTGCTCCATGCCAAATGTACCTTTAGGCACCACCCCGCACATCTCCCCCACTCAGTTTAGGACCTAATGGTCCATACCTTAATTATTCCCCTGCTTCCAGCCATAGTCCCACCGATCTCGCCTCGACTCTTCATTTGTGATTTGCTTCCATGAGCCCCACACCTTCTCAAATTTCTGAAGGGCCCCCCAAGACCAATGAACTAATATTTCTTGCTGCATGCACCAGATAAATGATTGATCTGTATTAATTTATCTTTAGAGGAGCTGCTGTTCTCCAATTTCAGATTATGCCCTATTTAGCCACAGCCAGCGCCCCATTACAAATACAGTCGTGCATATTTGTTTAATGACTGCTCGCTCCATATTCCCAGCATTACTAGAGTTGGAGTAAGCTTCAGGTTAAGACCCAGCCCTCTCAACAATGTTGTACAGATCTTGTCCCAGTATCCCTGTATACGTGGGTAGTCCCACAGATTGTGCATCAATGTGCCTCGCTGCTTGCAATCTCTGAGGCATCTATCATTGTCTATCTTGCCCATTGCTAATAGTTGTGTTCTAGTGTAATATACTCTATGGAATATCTTTAGTTGTACCAGATTGAAGCCCACCTGGATGGCCACTTCCCTAGGTAATCTACATGCTTCCCCCCCAGTTGTCATCCTCAAATCTCCCTAGGTCCCATTTATCCCTGAGTGTGTGAGGGGGTAGGCTGTTGTTGAGCAGTGTGGCAAAAATCTGCGGCACCGCATCTTTGTGTAAGGGGGCCCCTAGAGCTTTCTTCTCTAGCGGCGTTTCTTCCTCTATTTCGTCCAGGTTGCCTCTATGGGCCCTCAGTATATGTTTCATCTGCATGAAGCGGAAGACCTGGCTACCTGCCATGTCATATTGTCTCTGAAGTTCCTGAAAGTGTATCACTTCTCCATCCTTCCAAACATCCCCTATTTTAGAGATGCCCAGCTGGTCCCAGTCCCGGTATCTTTTTATTTTCCGTAGGTCTTTCAATCTTCCGTTTCCCATAGGGGTGTCTCCGGTGTTAACTTCCCTCCCCAGCCCATGGTCACTGTCACTTTTCTTTACATAATCCTGCCATACAGGTATCGCAGATATGCATTCGGGTCCATGGCCCGCCTGCCTACCATCAGGGCGGAGTCCCACTGGCTCACATAGACTCAGTCATTGGCCGCCAGTAACTGGGATGCCCAGTAGTATAGTTTTAGATTTGGATGAGCAGTAGGGGGTGTATATTTTTCTATAATGTGGACCCAGGGCTGGCTAGAAAGGAGGCTTTACTTGGTAACATTGCGTTTTTCCATTGAATAATATCTCTTAACTCTGAATATCAAAATGCTGTATTATTTGCAATTAGCACAAGTGATACATATCTTCTGTTCTGCCAGTATCTGGACCCTTTCACTTTGTTTACAATTGGGTCTTTATTTGCTTGAAAGCAGTGGAACTTGTCCATGCAAATACTGTGTAAGGGGTAATAATAGATGCAAAACAGGAGCAAAAACCGTGCATTCATGTTTCCCCATACTTAACACTGAGGTCATCATCAGGTGAAAAAACACACTGGATACCAGGTCCTACTTTCATCAGCACCAGAGTATTTTTAAACCTGTCCTTATATCCCCTTTGTCTAAATGATCTCCTATGGGTTGTACAATTACCTAGAAGCACTGAATGTTCACAGTGATTATTAAGCATTATTTTTCTGTCATAATAATTACTCATATTTTTTGTTCGTAAAACAGTTTCTGTTGTTAGGGGCGAAACAGTGCGATGACGGTATGTTTAAACAACCATGATGCAAAGTTGAAGTTAAATGCGCAAAAACACACAATAGAACGCGAACTCAGTAATAATTAAAATTACATACAGTCACATACTATTAGATAAAAAGGTACGAAAGCATATCACACCAGCACATTCGTTTCACCGTGCACATAGCCACCATAAAAATCGCACCCTAAATGTTGTAGAATTATCCAGCAGCATTTAACAAGGAAGTTTAAGCATATTTAATCCGTCATATGTTTTTAAAGTATTATTTGTATTTTTAAAATATTAATGCACTAGTGTTACAATTTCTAGCTGTCAAACAAATAGGCGGATTTTGCCCATCTCTCTTACAGAAACCCAAATGTTTTGGACACGGGTATGATTACAAAAAAAATTCTCTACGTTTAGGACATCTTCTACCCATATTTTTGTGGCAGTTCTACGTTCGAGAGGGGATTGTGGCGACTTACAAAACGTTGGTGCTGGTTATTTTGGTAATTGTTTGGTACATTTTGAACTTTTTGAAGTGCTTTCTCCAGATAGTGGTTTACATTATTGCCTAATTGTCTTGTATTTATCTGTACTAGCCCAATGGACGGACTGACTGGTTAGGGTTTCTGAGGCAGTCTTAGGTCTTGATTCAGAGTGTGGTAGACAGGATATTCTATCGCAAACGCAACGGATTAACCTGTTCACCAAACCTTCAGTCCGCCCACCTCATTTAGAGACAGACGGACCGAAAGTAGGCTAACAGAATATTTCCCCCGACAACTCAGTGGAATAGGGGGCTGAACATTACACCACACACCCTATTTAGAACCTATTTAGGGTGGACAGTGTAATGTCTGGATTTCCCTGTCCATTACTACTGCATCTTGCCCTGCTCTGTAGGTCACTACCTCTGGGTGTCAAGTGGCACTCAGGGTTTCAGTAAGAAACAAGGATAAAGAGATGTCTGATCATTTGTGTGTAAAAAATGGATGGAAATGGATGGAATCCAGGAAATAAGTGTGTTGTAATAGCTTTGGTGTTGCCTGATTCCCTTGGCACCTGTTTGAGATTATTGGTCTTGCTAGTTCAGTCTGGAGTTCCTGATTCCAACTGACTCCTATTTACCTCAATCAGTTTCTTGTTTATAGTGTTTGTCATTTTATAATTTGAGAACCTGCATCCCTTTAACTTCAGAAAAATATGTCTTTCCTCCTCGCTCCTTATTGATTTAATTTGTTTCTATAAGTTAGCAGCCACTTTAATCTTTTAGCCTTTTTCTTCAAAGTGTACTTTTTTCAGCTACTGGTAATTGGTTTATTTGAATGTGAGTATCAATTTGTTCCATAGAGCTTTTGTCCTTTGGCACTGTCTCATTTCACTGCTAAAACTCAGTGCTGCTACATCCCTCTATGCTTCGAGTTACAGATGTAGTGCCTTAGTTCACTTTTCATTCTGGTAGCTCTTCCTAAGTCTTCTTTGCTTTTCCCATTTATTACATACACAGCAGGAAAAAAGGGTGAGCTGTATTCAGCAGTGAAGGTAGTCCTGAGAAGCAAGAAAGAACACCTATTCATGACAGGCGACATAAAGAAACAGATATGTGTAAAGGCCAGACAGGCAGATGTTTTGTTAGCAAAATATTATCCAGAGCAGGCAAATTTCTTGTGAGCAGCATGCACCATGCCTTCATGGTTCAGGAGTATTTCACAGTTCTTGTGATTGAATTGAGCTGCCGAATGTCTGTGTGGCAAGTTCAAACGATTACATTTAAGTCAGCTAGCAACTTCCTGTGGATATTCGTAAAATAATACATTGTATTGTATTGTATTGTAATTGCATTTTTATAGCGCTTACTGCCCCTGACGAGGCTTCAAAGCGCTTTTTCGGTGAATAGCACCCTACTCCGGAACCCATAGGATTAGTGGTGAATTAGTATAGTGAAAATATGAAAGTAATTTGAGTGGTGGATATGTTAGTCAGTTATTTGGATTGAGAAGGATAGTGGAGGGATAGAAGAGGGCTAAAAAGATTTGCATTTATATAGTGCTTGCTATCCTTGATGGGGTGTTGAAGCGCCTTTTCGGCGAGTAGCATGCTACTTCGGAACCCATAAAGGATTAGTGGTGAATTAGTATAGTGAAAATATGAAAGTAATTTGAGTGGTGGATATGTTAGTCAGCTATTTGGATTGAGAAGGATAGTGGAGGGATAGAAAAGGGAAAAAGGTGTGCATTTATATAGCGCTTGCTACCCCTGATGAGGTGTTGAAGTGCTTTTTCGGCGAGTAGCATGCTACTCCGGAACTCATAAAGAATTAGTGGTGAATTAGTATAGTGAAATATGAAATTAATTTGAGTGGTGGACATGTTAGTCTGTTATTTGGATTGAAAAAGGATACTGGAGGGATAGAAGGGAAGGATTTAGAATTCTTTTGTGTGTTTGTTTGTTTTGGAGCTCATAGAAGTAGGGGGAGGCTTGGGATGAGTAAAAGGGAGGTGGAGGGGGATGAGTAAAAGGGAGGTGAAGGGGAAGAGTCAGAGGGAGGGTTTAGAAAGGCTTGTTTTGGGGGATCGGAATAGTAAAAAGAGGTATGAGATGATGCAAGGATGGGTGGAGTAGGGAAGAGTCTCGAGAGGGTTATTTTGGGGATCATAGTAGTGGTATGGGTAGTGGTACATGAGATTCTGCAATCCCTGTTTAAAAAACCATCACTAATTTCTATATAATAGGCAATATGTCACACACCCAGTCGCCTATTATAAAGAAATCATGTAGCCACTCAACTCAACTGTAATAACTTATTACAGTTAAGTTCTGATGTCACAATACCTGCTGCCAGAGTCAGCAGCTGAGTGGAAAGGCAGATCAGGTCACAGAACATAATGATGACAGCTGTTTAAAGAATGAAAAAGAAACATTGCTTTTCTCCTTCTGCTCTGTGTTTTAGCTGTACAGTGACAAGCAGAAAGTAGCTATCGGCAACATATTTATTTTCTGTACTCTTTAGGTATTTATAGAAAGGTTAAAATGTATCTACATGTTTCTATACATTCCAAGATACTGTGTCTTTTAAAAAAAAGACAAATGACTTGTATTAAACTGATTCTAATATCTTGTTGCAATAAATATTTAACAGCTGTTTTGATGTGTTTATTTTTGCACTAAAGATGCTATGTTTATTCTTCATGTTTGCAATCATGCTCTCTCTTTCGGATAAAGGAGCTATGCACCAAGGATTTAAGTGGTATGTGGGAAAGGTGATGCTTTTATAAGGAATAAAGTACTGCTTGCTGTACATGACAAGGATATTGCACACCACCACCGAGTTCCATAACCTTATAAAGGATATATGGTAATGGAACTCCTCTGTGATTTTCAATATCCTTATAACATACGACAGGGGGTACATTTTCCCCTATATATATATGGCCAGACATAAAAAACTGTGGTAATGGGATCGACCATACCCTGCATTCCTCTTCCTCATGTACACATTGTGGGAAAGCAGTGAGCCTGATATAGAGTCACTGTCAACGTCTCCGCCATGGGAAAGAGTGTTCTGGCAGCTATAATACCACTGTAAGTGAGGTCAGGCCAGCCACTTGATGAAGGGTCACTTGTAACCTCTGCTTCGGTTGGCATCTATTCTGTGAAAGACTTCAATTTGAACCATTGCACATGCATTCCTTAAAATATACAAGATGTGCTTGGAGAAAACATGCAACACATCAGTGACATTTTTAATATGATTACTGGAAATCTACCTACGCAGTGTTGGTACGTTTACAGTATCAATATCCATGACAGTGTTTCGGATCTGTTACAACATACAATTTTCCAATTAAGTGTAACCCCCCCCATTCACATAGGTGCCACTTTGGCCAAAAAGTACCTGCATCTGATGCGAGGATCTCAAAATGTGTACATGTTTCTGTGACCAGTGTGGCTTAGATTGTACCCCAACTACACTGGTGGTTAGGTAGAGGAGCCATCAAACTTTAGATCAGGCCTCAATTCCACACAGGTGCTTACTTAGGACATGCATGATTTGCCCAGAATTCCTGAAAATGTACATTAATGATGCCTTTGCTCCATTTCTTGTGTAATATTTCAGCTACCATATTTGGTGCCACCTCTGCATATCACAGTATGGTTGTGTGACGGAACCATGCATGCCATTACCATGCATGCCGGTTCAACACGGTCTTAACCTTAACCACGCAAGTCTTAACTATGCATATGCCTTTACCATGCATGCCTTTACAATGAAATATGCATTGTTAAGGCATGTATGGCAAAAGACATATGCATGGTTAAAACTTACCTATATACCCCAATCCCTGCCCCCACCATAAGCCCTTAAACGCCCCCAGGGCAAACATCTACTCTGCTCCCAGCCCCCTCACCCCCCGCCCTGAGCCCTATAACGGCCCCCATGCCCAAAAAGCTAACCCGATCCCTGGCCCCTGCCTTGAGCACTAAAACGGCCCCCAGTCCAAAAAACGACTCCTTCCTCCCCACCCTGAGGCCTAAAACTACCCCCTCACTCCTGAAAACCAACCCCCTCCCCCCAAAAAATTCCCTGACCCCCGGGCCCTAAAACTACCCTGACCTCCCTGAGCCCTGAAAACGTCCCCGACCCCCCTGAGCCCTAAAAACTTACCCTGACCCTCCCAGCCCTAAAAACTAACCCCCACCCCTCCAAACCCCGGCCCCAGCCCCACTTACCTCACTGTGTCCTCTTCCGATCCTTCCTCTTCCTGGGCCCGCCTATTCCAGACATCTAGACCACGCATCTGCCTTAACCACACATATACGTGTTTAAGGCATATGCGTGGTTAAGACAAACGTGGTTTCGTTTGCATTGTTCGGGCATGCATGGCTGAGGCCGCGGTGTCCCCACCGTTTCCCTCACAGTGCTACTAAGCCACAATTCAACATATTCCCGTTTTCTGGTTCTGTAGTGTCACAATATAATGTGGAATGAAGCAAGTTCATTTATGTAGGCAATGGTTATAGGAATAGGGCAATGAACCTGTAAACAGGAAAAATAATCAGCCAGAGTAATGTGTGGGTAAGTGGAGAGCGTAGAAAGTAAGTAAAGTATTCTTTGTGTTAAAAAAACAACTATTTTAGCATTACACATAAATATAGCAAATCATTAACTACGCAATTTAATTCATTACAAAATACAATATATGGTTTGATTTTAAAAAATAGGTTAAGAAGAGAGTAAAGGCCTGTTTTGTTAACAAACTGGATATTATAGTGTGAAATAACAGGTGAATTACAATACAAAATTGAATTGTAAATTAATCACAATGTTTAAAAACTCTATCAAGTAGATACACTTCATTTAATTATAAATGTTTTGAAATCATTAGCATATTAATTATAATCAGGAATGTGTGATGGGCCTATAAGATATGATTTCCAGTGTGACTACTGTAAATTTGAAAAGTGGATATTTTAATCGGTGTCACAGTAACTTATAACAGCAGACACATCACAAAGAATGCATACGATATCTAAATTATTTGTTGGAAAATTACGTTTTATTTTCACAGAGTTCAATAAAATACACTATGCAGGGAAACAATGTATTAGTTATCATTCTAAAAGCAAGAGTTCTTTCCTAAAAAATCACCACATTAGAACTAACAGCCAAGGAAAAACACAGGAATGTGAGATATTGAGTAATTTGTCAAATAACATAAGCAGCAAAAACGAATACTGGTAGATGCCTTTGACTTTGCCCAGGAGCAAAAGGTACCCAGGAAGACAATTTGACTGAATTGAAATCATATGAACCATTATGAGATCTGGGAGACAGGCTTGGCCATATATCTCACGGGAGTGTCAATTTATTATATCGCCTAGTCAATTCCTAACCAATTTTTAACATTCCCAGAACTTTTACATCGTTTCTAAAGCTTGGATCACCTTTTGATCTCAAAAATATAACTTTCTTCATTGGCTTAGTTTATTTGTCATCATACCAAACAAAAGCTAAATTGTATTTCTCAGTAGCTCAGAAATAATTTGTGGGTGGCCCTTAGAAATACTTGTAGAATTTAGGTCCATACTGAAGCTGCCAGTGTGCACTGACTGCATGTCTTAACAAGCATTTGCAATGCAATAGGTCTCGCATTTGGGGCCTTATAAGTAATTGGCCATGCAGCACATTATCTGCAGGAGGGGGCCAGAAGCAGCTCCACCGGGATGCGGGGAAGGGAAACAGTGCTCCAAAATGGCCATGCTGTTCTTGTTAAATAGTCAAACAAAAAAAAGGACAAAACCAGGTTGAATTATCTAGGCCATTATAAAATGCAAGGCTGGAACAATTACAAGGGGGTTTAATGTTTGTGTCTGTAGGGGAAAATCATCTGTGAAACCACAAGGGGTCAACCAGCCCGGCTGTTGGCTAGAAAGGTAGAATTAAAAGTACAATAACCTGAATGTCTAATTGGCAGAAGGAATGAAGGAAAGAAAGAAAGAAAGAAAGAAAGAAAGAAAGAAAGAAAGAAAGAAAGAAAGAAAGAAAGAAAGAAAGAAAGAAAAGAAGAAAAAGAAAGAAAGAATGAGAAGTGTTACAAGTGCTGCAAATTAAACACAATAAATGCTGGTTTTCTTCTTGGGCAAAATTTATTAAAGAACCTTTGGTGAAATTGAGCCTAGAATAAACGTGTTCTCAAGAATTGTCTGCTTATAAATTTACTTGTATAATAGCAATCTGTTATGCAGTGAAATACCAGCAGTCAGATAAAGGACACTCGAAAAGGAATTTACAACAGCATTCGCCAGAGAAAGGAAGTCATAAAGTGTGGAATGTGGCCTTTGCCATTACATGGCTCACTGGTATAAAGTGTCTTGCTGTCACATCAAACTAAACACAAAGGGAACATCAAAGTAATAAATTAGAAATAAAAGCATTGGCACAGAATGGAACTAGCTTGTGTGCGGATGTGCTCCCTGTGAAAGAGCAAAATGCAGTCACTCAAAGTGAAGTTATCCAGTGGGTGAAGTGGGCACAAGCAAAATACAAACAGGCCAATGGGTGTAGAACGCTGGCTGAAAGCCCCTTTAACCCCTTCGATGCTTCTGTCGGCCAACGGCCGTCGCGAGCACTACCTCGGTAGTGCTGCGCACGTCCGTTGGCCGACGCGGCCCCGCCCGCTTAATAGAACGTTCCGCACTGGCGCGGAACGTTCTAAGCAGTTAAGCGGTTAAATAAGTGTACTGTACATAGGTTTTTTTTGATTATTAAAAAGTATTTCTAACGCCAGAACTAACGAACGCCGTGGATAACAAAAACACTGGCAATAGATTGTGACATTCTGTCCATCTTAACGACACACCACACAGGTCACTCTTCCGTCACTATGTAAATTTGTCAGACACTGGCCTCTGCAGATTTGAGGATAATCGACATGCTTTCGGTGGATATTATCCACAGTTTTACTTCGACTTAGGAATCTGTGTCTCAAGCTTAATAAAGATCTTATTTAATGGGCACAGAAATACCCATGGGATATGAAAATCAGAGATATGTCAATTATTTTAGGAAAACATATTTTGGTGTAACATAAATATAAAATTAAAATTGCAATTAAAGATAATTAAAAGCAGGAGTCCGCCCTGCCTGTCCCACTTTAGAGTGTTGTCCAGGGCATTCCTTAGTTTCCCAAATGTTTTGTTTGTTGGGCTTTACCAGGTTTTAATCTCAGTGTGTGCAGAAATCAGGAATTGTGGTACAAGAACATATCAAGTGAACAATCAATGGCCAGGCTCCAAGACAAGGATGTAGAATGTCCAAAGAAGAGACATTTCCTCCTTCCCTTTTAAATTAAAGGCTGCAGATCAGCAGCGGACCCTGACTTCCTTGCCCTCATTAAGCCTTCAGTGTGTGGACAAGTTAATGGCAAGCTGCAGTTGTGATCTTTCAGCCGTCTCCAGGGAGAGCTAGGGAAGCAGAGCATGTGTGCCAAGACTTTGAGTGCCTCTTTATTCCAGCTGGAAGGCAGCAGAGCCCTGCACACTGTACACACGTGGGCCTAAGGGTGAGGGGACGGTGACATCACCTATTCAAAATTTTGCAAAGTGGCCCACATTTAAGAAAGAGTTTCAGAGGCGCTCATGCAATGCAAAAGATATCATGAATTTATTTAACATTTATAGGCCCGCATGTGCATTGCTAAGATGTTTGTGTGTGCAAGGGCACGTTTGATTTAGATGGGGCGAGGGCATGAGTCAAATCACCGGAAGAGACATTTCACAATTCAGAGTGGGAGTATCTGCACAGCAAACCAAGGTTTTATTAATGTTTTATTCAAATCTGTTTCACATTACACTATAGGCCAGGTGGATGGCAACGATGTGCCTTGCAAAGTCTATGGCCAGACGAGAGCCCCGCGCTCACTGTGCCTCAGGAATCAAGCAGGCCCCTGTGCCAAGGTCTCCTGACTAGGCCGAACCGGTCCTTACTGATCTTCCTGTTTGGAAGGGACTCGGTCTGGCAGCTGGTTTGGACTGTCCTTACCGGACTATTGCATGTGCCTGGTCTCTGCCTAGAGTGGCACACAGGGTGAATGAGGTCCGAGAAATCCCCAGTGGATGACATCAATCCATGCATTCCATCAATCGCTTTGTTGTTTGATTGTTCCAGTGCTTTACAAAGGACCGTGCCAGGAATATTGGGTACTATTCTGACAATCCATGGCTGCGCATCCTTTTTGTGACCCCGCTGTGACCCTCATCTCTGCACACGCGGCTCATATTCATAACCCCCTCGTTCCCATCCGCTGCTACAGCGTTGAAATGAAACATTAAGGTACTTTTTCATGCTTCTGGCCACTGTACATTGAGAGAGTAAGAGAAAAAGCCACTGAAAGGATACTCGCATACGTTTACAGCTTCATGCTCATTAAGGTATTTGTTAGCACTCTCTTTGGCAGATAAAGCCACCGAGTCTAATGGAAGCAAAGTGATTTCATCTCGCTATGGTTACCGCATCTGTGTCTTGTAGGGGTGGTGGGGGCTGGCAAGTAGTGTGTGGGAGGGATAGGAGGCGGGGAGAGAGAGGGCACAGCCAATCAGTCAGCCCTTTTCCACTGTGACCTCCCTGCAAGCTGTGGACTCGGGAGATGGAGATCAGTGTTCGAGCCTCAGTGTCGGCTCAAAAATGCAGTAATGTAATTAAAAAAAACAGCGATCGCAGCTGTAGATGTACAAATGTAATTACAAAAAAACACAAGCTGATCCTCGAGCACGCGAAGAGTCATTCACATTGTGATACAGCACCACACAGCCAGAGAGCTCGGTTGCGCTCTCTTCCTGGGAGATGTAGTCCGCCAGAAAGGTTTTGCTGTTGAGTACCAGCATACAGTAAACTACAGCTCCCAGGGGGCAAAGCGTGCCAACACCAGACCCTCCCTTTCCCAACGTCCCACTTCTGCACCCGACCAGTCCAATGGCAACACATGGGACATTAATTGCCGTTCTGTATTCACTGTTTCTCACCAATAGCGCACGGGCCAAGTGTGGAAAGGGTGGAGTCTAGTTTCAATCAGGCCCCCACGTGGGGACAGTACCGCCTCCTTCCAACTTCTACAAGAGATCGTAGCCTATCAGCGTATTGGAACACCGTGCGAATCGGTGACGTCGGTGGCTCCGGGGCGTCAGAACAGAGGACTACTTAAAAAAAAACAAGCATTTGCAATGCAATACGGCTCGCATTTACGCCAGAAGTATTGCATTACAAATGGGACTGCGGGCATTTAAGAAGGCAAGAACGGGAGTGGAGGGGGTGATGGGGGGGGCGAGAGGTGACGAACTGCGGGAGGGGGCGGGGGGTCATAGGGCATAAAATAGTGATTGAGTAAAGGGGCCAATAGCCTCGGAAGTGTACAAATTACGACATGGCCATCAGGAGGAGGGACAAACAAGTTGAAAACCAATCAGAAGGCAGCATTTAGGCTGTAAGCCAAACAAAAAGATGGGCGGAGAGTGGGCGGAGCTTAAACTAAGCTTCCCCGGTATAGTGTATACTGCATGCCTCGCAAAGCGATAGCAGCGCATTCGCGCTGCAACGCTAGGCGAGACCTAAAAATAGAAAATCTAGCAGTGCAGATTTCTTAGCCTGCACCTCTGCAGCAACTTCCCCTGTTCTACTAAAAAAGGTTGTGCAGTTTCTTTGTGCAGACTTAATGCCTGATTTAGAGTTTGGTGGAGAGAATATTCCATTGGCTTTGTGACAGAATACCCTCTTGGGCAACCTGAAGTTCTGCCAGCCTCATTTAGAGTTGGGTGGAACTGAAGTATGTCAGCAGCAGAGCCTGCTCTGTCTCTGCTGCTGACATACACCTCCGATAGCCAACGGTGTAAGGGCCGCTGGGCGTTCAGCCATTTGCCCATCCACCCCAAATAGAGTAGGTGGTCAAATGACCAGTTTTCACTGTCCATCACTGCTAAGTAAAACGCGGCAGTAGGGGGCAGAGAAAACTTGTAAATGGCCCCCAATCTCCCATGGCAAGGGAGTCATTGCTTTTTTATTTTCACAAATAAAATCCCACTTTGGGATGTTCTTTTGAAAATGAAAATAAAATATTGATCGTTTGCCATACTGCTCTGTCATGTTGCTGTCATTACATGATAGACAATGCCATGACGGCGGTTCCTGTCAATGCAACAAATGTTTGTACTCATTAATTAGGAAAAAATTGTTGCAAACATTAAATACAGGATTCAATTCATGCAAATGAGCAGATGGGGAACAACCAAACCTGCTGAAATGTTTTAGTGTGTGTGTGTGTTTGTGTGTGAGTATGTGCACATGTGTAAGCATGCATGGGATGTCTATGTAGCTACCATCTGGCACCACATTCTGAGGTCCACCAGGATATAAGGGCTGGGGAAACTGCACTGGGGCAAGTTGATGGATATGTTTCAAAATCTCAACAAATTAAATATCCATATAACCCCCTAGAGACTTAAATAAAGTAGAAGAAATAGTAAAATCATGAAAATAAGTTAATGTTCACAATATTATTATAAATAAAATAATAATAGTGGTTTCTCAAAAAAATCACAAGCAATATTGTTTCAAATCACACAATCGTAATGGAAATCCCACTTGTTACCTGCTTGCAGTCATATACCTATGGAAATGATACAGTCATAATAATCATGGAACAATTGTAGTTTGGGTAATTCCTTCCTATTCTGTGCTGTCAGATATTTTAAAGAGTCAATATAATCAGAAAAACTCTCTTGTCACAGACTTGGTACGATCGGTTGCAGAGAGTCTTATTATAAATTATGTGTGAGAAACTGTTGACATGAAGTATGGGAAATTCTTGACATCAATACACCGATGGTTGTTTAAGAAATTCTCTGGTATCATGAATTTCTTGATCTCAAGCAATTATGTGCGGCTCATGTGACAAACAAAATAATGGCTATTCAAAGAATATATTTTAATTACACATTGATGCTGCATGGTCATTGCACAGAAATTAATTAACTGAAGGGCCTATATGTGTGCAGTGGGAGGAACTCCGACTGCACACATGTGGTTGTAGAAATGTTTAAATATGCCATGAATATTTTGGAAACCCTTGAGAACCCATAAACATCTGACACTTCAGTAGTTGTAAAGGATCACATGAAGGTTATATAATGTCAGTGATTTGTGGAATAGTCTCTTGGAACAGGCGTTTTAAAAAGTTCTTTAGAGTCATGCAACACCACACATAAGTGAATTTACTAAGTTTTGCATTTCCGTTGAGATTTGACAGAGTTTTGTTAGATATCATTTTACAAAGTATTAAACGGTGTGTGCATTTGAAATTGGCAAACGTTTCAGACGAACCCCACAGGATGCCTTTTTTAATCTGCTGTATACTACACTAAAACATTCCATTTAAAAATGAAATCACAAATATATACACTGTTGCTTTAGAAAATGTGCTTTATGTGATGGAGTGGCCCACATGTGAGTGACAGCTATGCATTGCACAGTGGCTTCTGAAAAAATAATTTTAGAGCCTTGATGCTTCTGTCCAATAGCACCTGGCTGATGAATTACCTGTGTATGATGTGGTGATATTATAACACAGACTACAAATGCTGTAACACCCAACATAAAAGGAAACATAGGTAGTGAGTTAAAGCAGTTACTATGAAATTAGAGTTTATAGTAATATTTCCTCATTAAATTCCACACACTAGTGTCAACGCATTTAATTAATAAATTAAAAGGGTTGAGATGCAGGACCATGGTGAGTCTCAATAGACTGTGGCCCTGTGCAGATAAAAGAAGCTTTCACAGAACAAAAAGCTAAGTCAAAACCATAAAGGCTTATCCAAATGTAAGAATCATTAGAGAATGCAAAAAGTAGTTAGTCAATTTCAAATCAGGATCAATAATGCATCAAATTGCGTGAGAAATCAACATAAGGTCAACCTCCAAAGCAAGTAAATAGCCAAACCAAAGTATAGTTCAGCATGAGGATTAACACAAAATCCATTCAAATAAGTCAGGAAAAGTCTAGATATAAATCAGCATCCAGAATGACATAGAGACTGCTCAGTTTAAAATGCAAGAAAAGTCTAAGTATAAATCAACAGAAAGACCAACATGGTGTCTGCCTTTCAGAAAATAAGCAAATAAGCAAACAGTCTGGGACATATCCCAAAGATCGCACCTTGTATAGGTTTCAGACAGTGAAAACACGCGCTCAATAAGGGGAGATGTGACATCATAGAGCTGTACTAATAAAGTTACATTCACATAAACCAATAGTTTTTCAAGAAAATATGTTACCTCATATAAGAAACATTAGAAACACCTACTTTCTATAGAATAATATACTATTATAATAAGACACACTTAGGAAATTAAGGAAATATGACATTTATGCAGCAAATAAAATCAATAGGCAGTACAGCTGCTTTGAGCAGACTCGGATGCAAATACAGGAACATTGTGCACATGGATTTTTCTCAGGGAACACATATTAGTACATTTCAGCTCAATAAGCAAACAGCACCATAGAATTAATTTCATTTTGCTTATGTTCTGAAATGAAAAGGCACAGAAGAGGAACATGCATGTGGGAAACCTATTCACGTAATTTTAAAAACACTTTTTCTTTCTGTCACTGTAAAATGAATGTCTATTCAGGGTGACTTTGGCCTAGTCATATTGAAAACGTGTTCACACTCCCCCTGAATCATCACCAAATTAATCTACACTATACTGCAACACTTCATCAATCATTCATAGCTTCTTTTTGTCTTCTCCAAGGCCTTCCTTTCATCATAAACTTTGGCTTTGTGATCATCAAGTTCAATAGCTTCTCTATTACTTTTTCTGTTAGTTTTCTTCCTCATTTCACAATCACATTTCAAGTCTCCCTTAAAACAAATTGTGTCTAAAAATGTTAATATTAGAATTAGACTAATTATACTCACTGTTATTATTATTAATAGTGTTAGGATTTTCTTTAGTTTTAGTAAGCCACCACCTACTTTACCAAATCATTCACCAAATTTCCTAATTCCCTTTCCAATCCTACTAAACCTCGAACAAACTGTTTTTCCACACACCAGTCTCTCCCAGGGATGTAGCTTCACTTGCAATATTAGTTATATTATTAATTTCAATGCTGTTATCGGGCACAAATGTACAATCCTGCTGGACCTTAATTGTATGACACACTCCATCTTCCTTAGCCAACAAAATACCCAAAGCTGATCGATTTTGTATTATCATCACACAAATGGCAACCATTTCCTCATTAAGTTTAGTTAATGTACCTGGAGTATTAGTAGCTAAGTGACAATCAAAAAGAAGAAAACCTCTGAACTGACCTATATTGCTTTACTGTACGACCTATGTCGGTTCAAGCTATGCAACCAGCTTCAGAGAAATTATTGACTAAGTCATTTCTGTGCAAAAAATGCATACATCTTTATTAATTTTTGATCTTAAAGCATAAATAATTCATAAAAATACATCTCATATGAGGTTGTCCCAAAATTACATTCATATACTTAGATGTCTACCACTTTGAGAATAGAATGACCACATTTTAGACAATCAGTGCAAAATATTAAGTCAGATTAAAAAACAATATATTACATTACAATCAGGTCTTCATCTGTGGCTATGTAGCCTGAAATGGGACAACAGCAGAGAATCTAAAAAACAGCAAATATTTACAAACAAAGATTGTCCTCTTTAAGTTCTCTAGGATCTCCATGAAGAAAGGATTTTGTGTTTGTGTATGAGTGTTAGGTTGCTTGGGTTCATGTGAGGAGTGAATGTAAGAGTGAAGTGTAAGCGTGGGGTGTCTCTTATGCACACAATTTTTGTTTGTAAATATTTGCTGTTTTTAGATTCTCTGCTGTTGTCCCATTTCAGGCTACATAGCCACAGATGAAGACCTGATTGTAATGTAATATATTGTTTTTAATCTGACTTAATATTTTGCACTGATTGTCTAAAATGTGGTCATTCTATTCTCAAAGTGGTAGACATCTAAGTATATGAATGTAATTTTGGGACAACCTCATATGAGATGTATTTTTATGAATTATTTATGCTTTAAGATCAAAAATTAATAAAGATGTATGCATTTTTTGCACAGAAATTACTTAGTCAATAATTTCTCTGAAGCTGGTTGCATAGCTTGAACCGACATAGGTCGTACAGTAAAGCAATATAGGTCAGTTCAGAGGTTTTCTTCTTTTTGATTGTCATATTTCCCCTCCTCTTGGACCTAGAAGTAACTTGGGGAACCCCTTTTTTTCATTGTATTAGTAGCTAAGTGATCCACCAAAGTTAAGAATTCGCTAAACTTCACATCCTTCAAATCCATACCAATATGAGGAATCAGCACACCAAACACATCCAAAAGCACTTGAACAAATCCATGTTTCACTCTCATAAAACTCATTTCACTCATCCCACTAAACTCATTAGTATGATATATTGTGGGGAACACTAACACTAGATAACAAGGACCTGTCCAGTTATTTGGAGTACAAAAATAATCTATGGTATTACAGATGTGATCAATACCTCTAAATATGGTATCATTGTGAAATATAATATCTCTATCCACTATATAATTATAACTACACTCACTCATTTCATGCATAACTGAAGCATCCATTCTATCACGTTTCTCTGGCACCAAAAGCATCATACACACAACTCCCTTCTTCACCTGTAAATACTAAACCTAGGATGCCCCTAAAACGTTTTAAAATTAGCCTCCGTTTCCTCTTTTAACTGTACCTCTATTGCTTCAGCAGCATTTGTACCAATTCTCACTCTCTTCTCATATTCTCTAATAAAGGTAACTCTACATCAGTTAGTTTACACACATTCCTCTCACACCACTATTAGTTTTAGAATTATAGAACATATTGGGTCTCTTATGTTGGCTAGTAAATTCCACATTTTCAACTACAGGCAGTTTATCTATAGTAAGATTATAATCTACTTTGAGCTCCTCAAGGTAATCTTGTCCTAACAAAATAGACACAAAGAGGCTACAGGAAATACCATAGTAAAGAGGAAGTTGTATATATCTAGTATCTTTTGAGACAGAAGAGAGAAAGAAGGTACAAACATGGAAAATACATATTTTCTTAATTAGCTTATATTCATTTAACAGATTTGCATATGTATTTTCTTCAAGATTTCCACCTGAACCAACTCTATGATCTAATCTTTTACCTCTAGTATTATTATATTGCACAATATTTTGGTGAATCAATGCACCTCCAACAGGGTAATACATACGCACTAAAATACCAATCAATACTAATAAAATAAAACTCATAACAAATATTTTTAAAGATAAGCAAAATGTTACTTTGCATGTATTAATCTCAATAAAATCTCAATCTTAAAACCAAAGTGAAAGCATTCTCCAAAATGTTATTTTTAATGTGATTGCAGGTATTTTGTAAAACAGTCCTTTGGAAATTTTGATGTAAACAGGAAAAAAGTAATACAAAGAAAAATATTTTTTGTGGTTCAAATGTTCTTCTTTCTAAGCAGGCATGAGAACAATATTTAATATAGTACTAAGTTCAATTCAAATGGTCATACAAATTAAGCAGATACAAGTCTATCTGCATTAGATACCTAAATAAGTACAAAATCAGTCTTCTTCAGATGCAGACATTTAATTACGGGCAGAATTCTTAAAAGCAGGCACTGAAAAAAATAAAAATTTGAATTCTAATCAAAGAGAGTTATGCAGGCAGACATGAAAAATTTAAAAAAAATATAAAATTCAACTTTTCTTTTCTTGAAAACTCAAAAATTCAGTTCCATCATCCATCAGCATGCTCGTATGCTGAGAATGGCTCAAGGCTGTCCACGCACGAGGCAGGAAATCCTTGTTTTTATTTCAGCCTCTGGAGCTGGGGAAGAGCTTTCCCAGAATCCTGAGGCCCCACCAGCACCGATTGAGACCAGGGGGGTGTCATTGGAAAGGGGAAGAAACTCACCTTTCGAATGGGACCATTCCCTGGTGGATCCCTGCTTGGAGATGGCCGCAGGAGGGTGATCCCCAAGCAGGGATCCACCAACTAGACACCACGGAAAAAGGAGTGCATGGCATGCCCCCACCCCATCAAAATGGCAAAACAGTCTTCCTGTCCTCCCTTTTTTTTAAATTATTTGCATGAGTGGGGGCTGTCCAGCATGGGCATGGACATGCCCCCACACCCATAAAAATGGGGAAACAATAATTAAATCCCACTAGACACCAGGGATTACTTTGTTTAGAATTGTGAGGGTGGGGGCTGCCCAGCATGGGCATGGCCATGCTCCGACCCCCATAAAAATAGGGAAACAATAATTAAATCCCACTAGACACCAGGGAATACTTTGTTTAGAATTGTGAGGGTGGGAGCTGCCCAGCATGGGCATGGCCATGCTCCCACCCCCATAAAATGGGGAAACAGTCTTTCTGCTCCCCAGGAGACAGATTGGGGTAATTACAGCTGGGCTGCCGCCCCAGGGTCGGAAAGCCCACTAGAAGCCAGTGATTTATTTTTAATATAGGGGTGGGGGGCTGCCTAGCATGGGCATGGCCATTCCACTCCCCAACTAAATGGGGTATCCGTTTTTCTGCCCACCGGGAGTCAGATTGGGGCAATTACTCCCGATCTGCCCCCCCGGGGGACAGAAAGCCCACTAGAAGCCAGGGATTTTATTTTTAAATATATGTGTGGGGCTGCCCAGCATGGGCATGGCTATGCCCCCACCCCAAGTAAATAGGGTAACAGTATTTCTGCCCCCCCCCTGGGGGCAGATGTGGTAATTACCCCCGATCTGCCCCACGGGTGAACAAAGCTCACTATATGGCAGCAATATATATTTTTAATAAAATAATGCGGTGGGTCTTTCACAGCCAAACATCGGCCCCACCCTCACCCCTAAAGTCTAAACAGTCTTTCTGCTCTCCAGCAAACTAAAGCATCCATTGGCAAGCAAGAGGATATTTGATTCTTTTGGGTGTTGTTTTCACAAATGGGCCAGGAGAGTTTGGCTAACTCCCAGTATTATCCCACTTGCAATGGTGAATGGCTACACGTTTTGGGCTTGGGTAGGCTGCCACCTGGAAAAACCTACCAGACACAGACAGTTCTGAAAACTAGACATATAAGGGAGCCCAGGGTGGTATACTTGGCATGCATCCCACACCATTTTTTTTACCCACAATACCCTGCAAACCCCAAACATTGACTGAAAGCACACATTTTCCTCACATTTCTGTGAGGAAAATTTCTGGAATCTGCAGGGAGCCTCAAATTTCCTACCACGCAGCATTCCCCCAAGTCTCCTGATGAAAAAGGTACTTCACTTGTGTGGGTGGGCCAAGAGACCTTGACACAAAAGGCCCTAAATTGCTACATGGAGAGATCAGCAATAGGGATAGCTGTGGGATTTGAGGCCATGCTTGGCCACCACCCATGGAAATCTACCAACCACAGACATTTTTTAAAAGTAGACAACCAGGGGATTGCAGAGTGGTGTACCTTGTGTGAATCCCATGAGGTTTTCTTACTCACAATGTCCCGCAAACCTCAAACTTTGCCTGAAATCACGCATTTCTCCTACATTTCTGTGATGGTAACTTCAGGAATCTGCAGGAATCCACAAATGTCCTACCATCCAGCATTGCCCCCTTGTGCCGATAAAAACACTGTGCCACTTGTGTGGTTGGGCCTAGTGCCAGTGACAGGAACAGATCCAACCGAGGTCAATAGGAGTCCCACGCAAGGGCTTTCATTGTCCTTGGTTTGATCCGTTTCTGTCATGGGCACTAGGCCCAGCCACACAAGTGGGGCAGCATTTTTATCGGCACAGGTGGAACACTGCTGAGTGGTAGGAATTGTGTGGATTCCTGCCGATTCCGGAAGTTTCCATCACAGAAATATAAGGAAGATCAGTGATTTCAGGGAAAGTTTGAGGTTTGCAGGGCATTGAGGGTACAAAAAGCCTCATGGGATCCATGCAAGTCACCCCATCCTGGATTCCACTAGGTGTCTAATTTTTTTTTTAAATGCAGGTTTGCTAGGTTTCCCTAGGTGCTGGCTGAGCTAGAGCTCAAAGTCCAAAGCTACCCACTTTGCAAAAAATGGGTCCGTTTTGAGTGGAAAAAACGTGATGTATCCACGTCACGATTTGGGCTGTTTCCTTACGCGGGAATTAGGCCTATGTGGTGTTCTTCAAAAGGACGCCAGGCCCGCAGTTGAAGTAAGTCAAGCCTTTAATCTAGACACCGCATCCAACAGCTGATTACTTCCAACTGACGATCAACTACCCACATATTCTAATTCCATTACATCATGTCATTCCAACATGGAACGCTGTATTTATTCTACTATGCCACACTTCTGCCTCCCACAATGAACAGCAACAAAAGGATAATGTACAAGGTGGAGGAATCACCCATGAATTAACAACTCCCACAACTCTCCCTCTTTTACACTCAAAAACAACATTTGTATATATGGTAAACATTGTAAAACTTAGCAAAAAATATAGAAATGAGAAAATAGCATACATGTAATGAATAATATCGATGTTCAAGAGGAACAAATTTAACAACCGCAGTAGAAAATCCTTCTGATAGGGTGGTTTTTCAACTTTCCTGTCACTCTTGCTCCTGCTGTGTGTTACCACAGAAGGTGTTTTAACTTCTAGCCAACCTCTTATCCTCTCATCTGACCCCTCTTTCTCTTCATATTCTGATTCATGATGAAGAGCTGTAGGTGCATGATGAAGAACAGCCACCCTCTTTTTATTCCAGATTCGGCCATCATGTGTTTTAACTTCATTTTTGAACATTTTTATCACTTCCAATTTCCTTGTGAATCTGGACCACCCAGCACATCATTTTGGTGTCTGTATCTTAACAAAGTCTCCTACTTTTACTTCTATATGTCTCCCATGTTTCTGTTTGTCATAACTGTCCTTCCTTTTCTTCTGTAAGAAAATGTATTTTTCTCTCCAATCACGTGGGGCATTATTTACACATCCTTTACTCCAAAACATCCAACCCGGACACACTTTTGTGGATAAAGCTCTCTACCTTTGAATAGTTTGAATGGAGATTTGCCTGTGGTAGAGTGAGGTGATATACGATACTCAGCTATTCTCCATGACAACTCTCCCTTTGAATCCAGGCCATTTGCTCTAGCTAATTGTATCCCCGCCTTCAATGTTTTTATTACCCTCTCAATGGCACCATTTGTCTGTGGGTGATATAATGCTAATGTTTTGTGAAGAATACCACATTCTCTTAAGTAATTTTCCATCTCTCTGGAACAGAACTGTACTCCGTCATCCGTGAAAAAGAAATGAGGATAACTCTCTCTTTTAAATATGTTTTCTAGGACTGTGATGACCGCAGAAGAAGAAATATAATGCAGACACGACACCCCAACACATCTGGAATACAAATCCATAAGTACCAACACATAGGGGGTGTCATGTTCTCCCCCTGCCAGTCCTAGAATATCTATTGTGAACTCTTCCCAGGGATATGATGGTAATTTCCTGCACACCATGAAACTGTTATTAGTCTTCACATCTTTGAAACATGTCACATACTCCACACAGTCCCTGATCATACATTCCACATCACTATCCAAAGACAGTCACCAGAAGATTCTTCGAAGCCTCCCTTTAGTTTTTACTATTCTCATGTGTTTTTCATATGCACGTTGCAACACTTTTCTCCGCAAACTCTTTGGTGGCACTAATCTTGTCCCTCTTAGAAGAAACCCTTTGTCAACTGCAAGTACATGTTTCAGTTTCCCCCAACTGATTTTGTACATTTTCATTTCTTTCATACTTGCTATTTCAGCAGATATCCACTGTGTTACATGTTTTAATTCATCATCTTTCTCCAACTCTTCTACAGGGGTGGGCGGAGTTTGTGGAGTTCAACTGCATGGAACTCCGCGTAGTTGCATAAACACTGTGAAATTACGCGGAGTTCTGCTCCGCCCTAATCTATTCTCTCTGCCCCATCATTTTTTACCTAAGCTCTTTTCAGTTTGCCCCGCTATTCTCTCGCATCAATCTTGTATTTCCTCTGCACCATTCTGCACTTTTAAATATTGACTTTCCATTTCACATGCTTTTCTTTCTATTTCACCTTCTCTTCTTTCCCTGTTCTGTTTTACTCTCTCCACTCTGTTTTCCATGTATTCTTTCTCCCTTCTCCACTGTCATCATTACTCACATCTCTCCCCCTTCCCCGGTCAGGAAGCTGTAGTTAATATTTGATTTAATAATTGCCCTGCTCTGTGCTGTACCTGTGTGCCTCCATTAGCTACCTCCAGTCTCCCCGTGAACACGGCGCTAATGGGCAACCTTTCCACTGTGCGGACACTCCTCACAGTCCCATTGGCCATGCAAGGTGGAGCTATGTGTTCCAAGTCTCTCTCTGGTGACCATCACCAGTATCCTGGTTCCAGATAGCTCTTTGCTGGCTTTTGCTACACTTCCAGGTTCAAGTACTGAGGGGAAGGGGGTCCTTGTAGGGGGGCACAAGACGGTCGACCAGCTGTTCCCAGGGAGAGTGTTCACATCAATGCCCTACCTACCCTTGCAGTTGGCAATAGCCCTACCTACTCTTGCAGTTGGCAATAGCCCTCCCACCAAAGAGGTTTGGTTGCAGCACAGATTCATTTAACATGTGTTTCATACACGTATTTGCTGAGCAAATTGAGCAAAGGTCATATGGCTGCGGCAACACCGTCAGAGAATAGGAGACTGGGTGACAATGTACTGCTGCGGTTCCAAACAGCACTCCTGACTCATCAAGTCCTGCATCCAGGAACAACTCTCAATTGAGCGACCACCATGAACCCTCCGATTTCCAGCAGAAATCACTGTGAAAATATATCCTGTTTGAGTGTGCCCTTAACTCCTACACCCTCTTGCGTTGGACGTCAAGTAAGTGCCTACAAATGAATCAATAGAAAAGCATTAAGCAATGCTGCGAACCCAGCCGGCATCCATTGGTGAGCGGCCTATGGGAATGTCTCTTTTTCACCGTGCGGCTGGAGCAAAGCCTGCGCAGGCCATCTTAAAAAAAAATAGGGGTAGGCAGCGGGGGCAAACTCTGCCACGTGGTGAAAACTGAGTTTTTTGCTGAACTCTGTACTTCCAGCAAAGAGCGGAGTTGGCAAAACTTCGCAAACTCTGCTGGCAGAGCGGGGTTTACCGCCCACCCCTACTCTTCTAGTCATTCACTCTCAGCAATGCACCCTTCAGTGATCTTACAAATACTGACAACATCCTCTTCCACCGTGTCTTCCACCTTTTCCACCAATGGAGCACATTTACTCACTGGTCTTGACAAACAGTCAGCAGAGAATTTTCCAGCTCCTGGGATATATTATATGGCAAAACAATACACTTGTAATCCTACAACCCACCTCCTAATGCATGAGGATATGCAACAAGTCCTTTTCATGTAAAAACGTCTACCAAGGGTTTGTGATCAGTCTGGACTGTAAGCTTCACCCTCCACAAAAATTGCTTGAACCTATTGACAGCCCAGTAAGCTTCCAGAGACACTCTCTCTATGACTGAGTAATTACACTCAGCTTCTCTTAGAGCACATGAGACACACGCAAACTGATTTTCTTGACCATTTTTTGTCTGAATGTTAAGAGCCCCTAAGCCCTTGGCGCTGGCATTGCATACTACTTTAGTTTCAAAAAAGGGATCATACACTTGCAAAGAAGGAGCATGACCCAATTCTTCCTTTACCCACTTGAATTCCTCTGAACACCCATCTCCCCGGGGAAATTCGACATTTTTCTTCAACAATTTCCTCATATTGTGAGTCTTACTAGAAAAATCTCTTACAAACTTACTATATTATTCAACAATTCCAAGGAAAGATGACAGCTCTTCAGTGGATGTTGGTTCTATAATAGATTTGATCGTGTCCACTAACTCTGCGCATGGACGGATGCCATCGCCTAAGATCCTGTATCCTACATAATTCCCCTCACTCACCCCAAACTTGCCCTTCCCTGCCTTCAATGTTAGGCCTGCTCTTTGTAGTCTATTTAGTACCTCTCTCTGAACATGTTCTTCAACCATCAAGCCAAAAATCAAAATGTCATCTTGGTAACATTTTACTCCAGTGACACCCTTTACAATTCTCAACATGACCCTATGAAAAACAGCTGCGGCTGTAATTAGTTGAAAAGGAATCCTTTTGAACCGAAATGTTCCATTGGGTGTCACAAAAGCTGTTAGATCATGGGATGTCTCATCAAGCTCTATTTGGTGATATACTGACACCAAGTCTAGGGTTGTAAAATCTTTGCCCCCAAGAAGGTTGCAATCATCGCCTCAATGTTGGGTCAATGGAATTTGTTTACTATTACTTCCCTGTTTAGTGCCTGCAGGTCCACATATAGTCATATATCTCCATTCCCCTTACATTCTACTACTTTGGGAGCCAGCCCTTCTGTTGCTTCCACTGGTTTGATCACCTCACTTTTGCACAGTTTCTCTAACTCATTTGTTACCGATTCCTGTATGCTCAAAGGAATGTGCCTCACTTTTGCCACCACAGAAATCGCACTCTCTTTCAGTCTGGTTTTATGTTTGTTTCCTTCCAGTTTGCCAAGTCTGTCCTGAAACAAACATTAAAATGCTCTAGTAAACTTTTAATTTCCCGATAGAACTTCCTTCATTTGAACTTGTAGAATTTTATTGGAATTCAGACTCACCCCCAATTCTCCTTTATGAACCCACCCCAACAAATCATCACCCTTGTGAGACACATACATTTTCCCATGGGTGCACTTGTTTTTGACTTCTATATCTGCCTCAAAATATCAAATCATTCTGATCACTGAACCCCCATAACCACCTAGTTTAACATCCATTTCCATCATCCTCTTCCTTCAGGAAAACATTCCTTGAATGTATTATTTGAAATGATGGTAAGCCGTAAGCACAAGTCAAATTCCATGGAAACCTGTGCATCATCAATGGTCACCACCTCACTTGGATATCCTTTGATCCCACTGCTTATTTGTAACACCACTTCTTAAATCACTTCTGATATTCTAGTTTTGGGCAATTTCTTTCCCTTACTCCTGCAACATATGCTAAAATGACCTTTGCCCCAACAAGTATTACATGTTTGAAACCATGTGGGGCAGGATTTGTTATTAGCTCTATGTCCCTGAAGACCACACCTAAAACATGTTTCTTTAAATTTGACTTCATTTTTCTTCTGAGGAACTTTGTTGTTTGTTTTCAAGACACACACTTCAGAAGCACCCTCTTTGACATTTGGTTTTCCTCCCTTCTCAGCACTGAGTTCCTCCACACACTTCAGCTTGTGTTCCACCCTTTATGCTACCAAGAGTACTTCTTCTAGTTGTGGTTCATCTTTCAACCACAGATCTTCACTGATGTTGTCACTTTTATAACGCAACACAAATTGGTCTCTAATTCTCTCTTCCACAGTCCTTTCACAATTGCAGGTCGATGTCAACTTCTTCAAACTAGTGGCAAACTCCTCTATGGACTCATCTTGACCGTGACTCCTTAGGCCAAAATGATACCTTTCCAGTATTCTGCTCAATAGTGGTGATTAATGATGATCCAATTTAGTAATGATTATATAATATTAATTGAGGTCATGCATCTCATGTGGGCAAAGGTCTGGTAGATTCTCAAGAACCTCTTTCCCTCTGCACCCAAACAATGTAACAAGATAGTATGGTTTCTCTATGCACTGAGATTTGTACCACAAACATGTGCGTAGTTGCTGAAAACCTTTTTCCAATTGCTCCATTTGAGTATGGGTTCTCCAGGAGACAGTAAAATAAATGGCGGTGTTGTGACATTTTGCATTGTGATCTTAGCACAACCAAGATAATAAAACAATTCTTAAACTTGTACAGCACAGTGCACTTGATCACATGGTATTGCTTCTTTATTTTCCCATTGTATAATTCATTTCTTCGCTAATTGATCATAGTTTTTGACCCATTTCAACCAAATCAGCCCAATGACCCTTTACAAGATGGCAGCCAAATTTCCTTGTCCTTTGAAGCAATACAATTCACTAGTGGAATACTCTAAGTGTTCATTTTTCTTATGTTCCACTAATGTTCTCTCACTTGAAAAGGTCTGCTGTTTTCTGTCTATGTACCATAATATTTAATGCCACTGTAATTGGATAAAATTGGGATCATAGCGGGTCCCAACCTTAAAATGGCCCCTGTTCAATGTTCTGCTCTATCGAGAACTGTACTTTCAGTTTCTATAACATGCCAATGTAATATAGATTGTGAGACGTCCCAACCAAAAATGGGCGCTGTTGAATGCTCCACGCTCTCAAGAACAGTATTTTCAATTACAAACACAATGCAAGCATGTGCACAATAGGTGGCATGCGCTGAGTCTCATTACTTGACTCATGCTGTAATCAGGGCTGACATGAGAGCTAAATGCATTTGCGCGTGGACGCGGCGGCTCACGCTGGTTTCAAAGGATGACATAGAGTCAAATGCTTCTAGACGCGCACTGAAACACGTGCTGATTTCAAACACACCCTTGACTCCAGTCACGCGCTGCAGTCTTGCCTTCTGGCACACTCTCAGTTAAGGCACAGTCACTACGGGAATTGAGCTAGTACTCACATGCGCCTGGCCAATGAATTTCTGCACGTTGAGACTGCCTGACAACTTTCCTGTCATATCGAGCCTTCAGTTGCCACTACTCTTCATCCAGATTCACTCTGGATCCACACTCTTCTACTGGGGCTGAAGACAGAGTGCCTCAAGCTCACGCTGCGAGCGCCCTCAACAGCAGAGAATCCCCACAGCCTTGTTGAGGTGTCTGTGTCCAACCCATCCTTGTCACCAGAAAATGTGGTGTTCTTCAGAAGGATGACAGACATAGTGCTAAAGTAAGTCAAGCCTTTAAAATAGACACCTCATCCAACAGCTGATTACTTCCACCGGAACCTCAACAGCCCCCACATTCTAATTCCATTATATCATGTTATTCCAACATGGAACGAGGTATACATTCTGCTATGCCACAGCCTACCCACACAAGTGAGGTACCACTATTATTGGAAGACTTAGGGAAATGCTGGGCGGAAGGACGTTTGTGGCTCACCACAGATTCCAGAACCTTCCATCACAGATATATGAGGAAAATGTGTTTTTTTTTGTCAAAGTTTAAGATTTCCAAGGGATTCTGGGTAAAACAACCAGGAGAGAACCACGCAAGTCACCCCATCCTGGATTCCCCTATGTTTCTAGTTTTAAAAAATGTACAGCTTTGCTGATTTCCTAGGTGCCGGCTGAGTTAGAGCCCAAAATCCACAGCTACCAACTTTGTACAAAACAGGTCAGTTTTGAGTGGAAAAATGTGGTGTATCCATATTGCGCTTTGGGCCATTTCCTGTCGTGGACACTAGGCCTACCCACACAAGTAAGGTACCATTTTTATCAGAAGACTTAGGGGAATGCTGGGTGGAAGGAAGTTTGTGCTCCCCACAGATTCAAGAACTTTCCATTACAGAAATGTGAGGGAAATGTGTTTTTTTACTCAAGGTTTGAGGTTTGCAAGGGATTCCGGGTAAAACAGCCTGGTGAGAGCCATGCAAGTCACCCCATCCTGGAATTCTCTAGGTGTCTAATTTGGAAAATGTACAGGTTTGCTAAGGTTCGTTAGGTGCCAGAGGAGCTAGCGCCCAAACTCCACAGCTACCCGCTTTGCAAAAACCGGTCAGTTTGAGTGGAAAAATATGATGTATCCATGTTGCATTTTAGGACGTTCCCTGTCGCTAGCACTAGGCCTACCTGCGCAAGTGAGGTACTATTTTTATCAGAAGACATGTGGGAGCATAGAATAGTAGAATATTTATTACCAATTGGATTTCACTGCATTTGTGCCTTCCAAAGGTAAGCCTGTGTGTAAGAAAGAAGACATATTGAAAAATACTCTCTAAATCATATGCTAGTACAGGTAGCCACACATTCAGAGATGTACAAATGACTACTGTTCCTAAACTCCATATCTTTTGCCCATTTCAGAAATACATAGGTTTTCTTGATACCCATTTTCACTTTACATATGATATTTCACCATATGAATTGGTCTATACTCGGCACACAATGAAAAACCATTGTATGGCGCAGCTCAGTTGTTGGCTCTGGGTACCTTGGGTTCTTGTAAAACCTACAAACCCTATATATTACCGCAACCAGAAGAGCCTAGCGGATAGAATGGTATATTACTTTGTATATTGGCCATTGGCCAAGAGCCATCAGAATGCAGATGAGCACTCAGACACAACTAACCTTCCTGGGCTTGTAGCTGTCTACTAGGAATGCACACAGTGAAGCTGTCACCCATTCCCATACATGTATTGGAGACAGGCTAAAGGCACACAGAGCAGTAAGAGCAGAGAAACGTCCACTTTCTAAAAGTGGCATTCCTACAACAGCAATGTTAAATCCAACTTTACCAGTAAAGAGGATTTATCATTACCATTTCAAAGATATAAAACATGACACAGCTACTCCTTTCTAATCAGGAATTACAGCTTAAAAGTGTATTAAGGAAATCCCAATGTTAACTTTTGAGAGGAGTAGGCCTCACATTAGTGAAACACAACTTTAGCTGTTTGTCACTACCAGGACATGCAAAACGTAAAAGCACATGCCTTACCTTTTACTTACACACCACCCTGCCCTGTGGCCTACCTTGGGCCTGCCTTAGGGGTGCCTTATGCATAATAAAAGGGGAGTTTAAGGCTTTACAAGTATTATTAAATACCAAGTCAAAGTGGTAGTAAACCTGCACATACAGGCTTGGCAGTGGCATGCCTGAGGCATGTTTAAAAGGATACTTGTGTGGGTGTGGGTGGCACAATCAGACCTTACAAGTAAACTAAATATGCCAATTGTGTATACACCAATGTCACCATGTTTAGGGGAGAGGCACATGCACTTTAGCACAGGACAGCAGTGGTAAAGTGCCCAGAGTCTCAAGACCAACAAAAAGAATCAGCAAAAAGAAGAGGTAGGCAGGCAAAACGTTTGTGGGAAGACCACCCTAAGGCTGACAGGTCTAACAAAGGCATAGTAAGTTGCACCTGCTAAGAGAGAGAGCACACCAAATCTGCTACACCTTTCCAATAATTCAGTTCCAGATACTCTGTAATATTCTGAAGAGCAGCTGAAGAAATGACAGGAATACTCATGACCCTCCCCATTTGCACCTCATGAGGAGTTAATCCTGTGCTCTTATTTAGTGTGCTTCTCATACTTAGTAGAACCATAGGAAGGGCACCTTGCCATTTCACTGATGTTGAGACACACACTTTTGTCAATTTTGCTTTCATCAGACTGTTGGCCCTGGAACGCTTCGATCTATATACTAAATAAACAGATGATCACCAAAATATAATGCAAAAATAATAGAGTGGCATCTCTACAAAGTTTACTTATAATCTTGTGAAAGGACTTTCTGATTTCCCCACATGACTCATAGTAACTCTTGTCTTTCCCACAACATTTACCTGCTGGTGAATTACACACTTTTGACTCAGATTATCAGCCATCATCTAAAATGAGGATTAAACCATTATTTCCTAAATATTGAGGTCATTCCATCACATTGAACATGTGTAGGTCCATGCCTGTATCTTGCCATGTACAATAGCATCGAATCTGGCAACACAATCCTCCCATCTGTTGATGTCCACAAATTAACTTTGTCTTAATAACATCTGCTTTTACCCAAAGTTTTCTTTCATCTTCTGATGCCTCACTCTGCACATTTTTCAACTCTTTTATTGCTTGAACTGTTTGAACTGACAATGACTAGAAACTGTTTATTTTACTCTCATGTTACAGAATTTTCATTCAGCTCTAATGTACCAGATGCAAGACCACAGTTGTTTGCAACTTCATCTGCAAAGTTGTTGCCCAATGAAACCATGTCTTCTCCACTCTTGTGTGCAGCACATTTTACAACAGCAATCTTCTTCAGCATTTGCACGGAAGCAAGTAAACCTAGAATTTTTGGCCCATTTTTAATTAAAGTTTTAGATGATCTCATAAAACTCTTTTGTGACCACAGCTGCCCAAAGTCAAGGACCACTCCAAAACCATATTGGTTAGTCGTATAGATTGTAATACTCAATTCACTGGCCAGGCTGCACGCTCTTGTAATCACAATCAATTCTGCTACTTATGCTGAAGTAACATTACACAAGTTAGATGCCTCCATAATATGTGTCACTGTGCATACTGCATATGCTTCTCGAAGAGTTCCATGATGATCTCTCAGACAAGAACCATCCACAAATAAAATAAAATCAGCAAACTCTATTGATATATCTTTAATATCTGGTCTTGGTTTGGAGGATAAATGTCAGATCAATACAATCCTGGTCATCATCATCTGCTTCATCTCCTCATCCTCTTTGGCAACGGCAAGCATGTGGCAGAAGTCAGCGTATTACAATGGCTGATTGAATTATTCTCTGCTTTCAAGATCGTCTGCTCATGGTTGGCCAAGCAACTATTTGTGAGATGTTGAGTGCAGGTGCGTTTTACCAATGTCTCTATACAGAATGTAGAACAAACACAAATAGTATGTACCTTACCACAATTGCCTCACTCTGTACAATTGTCAAAGATGTCGCTGTGATATTTTTCATGCAATCAAGAAGAGTGGTAGCTACTGGATCCTGTGTTGTAGAAAAATAAGCAATGGGCCATTTTGAGGCTCCATGTTGTTGGGTTAAAATAGAAAGTGTCCACCCTTCTCTTTAATGACAGAATAAATAAAAATATTTCTCGTAATTAGACATACCTAGAGCAGGCATGCTACACGAACTGTGTATGAGCTCTAGGAAGGCTTGGATGCATTCATCGTCCCAGGGCACCCGGTCCCTCGCATCATAGTGAGTCAACCATTGTAAAGGTTTTGCATTCACTGAAACGTTTGGAGTCCACTAAAGACAGTGGCTAACCATTGCAAAAAACATCTTCACTTCTCTTTGTATAACTGGTGGGTTCATTTCCAAAATCATAGAAATTCATTCTTTGGAAACCTTTCTCACTTCCTTTCAAATTTGGAGTCCCAAATAAATGACTGCTTTTTGACAGTATTGCAACTTGGCAGATGATATGTTATGACTATTTTCAGCTAAATTATTTAATTGAGAAATTGTATCAAGACTACAGCCTTCTCTCATTCTGGCTGCTATAATTAAGTCAGCAATATAATGTACCAGCACTGAATCACAGGGCAAATTTAAACTTTCCTAATACATCTTCAGGGTTTGGGAAAAACTGAAGGAGTGTCTGTATACCCTTTTGGAATCAAACAAGGACTTTAGTTCTGAATCTGAATGCAAAAAGATACTGACTATCCTCATGAAGAGGAATTGAGAAAAATGCTTGACTTAAGTCTATGATAGTAAACCACTCAGCTTCTGCAGGAATCTGAAATAGAAATACTGCAGGATTCAGTGCCACGTGCAACATGGCATCACTATATCAATAATTTTGGGAAAGACTTGAACTATGCACCATTTTCCACTTGGTTTCTTTATTCCAGTGATTGGAGAGATACATGGACTCCCTAGCACTTCTTTTGAAATGCCCTGTTTGTAGTGTCTTGTGAGCATATATATCAGGACCCTTCAGGTCTCCGTAATCATTGGGGTGTGTCTGGGTGTGGTTAATAAAGTTGATGACGCATTGTGTGTTCAGTTAACGGTTGCACTCTAAATAATGAAGACATGCATTACAGAGCTCTGCGTGTGATGTGGTCATTTGCATGCTACAGAGCTAAGGAGGACACTACAACTGGCGACATGATAGGGGATACATGACTCAAAAATTGAAGAGTGCTCTCCCTGAGAGTTTGCCAGGTCCAGCAAACTTCTCGTGCGTGCCACGTGTGTCTCAGTCAAAGTGAAGCAGTTGACAGTTGGCGTATGTGGAGTCAAAGCGCCACTCCAGCCAGTGCAATGCTTTCTGAGAAGGCGAAAGCCCACCGGATAAGTTTGTTCACAGTCAGCCAGGAATCTGCTTGTAAGGCTGAAAAAGAGGTACTGCACCACAGCATAACACAGAGCCAGCACACATACAAAACGATAACGCTAAAGGCAGCGACAATCAGGTACAGAGAAGCACTGAAGGCCGCGCAAGGCTGCGGTAGCCAGGTGCAAAAGCACCCCCTAGAAACGTTAAAGGCAGTGAAGACCGGTACAATGCGCAAAACTAAATATGGTGACGACCACATGCGAGAGACAAAACAGTTACTCACCGCCAAAGATGAAAAAGGGGCCATGTGACATCAGATCGGCCACGAAAATGCTGATGCAAGCACGTGGCTGGGGCCTAGAGATGGTATGAATGGTGCCGTCCTACCGGGCAGTAGAAGGAGCTGGAGACGGTCCTACTCTCAACGGAGACCCACAACTGCCTATGATGCCGACGCCTTCGAGGAAATCGCCGCTTCCATTTGATACCACCAAAAAGTTGAATATTAGCTCCAGTTAGAATGCCTGTATTGAAACATTTGATGATTTCATCGGTGTGCTAGAAGAAACAGATTACATAAAGTTCATCAAATACTTAAAGAACCTTGCACGTGATGGAGTGAAAGAAGCGATATAGAAAATACCCCAAGCTGATAAAATATCTTACCGTCAGATTAAGGCGGCATTAGAAATCAAGTTCAATCCAATGCCAAACGTCGACAATGAATGGTACAACCAAGCCAGACAGCAAACTGGAGAAATGATGGAGGAGTTTGCTGAAAAACTTGAGACCTTCATCAAGCATTGCAAATTCAAAGATTGAAATGATGAAGAAACCATACGTCTCAAAGTCATCCATGAGTGCCTTTCCGACTTGTTCAAGCGACGTATGTTGAGAGAGATGCTTAGTTTGGAGAAAGAGCTCATTGGGTGAGAGCAGACGAGCGTGCAGATCAACAAGCTGCTGATATGAAACCTGGAGTAGTCCAAAGTGAATCAGACTTAAACATGAAAAGTAAGCAGGGACACAAGGTTGATGGCCATTAGGTGATGTCTCCGAAAAAAGAAACTGTGCTTCAGATTCTGATTTTCCTTGCCACATGAAGGTAAATGTCCTGCCACTGGACAGGTATGCAAAAATTGCGGGAGAGAAGATCACTTTATGACGGTTTGCAAAGCAAAAGAGAAACTAATTGCATCATGTAGAGAAGAGAAAATGGATGGCAGAAAGTTCCAAGAACCCTCTAGCCACACCCACAAGACCAAACGGCGACATCAATTGAGGCAAATGGAAACGCAAGAAGGCCGATTGTCATCATACTAATCTTTGAAAGGTTCTTCAATGTCATTATCGAGTGGCTGTGCGATGCTAATGTTTACTGGTGAATGACGTACTCACGTAGGTTTGGCTTCATGCAGAGAAGAGTCCATGTCCAAGAGAGATCGCTATGTGAAACAACCACATTCCATTGGACATTGCCCAAAGATCACATTGAAGGTGAATGGTTGTCCCATACCTTTTATCATCGACAGCGGTTCCTCAATAAACATCATGCCGGCAGAGAAGTACCATGAACTGTCTCCAATGCCCAGTATCACACCTTCAAAGGCAAAGGTATTCACGTGGTCTGCCTCCTCACCATTGCAAAGTCAAGGATTATTTGCAGCGACCATGCGGCACAAGAAGATGAAAGTGCAAGCGCTGATTCACATTCTTCAAGGTACTTCACCAAGTGCATGTTTACTCAGTTTCGCTACTGCTGCTGAAATGGGTCTGATTTCCATCAACTACAATGGAAATGCACATATGGACATAGTGGGTCAGTTCCCGTCATTGTTTTATGGACTATGGAAAGCTTAAGACCATGAAAGTGCAACTTCAAATCAATGAGGGCATTCGTCCGGTTGCTCAACAACATTGTTGAATTTTTTTTCACTTGCAGGAAGCTTTTGAGAAAGAAATGGAAACGCTGTTAAAGAATAATATCATTGAATGCTATACTGGTCCGGTACCATGGGTTTCACCCAAAGTGATAGTGCTCAAAAAGGACAGTGGGGGTGCCGTACGCATGTGTGTCTACATGCAGCTAGATAACAAGACAATTGAGAGAGAACGACATCCAGGTCCGCACATTACAGACATGATTACATAGCTGAATGGCGCCAAAGTCTTTTCCCGCCTTGATCTAAACAAGGGACACCATCAACTCAAAGCAAATTTGCAGGTACATTACCATCTTTTCGACCCATATTGGTTTGGTCAGATATAAAAGACTACGATTTGTGGTGTTGTCAGCTGCAGAACCCTTTCAGGATTTTATTTTTTTGCCCAGCTTCCGCCTCTCCGAGAAGGAAGTGGATTAAACAAATGTGCTGCGATATGGGGACTAGGAAACGTTTAGAATCACTAAGAACTTTAAAATCAGATATATCGCAGCTTATAGTTTTTGGTCTTAGTAGTTATCTTTTTGCCGTTAATTTGGCACATAAGTGCAAAGGCCTAAAATTTTAATGTGTAGATTACATGTGATTGATTTTATCTAACATGTTTTATCTATCTTTTTATTCGTTTTATGTAATCCTGTTCTACTGAGTTTATGACAAGCTGCAAATGTGATGGATCAACATTGGAAATTGTATTCCATTTTATTTTATGACATTTTTGTATATATGGGTTTTAACCAAAATAAACATGAATTGAATTGAATTGAAACTCTTTCAGGATGGCATTCTCTGCATAATACAGCCTGTCACGTGTGCTTTTAACTATAGTGATGATATACTGGTATTCGGGCCACTCAAAAGAAACATGACAAACCCCTTACAAGAGTATGCCGTTTACTTGCTGATGCAGGTCTCACTATGAAATCAGAAAAGTGCGAGGCTCATAAAACAAAACTCAAAATCTTTGGGCATATTTTCTCTGAAAAGGGGATGACACCAGATCCAGCTCAAGTAAACGCTTTATCGTCCACTAATCCACGACAGAATGTGACCATGCTGCGATACTTCCTTTGCATTGGCAAGTTTCTGTTCCAGGTACATTAGTGATTTTGCCACGATCAGTGCCCGTTAAGAGACTTGACAAAATGGAACGCTGTGTTCAAGTGGTCACCAGAATGTGATTAAACCTTTAAGAAATGCAAACATGTGATTGAGAATGCTGCTGAAATGGCCTATTTTGATCCAAAACTTCATACTGAGATTGAAGTAGATGCCAGCTCGGTGGGGTTGGGTACGGTTCTTGCCCAGCACAATGGACACGACAGAGTTCAAAGGCACACTGTGTCTTATGCGAGAAGAAGTCTGTTGCAGAACGAACATGCTTATTCCCAAACTGAGAAAGAAAGTCTAGCTGATGTGTGGGCTTGTGAACACTTCCATGTGTTTCTATATGGAAAGCACTTCACCCTTGTCACTGTCCACCAGGCGTTACTCAACATCAAGAGGTGGGGGTTGCAGCTGCAAGAATATGATTACACTATTGCGCATAGGCCAGGGAAAGATCAAAATCCTGCTGACTACTTTTCACAAGTGCCAGTGCAGTGCCACAGTACAACATCTCAAGCAGCCAAGGCCTATGTTAACTTCATAGTCGAGTCAAGCAAGCCTGCAGCTATTTCGGTGGACCACATTTGTTCTGCTACAAATAGAGATTGAGATATGATTGTTCTCAAAGACATTATTGCCCAGCAATCCTGGAAGAAACTCGCTCGACCTCTTACGGATGACTTTGTATATTAAAAATTCAAAAATGTGAGAGAAGAACACTCTGTTACTCAAGAAGGAATTATATTAAGAGGTTCTAGAATTACCATTCTAGAGAGTCTGAGACAACAAGTTATTGAACTAGCTCACAATGACCATCGTGGCATTGTCGCTATCAACAGAGCTCTTCGAGACCGAGTGTGGTTTCCTTGCCTTGATGAAAGAGTTGAAAGAGAATTGAAGGCTTGTCTTCTGTGCAACTGCCTGCCTCCCAAAACAACGCAGCATCCACCAAGTTATGTCTGACCTCCTGAAGCAGGTGTGGGAGAGGATAGCAGTTGATTTCTTTGGACTCCTCAACAATGGACATCATCTCATGGTAGTCATTGAGGAGTACTCACGATTTCCCCTTGTAGAATACCTGTAGTCTACCACCCATGACAAGGTCATTGGACATTAAATGACATTTTTGCAACATGGGGTGTTCCCTCCATTCTCAAGCCCGACAATGGCCCACTGTTCAACAGCCGAGAGTTCAAAGATTTTCTCACTAACATGAATGTCAAACACCAGAAAAGTACTCCTCGCTGGCCACAGACCAATGGTGTTGTTGAACGATTCATGGGCACCCTAAAGAGACTGGTTCAGCGTGCTGCACTAGAATGAGATGACCTCAGGTCTGCTTTATGTTCTACCCTTCGTGCTTACAGGTCCACTCCCCATTCTACTACGGGTGAAAGCCCTGCCACCTTAATGTTTGGGCGAGCCATGGGAACGAAACTGCCACAATGAACCACAAAGATCTTGACCAATGCTGATTAAGTCTGTGCAATGAATTCTTTGTACAAGTCCAAAATGAAGACTTACGCTGATAAACGCTGCAGTGCTCGGGACATGGTTTTCAAGGAAGGACACCAAGTCCTGGTCAAACAAAAAAGAAAAAGCAAGCCTGACACTTTGTTTGATGCCGACCCGCTGAGGTGACCGTTCAACGTCTCGGGAAGTCTATTAGAAGAGGGTTTTCACATTTAAAGTTACTGCCTTGATGTTCATTGTCTCCAGATATCAGAGCTGAGGTATGTCCATCTGGGGATCTGGAGAGCCCAACATATATACCTGCCTCTGCATCACTTGTACCCGATACAAGCGCCTCTCCTTCGCCTCCTCAACCTCACATGACTAGATCTAGATGGCTGGTTTGAGCGCCTCAACGACTTATGAGGGACAATGATTATATATATAATATTTGTACTTTTGATTTAACAAAGGGGGAGATGTAGTGTCTTGTGAGCATGTACAGCAGGACCCTTCTGGTACCTTAAGGACTGCAAAGGAATTACATCATCACTGGGGTGTGTCTGGGTGTGGTTAATAAAGTTAATGACGCATTGCGTGTTCAGTTAAGGATTGCACTCTGAAGAATAAAGACATGCACTACAGAGCTCCGTGTGCGGCGCGGTCATTTGCATGCTAAAGGGCTGAGGAGGACGCTACACTGCTCAATCGTTTTGTCAATGGCAGGTGAACCCCCCTCCTCTGTTTCATGGCTAGGGCTGTATAAGGGAGTTCAGGGGTACACTGCATTCGACTTGAGCACTTGGACTCTGCCATCTCTGAGTCCTACCCTGCCAAGTGGTGCCAACCCAGTGCTGGACTCTTGAAAGTGGGCCTGAATGTGCTCTGCCAGCCCATCTGTAAACCCAGTAAAATAGATGCATCTCCCCTGCTCTGCAGGGCATCACCTCTACTGTGAGGGTTCTCCCGGTGCAAACAACTCTACATCGACCAAAGAGCCATATCAGAACCATCGCCTATGCGAAGCTTTCCTGTCGCAGGCCCTTGGACCTCTCATCGATGGCAGCCTTGATGATGACTCAGGTTCTCGTATCGCAGCCTCACAGCTTCTCGGAACCAACGCATCGTCTCGAACATGTGACGCATCTTTGACGCCGGACTTCGCATCGCAAGCCTTCATCGATGGGATGCTTAACGACAATGCAGGACCTTGCATCGAAGCTGCACCGCTCCTCGGAGCGAACGCATCGGCTTGGCTGCGTGACACATTCTTGCAACACTCCGCAAACCAGGATTTAAAGGACTCTTGTTCAGTGGGTCTAAATGGGTCCCTGTAGCCGGCCCACCCTACATTACAATCAGCCTGAACTTGTGACTTTGTCCTGGTCCGGCACAACCAGATATCTACAGTTGGCGCTTTGTTCTTTTTGGTGCTATTTTCACTGAAATCTTTTAAAACGCATATCTCTGGTTCTACTGATTGGATTTTTGTTGTTTGTTGTTTTGGTCTTTGTTAGAAATGGGATCTCTAGTTGGCAAGGGCTTGCACCTTTGTCCAAGTAGGGACCCTTCTTCCTAGTCAGGGTAAGGGTGTTACACTCGTGAAGTAACCCCTGCTCACCCTCGTGGTAGCTTGGCACGAGCAGTCGGGCTTAATTCAGAGGCAGTGTGTAAAGCATTTGCACATAACCCACAGTAATACAGTGTAAGCACTACAAACGGACACCACACCAGTTTAGAAAAATAACCAATATTTTATATACTTAAGACAAGACCAATTACGACAAAAATCCACAATACTATACTTTAAAAATGAATGCTTGATACGGTAACTTCTTCTTTGCAGGAATAGCACAAAAGCAAAGTTCGTACGAGTCGGTAGCTCCGTCCGAGCCTACCGCGATGCTGAAAACCACAGAGTCTAACAGTTCCAGCCGACCGCGTCGATACGGGCCAGCAGAGTCGTGAACAGACTCGGTTACAGTAACTTTCTCGTTGTGGCTGGTACGGAGTGTACGAGCCGGTCGGCGTTCGTCGCGGTTGCGGTGCAAGACGGAGCGATGCAAGGTGCGGTGTCCTCGATGCGGTGCAGGCAGCGGCTCGATGAGCGTCGTGCAGACGGAGTCGGTGAGTCCAAGGCGTGCGATGCAGGGTGAGACGATGCTCGATGCGGTGCTGACAGGTTGCGATGCAGGCGACCAAGCCGGAGTGCGGGAGCTGGCGTCGGACAGCGGTGCGAGTCGGAGCGGTGCGTCGCAGACGTGCGAGCGGTGCCCCAAATGCGGTGCGGTCTCGACTCTTGAGCCAGTTGCAGCGACAGTGTCGGTCTGGTCCGGCTGGCCCAGTGAAGCGATGCGATGCGAACTGCGGTGCCCACAGGTCACGGTGCAAGCAGCGGCTCGATGTTGGCGGCGTCGGACGCCGCCCACGGTGAGACCAGGGTTGCGATGCGAAGCGGGGCGATGCGGTCTGCGGTGCAAACAGGTCACCGGCCAGGGATGGATTCGGTTGACGGAGTCGGTTGTGGTTCCCTTCCTCTGTGGCAACTGAAACAGCGTTCCAGAAGCGGTACCCAGAGGCTTGTGAAGTCTTTGTAGTCCCTGAGACTTCTTAACAGGAGGCCAGCTCGGTTCCTGGCCCTTGGAGATACTCAGCACAAGTTTGTAGAAAGTTCAGTCCAGTCCTTTCACTGCCCAAGGCAGAAGCAGCAGCTGCAGGCCAGCCCAACAAAGCAACAACACAGCAAAGGGGCAGTACTCCTCCTGGCAGCTCTTCCAGCTCTTCGTCTTGGCAGGTTCCTTGATTCCAGCGAGATCTAAATTCATGGGGTCAGGGCCCCAATATTTATATCCCAAATTCCTTTGTTCTCTGAAGGCAGAGAGGCCTTCGCCTAGTCCAAACCAGTTCTGGAGCACTTTGTTGACAAGTCTCCGTCCCTTCTTTCAGTGAGTAGGCCAGGGACATCAGACGCACCACAGGAGGTGGAGCCAGCATTGTGGAGGGAAGGCACTGTCCTATTCAGGGCCCAGGTGCGACCCCTCCCACCCATCTACAGGTCGATCTGGCTATTCAGCCCTGCGCTGACTCACCCTGTCTCCTGGCATCCCCCAGCCCCTGTCACTCACATTCCAGACAAGGAATACACAACCTCGCAGAGGCAGGCTTGGATGGTTAGGCAAGAAAATACCCGCTTTCTAAAAGTGGTATTTTCAAACGCAGAATGTTAAAACCAACTTCACTAAAAGATGCATTTTATCATTCTGAGTCCAGGCATACTAAACTCGAATTTCTACCATGTTCCCGGGGTCAGTTAGGATTATATACTGTAATAATCAAAACCGCCCGTTCTGGCCTAGGGGAACAGGTAGCCTTGCAATAGTGAAAAACGTACTAGGCTGTAATTCACTATCAGGACATGCCGCTCACACCCGGGCATGTCCTACCTTTCAGCGTACAACGCACCCTGCCCACAGGGGTACCTTGGGCCTACCTTAGGGGTGACTAACATGTAGCAAAGGGAAGGTTTAGGGACTTGCAAGTGTGTGCACTTGCCAAGTCGACATGGCAGCCCCAGGCTGCGCACAGGCTCTGCGATGGCAGGCCCGAGTTACACTTTACGGGCTGTTTGCGTGGGTGGCACAATCCAGTGCTGCAGCCCACCAACAGCATTTGGTCTATAGGCCCTGGCACTCGCAGTGCACTTTACAAGGGACTGACACATAAACCAAATAGGCCAATCATGGAAACACCAATCCATAACACATTTTATACAGGAGCACTTGCACTTTCCCACTGGACCGCAGTGAGGAAAGTGCGCAGAATCATCACACCAGCAAAAACAGAGTCAAAACCGGGAGGTCAGAAAGCAAAAAGTCAGGGGAAACACGCCAAAAGATGCCAAGTCTAACACATGTCCCCTCCAGCTGAAAGTAGGGAGAACTACCCAACCCCATTGGAGTTCTCTTCACTAAGAGCGGAAGAACCTGGACAGACCATCTGCGTTGGCGTGTTCTGTACCAGGACGGTGCTCCACCGTAAAGTCCATTCCCTGTAGGGAGATGGACCACCTCAGCAGTTTTGGATTCTCACCCCTCATTTGCATCAACCATCTGAGGGGCCTGTGGTCTGTCTGAACCCGGAAGTGAGTCCCAAACAGGTATGGTCTCAACTTCTTCAGCGCCCAGACCACAGCAAAAGCCTCCCTTTCTATGGCACTCCACCTCTGTTCCCTGGGAAGTAGTCTCCTGCTAAGGAAGACTACAGGCTGATCCAGGCCCTCTTCGTTCAGTTGTGAGAGCACCGCTCCCACACCATGCTCTGAAGCGTCAGTCTGCACGACGAATTCCTTGGAGAAGTCAGGTGCCTTGAGCACGGGCGCCGTGCACATGGCTGCCTTCAGGGCATCAAAAGCTTTCTGGCAGGACTCAGTCCAGATCACTTTCCTGGGCTGCCTCTTAGAGGTCAGCTCTGTTAAGGGGGCAACGATGGTGCCATAGCCCTTAACAAATCTCCTATAATAGCCGGTGAGACCTAAGAAGGCTCTCACCTCTGTCTGGGTTTTGGGGGTTCCCAAGCCAGAATGGTGTCAATCTTGGGTTGTAGGGGCGCCACCTGGCCGCTTCCTACCTGGTGTCCCAAGTACACCACAGAACCCTGCCCGATCTGGCACTTACTGGCCTTGATCGTGAGGCCTGCACCTTGCAGAGCCCTCAACACTTTCTCAAGGTGCTGTAAATGTTCTTCCCAGCTGGAACTGAACACAGCAATGTCATCCAGGTAGGCGGCACTGAAATCCTCCAGCCCAGCCAACACCTGATTGACCAACCTCTGAAAGGTGGCAGGGGCATTCTTCAACCCAAAGGGCATCACCCGGAATTGGTAATGACCTTCTGGGGTTGAGAATGCTGATCTCTCCTTGGCCCCATCGGTTAAGGCAATCTGCCAGTACCCAGACGTTAAATCAAACGTGCTGAGGAACCGGGCAGCTCCCAACCGATCAATGAGCTCATCAGCTCTGGGGATGGGGTGCGCGTCAGTCCTGGTGACGGCATTGAGCCCACGGTAGTCCACACAAAACCGGAGTTCTGGAGTGGCACCGGGCGCCGCAGCCTTTGGGACCAAGACCACTGGGCTGGCCCAAGGACTGTGGGAGGGCTCAATCACCCCTAACGCCAACATCTTAGAGACCTCCTCCTTGATAGTGGCTCTGACCCGGTCAGTCAACCTGTAAATCTTGTGCTTCACAGGATGGCTGTCACCGGTGTCCACGTCATGGGTACACCAGTGAGTAACACCGGGAGTCAGAGAGAACAGTGGGGCGAACTGTCCCAACAACTGGCGACAGTCCCCCTGCTGCTCCTGAGTCAGAGTAGGGGAGAGGATCACACCCTCTACTGACCCATCATGCTCCTTGGTAGACAGGAGGTCAGGGAGAGGCTCGCTCTCCTCTTCCACCCCATCATCTGTCGCCAAGAGCATACTCACTTCGGACCTCTCGAAGTGGGGCTTGAGGCGGTTCACGTGAAGGACCCTCAAAGGGTTCCTTGGAGCCTGCAAATCCACCAGGTAGGTGACGTCACTTTTGCGCTCCTTTACCTCATATGGCCCAGTCCACTTGTCCTGCAAGGCACAAGGTGCCACTGGGGCCATTACCCACACTTTTTGCCCAGGTTGAAATTCGACCAGAGTGGCGTTCTGGTCATACCATCTCTTCATTTCTTCCTGGCTTGCTTCTAGGTTCGCCTGAGCGAGTTTCCTGAAGCGGGCAGTTTGGTTTCTAAAGGCCAGCATGTAGCTAAATACATCCTGGGGAGTTTTCCTGGGAGCCGCCTCCCAGCCTTCCTTCACCAAACTCAGAGGTCCTCTGACAGGGTGGCCATACAGGAGCTCAAAGGGGCTGTACCCAAGAGACTTCTGAGGCACCTCCCTGTACGCAAAGAGTAGGCATGGCAAGAGGACGTCCCACTTACGCCTCATGGGTTCTGTTAGACCCTTGATCATGCCTTTCAAGGTCTGGTTGAATCTCTCCACCAGACCGTTTCCTTATGGGTAGTAAGGAGTGGTGAACTTGTAGGTTACACCACACTCCTTCCACAGGGATGTCATATACTTCGATATGAAATTGGTCCCCCTATCGGAAACCACCTCTCTGGGGAATCCCACACGGGAAAAGATCCCCATTAACGCCCGGCCCACCACTGGCGCCGTCGTTGTCCTGAGAGGGATTGCCTCCGGGTACCGGGTGGCATGGTCCACCAAGACCAGGATGTACCTGTGGCCCATGGCTGTCTTGGGATCCAGTGGCCCCACAATATCCATCCCTACCCTTTCAAAGGGTGTTCCAACAACCGGAAAAGGTTGGAGAGGAGCTTTGACCTTCCTCCCACTCTTACCACTTGCCTGGCAAGTTTGGCAAGACCTACAGTGTGCATCTGACTGCCTTCGCATTTGGGGCCAAAAGAAGTGGGTGACAAGCCTGTCAAAGGTCTTGTCCTGCCCCAAATGTCCTGCCAAAGGCACGTCATGAGCCAGACCCAGTAGGAAGGTCCTGAAGCGCTGGGGTACCACCAGCACACGGGCTGACCCAGGCTCAGCAACCTTAGGCTCACTGTATAGGAGACCACTCTCCCAGTAGATCAGATGTGACCCGGACTGATTACCAGCTGCCTGGTCTGCAGCCTGCCGCCGCAGACCCTCCAGAGTAGGGCACTTGTTCTGCTCCCTGCAGAACTCCTCCCTGGTGGGACCCCCTTCTTGCTGCCAATGGGTCAGCTCAGAGATGTCTCCCAGTTCGGCTACCTGCTCCCCTGTAGGCACCGGGCGTCCCCTCGAGGTCCGCCTCCTCCCGGTCCGTGGGAACTTCGGGGGCCGGTTTCCCGCGCCCCTGCCCTTTCTCTTGGCAGGGACTTGGGCCACTGTTTCAGGCTCCAAGTCCTCTTGATCACCCTTTCTGGCTGCCATTGACCGAGTAGACACGCATGCCCACTCTGGCAACCCAAGCATCTCCAAGTGAGACCTGAGCTCAACCTCCTTCCACGAGGACTGCTCCAGGTCGTTTCCTAGCAGACAATCTACAGGCATGGTAGGGCTCACAACCACCCTCAAGGGACCTGAGACCCCCCCATTCAAAGGGAACCTGCGCCACCATACACTGGCGCTCTGAGTTGTCGACAGCAACTACTTGGTGGAATGCTCCGGGGACTACTTGCTTCTCAGACACCAGGTGACACCGGACTGAGGTCACACTGGCTCCAGTATCTCTGAGAGCCTCTACCCTGTTCCCATTAATGGTCACCCAGGTGCTATATTTCTTTGTGTTAGGGGGCACCTGGTTTCCTGGGACCATCTCACTGTCCCCTAGTGAGACAAGGGTCATTTCTGCGGGATCCCCCCTCCTGTGGGCACCCCTCCTCCCCAAGCGCTACACTAGCCAACACTTTGGATTGTCCACCGGTGGGTGGCTGTGTCCCCTTCGGGCACTTGGGGTCCCCCTAAAGTGACCTACCTGGTCACATGCATAACACTTGCGGGGGCCGGTCTCAACAGGCTTCCCTGTAGAGACCCCTTTCTTCTTATCACCGGGGGCTGGGAACCTTTACCCTGGGTACTAGTTTGGGGCCCTTTAGAGAACTCCTGTGCTTTACCCTTGTCCCCCCACCTTTCTGCTGGGGACCCTGCCCACCTTTGGCTGAGTCTCCCCAAACGCTTTCTTGTGGACCCTGGTACTCACCCAGCGGTCCGCTTCCATAGCAAGCTTCCTGGGGTCAGTTAGCTTACTATCAACTAGGTGCTGGCGCAGATCTGCAAAACATAGACTAGACAAGTGCTCCCATGCAATCAAGTTGTAGAGCCCCTGAAAATCTGTTACACTACTGCCCTTCACCCAACCATCCAGAGACCTGCAGAACACATCCACACATTCCAACCAAGTGTTGGCATCAGACTTCTTACTGGACCTGAACTGATCCCTGTACTTTTCAGGAGTAAGACCATACTTCGTGAGAAGGGCATCCTTCATGTCAGCATAGGTGAGGTGATACCCCTTACCCAAAGCTATCAGAGCATCCCTTGCTTCTTCCGGGGAAAAGTGGCCACAATCCTGCTCCCCAATTCTCCTCAGGGACCCCATTCATGTGTATGGCTGCCTCATAACCCTGAAACCACCTTTGTATGTCATCCCCCTTCTTGAACTCCTTGCCTACATTCTTGGGAATGTGCACAATCCTGTCTGCTTTTCTGGACGAATTGCTGCCACCATCTGAGCCTGACTTACTCCTAAGTTCTAGCTCCTTCAGTTCTCTCTCATGCTCTAAGAGCATCTTCCTCTCCTCTATGGCCAATCTCTTCTCCTCCCGCTCACTCTCCAGCCTGAGCTTCTGCAGCTCGAACTGCCTTGCCTCCCGCCTGTCCTCCAGCTCCTCTGGGGACAGACTGCTGCTGCCTGACCTGGCGGGTTCCCCCTACCCAAAAGCACATCCACCCTGGAAATAGGCTCCTCCGCCTCCTCAGTGAGATTACCAGGCTGCCCATTGGCATGTCTGGCTGCTACCCAGGCCCTCAGCGCCTTCTGTAGCTCCTCCTTCCTTGTGAGGCCTTTAATTTGGACTTTCAGGTTTTTACAAATCGCTCGTAGCTCCTTTACGGCGTAGGATTCCAACCTGTCCTCCTCAAAGATAACTTCCAGAGATGCAACGGATGATGCAATTGATTCAGGCATGACAAAAGTCGTGAGTTAAAACTGGCAAGATCAAAAATAGGCCAAAGGAAAAGAACCAGTATGTGGTACGTAATGGTCTGCGATATGGTAGTAGTGCACACCAATCACTGTAAGTCAAGTGCAAACACAAGTCCTATCCTCACCGCTGACAACCAATGTTAGAAATGGGAACTCTAGTTGGCAAGGGCTTGCACCTTTGTCCAAGTAGGGACCCTTCTTCCTAGTCAGGGTAAGGGTGTTACACTCGTGAAGTAACCCCTGCTCACCCTCGTGGTAGCTTGGCACGAGCAGTCGGGCTTAATTCAGAGGCAGTGTGTAAAGCATTTGCACATAACCCACAGTAATACAGTGTAAGCACTACAAACGGACACCACACCAGTTTAGAAAAATAACCAATATTTTATATACTTAAGACAAGACCAATTACGACAAAAATCCACAATACTATACTTTAAAAATGAATGCTTGATACGGTAACTTCTTCTTTGCAGGAATAGCACAAAAGCAAAGTTCAGATGCGAGTCGGTAGCTCCGTCCGAGCCTACCGCGATGCTGAAAACCACAGAGTCTAACAGTTCCAGCCGACCGCGTCGATACGGGCCAGCAGAGTCGTGAACAGACTCGGTTACAGTACCTTTCTCGTTGTGGCTGGTACGGAGTGTACGAGCCGGTCGGCGTTCGTCGCGGTTGCGGTGCAAGACGGAGCGATGCAAGGTGCGGTGTCCCTCGATGCGGTGCAGGCAGCGGCTCGATGAGCGTCGTGCAGACGGAGTCGGTGAGTCCAAGGCGTGCGATGCAGGGTGAGACGATGCTCGATCCGGTGCTGACAGGTTGCGATGCAGGCGACCAAGCCGGAGTGCGGGAGCTGGCGTCCGGACAGCGGTGCGAGTCGGAGCGGTGCGTCGCAGACGTGCGAGCGGTGCCCCAAATGCGGTGCGGTCACGACTCTTGAGCCAGTTGCAGCGACAGTGTCGGTCTGGTCCGGCTGGCCCAGTGAAGCGATGCGATGCGAACTGCGGTGCCCACAGGTCACGGTGCAAGCAGCGGCTCGATGTTGGCGGCGTCGGACGTCGCCCACGGTGAGACCAGGGTTGCGATGCGAAGCGGGGCGATGCGGTCTGCGGTGCAAACAGGTCACCGGCCAGGGATGGATTCGGTTGACGGAGTCGGTTGCGGTTCCCTTCCTCTGTGGCAACTGAAACAGCGTTCCAGAAGCGGTACCCAGAGGCTTGTGAAGTCTTTGTAGTCCCTGAGACTTCTTAACAGGAGGCCAGCTCGATTCCTGGCCCTTGGAGATACTCAGAACAAGTTTGTAGAAAGTTCAGTCCAGTCCTTTCACTGCCCAAGGCAGAAGCAGCAGCTGCAGGCCAGCCCAACAAAGCAACAACACAGCAAAGGGGCAGTACTCCTCCTGGCAGCTCTTCCAGCTCTTCGTCTTGGCAGGTTCCTTGATTCCAGCGAGATCTAAATTCATGGGGTCAGGGCCCCAATATTTATATCCCAAATTCCTTTGTTCTCTGAAGGCAGAGAGGCCTTCGCCTAGTCCAAACCAGTTCTGGAGCACTTTGTTGACAAGTCTCCGTCCCTTCTTTCAGTGAGTAGGCCAGGGACATCAGACGCACCACAGGAGGTGGAGCCAGCATTGTGGAGGGAAGGCACTGTCCTATTCAGGGCCCAGGTGCGACCCCTCCCACCCATCTACAGGTCGATCTGGCTATTCAGCCCTGCGCTGACTCACCCTGTCTCCTGGCATCCCCCAGCCCCTGTCACTCACATTCCAGACAAGGAATACACAACCTCGCAGAGGCAGGCTTGGATGGTTAGGCAAGAAAATACCCGCTTTCTAAAAGTGGTATTTTCAAACGCAGAATGTTAAAACCAACTTCACTAAAACATGCATTTTATCATTCTGAGTCCAGGCATACAAAAACTCGAATTTCTACCATGTTCCCGGGGTCAGTTAGGATTATATACTGTAATAATCAAAACCGCCCGTTCTGGCCTAGGGGGAACAGGTAGCCTTGCAATAGTGAAAACGTACTAGGCTGTAATTCACTATCAGGACATGCCGCTCACACCCGGGCATGTCCTACCTTTCGCGTACAACGCACCCTGCCCACAGGGGTACCTTGGGCCTACCTTAGGGGTGACTAACATGTAGCAAAGGGAAGGTTTAGGGACTTGCAAGTGTGTGCACTTGCCAAGTCGACATGGCAGCCCCAGGCTGCGCACAGGCTCTTACGATGGCAGGCCCGAGTTACACTTTACGGGCTGTTTGCGTGGGTGGCACAATCCAGTGCTGCAGCCCACCAACAGCATTTGGTCTATAGGCCCTGGCACTCGCAGTGCACTTTACAAGGGACTGACACATAAACCAAATAGGCCAATCATGGAAACACCAATCCATAACACATTTTATACAGGAGCACTTGCACTTTCCCACTGGACCGCAGTGAGGAAAGTGCGCAGAATCATCACACCAGCAAAAACAGAGTCAAAACCGGGAGGTCAGAAAGCAAAAAGTCAGGGGAAACACGCCAAAAGATGCCAAGTCTAACAGTCTTGTTTCATTTATTAAAAATATTTCTATTTTTCTAACTTGGTGTGGGATTCTTTTTGTGTGGTGTTTTCACTTTATTACTATTTTAAGTGTTGCACAAACTATTTACACATTGCCTAGAAGTTGAGCCTGACTGCTCTGTGCCAAGCTACCAGAGGGTTGAGAACACGTTAATTTAGGGTTGGCTTGTGACTTCACCCTGAAAGGAATTGTGGTTGCTGCTTGAGAAGGGTTTCACCCACCTCAACCAGTAACCCAATTTCTTACAATGGCAGTATCATGTTAATGAAAACAATAAGATACCTTTAGTTTTACAGGTAAATCATTTACTACAGTTGGTCGGATTCCACAGTTGAGTCACGTACACACGTGTATGGCAGTACATTCTCAATACTATGCAATATATATTCGTACAGCTTTCCTCTCACTTTGATGTCAACCACATTTATACTACAGATAATTACTTTGCTACTTGTGTTCAGGTTCATCGTCAGCAGTTTCACATTGGGCTGAATGTGTCCTTTTATACATATTCATCTAAAATAAATATACCATGCCCTAAATAGGATAAGGCAGCTACCTGTATAATTATTTATTGATTCTGATCTACAAAAAGGAAATTCTGAATTAGGCAGGAGATTCCATGCACATTGGGCATCCCTGAAGCCTCCATGGTTGGACCTGGGTCGGTGCCAGTGTCTTTGCTTTTCTTTCTGCTCTTCAAACTCTTGGAAAAGATCTATGATACCTTCCCTAGGGAAGCACGTCAGGGCACTGGCTCCAAAGGCACTACATCTACAGTAGTCAGAGGTGCAACCCTAGATGAATTCAAAGTGCCAGAGCCAGATGTAATAAGGAAACTAGCAATTGGAATCAAATCAGGTTCACCTAGGGACCCAGCTCGTCCCGAAATCTTACTACAAGGAGCAAAATGTATTGTACCTCTCATATCGGAACTTATCTCCCGTTCCTTCCAATCGGGTGAAGTTCCCTATGAATGGAAGCAAGCTATGGTCCGTCCATTAAGGAAAAAACCACAAATAGATTATGAGGTACTAGAGAATCTACGTCCCATTTCGCTCCTACCTTTCTTTGCCAAAATTGCAGAAAAAATAGTTAACACACTGATCCAGCGCGATATTAGCAAACAGCATTCATACACCAGATACTCACTTGGGCCCATCCATTTATACTACACTAATACTTACGCTGGGATGTCAGTTGTACTCTTTATCAAAATCCCTGCTACCAATTACCTTCTGATTGAAGAGTAATGACTTACCAATGAATCCTTTGCTAATTGGGAAATTTAAAATGAGTAACATTCATTATAGTACATAATCCTGAAATAACCACTGAGTCAGGAAGTTTTAAAATGTTTATCTAAAGATTTAGCAGAGTAAAATACAGAACCACACAGTACTTAATCGCAATACCCAAGATGAAGCATAGAATAAGTATTGCTAATTAATGACGGTTCCTCAGGAAAGGAGAGGATAGAGACAGCAGCGCAACTAAAGGTTGCATTATATTTACCTAAGTGTGAGAACCAAACCCCTTGGCCAAGGAGTTGGAAAGTAGGACCCAGGAAGGATGAAGAGCAAAAGACCTCCTCCAGGATCAGGACAGGACCGGTGACCTCTCTACAACGACGCCTGCGCCGTTCCCCTCTCTGATACTCGGCTTCTCCTCGATTCTCCTGTGTCTCCCTTCTAATGGACTCCGCCGCCCCCTCCTCAGGACCTCTTCTGGACAGGGATTCGGTCTGCAATCGGTCAGCTCGGCGGTCTGGAGCTCTTCTGTCTGTCAGCATGAACGCCTGTTCTAACTAATTAACTAATGCTATATTCTATTATACCCTTCTACACCCATGTACCTCCCCTTAATGTTGCCAAAATATGGGACCACTACTTCTGATTGGACAGGGACAGGGGGTGGATTCTCACACCATATTGATTTGCCTTGTATTTCTGAAGCCTATTGTTTTTAAACTACCGCCCCTTCAATTTAATACATTTGCTTTATTTCCCACCCGTCTCATGACAAAATTTACAATTTATTCATATAAAATGTTTCTCTTCGGCAAGAACATCTTGGTATGTAGTGGTGTCGGCCAGCAGGTCATGGCCTTGGGTGATGTCCAAGTTGACTTCATCTTTTTCTATCTGGTCTGCCACTGCAGGGCGCATGTGCGGAATCTTTGTCACACGAGCTTTCATTGCACCAAACCCAGGCCCAAGTTTACAAACTGATAAAAAGTCAAAGAAGAAAATATTAAAATCACAAATAAAATGTTTCACTGTATGCCCACCTTTTCTACTCTATTCCCATTTAATTATAATACTGTCCCGCATTAGTAGCGTTAAGAAAACGACAATTTAATAATGACATGAGAGCAAGCTGAAGCATGTGAAAACATCAAACAGCCATTTTAATGCACACTGCGCAGAAGCAGAAGTTTCCCACCAAGCAAAGAGAGACGTCACAACACGTGATATGGTTGAGACATGCGCAGATAGTTTCCCACGCTTTAGCGGCCATTTTAGATTACGGACAAGCGTTATTCATTAGTAAAACACATAGGCAAGCATCCTTTCTATTCGTGTAGTGTATGCAATGATTAATAGAGACAATACAAGTTTAATAAATTAATACTATGAGGAGGATTGTATACAAGCAAGTTTCGTTTATGAAACCTTGCTCCATCAATCCCCTCTCTGATGGCGTTTCTGAGCCATCAAAATACTACCCACAATCAGATGCCAACTTCTAGCAAATTGTTTCATTCTCATTCTTACACTTTCCATTTTTGCCATCCCCTTTCAATTTCTTGTATAATTCACTTCTCCGCTCTTCAAGTTCTATTTCATCAATTTTTCGCTTCTTTCCTCTACCTGTCACTTTATATGTTCCACTCTTTCTACAACATTTGCACCATATTGTTATTGCCAATATTATTATTGCTATCCCTGCTAAGGGTACTAATATTTGACCTATAAGTCCTTTTCCTACATTAGCAAACCAGGTACCAATTGACGAGATACTATTTGTCAATCTTTCCCATACACTATCAACTTCCAGTGGTTTTAGTTCCTTCTCAAGTTTTGTTATATTCTGTATATACGTTCCAATCTCTGCACTCTTATCAGGAATATAAGTGCAACAGTGTCTCGTCTTCAATAATTTACAGACTCTGCCCTCTTTTGCCAATATAATATCAAGAGCAAGTCGATTTTGCATCACCATAGACCTAATCGCAACCATCTCCGCGTTAATCATTAGAAACCCTCCAGCAGTATCCGTTGATAAACGATCAACCACTGTAGACAATTTACATATTTTCCTTGAGTTCAGAATTATTCCCACTGAAGGTACCAATGCACCAAATATATCACCTACAATTTCTGAAAAACTAGCTCTTTTACTACGTATTAAGTGTTTCTTTTTACGTGGTATATCTTTGGAAATACTATTCCAAAATAACAACTTCCATACCACCGTGCAGGAAGCCTAAAGTAAGCCTTATTCCCACACACATAATAAATTCCAGGAAAAACTGAATCTGTTCCTCCTTTGATCCCCCAACCTCCAAGAATTAAGAAATTGTGTTCACATTCACTGGTACCAATGAAAACATTGTTATAATCAGTCTTTAACCTATGAAGACAAATTTTTCCTGTCTTTACGAAATCCAGAGCCATAGCAGCTTGAGCCTTGCCAGGTGTGTAACTCCCTTCTTTCTCCGCCCAAGGTGGCAAATGAGCCTTATGCTCAGAAGCTTTCTTTTGAAAATCTTGTCTTCTATCTTCTACTAAATTCAAAAATATCTTTTCTTCTTCATGTAAAGAACATGTTAGATTGTGTCTATGTGCATGTGTTATGTCTATTGATTTCATTGTTAAGAAAAATTCTCCCATAAACTGTGCGTCTTGACTACTAAGCACTGGGTTCATACTCTTGCGAATCGGAACCTCAGAAAATATCACATCTAGGTTTGAATAATAATACTGAAGTCTCCCTGTTCTATAAAATAAACTAGACAAAACACTACATGATATGCCATATGTCAGTGGTAAGTGATGGTATGTTAATCCTTCTGCTACTGATTCAGGTAACTTCATACAGACATAACAGTTACTAACTTCCATAGTGTCTACATAGTGAAACAATAACTTTGTGAAAACGTTTAAACTAGTGTCGTTGTCAGCTACTTCATGATGAATTTCTGGTTCATTCTCTGCCATTAGTTCTACTCTATTGCCCTTCATGTTTGCTGTCCTCTCCTTAGTTTCATTATTAATCTTTTTATCCATTATCATAAGGTAAGGAACTGCTACAATCAGGACTAACCATACTATAAGCACCATTACTAGACTACATATGCATATTGCACAGCATCTTCTACAACATCTCTGTTTTGGTCTCCCAGCAACTCTATCGTCAGGCATTTTCGACAAGGAAGATCGCTCTTCTTATCTATTTCCTTTTCTTTATATGACTCGTTTGCTTAGTCAAGGTGGTCTTGTTTCTTTTCGTACGTCAGTTCTGCACTTGTTCCTTCGTCACCACTTTCACTTGACTCTGAGCTTTCGTAATCTTCAAGAATGATGTAAGTCCAATCAGGACCCTTGAATTTGTTATTCACAAGTTTCGGTCTTTTACTTCTTCTTTTCTCAGTTTTATTTTCTTGTTCAGTTTGACTTGTTACTTCATACACTTGATCTGGATCTTCACTTCTGGTTGTTATGTGGTATTTTACTCTTTTAATGACACTCGGCCAATGATCTCCTTTTCTTGTTTTCTTTGTTTGCACTGTTTCTTTATCTTTGTCTTCAGAAATCTTTTTATTTTTACTGCTTAGTACTGTTTCGTGTTCTGCAATTACTGTGTTTCTTGTTTGCTCTTTTTCAGGTCTGATTGGTTTTTCTGCAACAGCTCCACTGTGAGTTTCCAATAATGGATCTTGTTCTTGATTTATTTCTTCATGTTCTTGATTTTCATGATCTTTTTCTTCTGTGCTCTTTTCTTGACCTAACTTATTCTGATCAGGGCTTATTGCACTTTGTACTTCTGCAGCCTGACCGGATTCTTCTAAACCTGTCTGTCCCTGCTCAAAGTTTATCAGATCTTCGTCGCTTTGAGCCCAGTTTCCTTTCCCTATCTGATCTTGCTCAGGTTCTCTTATTGTCTCTTCTTCTTGTGCCTGAGCTGCTTCTTCTTCACCTATCTGATCTTGTTCAATTTCTTCCAATTTTGTTTGACTTCTTGTTCTGTGGTAAACTTCAGAAACTTCTTCCACCGGTATCCAGTCCTGACTTGTGCTCGGTTGTTCTTCTTCAGCTTCTCTTGAATCTCGAGCGTGAGATTCCTCAGCTGGGCAACCTTCAGCTTCCTCAGTGATTGATGCTGTCTGAGGATTTTCTTCTTCAGGATCTGGTACTCTTTGGTGTGGCTTACGTGAATCCAATTAGGAAATCCTGCACACTTCACTGCTGTGTTTGTGGTTAGTATGACTTGACAAGGACTGCTCCATCTGGGTGATAGACACGTTTCTCTGGTGTGATTCTTCACTACCACCCAGTCACCAGGATTCAGATCATGTTCTTGTTCAGGCTGCCTGGAAACTGCGTCTTCTCCAACCTGATGAGAGACAGAACGCACTAGGTCAGCCAGTCCTTTACAATAGTCCAGTACCATATCATCAGATATATTCAGTAGTTTGTTTGTGGGAACATGTGTTTGTCTCATTGCTCTTCCCATCATTATTTCGTGTGGGCTCAATCCTGTGTTTCTGTCAGGTATGCTTCTGAGTCCCATTAAAACAAGTGGCAATGCATCTGGCCATTCTAATGATGTTGATGCACACATTTTTCCCAATCTTGACTTTATAGTGCCATTCAATTGTTCAACCACTCCAGAAGCTTCTGGACGATATGCACAGTGCAGTTTCTGTTGGATTTGGAATGCTTCACAGATTAGTTTGATCACTTCACTGTTAAAATGTTTTCCTCTATCTGATTCCAAAGTTACTGGGAAACCAAACCTAGGAATGAGCTCTCGTAGCAACAATTTTGCCACTGTAATGCTATCATTTCTCCTGGTAGGGTAAGCCTCCACCCACTTTGAAAACAGACATACTATGACCAGTACATATTTCAGCCCTCTGCATGGTGGTAACTGTATAAAGTCGAATTGAAGTCTTATAAATGGTCCTTCTGCTTTTCCAATCTTTCCAAACCCAATTATTGTCTTCCTCCCTGGATTGTGCATCTGGCAAGTTAAACACCTTTGGCAAAGACTCTCTGCTACAGCCCTGAACCTAGGATTATACCAGTTTTGTCTGAAGAGCCTAATCATTGCATCTCTCCCTATGTGTGTGTCTCCATGATACATTCTGGCCATTTGTGAGAGTAGACAATCTGGCATGACTGGTCTGCCATCAGCACTGATCCACACTTCATCATCTCGTCTCTGGGAACAACCTACTTTGATCCACAAATTCTTTTCACTTTCATCCACTTCATCTTGCAGTCTTTTAACATCATTCCATGTTTCAGGCGGCATATACAGCATAAGTTGGCAGCTGATTCCCATTCTTTCCACCCTCTTATTGACTGACAATCTATTTTTGGCACAATGTTGAGCCACCAGATCTGCGTATCTGTTGCCGACTACCACCCAGTCATCTCCTGACTGATGTGCGGTACATTTCACCACAGCCAATTCTTTTGGTGATTGTATTGCTTCCAGCAATTCCTTTACAAACTGTCCATTTTTAGTGGGGGATCCTGAAGAAGTCATGAAATCCCTCTGCATCCATAATTGGCCAAAATCATGCACAACCCCGTAACCATATTGACTATCTGTAAATATAGTTACTTTTTGATTCCTCCCAATTTTGCAGGCTTTTATCAACGCAATCAATTCAGCTACTTGTGCAGATTTTACTCCTGGTAAATAGGATGCTTCAACTATTCCAGTTAATTCACATACCGCATAGGCAGCAGTTAGTTTACCGTCTTCATGTCTTTGACATGAACCATCAACAAATAGCTCCCTGTCTGGCTTTTTAAGAGGCTGTTCCTCAATATCTGGGCGTGGTTTTGTGCATAATTCTGTAATCTGTAAACAATCATGTTCATCTTCTTCGTCATCTTTAATTCTCTCATGATATGGGTCTGGTAGTAAGGTTGCTGGATTTATTATAGTACACCTTACCATGGTCACATTTTCAGCACCCATTATTATTCTTTCGTATTTAGTCAGCCGACTAGGAGTAAGATGCTGAGTTCGAGTTCTTGTCAACAGAATTACAACCGCATGTGGAACATACACTTTTACAGGATGTCCCATCACAATTGACTCACTTTGTTCAATGCTCAAACAAGTAGCCGCCACTGCTTTTAAGCATCCTGGCAACGCGGCTGCTACTGGGTCCAATGTAGCAGAAAAATATGCTATAGGACGTCTGTCTAATCCGTGTCTTTGAGTTAGGACAGAAAGTGCACAATTTTCTCTTTCATGACAGAATAATGCAAATTCTCTTTTATAATCAGGCATGCCTAAGGCAGGTGCTGAACATAGGGCATTTCTCAATTTTACAAAAGCTCCTACACTTTCATCATCCCACTCAACAGGATCCTTTGCTTTCTTTTTCGTCATGTTAATTAAAGATTTAGCTAGTAGGGAAAATCCTGGTATCCATTGCCGACAGTAACCTACTATTCCTAGGAACATTCTTACTTGTCTTTGGGTTACAGGCATTTGCATTTTCTTTATTAATTTTACTCTTTCAGAGGTTACTCTTCTTTTTCCCCTCTCAATTTGGTGTCCCAGATACTTAACAGCTGTTGTACAAAACTGCAACTTTTCAGGTGAGACTTTATGCCCTTCTTCTGCCAAAAGATTTAATAATGCTATGGAATCAACAACACAGTCCTCTCTGGTGTTCGATGCCACCAATAAGTCGTCGATATATTGCACTAGGACTGAGCTTCCTGGCATCACTAGTTTCTCAAGGCACTTTTTCAATATCTGATTGAAAATGGAAGGACTTTCTGTGTACCCCTGAGGAACACGATTCCATACATAGACTTTGTTCTCAAATTTAAATGAGAAAAGATATTGGCTGTCTGGGTGCAATGGTATTGAAAAGAACGCTTGACACAAATCAATTACTGTGAACCATCCTGCACTCCACGGAATCTGGTATAGGATTACTGCAGGATTTGGTCACTATGGGACAACATGGTTCCACTATCTTATTTATTTTCCTGCAGGTCCTGAACAATCCTATATTTTCCACTAGGTTTCTTTAGTCCCATGATTGGTGAATTACATGGGCTACTCATTACTTCTTTTAGTATGTTTTGTTCAACCATTCGATCGATTTCTTCAATGACTCCTGCCTTTACTTCTGCACTCATTTTGTACTGTCTGGTATTTGGGAAAATTGCACCTTCCTTTACAGTAATTTTAACTGGGTCTATTTTAGCCATAAGTCCTACTTCTTTTCCTGTGAAATCCCAAACTATGGGGTTTACTGTACCTTTTAATTCTTCTGGCAACTCGTCTTTTGTTATTAATGAAAACATCTCATCTACTTCTGTACCCTGTTTTGCAATCATAATTTTATATACATGGTCTTCATCTGGTGTCTGAACTGCCACACCATCCGGTGTGCAGAAAATTGTACAATTCATCTTGCACAACAAATCCCTACCTAATAAGTTTACTGGACTAGAATCACACACTCCAAATTGATGCATTTCTCTGAAATTTCCAATTTTAACTTCCATTGGTTCGGTAAGAGGTGTTCTAATCCTTTGATTAGCTACCCCCACTACTTGGATATTTTCACCAGAGAGAGGAAGGTCTGGAATGTCTGCTGTTCTTACAGTAGACCGGGTAGCACCAGTGTCCAAAAGAAAAGTAATATCATTACCTTTCACATTTCCTTCAACATATGGACCTGACTGGTCTACCGGTAGGGATGCGCCAAGTACGCACTCCTTCTCCCCTCTCCTAGGCACCGTCATGAACTGTATTGACAGAAATCGTCCTGCAAAAGAAACTGTGATGTTATATAATCATTCTTACCACTTCCTCCTTGATATCCGATGTCTGTACCGTGCTTTGCTCTGCTTACATTACCCTGAATAGGTGCAGGTGGCAACTGACTCTGAGGGTTTACACCCTGCTGTGAGTCATTCTGCGTCTGTGGATTTAAATTTTGATTTGGGCCATTATTATTCCGGATCTTTTTACATTCATCCTTCCAATGCCCCAATTTTCCGCATCCATGACAAGGAAATTTCTTTTTAGCTTCTTCTCTACTCATTCGTCCTCTAAATTTTCCACCATTCCCAGTATCTCCATTCGTTCCAGAATCTTTTCCTTGATTTTCACTCGGATTTTCCAAATTAATTCCCTGTTTCTCAGCCATTTTCACCTGAGCCCACATCACTTTTTCCTGCAATTTCTTGTGTCTATCCTCAATATCGTCTCCACAATATTTTGCATACTTCAAGATTTCATCAATCGGCTTCCCTTGCCAACACAGCATATGCTGTTTAATCATCTGACAAATTTCTGGCTTCAAACCGTAAACAAATCGATACACAAACTGACTCATGTTCTTGTCTCCAATGTCCTCAAATCCACTATACTGTTTAAATACCTGCAATAGACGCTCATAGTATGAATGTACCGATTCATTAGCTTCTTGGGTAGTTCGATCTATTTTCACCCAATCTGTTTCTTTCGGTGGTATTTTCCCTTTCAGGTAAGTTATCACCTGCTGATACTTTTTCATCACATCATTTGACGGGGCACCTGTTTTCGGATCTCTAGGATATTCGTCACTTGGCCAATCCACTGTGATTTTGCAATCTGTCCATAAATCGGCAGGTACCACTATGTCAAACAAACCATCCAAGTCTTTTAACAATACCTTTGACACCTTCACAAACCTGTCAACCTGCTTGTACCATTCAATTGGTTTTTCTCTCAATTTTGGAAAATCATTCGTAAATGACAAAATATCCTGTCTGCTCCATGGGACATGTACATATCCTCCTCCCGCAACTTCTCGCATTGGATACATTTGGTCTGCTTTCCCTGTCTCTTTCATCACATATTCAGATGCTGTTCTACTTGTTCGTGCTTCTTCCTTTTTCTTGGCCCACCTAGTTCTCCATTTATCCAAATCTCCCCATTTTTGCAAAACTATCATTAATTCTCTTATTTGTAATTTTCTTCCAGAGGCATTCATATTTTCTAAATCTTTGTCTGAGAATTCTGCTCTATAGGGTTTCTGTAGTACTTTTGATCTCCCTATTTCTATTCCCATCTGTAGTGCTAAATTAGATAATTTTTCATGGAATAACCTTACATTTCTTGTGATACTCCTGCACATGAACAATAATTCTTCATCATCATAGGTATTTAAGCGATCTAGTCCTACATTTCCTGCTATTATTTCTTCTAATTCGACTTTCAATTTATGAATGTCCATTATTTTCGGAGGTGTGCACTGTTTAACTGATTCTTGTGCCCACCTTTCTAAATCTTCAGGGGTGACTATTGTGGCACTTTTTGCTCCTGATGAAGTCACTAGACTTATATCTTTTGAACACCCAGGTGTAGTTCTCTTGGGAGTAATATTGACAGAATCTCGAATGGGTAAATCCATCAATGATATTGTGGATTCGCTGTCACTAAAGTGATCTTCAACCATTACTACTGCTTCAGGGTTTGTAGCGTTTACAGGAGTAGGTGCAAGTATCGGTGGAGGACAGTTTCCCTGAGTACCATATAATGGAACTACTGGACCAATTGTTACAGGTATGGTCAATGAATCAGGATGTACTTTTATCTGCGTTATTTTCTGTATTAATTCTGCTCTGGTCTTCTCTAGGGCTTCTCTTTCTTTGTCATGAAGTATTCTACTAGGGGTGAATTCATGCATTACCTGTGGCACTAATGGAGTTTTTATCGGTGGTGCACTTGGGGTGCATCCACTTGCCCCTTCCTGATATGGTGGGGGTTTCTTAACATTTCCTCCATAAATTCGTCTTCAGAGTCGTCACTTCTCATTAAATGTTTTGTCTTTTCTGTGCATTTACTTCCTAATTTCTCCTCTGCTGTTAACAATGGATATAATCCTTCTGTAATCATTGCCCTTCTCCATTGTTTCATCTGACCGTCCCTAGACTCATGTAGGTATCTGGGGAAAAATCCTCGATAACCCCTATTACTCCTAGATCGGTCACGCTCAAATGCCTCGGTTTCCCATTCCTCTAGAGCTTCGTACTGAGTTAATCTAGGTCTGGGTTCTAAGTCATTCATCCTCAATCTCAAGTTTTGCAGAATTCGCCCATTGAACGTGCCATTCTCGGGAAATGCTAGTATTCCATCATTTTTGGTATATTCTATCCAATTCTCCATCCATACACAAGTATGATAACCTCTCTCCATCATCATGAATGAAGCAGGCGTTTTAGCTGGTGGAATGATAATTCCTTCTCTAGTTTTGATCGGTTTGTCCTTTTTAAAATAATTCTTAATCTTTTGTAAAAATGACATTTTTCTCTTTTCTCCGTACATCTTGGGTAAGTACCGATGTATAAAATTATATTCTGCAAAGCCTAAATATCTCCTATCCGGACGAGTTCCTGTTAAAGTCGGATCGCGTTTTAACATGCAATCCTTATCCACTAAGAATTTCTCTTCTATATTTTCGTCCAATCAAATGTCTGCTATCTTTTATTTCCGAGCCAATTCTTGCGCGGCCTTTTGGTGACGTTTGTCTGTCAACCCCTCCTTTATAATCTGCGCTTTTCTGTCCCTCGCTGTTTCAACCAATCCCAGTGCGGTATCTGTGACGTCAGTACTGCTCCTAACTTCTGACCCCTCCTTTACAAGAGTCTCTCCACACCCGCTGATTCAACCAATCCCAGCGCGGCGTTTTGTGACGTCAGCTCCCTCTCCGGCAACTGACCCTCCCTTTACAAAAATTTACACAAACTTATTTTCTCTACAATTCTTAATTTCAGTAACAACATAGAACATTCGCTATCGTGCCAGTTTCTCTAAATTCGAAAAAGATAGTTTCTCTCACACTTAGTAAAACCCTTTCCGTTTACTAACATACACTACGAGTAGAACTCTTCTGTTTACTCTTCACACAAGCTCCAGAAGTACCTGTTACTTCTTCAATGTTACCCTTTCTAGGTGATATAACATCAAATTTTCACCAGCGTACTCTTTTGCTATTACTCACACGCATAGAGTCCCTAACGAGTACTGATAGTCCTGCTTAACTTTTCAGTACTATTTCTGCCTGACAGATAACCTCACTGCAGTATGGCTTCCACTTACCATCCGCTATTCTTTTTACCCCGGGGAATTCTAGACAACATAAAACAAACTTCGAATATACGGATGTTAGTTCATAAAAATAAAATTCTCATTACCCAATTAACAAAGAGTAACCATCCTCTGATTACCAGAAAACTGATCGGGAAGGTTATTATCAATTAGTTTGGTGATTAAGGATTATTAATATCACCATCAACTTTTTGACTAATGGTCCATTGACCTTAGGAGGAGAGTTGATCTGTGAAAATTAGTTCTAGAAAATAATTGCCCAAGTTAGATAAATGTCCAAGTCCTGATTCCTGACTCCAATGCTCAGAACCTGATACCTCTAGGTGTTACTGCTTTAAATGTGACTGATTCAGTCCAGATATCACAAACTACAGATGCACAGGCAATGCCTAGAAAAATTGTGACTGTCCCAATTAATATGGCCCCTACTCAAAAGGTTCAAAGAGCTGCAGAAGGAGTGATTATGGCAGGGTTTAGAAGGTTATTATCAATTAGTTTGGTGATTAAGGATTATTAATATCACCATCAACTATTTGACTAATGGTCCATTGACCTTAGGAGGAGAGTTGATCTGTGAAAATTAGTTCTAGAAAATAATTGCCCAAGTTAGATAAATGTCCAAGTCCTGATTCCTGACTCCAATGCTCAGAACCTGAAGACTGGCAAAGAAGTACTGAAAGGTGATGCAAGAAGGCGATTGCTGGAGTGGTGTGAGTATCAATAGGGTTGTGAAATGTTGTTAATGTGCTAGGATGTATTTTGAAGTGTTGAAAATAGTAAGGGTTTTGACTGTTGGTGAAAAGTTTGCTCATTTTTGACTTGATGGCTTTATTGATTATATTGGTAATTTCATAGGACAGAATTTGATTATTGATTATATGTTCTTAACATGAAAAGTTAGTGTCTTGTTTTATGTTGTCTGGAAGCACAGGTACAGTGATACCTGGAAATTTCCGGGAAAGGAATAGCGGGTGGTAAATGGAAGCCACACTGCAGTGAGGTTACTCGTCTGTTGGAATAACACTGAGAAGCTAGCTAGGGCTGGCAGTGTTAAATTAGGGACTATTTTCTGTGTAAAAGTGAGAGTGATTGATAGCAAAAGAGTTCGCTGGTGAAACTTTGGTGTTATATCACCTAGAAAGGGTAACACCAAAGGAGTAGCAGGTTCTTCTGAGCTTGAGTGAAGGGTAAGAGGAAGGGATTTACTCGCAGTGTTTGAAGAGTAAACAGAAGTTCTTACTTTGTGAAGAGTAAGCGGAATGTGTTACTCGCCGTGAAAAGAAATCTATCCTTTATTTAGTGGAACAGACAGAGTAGCTGAATGTTTTTATGTTGTTACTAACAGAATTTTGATTAAGAAAACTCAGAAAAATATTGCAGTAAGATTTTGTGGAGGGTCAGTAGTAGGAGTTAAAGTGACTGAAAGTGTTAATTGTGGCAGGATTGGAGAAAATAAATTGCATTAAAATATTGCAGAAATGGAATTGTTTAAAGGTTTAAAGAAGCTGTTAGGAGGTAAAGTGAAAAATTGCTTTTAATTGGTGATGCTCCTGAAGGAACACCCGTGCATTTTATGTCTACCAATTTGGGACAAAATTCATGTATGTGGGTTCACCAATGGTGCAAGATTACTGAAAAAGAAGGTCCTTTGAGGTTTCCAAAAGATGGTACTTTTGAATTGCAAATTATTGACAAATTAAGGGAAGTGTTATGTGAAATAAAGACACCATCTAGAGCTGCACAATTTGAGGCCTTAAGAATGTGGGAAAAGACAGCAAGAGACAAAGAAAGTGAGAATAAAAAGGTAAAGCACCAGATGCAGGAGAAGGGAATTAATGATGATAAAAAGCTTCAAATAAATAATGATTCAGGGGATGAAATAATGGATGCATTGTTAACTGAGTGTCCGCCACTTTATGTGGTTCCCATTAAAAATACTGAAAATAGTGTACTAGTAAGTACTACAGTGGCTACTGCTTCTGTTGAACAGAGAGAAACACAGATTGAGAGAACAGTGCAGACATTTCATATTGACCCACTACCTGTTGATTCAGCACTGACAGTGATACCTCTAGGTGTTACTGCTTTAAATGTGACTGATTCAGTCCAGATATCACAAACTACAGATGCACAGGCAATGCCTAGAAAAATTGTGACTGTCCCAATTAATATGGCCCCTACTCAAAAGGTTCAAAGAGCTGCAGAAGGAGTGATTATGGCAGGGTTTATTTCAGAAACTAAGAATTCACAGATTATTGAACAGAAATTACCCCAGACAGTCCAAGCACTGAAAGGTGGGGGAGAAATAGTCTTTACAACACCAATAGCCCAGGGAAAAATGAATATATTTGAAGATGGGATTTTTCAAACCTGCTGTGAGGAAGCAGCAGTGCTTAAAAAGATAGAGAGCATGGGGGAAATTAACAAGGACCCTGAAGAAGAGAGACAGCGTAGTGTTTTAAAATAAACATTTGAACATGAAGAAATTAACAGTCCCTGCTGTTCAAATCATGAAAATGTGAACCAGTGTCAGGAAAAAGAATTAATTTCCCTGAGTAAGGAAACAAATACATGTGCAGTAACTACAGATGGTAGACTGACCGATTTGGCTCAAAATATGAAATTAATGTTTCAGGAAGTTTTCCATTTCAGAAAAGCTTCAGGGTACATATGAATGATGAAGCAAATGAGAAAATGTGTTCTTCAGGAATGCAATTGCACATTGCAGAAATAATAAAATATAATTTCAAATGCAATGGGTTTGAGAAATTAGGAGATAAGTGGGCAAGAAAACATGAGAAGAAAAAGAAACCACCAGACCTTGTTAGGGAAAATAATAAACAGGATGAGGGAGAAGCTTTTGCTTACTCATTGAGAGAAAAGGTGGGAGAAGTGCATGTTCATATGCCACGGAACAAAAGTGAACTTGCAGCATTTCTGAACACATTCCCACAATTGAGAGACAAACTTATGCTGTGGTACCCACAAGTTGATGGATTTGTTGAAATTTTAAAAGAGTTGTGTATTAATTTGGAAATGTTCTTTGACATTGCCATGCAGACTGAATTGTGGTTTAAATATAAAGTTGCTGTGCAAAGGTCAGGTGAGGAGGCAATGATAAGGGTTTGCATGAATGCACCATCATTTTCTGTTGTTATTAAGAAAAACGTAGCAGTGATTACTTTCCTGAAGGGCAGAGTGCCAGCAAAGGATGTTGATTGGGTACAGATTAAAAGAACACAGGATGGAAGTAAAGGTGTTTTGGTCTGTGCAAATTCAGGTATGGATGTTGTACTGCTGGAAAAGGTGTCCTTTTGCCATCTTTATAACAGATTTGAGCATTGGAAGAAGAAAAATAAATTTAAACATGATGCACAAACACATAGAAAAATGCAGATGCAAAGTATGCCAGTTAAGCAAATGCAAATGTCAGTTCAGAAATAGGTACCAATGGCAGGAGTTTTTCAAGCCCAGATGCTCCCACAAAATATGGAAAATGCTAAAATTAATTTAAATATGTTGTCCAGAGCAAATGTGAATTCTTTCCAGAAACAAAATCAGAACCCAGTTCAACAGGTTGCTGTATTTGAAAATGAGAGTTTTAACCCTAACAATTGTGAATTTACCAAGTCCATTGTGAAAGAAGTGGAAGATCCAGACTTAGTTGTAGGAATTTTAAAAGGAGAAATTACAAACCCAGTTTTAGAAGAATTTGCACCCAAAATAGGCCCATTTGAGGGAAAATTGTCAAGTTGTTGTTTGTGACTCAGGCCTAGCAGGAAAACAATTATTTTACAAATTAAACAGCACAGATTACTGTACACCAGATAATGTTAATTTTCAGATTCCTGATGAGGATCTACATATTAAAATGGCCCAACAAGAGACAGCTGTAGCATTGTTTTCAGAAAAGACAGTTGAAAAATTTGATTTGAAAGAAATAATAAACACAGAAATAAGAGAGTTCACAGAGAAGGATGTCAGATTAATAAAATGTGCAGACCATGTTTTATTCAAATTAGAACCAGATGACATGTATTCAAGAACACCATCAGTTTGCGAAATTTTACCCATAATTGGAGATAAAGTGAGTAAAGTATTTTTGATGGAATTTTATTGAAAGTTTATGTAACTTTCTGATCACAGGTTCACAGAAACTAAATGAAAAGAACAGATTAGTGCAGGAGATTAATAGCATAATTTTTCCATGTTGTCCTGTGGTACCGAATCCAGCCAATATATTTTTTCACATTCCATGTGCTTAAGAATGGCTTACTGTTATTGATTTTTGTCAAGTTCATGTCACAGTGCCATTGCATGAGAATAGTCAGGAGTACTGTCAAAAGAAAATGAATGTCTGGGACACATAATTGGAAAGGGAGGTAGAAAGGTGTCACCAAAGAGAGTGGAAATAATTCACCAGATAAATCAACCTCAAATTCAGAAAGAAGTCAGGACATTTTTGGGAATGGTTGGCTGCTGTAGAGAGTGGTTACTAAAGCTTTCCCTAGTGGCTAAGCCTTTACTGAGGCTGACACACAAGGATGTGTCTGATCCGCTTCCATTGGACAACAATTGCACAAAAGCATTCCTAGAGTTGAAAGAGAAAAAGTGTTGCGCCCCGGCACTAGGAATGCAAGTTTATTTAAAAGAAAATACACCAATTTGCAGTGAGAGGGAGGGCTGCGCTCTCTCAGTGCCTATTCAAAAACATGAATGTTTCCTAAGGTCTGTGATGTATTTCCCAATGACCTTTGACCCTAACTTCACAGAAATGTCAGCAAATGAATTGCTTTATGATGAAACTGAATATGAGTGTCTAAATGTCATGAAAATATGCATAAAGCCAAGATCAGACTTTAAGGATGAACGTCTGATTCAGCCCAACAATGTCCATTCTGTAGATGGCCCATGTTTGAAAGGTAACAATGACACATTAAAAGCAGCACATGCTGTGCTCCTTATACATTATGTTGTCAAAGCTTCATGGCTTTCAGTAGTTACCTCAGCACAAAATTCGAAATTGATTGCCCTTACAATAACATGCAGTATAGCTGCTCAAATGGGAGTCACTATTGTCATGGGAGAGAGAATTGCTAATTCAGTTGCACAAAATTGTATTCTGTTAGCATATACATTCAATGGAATCTTCACAGGTGAATCAATAGAGGCTCAAGAAATTGTTTCAGAAGCAGAACAACAGGGTTGTATCAGAACTGTTTTTGAAAAAAGTGACAACTGCATAGTAGCAAATGTGTTATTGCAAAAACTGATGCCCAGGTATAAATTGCCAGTTTCTCTGAAATCAGATCTTAATGAGGTCTCAAAGATGATGAGTGCAGAACAACAGATTGGACAAAGATTCGATTGTAGCAATCAGCCTGAAGTTTCAAGCATAATAAAGCAACACAAAGACAGCACAGAGTTACACTTTGCAAAAGACTGTGTTTCAGCATCACCAAAGTGGCTTGAAAATGAACATGCAAGTGCACTTGTGAAAAACACAGATGAAAAGGATAGCCATTGCTGTGAAGGTCTGACTGATGTGGAGCGTGCAGTTTCTCACCAGATTGCAACTGCTACACAAGATCTGCATAATGGATGGTGCAATGACTTTGATCTGAGAGATGCTGTGAAATGGAAAGGCCTGTTCCAAATGATCCTGGCAAAGACTGTTGTGAAATGTGGTGGCCTTCCAAATTGGGTGTATGCCTCTCACACACGTATGGTCCTGTGTCCCCCTGATAAAACAGCTCCTCTTCAAGAAGAGATGCCAGCAGTGGTTAAAAGTCCACAGAAGAGGGTCAGTCAAGCTGTAAGGGAACACAGAGTCTGAAGCAGCACTAGAGAAAACTGAAGTGGCACTGGAAAAGCAAAAAGTGGAAACTGACTCAGATGAAAGCGGTGTCCAAAGGGTGAAAGAGTCAGATGCAGCATCTGAAGAAGAAATTAGTGCTGTGGGCCTACGAGTGGAGGTAGGAAAAAGCTGGCTGAAAGGGTATCCAAAACGTCTGGAGTGGTCCTTTACTAGAAAACTGATCCATCCTCTGATTACCAAGGTTTCATAAACGAAACTTGCTTGTATACAATCCTCCTCATAGCATTAATTTATTAAACTTGTATTGTCTCTATTAATCATTGCATACACTACACGAATAGAAAGGATGCTTGCCTATGTGTTTTACTAATGAATAACGCTTGTCCGTAATCTAAAATGGCCGCTAAAGCGTGGGAAACTATCTGCGCATGTCTCAACCATATCACGTGTTGTGACGTCTCTCTTTGCTTGGTGGGAAACTTCTGCTTCTGCGCAGTGTGCATTAAAATGGCTGCTTGATGTTTTCACATGCTTCAGCTTGCTCTCATGTTATTATTAAATTGTCGTTTTCTTAACGCTACTAATGCGGGACAGTATTATAATTAAATGGGAATAGAGTAGAAAAAGGGGGCATACAGTGAAACATTTTATTTGTGATTTTAATATTTTCTTCTTTGACTTTTTATCAGTTTGTAAACTTGGGCCTGGGTTTGGTGCAATGAAAGCTCATGTGACAAAGATTCCACACATGCGCCCTGCAGTGGCAGACCAGATAGAAAAAGATGAAGTCAACTTGGACATCACCCAAGGCCATGACCTGCTGGCCGACACCACTACATACCAAGATGTTCTTGCCGAAGAGAAACATTTTATATGAATAAATTGTAAATTTTGTCATGAGACGGGTGGGAAATAAAGCAAATGTATTAAATTGAACGGGCGGTAGTTTAAAAACAATAGGCTTCAGAAATACAAGGCAAATCAATATGGTGTGAGAATCCACCCCCTGTCCCTGTCCAATCAGAAGTAGTGGTCCCATATTTTGGCAACATTAAGGGGAGGTACATGGGTGTAGAAGGGAATAATAGAATATAGCATTAGTTAATTAGTTAGAACAGGCGTTCATGCTGACAGACAGAAGAGCTCCAGACCGCCGAGCTGACCGTTTGCAGACCGAATCCCTGTCCAGAAGAGGTCCTGAGGAGGGGGCGGCGGAGTCCATTAGAAGGGAGACACGGGAGAATCGAGGTGAAGCCGAGTGTCAGAGAGGGGAACGGCGCAGGCGTCGTTGTAGAGAGGTCACCGGTCCTGTCCTGATCCTGGAGGAGGTCTTTTGCTCTTCATCCTTCCTGGGTCCTATTCTTTCCAACTCCTTGGCCAAGGGGTTTGGTTCTCGCACTTAGGTAAATATAATGCAACCTTTAGTTGTGCTGCTGTCTCTATCCTCTCCTTTCCTGAGGAACCGTCATTAATTAGCAATAATTATTCTATGCTTCATCTTGGGTATTGCGATTAAGTACCGTGTGGTTCTGTATTTTACTCTGCTAAATCTTTAGATAAACATTTTAAAACTTCCTGACTCAGTGGTTATTTCAGGATTATGTACTATAATGAATGTTACTCATTTTAAATTTCCCAATTAGCAAAGGATTCATTGGTAAGTCATTACTCTTCAATCAGAAGGTAATTGGTAGCAGGGATTTTGATAAAGAGTACAACTGACATCCCAGCGTAAGTATTAGTGTAGTATAAATGGATGGGCCCAAGTGAGTATCTGGTGTATGAATGCTGTTTGCTAATATCGAGCTGGATCAGTTTTCTGGTAGTCAGAGGATGGTTACTCTTTGTTAATTGGGTAATGAGAATTTTATTTTTATGAACTAACATCCGTATATTCGAAGTTTGTTTTATGTTGTCTAGAATTCCCCGGGGTAAAAAGAATAGCGGATGGTAAGTGGAAGCCATATTGCAGTGAGGTTATCTGTCAGACAGAAATAGTACTGAAAAGTTAAGCAGGACTATCAGTACTCGTTAGGGACTCTATGCGTGTGAGTAATAGCAAAAGAGTACGCTGGTGAAAATTTGATGTTATATCACCTAGAAAGGGTAACATTGAAGAAGTAACAGGTACTTCTGGAGCTTGTGTGAAGAGTAAACAGAAGAGTTCTACTCGTAGTGTATGTTAGTAAACGGAAAGGGTTTTACTAAGTGTGAGAGAAACTATCTTTTTCGAATTTAGAGAAACTGGCACGATAGGGAATGTTCTATGTTGTTACTGAAATTAAGAATTGTAGAGAAAATAAGTTTGCGTAAATTTTTGTAAAGGGAGGGTCAGTTGCCGGAGAGGGAGCTGACGTCACAAAACGCTGCGCTGGGATTGGTTGAATCAGCGGGTGTGGAGAGACTCTTGTAAAGGAGGGGTCAGTAGTTAGGAGCAGTACTGACGTCACAGATACTGCGCTGGGATTGGTTGAAACAGCGAGGGACAGAAAAGCGCAGATTATAAAGGAGGGGTTGACAGACAAACGTCACCAAAAGGCCGCGCAAGAATTGGCTCGGAAATAAAAGATAGCAGACATTTGATTGGACGAAAATATAGAAGAGAAATTCTTAGTGGATAAGGATTGCATGTTAAAACGCGATCCGACTTTAACAGGAACCCGTCCGGATAGGAGATATTTAGGCTTTGCAGAATATAATTTTATACATCGGTACTTACCCAAGATGTACGGAGAAAAGAGAAAAATGTCATTTTTACAAAAGATTAAGAATTATTTTAAAAAGGACAAACCGATCAAAACTAGAGAAGGAATTATCATTCCACCAGCTATAAACGCCCGCTTCATTCATGATGATGGAGAGAGGTTATCATACTTGTGTATGGATGGAGAATTGGATAGAATATACCAAAAATGATGGAATACTAGCATTTACCGAGAATGGCACGTTCAATGGGCGAATTCTGCAAAACTTGAGATTGAGGATGAATGACTTAGAACCCAGACCTAGATTAACTCAGTACGAAGCTCTAGAGGAATGGGAAACCGAGGCATTTGAGCGTGACCGATCTAGGAGTAATAGGGGTTATCGAGGATTTTTCCCCAGATACCTACATGAGTCTAGGGATGGTCAGATGAAACAATGGAGAAGGGCAATGATTACAGAAGGATTATATCCATTGTTAACAGCAGAGGAGAAATCAGGAAGTAAATGCACAGAAAAGACAAAACATTTAATGAGAAGTGACGACTCTGAAGACGAATTTATGGAGGAAATGTTAAGAAACCCCCCACCATATCAGGAAGGGGCAAGTGGATGCACCCCAAGTGCACCACCGATAAAAACTCCATTAGTGCCACAGGTAATGCATGAATTCACCCCTAGTAGAATACTTCATGACAAAGAAAGAGAAGCCCTAGAGAAGACCAGAGCAGAATTAATACAGAAAATAACGCAGATAAAAGTACATCCTGATTCATTGACCATACCTGTAACAATTGGTCCAGTAGTTCCATTATATGGTACTCAGGGAAACTGTCCTCCACCGATACTTGCACCTACTCCTGTAAACGCTACAAACCCTGAAGCAGTAGTAATGGTTGAAGATCACTTTAGTGACAGCGAATCCACAATATCATTGATGGATTTACCCATTCGAGATTCTGTCAATATTACTCCCAAGAGAACTACACCTGGGTGTTCAAAAGATATAAGTCTAGTGACTTCATCAGGAGCAAAAAGTGCCACAATAGTCACCCCTGAAGATTTAGAATGGTGGGCACAAGAATCAGTTAAACAGTGCACACCTCCGAAAATAATGGACATTCATAAATTGAAAGTCGAATTAGAAGAAACAATAGCAGGAAATGTAGGACTAGATCGCTTAAATACCTATGATGGTGAAGAATTATTGTTCATGTGCAGGAGTATCACAAGAAATGTAGGGTTATTCCATGAAAAATTATCTAATTCAGCACTACAGATGGGAATAGAAATAGGGAGATCAAAAGTACTACAGAAACCCTATAGAGCAGAATTCTCAGACAAAGATTTAGAAAATATGAATGCCTCTGGAAGAAAATTACAAATAAGAGAATTAATGATAGTTTTGCAAAAATGGGGAGATTTGGATAAATGGAGAACTAGGTGGGCCAAGAAAAAGGAAGAAGCACGAACAAGTAGAACAGCATCTGAATATGTGATGAAAGAGACAGGGAAAGCAGACCAAATGTATCCAATGCGAGAAGTTGCGGGAGGAGGATATGTACATGTCCCATGGAGCAGACAGGATATTTTGTCATTTACGAATGATTTTCCAAAATTGAGAGAAAAACCAATTGAATGGTACAAGCAGGTTGACAGGTTTGTGAAGGTGTCAAAGGTATTGTTAAAAGACTTGGATGGTTTGTTTGACATAGTGGTACCTGCCGATTTATGGACAGATTGCAAAATCACAGTGGATTGGCCAAGTGACGAATATCCTAGAGATCCGAAAACAGGTGCCCCGTCAAATGATGTGATGAAAAAGTATCAGCAGGTGATAACTTACCTGAAAGGGAAAATACCACCGAAAGAAACAGATTGGGTGAAAATAGATCGAACTACCCAAGAAGCTAATGAATCGGTACATTCATACTATGAGCGTCTATTGCAGGTATTTAAACAGTATAGTGGATTTGAGGACATTGGAGACAAGAACATGAGTCAGTTTGTGTATCGATTTGTTTACGGTTTGAAGCCAGAAATTTGTCAGATGATTAAACAGCATATGCTGTGTTGGCAAGGGAAGCCGATTGATGAAATCTTGAAGTATGCAAAATATTGTGGAGACGATATTGAGGATAGACACAAGAAATTGCAGGAAAAAGTGATGTGGGCTCAGGTGAAAATGGCTGAGAAACAGGGAATTAATTTGGAAAATCCGAGTGAAAATCAAGGAAAAGATTCTGGAACGAATGGAGATACTGGGAATGGTGGAAAATTTAGAGGACGAATGAGTAGAGAAGAAGCTAAAAAGAAATTTCCTTGTCATGGATGCAGAAAATTGGGGCATTGGAAGGATGAATGTAAAAAGATCCGGAATAATAATGGCCCAAATCAAAATTTAAATCCACAGACGCAGAATGACTCACAGCAGGGTGTAAACCCTCAGAGTCAGTTGCCACCTGCACCTATTCAGGGTAATGTAAGCAGAGCAAAGCACGGTACAGACATCGGATATCAAGGAGGAAGTGGTAAGAATGATTATATAACATCACAGTTTCTTTTGCAGGACGATTTCTGTCAATACAGTTCATGACGGTGCCTAGGAGAGGGGAGAAGGAGTGCGTACTTGGCGCATCCCTACCGGTAGACCAGTCAGGTCCATATGTTGAAGGAAATGTGAAAGGTAATGATATTACTTTTCTTTTGGACACTGGTGCTACCCGGTCTACTGTAAGAACGGCAGACATTCCAGACCTTCCTCTCTCTGGTGAAAATATCCAAGTAGTGGGGGTAGCTAATCAAAGGATTAGAACACCTCTTACCAAACCAATGGAAGTTAAAATTGGAAATTTCAGAGAAATGCATCAATTTGGAGTGTGTGATTCTAGTCCAGTAAACTTATTAGGTAGGGATTTGTTGTGCAAGATGAATTGTACAATTTTCTGCACACCGGATGGTGTGGCAGTTCAGACACCAGATGAAGACCATGTATATAAAATTATGATTGCAAAACAGGGTACAGAAGTAGATGAGATGTTTTCATTAATAACAAAAGACGAGTTGCCAGAAGAATTAAAAGGTACAGTAAACCCCATAGTTTGGGATTTCACAGGAAAAGAAGTAGGACTTATGGCTAAAATAGACCCAGTTAAAATTACTGTAAAGGAAGGTGCAATTTTCCCAAATACCAGACAGTACAAAATGAGTGCAGAAGTAAAGGCAGGAGTCATTGAAGAAATCGATCGAATGGTTGAACAAAACATACTAAAAGAAGTAATGAGTAGCCCATGTAATTCACCAATCATGGGACTAAAGAAACCTAGTGGAAAATATAGGATTGTTCAGGACCTGCAAAAAATAAATAAAATAGTGGAACCATGGTGTCCCATAGTGCCAAATCCTGCAGTAATCCTATACCAGATTCCGTGGAGTGCGGGATGGTTCACAGTAATTGATTTGTGTCAAGCGTTCTTTTCAATACCATTGCACCCAGACAGCCAATATCTTTTCTCATTTAAATTTGAGAACAAAGTCTATGTATGGAATCGTGTTCCTCAGGGGTACACAGAAAGTCCTTCCATTTTCAATCAGATATTGAAAAAGTGCCTTGAGAAACTAGTGATGCCAGGAAGCTCAGTCCTAGTGCAATATATCGACGACTTATTGGTGGCATCGAACACCAGAGAGGACTGTGTTGTTGATTCCATAGCATTATTAAATCTTTTGGCAGAAGAAGGGCATAAAGTCTCACCTGAAAAGTTGCAGTTTTGTACAACAGCTGTTAAGTATCTAGGACACCAAATTGAGAGGGGAAAAAGAAGAGTAACCTCTGAAAGAGTAAAATTAATAAAGAAAATGCAAATGCCTGTAACCCAAAGACAAGTAAGAATGTTCCTAGGAATAGTAGGTTACTGTCGGCAATGGATACCAGGATTTTCCCTACTAGCTAAATCTTTAATTAACATGACGAAAAAGAAAGCAAAGGATCCTGTTGAGTGGGATGATGAAAGTGTAGGAGCTTTTGTAAAATTGAGAAATGCCCTATGTTCAGCACCTGCCTTAGGCATGCCTGATTATAAAAGAGAATTTGCATTATTCTGTCAGGAAAGAGAAAATTGTGCCCTTTCTGTCCTAACTCAAAGACACGGGTTAGACAGACGTCCTATAGCATATTTTTCTGCTACATTGGACCCAGTAGCAGCCGCGTTGCCAGGATGCTTAAAAGCAGTGGCGGCTACTTGTTTGAGCATTGAACAAAGTGAGTCAATTGTGATGGGACATCCTGTAAAAGTGTATGTTCCACATGCGGTTGTAATTCTGTTGACAAGAACTCAGCATCTTACTCCTAGTCGACTGACTAAATACGAAAGAATAATAATGGGTGCTGAAAATGTGACCATGGTAAGGTGTACTATAATAAATCCAGCAACCTTACTACCAGACCCATATCATGAGAGAATTAAAGATGACGAAGAAGATGAACATGATTGTTTACAGATTACAGAATTATGCACAAAACCACGCCCAGATATTGAGGAACAGCCTCTTAAAAAGCCAGACAGGGAGCTATTTGTTGATGGTTCATGTCAAAGACATGAAGACGGTAAACTAACTGCTGGCTATGCGGTATGTGAATTAACTGGAATAGTTGAAGCATCCTATTTACCAGGAGTAAAATCTGCACAAGTAGCTGAATTGATTGCGTTGATAAAAGCCTGCAAAATTGGGAGGAATCAAAAAGTAACTATATTTACCGATAGTCAATATGGTTTCGGGGTTGTGCATGATTTTGGCCAATTATGGATGCAGAGGGATTTCATGACTTCTTCAGGATCCCCCATTAAAAATGGACAGTTTGTAAAGGAATTGCTGGAAGCAATACAATCACCAAAAGAATTGGCTGTGGTGAAATGTGCCGCACATCAGTCAGGAGATGACTGGGTGGTAGTCGGCAACAGATACGCAGATCTGGTGGCTCAACATTGTGCCAAAAATAGATTGTCAGTCAATAAGAGGGTGGAAAGAATGGGAATCAGCTGCCAACTTATGCTGTATATGCCGCCTGAAACATGGAATGATGTTAAAAGACTGCAAGATGAAGTGGATGAAAGTGAAAAGAATTTGTGGATCAAAGTAGGTTGTTCCCAGAGACGAGATGATGAAGTGTGGATCAGTGCTGATGGCAGACCAGTCATGCCAGATTGTCTACTCTCACAAATGGCCAGAATGTATCATGGAGACACACCCATAGGGAGAGATGCAATGATTAGGCTCTTCAGACAAAACTGGTATAATCCTAGGTTCAGGGCTGTAGCAGAGAGTCTTTGCCAAAGGTGTTTAACTTGCCAGATGCACAATCCAGGGAGGAAGACAATAATTGGGTTTGGAAAGATTGGAAAAGCAGAAGGACCATTTATAAGACTTCAATTCGACTTTATACAGTTACCACCATGCAGAGGGCTGAAATATGTACTGGTCATAGTATGTCTGTTTTCAAAGTGGGTGGAGGCTTACCCTACCAGGAGAAATGATAGCATTACAGTGGCAAAATTGTTGCTACGAGAGCTCATTCCTAGGTTTGGTTTCCCAGTAACTTTGGAATCAGATAGAGGAAAACATTTTAACAGTGAAGTGATCAAACTAATCTGTGAAGCATTCCAAATCCAACAGAAACTGCACTGTGCATATCGTCCAGAAGCTTCTGGAGTGGTTGAACAATTGAATGGCACTATAAAGTCAAGATTGGGAAAAATGTGTGCATCAACATCATTAGAATGGCCAGATGCATTGCCACTTGTTTTAATGGGACTCAGAAGCATACCTGACAGAAACACAGGATTGAGCCCACACGAAATAATGATGGGAAGAGCAATGAGACAAACACATGTTCCCACAAACAAACTACTGAATATATCTGATGATATGGTACTGGACTATTGTAAAGGACTGGCTGACCTAGTGCGTTCTGTCTCTCATCAGGTATGAGAAGACGCAGTTTCCAGGCAGCCTGAACAAGAACATGATCTGAATCCTGGTGACTGGGTGGTAGTGAAGAATCACACCAGAGAAACGTGTCTATCACCCAGATGGAGCAGTCCTTGTCAAGTCATACTAACCACAAACACAGCAGTGAAGTGTGCAGGATTTCCTAATTGGATTCACGTAAGCCACACCAAAAGAGTACCAGATCCTGAAGAAGAAAATCCTCAGACAGCATCAATCACTGAGGAAGCTGAAGGTTGCCCAGCTGAGGAATCTCAGGCTCGAGATTCAAGAGAAGCTGAAGAAGAACAACCGAGCACAAGTCAGGACTGGATACCGGTGGTAGAAGTTTCTGAAGTTTACCACAGAACAAGAAGTCAAACAAAATTGGAAGAAATTGAAGAAGATCAGATAGGTGAAGAAGAAGCAGCTCAGGCACAAGAAGAAGAGACAATAAGAGAACCTGAGCAAGATCAGATAGGGAAAGGAAACTGGGCTCAAAGCGACGAAGATCTGATAAACTTTGAGCAGGGACAGACAGGTTTAGAAGAATCCGGTCAGGCTGCAGAAGTACAAAGTGCAATAAGCCCTGATCAGAATAAGTTAGGTCAAGAAAAGAGCACAGAAGAAAAAGATCATGAAAATCAAGAACATGAAGAAATAAATCAAGAACAAGATCCATTATTGGAAACTCACAGTGGAGCTGTTGCAGAGAAACCAATCAGACCTGAAAAAGAGCAAACAAGAAACACAGTAATTGCAGAACACGAAACAGTACTAAGCAGTGAAAATAAAAAGATTTCTGAAGACAAAGATAAAGAAACAGTGCAAACAAAGAAAACAAGAAAAGGAGATCATTGGCCGAGTGTCATTAAAAGAGTAAAATACCATATATCAACCAGAAGTGAAGATCCAGATCAAGTGAATGAAGTAACAAGTCAAACTGAACAAGAAAATAAAACTGAGAAAAGAAGAAGTAAAAAACTGAAACTTGTGAATAACAAATTCAAGGGTCCTGATTGGACTTACATCATTCTTGAAGATTACGAAAGCTCAGAGTCAAGTGAAAGTGGTGACGAAGGAACAAGTGCAGAACTGACGTACGAAAAAGAAACAAGACCACCTTGACTAAGCAAAAGAGTCATATAAAGAAAAGGAAATAGATAAGAAGAGCGATCTTCCTTTTTGAAAATGCCTGATGATAGAGTTGCTGGGAGACCAAAACAGAGATGTTGTAGAAGATGCTGTGCAATATGCATATGTAGTCTAGTAATGGTACTTATAGTATGGTTAGTCCTGATTGTAGCAGTTCCTTACCTTATGATAATGGATAAAAAGATTAATAATGAAACTAAGGAGAGGACAGCAAACATGAAGGACAATAGAGTAGAACTAATGGCAGAGAATGAACCAGAAATTCATCATGAAGTAGCTGACAATGACACTAGTTTAAACGTTTTCACAAAGTTATTGTTTCAATATGTAGACACAATGGAAGTTAGTAACTGTTATGTCTGTATGAAGTTACCTGAATCAGTAGCAGAAGGATTAACATACCATCACTTACCACTGACATATGGCATATCATGTAGTGTTTTGTCTAGTTTATTTTATAGAACAGGGAGACTTCAGTATTATTATTCAAACCTAGATGTGATATTTTCTGAGGTTCCGATTCGCAAGAGTATGAGCCCAGTGCTTAGTAGTCAAGACGCACAGTTTATGGGAGAATTTTTCTTAACAATGAAATCAATAGACATAACACATGCACATAGACACAATCTAACATGTTCTTTACATGAAGAAGAAAAGATATTTTTGAATTTAGTAGAAGATAGAAGACACGATTTTCAAAAGAAAGCTTCTGAGCATAAGGCTCATTTGCCACCTTGGGCGGAGAAAGAAGGGAGTTACACACCTGGCAAGGCTCAAGCTGCTATGGCTCTGGATTTCGTAAAGACAGGAAAAATTTGTCTTCATAGGTTAAAGACTGATTATAACAATGTTATCATTGGTACCAGTGAATGTGAACACAATTTCTTAATTCTTGGAGGTTGGGGGATCAAAGGAGGAACAGATTCAGTTTTTCCTGGAATTTATTATGTGTGTGGGAATAAGGCTTACTTTAGGCTTCTTGCACGGTGGTATGGAAGTTGTTATTTTGGAATAGTATTTCCAAAGATATACCACGTAAAAAGAAACACTGGGAGCAATGAAAATAATAGTGAATTAATACGTAGTAAAAGAGCTAGTTTTTCAGAAATTGTAGGTGATATATTTGGTGCATTGATACCTTCAGTGGGAATAATTCTGAACTCAAGGAAAATATGTAAATTGTCTACAGTGGTTGATCGTTTATCAACGGATACTGCTGGAGGGTTTCTAATGATTAACGCGGAGATGGTTGCGATTAGGTCTATGGTGATGCAAAATCGACTTGCTCTTGATATTATATTGGCAAAAGAGGGCGGAGTCTGTAAATTATTGAAGACGAGACACTGTTGCACTTATATTCCTGATAAGAGTGCAGAGATTGGAACGTATATACAGAATATAACAAAACTTGAGAAGGAACTAAAACCACTGGAAGTTGATAGTGTATGGGAAAGATTGACAAATAGTATCTCGTCAATTGGTACCTGGTTTGCTAATGTAGGAAAAGGACTTATAGGTCAAATATTAGTACCCTTAGCAGGGATAGCAATAATAATATTGGCAATAACAATATGGTGCAAATGTTGTAGAAAGAGTGGAACATATAAAGTGACAGGTAGAGGAAAGAAGCGAAAAATTGATGAAATAGAACTTGAAGAGTGGAGAAGTGAATTATACAAGAAATTGAAAGGGGATGGCAAAAATGGAAAGTGTAAGAATGAGAATGAAATAATTTGCTAGAAGTTGGCATCTGATTGTGGGTAGTATTTTGATGGCTCAGAAACGCCAGCAGAGAGGGGATTGATGGAGCAAGGTTTCATAAACGAAACTTGCTTGTATACAATCCTCCTCATAGTATTAATTTATTAAACTTGTATTGTCTCTATTAATCATTGCATACACTACACGAATAGAAAGGATGCTTGCCTATGTGTTTTACTAATGAATAACGCTTGTCCGTAATCTAAAATGGCCGCTAAAGCGTGGGAAACTATCTGCGCATGTCTCAACCATATCACGTGTTGTGACGTCTCTCTTTGCTTGGTGGGAAACTTCTGCTTCTGCGCAGTGTGCATTAAAATGGCTGTTTGATGTTTTCACATGCTTCAGCTTGCTCTCATGTCATTATTAAATTGTCGTTTTCTTAACGCTACTAATGCGGGACAGTATTATAATTAAATGGGAATAGAGTAGAAAAGGTGGGCATACAGTGAAACATTTTATTTGTGATTTTAATATTTTCTTCTTTGACTTTTTATCAGTTCGTAAACTTGGGCCTGGGTTTGGTGCAATGAAAGCTCGTGTGACAAAGATTCCGCACATACGCCCTGCAGTGGCAGACCAGATAGAAAAAGATGAAGTCAACTTGGACATCACCCAAGGCCATGACCTGCTGGCCGACACCACTACATACCAAGATGTTCTTGCCGAAGAGAAACATTTTATATGAATAAATTGTAAATTTTGTCATGAGACGGGTGGGAAATAAAGCAAATGTATTAAATTGAAGGGGCGGTAGTTTAAAAACAATAGGCTTCAGAAATACAAGGCAAATCAATATGGTGTGAGAATCCACCCCCTGTCCCTGTCCAATCAGAAGTAGTGGTCCCATATTTTGGCAACATTAAGGGGAAGTACATGGGTGTAGAAGGGTATAATAGAATATACCTTTCTATTTATAGAGAGGGGGGGGGACGGTAGGAGCTGATTGTTAGGTCCAGTGACCCTTGCTCCCGATTGATAACTAGTACAATAAAGGGAGTCACTGTTCCTTGTAAAGGAAATCAAAGAATGAAGTTTTGTCCTGTGCTACTCTATGTGTGGGGATAGTGTGTCCTCATCATGATGCCCTCAAGGGCATCATGATGAGGACACACTATCCCCACACATAGAGTAGCACAGGACAAAACTTCATTCTTTGATTTCCTTTACAAGGAACAGTGACTCCCTTTATTGTACTATAATAGAATATAGCATTAGTTAATTAGTTAGAACAGGCGTTCATGCTGACAGACAGAAGAGCTCCAGACCGCCGAGCTGACCGATTGCAGACCGAATCCCTGTCCAGAAGAGGTCCTGAGGAGGGGGCGGCGGAGTCCATTAGAAGGAAGGCACGGGAGAATCGAGGAGAAGCCGAGTATCAGAGAGGGGAACGGCGCAGGCATCGTTGTAGAGAGGTCACCGGTCCTGTCCTGATCCTGGAGAAGGTCTTTTGCTCTTCATCCTTCCTGGGTCCTATTCTTTCCAACTCCTTGGCCAAGGGGTTTGGTTCTCGCACTTAGGTAAATATAATGCAACCTTTAGTTGCGCTGCTGTCTCTATCCTCTCCTTTCCTGAGGAACCGTCATTAATTAGCAATAATTATTCTATGCTTCATCTTGGGTTTTGCGATTAAGTACCGTGTGGTTCTGTATTTTACTCTGCTAAATCTGTAGATAAACATTTTAAAACTTCCTGACTCAGTGGTTATTTCAGGATTATGTACTATAATGAATGTTACTCATTTTAAATTTCCCAATTAGCAAAGGATTCATTGGTAAGTCATTACTCTTCAATCAGAAGGTAATTGGTAGCAGGTATTTTGATAAAGAGTACAACTGACATCCCAGCGTAAGTATTAGTGTAGTATGAATGGATGGGCCCAAGTGAGTATCTGGTGTATGAATGCTGTTTGCTAATATCGCGCTGGATCAGTTTTCACAGCGATAGTAATGACCTACTACACTGCTCACAATCAGGCTTCCGTGCCGCACACTCCACTGAAACCGCCTTGCTCCTGGCCACAGAAACTCTTAGACAACGGGCGGACGAAGGGCACACAGCTGCACTGATCCTGTTGGATCTCAGTGCAGCATTTGACACAGTCTCCCATGGCCTCCTTCTCCAGAGGTTAGAGTCTTGTGGAATCAGGGGCATGGCCCTGAGCTGGATGAGATCCTTCCTGGCAGAAAGGGGTTTCCAGGTTACACAAGATACATATATCTAAGAGATCTCCCCTATTACAGGGAGTACCCCAGGGATCAATACTGAGCCCCACATTGTTCAATCTATATATGGGACCACTAGCTAATATAGTGGAAGGTCACAAGGTGTCCATTGTATCATACCCTGACGATACGCAGCTTATCGTCACACTATCTCAAAACTCTGAACATAATGCACATCAATTTTCCCAATGTATGGGGGAGGTAACAGCATGGATGGCAGACCACTGCTTAAAACTTAATGGCAGTAAAACAGAAGTGATGGTAATGGGAAGGGCGCCTTCTATCTGGACATCAGCCTGGTGGCCGGAAGCGCTTGGCCAACTCCCAACGCCTAAAACCGAAGTCAAGAACCTTGGAGTATGGCTTGACTCCAACCTGATATATGAAAGTCAAATCCGAAAAATAACAGGCAAATGTTTCGGAACGCTGAAAACCCTACGGAAGGTCATTGACCTGCTACCGGTTCAAGCCAGAAAAACTATAGTACATGCCGTGGTCACCTCTCAGATTGACTACGGCAATGTTCTATACCTAGGCGTAGCTAAAAAAAGGCTGATGAAGCTGCAATCAGTTCAAAACGCCGCTGCCCGGCTAGTGCTGAATCTCAATAGAAGATCGTCCAACACAAGGGCCTTGGCCAAACTGCATTGGCTACCTGTGGGCAAAAGGATCCTGTTCAACTCAATGTGCTTTTGTCACCGTATCCTAGCTAATAAAGGCCCAAGTTATCTGCAAACCATGATAACACCCTATACCCCCAATAGAAGCCTAAGATCTGAAGGAAAGACACTAGTAATTGTACCCAGAATTAGGAAGGCCAGGCTAGGTGGCTGCTCTTTCAGATACTTAGCAGCAAAACTTTGGAATTCACTACCGGTGGATTTGAGAAAAGAGCCATGTGAAGCTGCCTTTAGGAAAAGGCTGAAAACTTGGCTTTTTCCCACCAGTAGATTAGAATAGACCTAGAAACATGACAGCTAGTGCACACCTACCTATCTCGTGTCATTCTGAGAATCTGCTTTAGCGCGGGGACACACCGTTGGTGTAACCAGGCGCTCTACAAATGCTGCTGATGATGATGATGATGGCAAACGTGAATGCAAAAAATATACCCAGGTGTCTTCGACAACTTGACTGACGCCATCTTCTGTCTGGTTACAGTTACTGCACTCTCCTCCTTCTCTAATGAGGACGCCACGTCTGAACTACAGCCGAATGCCTTCGAAGAGGACATCTTAGACATAGTCACATCCTTCATACCTAGTTCCAATCTCAAACTAATAAGTGTAAACATGTTTAATTGGTGCGTGTCTCATTCTATCAGCGGGTTTACAATGAGAAGGAACATGGAAAATCGGGCGCCTAAGGACAGATTGAAAAATATATAAATGATAAGGTGTGGTCACTTCTCCTACTATATCCCTGGCAAAGTGTGTAGGTGGCATAGACTGACTAAAAAGCACAAGGCAGATTTACAAGCCCCTTGCGCCACTTTTGCGTCACTTTTCCCATGTTAAAAGTGATGCAAAAGTGGCGCAAGGGGCTTGTAAATAAGACCCCACTTTTTCTGACTCGGTGGCAGCACTTTCAATTATTAAAGCGCTTCAAAGACAGCAGGTTTCGTTTGCTGGTTCCCGCAGTCTGGTGTATGTGGATTTAGGTTAGATTTGACAGAGCTGCAAAAAAGGGGCAAAGAAAATAAATAAAGCGTCTGCGCCTTGCACATGCTAGTCCAGTGTGTGGACGTGAAATAAAACGGGGTTATGATACAACGGATGTGATTTGTCCCTGTCCGGCAGGATGTATTTTCTTTGCACCACCCTAATTTGCTATTTCATCTTCACGGGTTAAGGGGTGAATTGCTGGCCCCTTGATGTGACTCTGGGAGGCACTGATTTCTACTGGCTGTCTCTGTACAACCTCACTCAATGCAGGAAACTGCTCTGCACATTATCACTTCATTGGGTCTTGTCGTTGCTTAATTTGTAAAAATAAGTTTTGGGGCCCAAAGTTTTTCTTAGGAGCCCACTGCCCGCATAGGTAAAAGCCAGGGTTTCGCCTAATGCGTCTTTCTTCATCCAGTCTGCACTTCCCGGGGCCTATTTACAACCTGCCTTTTCTAGCACGTTAGTAGAACTAGAATAGTACTACTAAGGTACTACAAAATGCTAAACACATACCTACGCTTGGAGGTCTCCACCTCTCCTACCTTTTATGTGCAGAGATCTCACCCCGACTGCAGAGATCTCCACACAGGTGAGTATACATTGTAGTAAGTGTGAGAGGGACAGAGAGAAGTGGCTGGAAAATGATGAATGCCTACTACTAAAGGGGAGACGTTAAGGGAGCAGTAAAGAAGAGTTAAGGAAAGGCAAAGGCAGGATTTAGGGAGGAACATGCACACACCCACAAAAGAATAATTCCCATCCTATTCGCAAACTACACTTCTACAGTTACTACAGCCAAAACACACACCAAACTGTTGTAAATGCACTCCAGCTCAGAGCTGGAGTAAGTTCAACACCACCCAGGGCCACTCAAACGTGTTGCAATACCCTCCCGTACAAAATATGGGAGAGTATTGCAGTACCCTTAGGTACTTATAATAAAACCCTTAGGAACTAATGTTAAAGAAATTAAATGATGTAAACGGTTTAAATGTTATTTAATGTTAAAAGGATTCTAAAAATAAATCATAATTATAAATTTGATTTAAAATATTTTATTAATTGTTTTAAAATATAAAAATTCATGTGAGTCTAATATTTATTACAAATAATTCAATTACTGTTAATTGATCCTATACCTCTTTTTAATAATTTAATATATAATAAAACATGTTTTTTTTACTATAGGTTGGGATTTTCTTTAACTTCCGAAAAATTATTTCATACCATATTCAAAATAATTACATTTTCACTTTAACTTTCACTTTAAATTTACATTAGTAATGCTGTAACATTTTATTATATTATTATACATCTAAAATAATGTAATAACATTATTTAACATTAATATATAACTTACAAATATTTAATCTATTTTTATTTAAAGTTTAATACACTTTAGAGCATTTCCACATACTTTACCATGCAGAGATCTCTGCCCTGATAGCGGAGGTCTTCCTCAAGTGCGGGAACGTCAAATATGGCCACTACTAGCAGTAACCTTACAGTTGTGTTTGATGCTTTTACAGGCTCCACCAGCAATTTCAAAGGGTGGAGACATGTAAGTCTACACTTCTGAGTACCTTTACTCTCGTAAATGGTTAATAGCTCAAAGTAGTAAAGTTACTTAAAAATGTAAGAGTAAACTTAAATGTGTAGATATACTCACGTGTAAATTTACCTTTGTGAATACCCCTCCCCACCCCTGTGTTTTTTTCCAGGTTCTTTTTCATCCCTGTTTCTCCTTCTTTCTGCAGTTTCTACCTTTATATGTCTCCCTCAAAAAGTCAGATGATGCAAAATAAGTCACCGTCCCCACATTTGTGTTCAGGTGCCCAGGACCTGCTTCCACCCGCCCAAATATGCACCGTGATTTTGCCAGTCAAGATCCCCGGATTCATAACCCAAAGAGACTACTGAAAGAAAAGACTTTGCCTTTGTGTTCAATGCTAATGAGAATTTCTGCGCATCTTCCCCGCCTTTGAAATTGTATCACTTATACCTGACATTGATGCAAAGGAGGAACTGTTCTGTACGCTAATTGAAAAGCATATATTTAATGTCCGTCATCAGATTCCATATTGGAAGACAGACGATGCAGTTCGCAAGCTACGGTTGTTCTGTTGTAAATACATTAATAACCTTGACACCAGCCAGCAGACCTCAATCGATTTGTTACTACTACCACTCAGATATTTAATCAGAAATCTAACACCAACCAGACCATCCTGGTATTGTGCCCTCTGTGTCTTGAAGATAATTTCCGGTTGTCAAATTCCCAGAGTTGGAGAAGTGAGACTGAGTTACGTTCTGCCCTTTTGACCCTCCAATGACTAAAGTGCAAATGACTAGTTCTCTATTTGGGAAGCCACACCACTAGGCCTCCCTGCCTTGCATTCAGAATGGCCAGGAAGTTTTCAAATTTCCAGTCCATTCACTTGCCCATGTGTTTCATTTGTAGGTTTTTTTGGACTAAATTGTTCTCTTTATTTGTATTTCCATCCCTAGGGCACGGAAATGGAAGCTGAAGGTAAATGTCAAAAATGCTAACCCATATACTTATCACAATTGTATAACTATCTGAGAACTCGTGGTGCTGTAAGTAGACAACATCAATAGTAAATGTAAATGGTAAATGTTAAAAACAATATTATTTAGGATTTGGGTTATCATGAATGGTGAGTGCATATCCCACTGTCTCCCAAGAGGAGCAGGTCGCCAGATGGGAAATGCTGGCCGATTCAGTAAAAAACCTTTGGTCAAATTACAAGGGAAAGATAATGTATTTAAAGTGCATACAAAAACTTGAGGTGCAAACTTTGAGGAGATCCGCCACCTAAAAAGGTAGAAAGTCTGCTTAGGGTGCCTTCAAAGCTGAACAAAACACCATGTTAATGTTATTTTCAGGTCAAACATATGGTTAAAGGACGAGAGTGGCCAGGTATGGAGGTCTAAAAGGTGTGATTGATATGCGTTTAGATTTCACTTTATATATTACAAATATTATTTCCAGCAAACCAAATAGAATACAGGTGTCCTTGATTCACAATATCTCTCGCAATTGTTGGTGTCTGACTCGCCATAAGCTGGCCAGTGTTTGACTGCCTCTCCTGACATCTCTGACTTTTATATCAAAACCATTTGCTAACATTATGTGCATTGCTTCTCCTGCAGCAGCAATTAAAGGCAAATACTGACCAGGGCCTTAGTTACATTATGTTTATCACCTATCCGTCTACTAGCAGAGAAATCTAAAATCAGAAGAGATTACAATAATAGTCAACCACTGTCCTGACAGGGCATTGATGTCAATGACTCTCTAAATATGGTGAACAGGACATAAGCCCCTTTCTGGCAGATTCCCTGATCTGTCAAACTCTAAATAAAGTCCTATGAGTTTCCAGATCTTGCCTTGCTATGTGGTACCACGTGTTTGGCCAGAAGAAGGATCCAAATTCTTGCTTTAATAGTTTCTTAATCATTGGAGGGATCCTAGCCTGCCTGAGACAGAAGGCAAAATCAATGTGTTCACAGAGTTGTTGACCATATTACCTCTTATTTTGGTCACATCTGTCATGCACTCATTATGACTGATGTTTGACAGGGGATCTCCCAAGTGTTGCCTGGTGATCTTCAACTTTGTGATCCTAACCCCCTTTAGGATGGACGTCAGAGGGCCAGCTGCTTGATTCACAGTTGCAGCTCTCAGAAAACTCTGGCCGAATTGAGGGCGTGACTGATTGCTGAGTGAAAAAATGAGGACATGTCTTCCCCATAATAGTTTTAACAATGCTATACTTTGTTACAATGACCTCCTGAATTTTCGATGAATTCTGTATTCCGTAAGTTGGGTTTGAATGTATAAAAACAGGCCATAGAGTCTGCAACATGCATATTTGTGAACTTGTGTGACTTTCCTACAAACAACAAAGTCAGGTAATTTCAAAAAGATTGTCCAAAAGATGTATCGACGTTGCCCCTCCCCTCCATCCTTTCTAAGGGCCCATATGTGGTCAATGAGAAGGAAGGGTGTAACATTGAACGCTACACATCACCGGCCACATAGGTGTGCATTGGAGGCGCCTGGCTGCCTTCCGGGCATTGAAGCCTCAAATGTTAAGCATTTTCCAAGGAGAGAGGCATGCTCCATGAGGCACATTTTCCTTCTTTGTGCTGCCGGCATCAGTGTCATTACTGTAGGGTGAAAAGCACTCTGCTTGATGTGGGAAGCCTCATTCAGTGTACGATTTGGGCCCACAGTAAAATGTACATACCCTCCAAAATGCACTTTGTCGCGGATTCTTGTTGAAAATCCTACTAACAATGCTTACATCATCATGACAACGCGAAAATCCAAAGCAAATCTGAGATGTTGAGAAAAGGAATACCCTAAATCTATCTGTAGTTAGTCACTGGACAGCAGCTAGACATTGGGAAAAAAATAGTGCAATTCATTCAAAATTAAAATATTTATAGAGACTGTCGGGCCACTGGACAGCAGCGAGGTTAAAAAGCAGAGGAATTTAATGAAAATCATGAAATTGGCTTTGAAGATAGTAGATGTTCATAATAGTTTTACAATAACTTCATAACAATATTAATGCAATATGACTGTTGGTCGTCCAAGAAAATGTTTGCTAAATGTTTTCTGTTTGTTACATGGCCCTACTTAACTGTTGTGCTGCACAGCGGTGCAAATGCAAACCAACGGGACGCACACACACAAGCCTGCTCATTTATGTGTCCGGAGTGCAAATTCCTTTGCTGACATGTCGGGGTTAGTCCACTGCCATGGTGAATGCAGGGGTCACTGCACTGCACGAAACCAAATGAGTGGGTCTGTGGAAACAACATTCGTACAAAACTTTCGAATGCAACAAACTTTACCTACCGGGCAAAACAAACAAATATAGACAAGGCCTGGGCAGAGTTCGTGGAGTTCCGCAAGCGGTGCAGTTTGTTAGGTAGCACACGTATGTGTTGATTTTTAGTGCTGGGTGTTTGTCCCGCACTGGAAAATCAGCGCGAACGGCACCATGCACAGTGCCAGAGGGCTCTGTTTCCTTCTGCCGCTCAAGTAGATTTTCTACTGGAGTGGCAGCTTCCTCAACGCAAACGGATGGTTTCTCAACGCGAGCGGTCACAACCATCTGTGACCGCCCACATTGAGAAATCTCGCTGGGAGGTGGTCTAGTGTTGGATTTTCCTAGCTCGCCAACTTGACGTTGGCGAGCACGAGCAGGGAAAAAAATCAGCGGAACTCCGCGTGCTCTGCCGAGTGTGGAAAACTCCGCGAACGGAGCGCAGTTCACCGCCCAGGCCTAACAGAGACCATTATTATTTACTCGAACAGTCCAGGTCTGGTGTCAAACTCCTAGGCTACAAAGTATTGGTAGTGCCAAGATGGAGTGGAATTAGGTGTAGCGATGGCTTCATAGCTGGGTTTGGACAAAGCGGGAAGGTGGCTTACCGTCTGCAGAATCTTGGGGTGGCTTCGTCCTCGCACTATCCAACGCTGTGCTTTGTCCTTCATTAACTTCACAACTATCAGTACTGGTGTCTCACCTCTTTGACTCAAGGTGGGTTGGCGAATTAGCTTTGTCCATAAAAGATATGTAATAGAACTTGCCACAGTACATTGTAGGTGATCAGGGTGCCTCTTTGGCACGCTGACAATATGATCCCTTTTACTTGTGTCACTGTCCAGGGTTCTGGTGGTTTGAACTTGCTGCCTGTCATTTTGTATCTTACCAACATGAGATCATCAACTTTTATGTTCTTGCCCTTGGCTCTTTTTCTGCAGCTCACCCGTCTATTCGTTTCTTTCTTCCTCTCCTTGATGCCTGTTGTGTCTGGGATGTCAGGGGTCTACGCTGGGTGACACAGGCTGGCATTGAGGTTCTTCCAAACAGTAAGTTAGCGGATGGAGATTTTGTGAGGGTGTGCAGTGTTGATATTCCCTGAGAAGTTGGTATATTTCGCACTCTAGACTGTCTTTTCCTAATTCTGACATTTGAACTGCCTTGTTAAGTGTGTGCATAATCTTTTGGACTCTCCATTAACTTGAGGCCATTGCTGAGTTATCTTTCAATGCTTCATGTTCATTGACTTGAGAAAACAACTGAATTGTTGGTTTTCAAAGGTGTCTCATTGGCAGTGCGTATTTACTGTGGATACCTGTGTATTGCAAAGATATATGACATCGTCTGCAGCTGTGAACAGCACAAACTTAAGTACAGGATACTTGCTGTAGTCATCTACAGTGACCAAAAGATGTTGTCTGTCAGACACGTTTACTAAGTCCTTTCTGAATTAGAGCCATGGAGCATCAGGTGACTCCTCCGAGATGATGGTAGCCAGAGGTTGGGCCCCAGTCGCTTGACATAACAAACAGGAAGCAACAACTCTTTCTACCTGAGAGTAGATTTCAGGGAACCACGCTTTTTAGCAGATCCTAATTTTAGTATTTGCAATTCCCTGATGTCTGCATGTGCCAAAATAAAGAATTAGAACTTTGGGTAGGAACAATCATCTTCAACTTTAGAGCAGCCCACCATTGGCCAGCAACAACCCATGTCGCACTAGGTGAAGGTGTCCTTTTTACATACCTGTCAATTCACAAATTATGCGACCGTGTGAGGAGGGGGTGGGGCCTTGAAGGAGGTGGGGCCTCATGCCAAGAGCTACCTAAGAGGCACACTGCCCCTCACCAAGCCACCCCACCCCTGCCCCAGAAAAATAAAAACGAGGGGTCATTGAGGCTGTCGCCGATGTCCTGGGGTGTTTTCACACCTCCCATTGGACATCGGTTGATTACTGCCCCTGAAAATTAGCTGAAAATCCACTTTTTACAGTGGTTTTCAGTTTTTTTTCCCTGCCAACGTGTGCTTTTGGCTCCTCGCCAGGTGACTGTATGAAGGGAGCTGAAATTGTGTGACACACTGTAGCGCCGTGTGAGTTGGCAGGTATGTTTTTGGAATGGTGGTCATGAGTGATCTCCAACCGTTAGTGGTCTTGGCTTGCTCAACTAGTCCTAGACATTTGTCCTTTGTGGTGACAGTTATTATTCTTTTTTATGTTATCGAGCTGGGCATTGACTCGTCAACAACCCAACAAACGTATTCTTCAGTTTTCCTCAGCTTGTTTTGCTTCATCTCTGATGAAGTTTCTTGGGTTTCAAGATAGCTAGTCTGCTGGGGATCTTGGAGGTGGAGGATCTATTTCTTGAAGCAAGGTAGTGGTTTTGACACAGTTCCTTTGAATAAGGGAATAAGTGGTTTGTGATTAGTGTCTACTCAGAATTGGTTGCTATACAGCTATACGTGAAAATGACAACACCACCCACAGTATAGCAATTGCATCCTTTTTGACATGGGAGTACCTCTGATCTCTTTCTGTCAGAGCTCTGCTGGCATAGGCTACTGGCCCCAACTGATCCTTTTTCTGCAGCTGTAGCAGGACTGCACACAGTCCAATTGGCCTGGCATCGACAAGAAGTTCTGTGGGCAGGGCTGGGTCATAGTACCTCATGGTCATACATCTGGATAGGGCTTCTTTGGTGTTCTAGGCGGGCCTCTCGATTGAACGCCCAGACCAACAGGGTCTCTGCTTTTAGAAGGTCTCACAATAGCTTTGAAATGGTGATCAGATTGGGGATGATGTGTCCGCAAAGCATGAACAATCCCTAGGAAACTCCTTATTTCTGTCACATTCTTGGAAGCAACTGCTGTTTTGATGTCTTGCACTTTCTTCATCTTTAGAGCTACCCTGTCGGCTGTGAAACTGTATCCAAATAATTCAATCTCTGTCTTTAGGATCTCACACATTCCCCTTTGCACTTGGTCAGTCTGCTCTCTTTGGTCCTGGTTAGGAGGGCTCTTAGACAGCAGTTGTGTTCCTCTATGGTGGTAGCATGAAGGAGGAAGTCTTCACTCACATTGAGCACATGAAGGCACACTGCCAGTACTTCTCGGATGCACTGCTAGAGTATCTTGCTGCACTTGGGATTCCAAAGTTGAGGCATTGGCAGCTTCCGTGCCCAACATGCATAGCAAATGTAGTGATGTATCATGGCACTCTGTGGAGTTTTAGTTGGTGATATCCTGATTGGAGATCAGTTTTGGAAAAACACTTGGCTTCAATGACTTCAACCACAATATCATACACAGTTGGGGGTTATGCCGCGTTTTCTTTTTATGGCTTTGTCGGAAAGGCTGGGCTCACCTGAGGCAGTTACGAAGAACTGAGCTTTGAAAGAGCTGGTGTTATATGATATCTTGGTGCGAAATTGTCTGTGATTCCTAATCGCTTTCAGCTACCATGAGCATACGTATTGGAGGTTGTGTTCCTGACGGTGGGTTGATGTTGTAGCGGTTCATAGTCTTGTCTTGCCATGATGCACACAGTGGCAGTGTCGATGATGCAACTGATTTTGGAGCCTTAAATGTTGAGCTGACAGCATGTTTGTGAGTGACACTTTTGCTTACTACCGGTTTTGACTGCTCAAATGAGATGGAAACATTCCTCTTCATACTCAGATCTACTGCCTGTGTCTTCAGAAGAGTTACTCTCAAGATTGATAGATGAAATATGGGAAAACCAGGTTTTTATACATGCCCCCCACCCCCCTCGGGGACCGTAGTTACTCTCTAGCGTAGTTAATGTACACATGAGATGAAAACACACCAAGGAGGTGAGCGAATTTACACTTGATATCTTCTTATGTACAACAAATATTATTATCCAAATTGTAAATGGAGCTTCATTAGTCAGTCACAGGACAAGACAAATTGTGACAATAAGTTCTTCCACATTAATTAATACAAAATCCCAACTATAAAGTCCTCACAGCTCACACATGTTTTGCTGACTACCCACTTTTTCAAGGCCTGACTCATATCCAAACTCAAATTAAAAAAATATATACATAATCTTAGAGCCGGTGTTCACTCCAAATTTCTATAAATGCTCCTAACCCTCAGGATTAGATTCAAGATGCCTCATGACTTTTTTCTGTGGTCAGTTATGTGGGTGTCTGGAGTTCCTGCTGTTGCTGGAAGATTGTCAGACTTTGGCAAAATAATTAGATTCGTCACATTCCAATCCGGTATTTCCTTGTGCTGTGCATGGGCTGATTTGGTGGGATGGTTTCCACTGCACCAGCAGGGCCAGGGAGTTCAGCTTCCATCAATCTGGGGATCAGAGAGGCTTTTGTGTGCAACTCACGCTTCGGACAATTCATGCTATATAACAAGTGCAAGCAATGCTGTCAGTGGTGCCTTGTCTTACCCCAAGACTTCCTTCCTAAGCTGGTTCGAGTGGCACCCCTAAATAATATGTGCTCTGATTTCTTCTATGATGTTTATGAATCCACAGAGGTTTGTGGGTTCTCGAAAGTGGACAAAAAAGATGTTGTTCAGTTCTTTTTGGCCTTGTTTAGTGTGGCATAGTTTGTGTTAGCTTGAAAGCTAACCTCTGAATTGAGTGCAGCAAGCGCAGCATTATAGCCATTGGCCAGACCTGTGTAAGAGAGGATAAAAAACTTTTTGTCAGCCTCATCACCAGTGAAATGGAGCAGCTGAGCATGTTTTGCAGTAGGATCAGTTTATTTTATCGCTCAGCAGCAGAGGAGGGAGCAGAGAGCATATCAAATGATTGTGACTTTGCACCAATGCTGGCCAGCATGGCTGTGGCCAGATACCTGAGTTGATGTGCTGATATACCTTCAATCAGTCACATCCAGGATCTGATTTTGAATTAAGTTGGATTTTGGCTCTCTGCTAAATTCTAGCAGTGAGGTGTTAGGAATGTTGCCGGTGCCGTGAATAACTGTAAATTGGCTGCAGCAATGCAAACATTTGTTGCTGTACCTCTGTCATAGTGTGTGAGTATTCAAAAGACAATATGACAACCACCAAGTACATGCTAGCTGTGACCAAGGTATGATTTCAGACCAGGCCAGTAGATCCTGGTGCACAGATGCGTTGGCCCTGCTTTATGCTCATCTCCCGGTTGTTGTGCTGCGCAGCAATTCAAATGCATACAGGTCTGTTTGTTTATGCAGCTGTTCGCATCTTTATTTATTCCCTTTGCTGACATGTGCGGGGGAGAGACCACTGCTGTGATGAACTCAGGAGTCACCTTACCCCACTCCACTAATTGGGTGGGTCTGTAGATACAACAGTTAACCATGTCCCGCTGTCGCCCTGCACCCACATTGCCAAAGCCCACCACCGGCCGCCCGCCAGAGTACGAGTTTTCTCATTGTGAGGAGGGCAGTCCTTGGAGGTCTCACAGCGGTGCCTTTGAAAAAGGAACTGCAATGGGAGTGCCAAAGCCCGTTCCTGCATGGCATGGACTCTGCAGTCCATGCCATGCAGGAAAGGGGGTGCATGCACACAGGGTGGCACAACATGTGCCCCCATGCATGCATCCACATGGCCTGAGGGACCAGGGGGCCCTACCCTCACCACCAGCTTTTTCATGGCGGGCTCACCACCATGAAAAGGCTGGCAGTGAGGAAACTTGTGATGTGCTTGGCGGAGCCACTAAGGCACCGCCAGCATATTACTGACTCACACCGGTGGTTACAGCGGGCCTGCAGCGGTCCTACCCCCAAACTCAAAATAGGGTGGTCAGACTGCTGGTGTGGCGGTAGCCGGCACTCCACCGCGCCACTGTGGGTTTGGCGGTCCTATGTACCACCAAACTCGTAATCCCCCCCTCAAACTTAAACCTTTATTATGGTATGGAACTCCTACGGGGGTCCACATAATCTACAACATTAAATTAACATCAGTACATAGTTCATATATACATTCGTAGGTAAAAACAGCATAGGATCTCTAAACCATTTCTTCAATCACACATCTATTCCAAAATATGAAGAATACATAATACTTATAAGATACATATTCCAACACTTCATATTTAAACATTATCCAAAGGCACGTACAACATACAATGTGCAAAATACAAGAAAAATTCAGAACAGTCCTATAAAAAGCGTTAAAAATAACAACACACATTTAACAATTTCCAAAATAAAATTATCACAATACCATAATAATCACTAATATTCCTAATAAATATTCAAAAAAGTTTTAAAAAAATTTATAAATCCTATTACAATCCATTTCATTTGGGGGGGACAGAATAAATGAGTGGACCTCCAAAGTGGACTGGATGCTAAATTTAATAAACATAGGTTTTAAAAAGTAGAGTCTAGCATTTTATAATAACGGACACACAAACAACACGATTCAAATCCTGTATTTGTAACTGGCACAACTCACAGCTTCTATCTTTTTTCGGGATTTTATCCCAAATACCTGTGATTACTCATAAAGGCAACAAATCCAATCTCAGCAAAAGAATATGGCTACGGCTTATTCATCAGAGGACACCACCTGATTGCGTGGCTTAGGCTGACTTAAGGCAATAGCTCTGGCTGAGCTGATATTGGACACAGAGCCCTTTATGAGCATCTTCAAAGCAAGCTTTGACATAAAGGAGTCAATTTTCAAACTAAGCCCAAACACTTCATTAGCTTGCTCAAAGGACCTAAAAAAAGCAGACGCTCTTTCAACATAGAAAAAATTTCAAATAGAAAATATTTCAATATCCTCAAACATTACTAGCTGTAAGATGTATAATGGATCTCTGTGTTTGCTGAATGGGCATCAAGATGGCAAGAATGGACATTTCTGGTTGTACATGCAGAGCTGAGAATAGAAGTAATTGTAGAGTTGCAGAAACTCTGGGGGATATTTACAACTGAAGTGGCGGAGTGAGGCGTTAGCGGTCATGGCTTAACGCCTCACTCCGCCACTTCAGAAACGCAAGGCTGCACCATATTTACGTGAATATGGTGCAGCCTTGCATTTCCCCCTGCGCTGGCACTACACTTAGCAGTGTAGCGCCAGCGCAGGCACCCTTGCACCATAGTACAAGGGTGTCTGCATGCAGGGGAAATATTGTTTATGTACAGGAAGGTCCCCCTTCCCGTACATAAACAATCATTAAATGCCATTTTGTCACTTCTATGTGTGCTGCTTAAAGATTGTTTATGTGCAGGAAGGGGGACCTTCCGGCACATAAACAATCCAAGGCTTTTTGCTTTTTCCATGTGTGCTGCACAAGGTAGCACATATGGAAAAAGCAAAAACGAGGAGAAATAAAGAATTTCTCCTCGTTTCGCCAACTTAAGACCAGGTATTGCCTGGTCTTAATTTTGGCACTGCCTCCTATTTACGCTTCCCTTGTAAATAGGGGTAGCGTCAAAATCAATGGGTGTTGCGGTGGAACGCCCACCGCAACACCCACTGCCCACCCCTTTCACACTAAGTATAGCTTGAAAGGGCACCTTATTTACAAGGCAGCGTTAAGCCACGTTAATTGGTTTAATGCTGCCATGTAAATAAGGCAAGGCCCCTATCGCCATCACAACTTCACTGAAAGTGACGTTATGATGGATATAGGGGCTTGTAAATATGCCCCTCTGTTTCTTAAACAATATGCAGCAGCCTTTCTCAATGTACAATATAAGATTTATAAATACCTACGCAGGAAGAGAAGCATTTTATAAATGTGATTTTGTGAAAGCAGTTTACCTTATGCATCTTTGCAGTAAAGTGTTTAACAGACATTTTTGATTTTGGCATGAAATTCAGGGAGTGTGAGAGTCTGTATTAAGACATGTGAAATCAAAATATTCCTCTTAACTTTTTCCTATGCATGGTTCAAATAAATGTGCGCATCACACTACTATGGTGGTCTCATCTTTCTAATAACGTGTTTTCCCCAAGATTTCAGTGGGGTTATCCAGGACCTCTGCAATAAGGTGCCATTGGGTGGTCTGAAATCATGTCTGTAAAAGTAAACAGAAAAAGTGTGCTTATTGAATTTACCAAGTCCATCTTAGTGGTAACTATGAATCTGCCTTCCAGAGAAAGAGGAATGTTTTTAAACCTTACTGGCGAATGGTTTCAAATGTTGACAAGGAGGAGAAAATGCTACCAAGTGAATGGACAATCTAACCTAGGGAGGGGTGGCTAAGCAATAGACACTGGCACTAAATTCATGAAGAACTGACTTTAATTGTAGTGGCATAGATCCATTCTTTCAGCAGAAAATATATGAGTTTGTTGGCGATCTCTCACTGGTGAATGAAAGAAACATGCCTTAAACAATTGGCAGCCACGAATCCTCATTGTCTAATTTAAAGGAAGGACTCTCTTAAATTCTGTTCTTCTTTGGTAATCTTTATCTTACTTTCCCAGCTGAAGTCTGGTTTCTGTCGGTTCATACCAAGATAACAGCCAGGCCAATTATTTTGGGGCTCCAGAGGCAAGTGGAAAAATCTTATAACAGGGATTGCCTGTGTCCCTGGATCCACAGGAACCAGATACTACTGCATGTTCACTGGATCGCCAAATATGTCCTTTGTAAACATTTTGTTTTAGAGGGGATTGAGATTGAACAGTCAAGGCATGACCTTGAAGGTTAGATGTGGTGTTGGAAACTCAGATACAGTAAGCATTTAAATAAATGTAGTTTGCCCGAGTCAGTTCTATTATTTTTGTAAAAGAATATGTATTTTAGTCTCTTAGGTTTGATAGATTTGTTGGAGTGTAACAGCTAGCAGTTAAATACAATACAACCATGTGGCGGGTATATTATTCATTAGCATACAACCAGTTTGTTAGACAATCCTCCAGAAAGCTGAAGCCTGGGAGGCATTTGTACAGTTAGATTTCTAGTTAGCTGAGGAACTATGTGCTGATATGGCTACAAAGTTCAGCATGCTCTGCAGGAGTCATGTATAGTTATGATGGAGCGCGATGGTGTTCTGTAATTTGTAGGGGTGCATCATAACCACGGAGAGTCCGCACCCGTAAATACTCTTATGTTGTATTAACATTTGACCATTAGAAAGTGTTCAGTAATAACATGTGAAAGTGTAAATGGTAGGAAAGGTGTCGTGCCATGTAAAGAGACAACGTAGCATTCATGCTATAATATTGTAATCCATAGTATTTGATGTCATTTCCCTAACGAAATTGTTTATATGTGATGTGATGTGTATGATTTAAACGTGCACTATATTAAAGTTGCACATAGACGTGACTAAATTGCATTTAACGTGTAGGATTTCATAAGTTGCTCGCAGTTAACATGAATTTGATGTGCTTCTGTAGTGTAATGAGGTATAAAGGCCTAAATGAAATGTTCGCTTATGTGTGTATTTGAAAGGCCTATGTGTTTCACTCTTATGTTGGCCGATTTCTGTAGGCCTGAAATTTATTTTCCCTGGGGGCTCGGGAGTAGGGTTTTAGGAAATTTCATGTGCACGTTGAATTTGTTCTGTTCTTACATTTCTATTGCAGGTGGAGAAAGTCGTCTTTGTTAGTTAGAATAACGTCTTTTGTTTAGGAGAAGTTAGGCTCGGGAGGATGCGATACATTTTGGTGAGGAGAGCTGATAATTGGGAGCCGGTGTTCTTTCTCACTGAGGGAGGCCTGGGAATCAAGGTCATCGAGCTGGGAGCACTGACACTGCGTGGAAAATCACCTATGGGAAGTGTCCAGCGAGATGAGGTGATCTGTGGGCGTGTTCTATGTCTTTGTGTTTTGTATTAGGGATAGTGTCCCGGGGTGGAGACAGGAGAAGGGGTGAGGAAATCGAAGGAGAGAGAAGGAGCGTCTTAGAACGAGCTCTGTAGCTTTTGGCTACTTGACTCATACAGCGTGAGTGTACTTCTTAGGAAGTCTTCACGCGCTGACACCTTTTTTCCTGATTTTGTCTGGAAAATGCTAAGTAGGGATGTCACGATAGTGGTAGTGTAGGGATAGACTACTGCTTTTTATTCATACTCCGCAGATGAAGACCGAACTTGACGTGGGGGCAATCATTGCCTGCATTCTGCTTCTGGAGATTGTCATTCTGTTTATGATTCATCGTATAAAGTTAGCCTTTAGGTTTGGATTTGTATTAGTTCCCATGTATTTTTACAACCTCGTAATGAGGTGCTTGTACATCCAGTTGTTTTTGGCTTTGTAATGGGTAGGTTTCAGCCCTCTGTCATCATACAGAGGACAGATTCTCCCACCATAGCATCCTGTTGTACGTGGGCTTCTCTAATTCCCCCACATCCTCTGTCCTTATTGTATTTTTCAACCCACAAACACAACATACAATAGTTTTCCCTATTGCGTGCTAACATAGGAATAGAAACAACATGCCTGTTCTCTCGTCCTTGGTATTGAGAACATAGCTGATTCCAGAGGGACCTATCATGCCAGTGATGGGAAATGGCCCTAAATCAGCAGGCGATCTAGCCAACTCAACCTTTTGTCCAGTCCTCAGGCTTGTAATACAGCATGCAATTCACCATTGGCAAAATTATATGGTACCAGGTTATCGTGGCCTAAATGTTGTCTGACAAAAATGTTGGACCTAATTAACGTTTACAAAAATACTGCTCCATTGGTGTTAATAAAGAAAATCTACACTCAATGGAGCTAGATTTTTATAAATGTTTAGGCCGCAATATTTATGTCAGATGATATTTTTATTATGGATATACTGGCATACATACCTAGCAATCTGCTGGCCACAATTGGCCTTGTGACATGAATCTTTGCAAGGTATTTCCATTACTCTAGGGTGTATTGGAGGTTTAATATTTATGAACATTTTATTTTATGCCTAATGTAAGAGTGAAGCCAAAACTTAAGCTAAATGGCGCGTTACGGTGTTCCATCAAGGGCAGTGGTGAATCTCGTGGTCATCGACTGTCATCTACTCCCATTAGGGAAATATAATAAAATGATTTATAAAGGAAAATTCGATTTAGAGTCTATGCCCATATCCTCATTGACCCTCTTTCAACAGTTTCACATAATGGCAATTAAAGGAACCGAGGCCGCAAGCCAGGACCATGTGTTCAAAGGCCAGTTGGCATTTCCACTAAACCACATTTTGGTGAATTCTCTCCCAAGGATAATATCCAATAGGTATTGACTTCTAGCCCTGTATCCTTATCACACATTTGCTTCCGTAGTTTAACCCAGGTTTAAGCACAATCCCAACATAATCAGCAAAGAGTGGCAGAAGAATAAGTTCCTGTCCCTGCCCATGCCCCTGAATGACTACCTTGGTAGGCAGATCTTCCATCGGGGTAAGTCATTCCCTGATTTTCACCTTTTTCCCTCATGCTAGGCTTATGATACTTCACGGTGGATTTTCAAGTAATTTTCCTTTCCTTCAAATGTCTCTAGCACACAGGTCCTCTTCCTCCTTCCTTCTTACCCCCTTGATGCTTTATCTCGCTATTCTCTGTCCCCTGCTACACTTTGCTCTATCTTCTCTGCAGCTTCCAAGCCAGACATGCCAGGCTTCTAAAAACAGTTTGAAGCCTCCCTCCAACTCTCAACTTGCCAACCCACATGAATGCTCATTAATGCTACGACAAAGACACAAGGAGCTACAGAGCAGATGTAATGGGTCAGCATGTGAAGTTCACCCACTAAATGGTTTTAAGATTTCTTGACAGGGAGAACCTTATATGCATACACCCAACATGATTCCTTCTAGACTGTGTCTGCCTCTTTTCCCATGCAATGACCAGCAGTGCCTACCACTTCTTTTAGGCTTTTAACCTTAGCCACTTTTCTTGGAGCTCTCCAAACGGCAGGCACTGATACTGATATTGGGATGGAAATGTTTCTTTGCATGGATAAAGAGATTGTGCACCCAGGCCATGAGTTCCCCAGGTCTTTGCGACGTAGATATTTTTTTATTTTTGCCTTCTGCGCACACAATCATGCATGTATGCCAAGGGCTCCAGGTGACACGGAATGCTGCACACAACTGGGCTCTGTGGTCTAGGAGGACACATCATGTGCACCCCCCTTCTCTGAGCATGACTTCCGTCAGCTCATCAGTCTGTAAGGCACTGACAGTGGTAGCTGCAATTGTTTTTGTCTGCTTGACAGGCCTTTTTGTCTGCTTCCTGTACCAGGGGAGTTGCTTATAGGTTTCTCCTGTTTAAATTCTCTGTCAGCCCTGTGCAACAGGGAGATGGATGGCACTTGTATGTTTAAACCTTTGTATGTGCCGTAAGATAGGCAAAGAATGTGTGTACTGTGCTTGAGTGTTGTAAACCATGAGTTAATTTTAGATCACCCCTGTGCGAGTGGCATACAAGGTGGAGGTTGAAGAGACCCTGCCAGGCAACAATGTCAGTTGCATGGATCCCCCAAAGCATTCCTATGGTCTTTCATTGTGGACCAGACTCTAGGTTTTGGAGAATAAGAGCAAAAATGTCCCTTTGAAAGGTATGGATTGCTCCTGCTTCTGTCCTCCTCCATTGTTTCCACAAAATGTTACTGCTAACCAAGTGGACCAGCCTTGCCCTCTTTTGTTCCTTTGATTTTGATTTCCTATGGCATGGAGATCCCAGCTCCACCCCTCCTTCTTGCTGGCATTAGAAAACAAATACTAGCATTTCACCAGTATGGCAGGAATATGAAAAAGACAGGAACTGCCTGAAACTGATCCCTGAGCTGGACCCATCAATACACAAACTCTGTCTGCAATCTTGCTATAAACCGCCAGTCATTGTGCAAGGACTTCTCATTGACCAGTCGCAACTGTCCCACAGCAGTGGAGACCAAGAAAGACATCTGCACTTTGGGATTGGGGTTGCTGGCTGCCAACTCTTTTTTGCAAGGTCCTGAAACAGGAACTTTGAAGTTCTGCATCCTGATAGGAAGTCTGCATTGAATTACCTTGAAGGAAGGAGCTCACTGACTGCTGGAGAGGGGTACTGAGCATATATCTTACTCACAAGTCACTATTGGGCAAATACCCCAGCTACCTAATCTCTAAACTAAAGCTTTACTGTCAAGCTAGACGTCCCAGGTAAAGTGATAAAGCTTTGCTCGCTGTCCCACGTATCAGAAAGTCTAGGTTGGGAGGAAGGTCTTTTCCCTACTTAGCCCCTCTGTATTGGAACATGTTACCTTACCACATGTGCGCATGCGCTGACCACTTGAAATTCAGGAAACTGCTCAAGACAGAATTGTTTTGATCTGGTGTTTCCTTTGCCTGTTATCTTTCTGTGCGCTGAGATACACCCCTCGGGGTGATTTGTGCGCTATATAAATTAAGTCAACATAATTAACATATCTTCAGGAAGTAAATGCAGCCTAGAAGAGGAAGTTCTTGAGGAGCTATGAAGGATGTACTGGCTTGTTGTAGCCCAGGAAAGGATCTGTACTGACAGTGTGGTGAGATCTTGTAATGTGACCCTGCTCCCTGCTCCCTTCTCCTGTAAGCCCAGAAGCAAGGCATCTTGAACCCTGTAACTGTACGCGCAGGAGCTCACTTCACTTCATTCCCACCTTCATCAGTCCATTGAGAGTGACAGAAAGTGACCAGAGATGGCTGGAGTGATTTGAAAAGCGAATTTCCACAAAAAAGCACCAGTTAGAGGTCGCCATTCAAAAATTTTCCAATTGCTATTGGTGCTTTCAGTATCGGAAACAAAAATGCCTTTGATGGCTTTCTGCTGACAATGACCGCAACCACGCTCAGCAGCTTCTCCTCTTCAAAGATCACTACTATGACTGAAGGGAGCTCTTCATTTGTTTGGGTGGTGGGCTAGACTCTTGGGCTTCAGAAATACTCAAAAATGACTCCTCCTTGTTTCTGGAGAGTGCAGGGTCAGAATCAAGAAATATGCTGCTGCTCATCCTTAAGCGCCTGCAAGTGTGTCCATTAACAGGAGCTGTTCCAAAACCTCAGCAACTGAACACCACACAAGAGATTCCATGTTTGCATTACTGAACGTATAGTGTGCTAGTGAGCTTGCGAAAGCTACTGCAACAGTAAAATGCATTGGAGCAGCTAGAACATTAACATTAGACCAAATCAGATTTTACCAGTCTAAAGATAGTAGCAACCAGCAATTGGGGAAGTCAAAGGAGATTGTGCTCAACTGACCTTTGGTTAATATAATGTTGTTCTCCTCCTAATGTTAATTGTGTATAATAATTCTGCTCTTTACTTTTGATATGTAGTATTTAGTTGTGATCTGTGATTAAAAAACGTCTTCTTTTAAAGTAAAGGCATTGTGTTATAACCTCCTGTTTTGTTGCAATGCATCCTCTCCATAGATTCTCTATTCCTTGCTGTTCAGCCAGTGTGATGATGTCATGGAATGTTGATGAGTGCCTGTGCCTGTATGAGTGAGCTGGGGAGAGTGGGCTGAGCAGTAAGGATGCTGCTCCTGGTGGGGGTATTTATATATAACTTGTCTGTTTGAGCGGGGTGAGGTGGCTGAAGGTGATCCTGTTGCTGGCTGTGAAGACTGGGTCGAGTGTGTGTCTGGTGTTGTGGGTCAGGACTTGTACGAGCTGTGTGAGTCCCATGTTGTTGAGGCTCTCTTGGACGGCGGTGGCGTTCTGGCCTGTTGGGTCATCGAGATGAATGTTGAGATCGTCAAGCAGTAAGAAATCATTGGATCTGATGGTGATAGGAGTGATAAAGTTGATGAGAAGGTTACTGAAGTTGGTGCGAGGTACTGGTGGTCGATAAGCGAGGGTGCTTGAGATGGTCATGGAGTAGCTGATATATAGTTGGAAGTGCATGTGTTCCATGAGCGCAGTGGGTTTGTCCGTTGCAGTTGTGCAGGTGATGGTGTCTTTGTAGATGATTGCAAGTACTCCTCTGGGTTTGTGGTGCCTGTCCCAGAGGACGATCTTGTAGCCAGGAGGGATGTACTCAGCGATGACTAGAGTGGATGACAGGTTGAGCCAGGTTTCGGTGAGAAAGAGGATGTACGGGGAGTGTGTGTCGATGAGGTCACAGACCTTGGTGGCATGTTTGCAGAGAGATCTGGTATTGAGAAGCATGCAGGCGATGTGGGGGTGAGGTGTTTGCAGAGGGTGGAGTATAAGTGATGCTGCAAGAGAAGTGGCAGTGAGCGCATGAGAAGGGTTCTACCGTGTGAAGCATTGTGGAGCAGGAGCAGTAGTCGTGTCAGCATCCGGTGTTGAGTACTTGTAAGTCGGATAAATGTGTAGCGGTGGAGGTTTGATGGACTAGGGTCCATGCCACTGGGCCCGCTCCAGGTGATCCAGCGGGTTACTAGCAACACACATTCATACACAAAATACTCACTTGGGCCCATACATTCACACTACGCTAGCAATTTCCGCTGGTGGGTCAGTTGTTACTCTTTATCAGAATCCCTGCTACCAATTACCTTTCATTGAAGAGTAATGACTTACCGATGGACCCTTTGATAATTGGGAAGTTTAAAATGAGTGACGTTCTATACAATTTCATAAAATCTGAAATAATCACTGAGTCAAGAAGTTTTAAAATATTTATCTAAAGTTTTAGCAGAGTAAAATACAGAACCACATGATACTTAGATCGCATATCAAGGGTAAAGTACAAGAATTAATTATTCATCAATGACAGTCCCTTAGGAAATGAGAAGATAGAGACAGCAGCGCAACTAAAGGTTGCATATATTTACCTAAAGTGCGAGAACCAAACCCCTTGGCCAAGGAGTTGGACAGATAGGACCCTGGAAGGATGAAGAGCAAAGACCTCCTCCCGGATCAGGACAGGACCGGTGACCTCTCTATCTACGACACCTGCGTCGTTCCCCTCTCTGGTGCTTCGCTTCTCCTCGATTCTCCCGTGACTTCTAATGGACTCCGCCGCCCCCTCCTCAAGACCTCTCTGGACAGCGGTTCAGTCTGCAATCGATCAGCCTCTCTGCTCCTTCTGCTATGCTTAAGCTTGGATTTCCTCCTGCATCATCTTCTGCATCTGCCCTGAACTACTAATTAGCTAATTCTATATCTATTATACCCTCCTACGCCCATGTACCTCCCCTTAATGTTGCTAACTTATGGGGCCACTACTTCTGATTGGACAGGGACAGGGGGTTGATCCTCACACCATATTCTTTTAATGCTTTTTCTTAAAGCCCATTGTTTTAGAATACCGCCCCTTAAATTTAATACATTTGCTTTATTTCCCACCCGTTTCATGACAAAGTTTGTGCCTTTTTCATGTACAATGTTGCAAATTTAAGGACATTCATGAATATGACAAGATTGGCCATCAGGTCACGGCCTTGGACGACGTCCAGGTTGACTTCATCCTTTCCGCTCTGGGCAATCTTTCATGGAGCATGCGCAGAACCCACGTCATTTGAGTTTTCAGTTCACCAACCCAGGCCCAATATTTACGAACTATTAAAGTCAAAGAAGAAAATATTAGAATCACAAATAAAATGTTTCACTGTATACCCACTTTGTCTATTCTATTCCCATTTACTTATAAACTTATCCCCGCATTAATAGCGTTAATATATTACAATTTACACAAAACATAAGAGCAAGCTGTAGCATGTGAGAACATATAGCAGCCATTTTAAATCACACTGCGCAGAAGCGAGAATTTTCCCACCAAGCAAAGAAAGACGTCACACCACGTGATATGGTTGAGACATGCGCAGTAAAGTTCCCGCGCAAAAGCGGCCATTTTAGAATAGACAAGCGTTACTTGTTAGTAAAAACACATAAGCAAGCTTCCTTCTAATTGTGTTTGTGTGTGCAATGGTTAGTATTAACAATACAACTTAATACATTAATACTTTAAGAGGATTGCATCCGAGCAAGTCTCATTTGTGAGTCCTTGCTCCATCAATCCCCTCTCTGATGGCGTTTCTGAGCCATCAAAAAAAACTACCCACAATCAGATGCCAACCTTTAGCATATTATAGTTTCATTTTCATTTTTACACTTTCTATTTTTCACATCTCCTTTCAGTTTCTTGTATAATTCACTTCTTAAATCTTCTAGTTCAATTTCATCAAACTTTCTCTTTTTGCCTTTTTCTGTCACCTTATACACTCCATTCTTTCTACAACATTTGCACCATATTATTATTACAAATACTATTATTGCTAATCCTGCTAAGGGTACTAATATTTGACCTATTAGTCCTCTCCCTACATTAGCAAACCAGGTACCAATTGACCTAATACTACTGGTCAATCTTTCCCATACACTATCAACTTCCAGTGGTTTTAGTTCCTTCTCAAGTTTTGTTATATTCTGTATATATGTCCCAATTTCTGCACTTTTATCAGGTATGTAAGTGCAACAGTGCTTTGTCTTCAATAATTTACAGTTTCCGCCCTCTTTTGCCAAAATAATGTCAAGAGCAAGTCGATTTTGCATAACCATAGATCTAATCGCAACCATTTCTGCATTAATCATTAGAAATCCTCCAGCAGTGTCAGTTGATAAACGATCAACCACTGTAGATAATTTACATATTTTCCTTGAGTTCAGAATTATTCCCACTGAAGGTATCAATGCACCAAATATATCACCTAAAATTTCTGAAAAACTAGCTCTTTTTCTACGTGTTAATTCACTATTATTTTCATTGCTGCCAGTGTTTCTTTTTACGTGGTATATTTTTGGAAATACTATTCCAAAATAACAACTTCCATACCACCGTGCAGGAAGCCTAAAGTAAGCCTTATTCCCACATACATAATAGATTCCAGGGAAAACTGAATCTGTTCCTCCCTTAAGTCCCCAACCTCCAATAATTAAAAAATTGTGTTCACATTCACTGGTACCGATGAAAATATTGTTATACTCAGTCTTTAACCTATGTAGACAGATTTTCCCTGATTTTACAAAATCTAGAGCCATAGCAGCTTGAGCCTTTCCAGGTGTGTAACTACCTTCTTTCTCAGCCCAAGGTGGCAAATGAGCCTTATGCTCAGAAGCCTTCTTTTGGAAATCTTGTCTTCTACTTTCTACTAAATTCAAAAATATCTTCTCTTCTTCTCGTAATGAACATGTTAGATTGCTTCTATGTGCATGTGTTATATCTATGGATTTCATTGTTAAGAAAAATTCTCCCATAAACTGTGCATCTTTGCTACTAAGCACTGGATTAATATTCTTTCGAACTGGAACCTCAGAAAATATCACATCTATATTTGAATAATAATACTGAAGTCGCCCTGTTCTATAAAATAAACTAGTCAATACACTACATGATATGCCATACGTTAGTGGCAAGTGATGATACGTTAACCCTTCTGCTACTGATTCTGGTAATTTCATACAGACGTAACAATTACTAACTTCCATAGTATCTACATATTGAAATAATAACCTTGTGAAAACATTTAAACTAGTGTCGTTATCTGTTACTTCATGATGTAATTCTGGTTCGTCTTCTGCCTTTAGTTCTACTCTATTGCTTTTCACGTTATCTGCTCTTTTCTTAGTTTCGTTATTAATCTTTCTATCTATTATCATAAGATAAGGAATTGCTACGATCACAACTAACCACACTATAAGCATCACTACCAGGTTGCATATGCATATAGCACAACATCTTTTACAACCCTTCTGCTTTGGTCTCCCAGTAACTCTATCGTCAGGCATTTTGACAAGGAAGATTTCTCTTCTTATCGTTTTCTTCAAGTTTTTTCAAGTTTTCAAGGTGGTTCTATTTCTTTTTCATAAGTCAGTTCTGCACTGGTTCCTTCGTCACCACTTTCACTTGATTCTGAGCTTTCGAAATCCTCAAGAATAATATAAGTCCAATCAGGACCTTTAAATTTGTTATTTACAAGTCTCAGCCTTTTACTTCTTCGTTTTCCACTTTTGTTTTCTTGTCCCGTTTGGCTTGTTACTTCGTTCACTTGATCTGGATCTTCACTTCTGGTTGTTATGTGGTATTTTACTCTTTTGATGACGCTAGGCCAATGATCACCTTTTCTTGTTTTCTCTGTTTGTACTGTCTCTTTATTTCTTTCTTCAAAAATTCTTTTGTTTTCTAGTTGTGGCACAATTTTGTTTTCTTTTATTTCAGTTTCTTTTACTTGTTCTTTTTCAGGTCTGATTGTTTTCTCTTCAGTTGTTCCACTGTGACTTTCTAGTAACTGATCTTGTTCTTTATTTACATTTTCATTCTCGAAATTCTCAAGATTTTCTTCTTCTGTGTATTCTTCTTGATCTAACTGGTTCTGATCAGGGCTTATTGGACTTTGAACTTCTACAGCCTGACCGGATTCTTCTAAATCTGTCTGTCCCTGCTCAAAGTCTGCTTGTTCTTCTTTAATTTGAGCCCAGTTTCCTCTCCCTATCTGTTCCTGCTCAGGTTCTTGAATTTGTTCTTTTCCTTCTTCCTGAGCTGCTTCTTCTTCACCTGTCTGATCTTCTTCAATTTCTTCTAGATTTACTTGACTTTTTGTTCTGTAGTAGATCTCAGGTATTTCTACCACTGGTACCCAGTCCTGACTTGTGCTCGGTTGTTCTTCGTCAGCTTCCTCTGAATCTCGCACCTGGGATTCTTCAGCTGGGCAACCTTCAGCTTCCTCAGTTATCGATGCTGTCTGAGGATTTTCTTCTTCAGGGTCTGGTACTCTTTTGGTGTGGCTTACATGAATCCAATTAGGAAATCCTGCACACTTCACTGCTGTGTTTGTAGTCAGTATGACTTGAGATGGTTCGCCCCACCTGGATGATAGACACGTTTTTCTTGTGTGATTCTTCACTACCACCCAGTCTCCGGGACTCAGATCATGTTCTTGTTCAGGCTGTCTGGAAACTGCGTCTTCTCCAACCTGATGAGAGACAGAACGCACTAAGTCAGCCAGTCCTTTGCAATAATCCAGAACCATATCATCAGATATATTCAGCAGTTTATTCGTGGGAACATGTGCTTGTCTCATTGCTCTTCCCATTATTATCTCATGCGGACTCAATCCGGTGTTTCTATCAGGAATGCTTCGGAGTCCCATTAAGACAAGAGGCAATGCGTCTGGCCACTCTAATGATGTTGAAGCACACATTTTTCCCAGTCTGGATTTTATTGTGCCATTCATTTGTTCCACCACTCCAGAAGCTTCTGGGCGATATGCACAGTGTAACTTTTGTTCAATATGGAATGCTTCACACAGTATTTGAACCACTTCACTGTTAAAGTGTTTTCCTCTATCTGATTCCAAAGTTACTGGAAAACCAAATCTAGGTACTAATTTGCGTAGTAACAGCTTTGCAACTGTAAGACTATCATTCCTTCTGGTAGGGTATGCCTCCACCCACTTGGAAAATAGACATACTATGACTAGTACATATTTCAGCCCTCTACATGGTGGTAACTGAATGAAATCAAGTTGCAGTCTCATGAATGGACCCTCTGCCTTTCCAATTTTTCCAAACCCAATTACTGTTTTTCTTCCTGGGTTATGCATTTGGCAAGTTAAACATCTCTGGCAAAGACTCTCTGCGACTGCCCTAAACTTTGGATTGAACCAATTTTGTCTAAAGAGCCTGATCATTGCATCTCTCCCTACATGTGTGTCTCCATGATACATCCTAGCCATTTGTGAAAGCAGACAATCAGGCATGACTGGTCTGCCATCAGCACAAATCCATACATCATCTTCTGCTTTTTGAGTACATCCTGTTTTAATCCATATACTCTTTTCACTCTCATCAGCATCATCTTGCAGTCTTTTTACATCATTCCATGTTTCGGGAGGTGCAAACAGCATTATTTGGCAGCTGATTCCCATTCTTTCCACCCTCTTGTTTACTGCTAATCTGTTTTTAGCACAATGTTGTGCCACAAGATCTGCATATCTGTTGCCGACTACCACCCAGTCATCTCCTGACTGATGTGCAGCACATTTCACCACAGCCAATTCTTTTGGTGATTGTATTGCTTCTAGTAGTTCTTTTACGAACTGTCCATTTTTAATGGGGGATCCTGAAGAAGTCATGAAATCCCTCTGCATCCATAATTGGCCAAAATCATGCACAACCCCGTAACCATATTGGCTATCAGTGAATATGGTTACCTTTTGGTAGCTCCCAATTTTGCAAGCTTTTATTAAAGCAATCAATTTGGCTATTTGTGCAGATTTTACTCCTGGTAAATAGGATGCTTCGACTATTCCAGTTAGTTCACACACTGCATACGCTGCAGTTATTTTTCCATCTTCATGCCTTTGGCATGAGCCATCAACGAACAGCTCCCTGTCTGGCTCCCTGAGAGGTAGTTCTTGAATGTCAGAACGCGGTTTTGTGCACAATTCTGTAACTTGTAAACAATCATGCTCTACTTCGTCATTTTTAACTTCCTCATGATATGGGTCTGGTAGTAAGGTAGCTGGATTTACTAAAGTGCACCTTACAATGGTCACATTTTCAGCACCCAATATTATTCTTTCATACTTAGTCAGCCGACTAGGGGTAAGATGCTGAGTTCGTGTTCTTGTCGGCAAAATCACAACCGCATGTGGGACGAACACTTTTACAGGGTGTCCCATTACAATTGACTCACTTTGTTCAATGCTCAAACAAGTAGCAGCTACTGCTTTTTAGCAGCCAGGCAACGCAGCTGCCACTGGGTCCAATGTAGCAGAAAAATATGCTATAGGACGTCTGGTCAAACCATGTCTTTGGGTTAGGACTGAAAGTGCACAATTTTCTCTTTCATGGCAAAATAATGCAAATTTTCTCTTATAATCAGGCATGCCTAGGGCAGGTGCTGCACACAAAGCATTTCTTAATTTCACAAAAGCTCTTGCACTCTCGTCATCCCATTCAACTGGGTCTTTCGCCTTCTTTTTCGTCATCTGAATCAGGGGTTTTGCTAGTAGAGAAAATCCTAATATCCATTGTCTACAGTACCCTACTATACCAAGGAACAATCTTACTTCTCGTTGAGAGACAGGCATCTGCATTTTCTTTATTAGTCTTATCCTTTCCTCTGTTATTCTCCTTCTGCCCCTCTCAATTTGGTGTCCTAGGTATTTTACTGCTGTAGTACAAAACTGTAATTTTTCAGGTGAAACTTTATGCCCTTCTTCAGCTAAATGATTTAATAGTGCAATAGTGTCCATAACACAGTCCTCTCTGGTGTTAGATGCCACTAGCAAGTCGTCTATATACTGCACTAAAACTGAGCTTCCTGGCATTACTAGTTTCTCTAGGCACTTTTTCAATATTTGATTGAAGATGGAAGGACTTTCCGTGTACCCCTGAGGAACACGATTCCATACATATACCTTGTTCTCAAATTTAAATGAAAATAGATACTTGCTATCTGGATGCAATGGTATGGAAAAAAATGCTTGGCATAAATCGATCACAGTAAACCATCCTGCACTCCAAGGAATCTGGTATAGGATCACTGCAGGATTTGGTACTATAGGACAACAAGGTTCCACTATCTTATTTATTTTTCGCAAATCCTGAACGATCCTATATTTTCCACTAGGTTTCTTTAGACCCATGATTGGTGAGTTACAAGGGCTACTCATTACTTCCTTTAATATGTCTTGTTTTACCATTCTGACAATTTCTTCAATGACTCCTGCTTTTACCTCTGCACTCATTTTGTACTGCCGGGTGTTTGGGAATATCGCACCTTCTTTTACAGTAATCTTCACTGGGTCTATTTTGGCCATAAGTCCTACTTCCTTTCCCGTGAAATCCCATACCATGGAATTCACTGTAGTTTCTAATTCTTCTGGTAATTCGTCTTTTGTTATCAAAGAAAACATCTCATCTACTTCTGTACCTTGCTTTGCAATCACAAACTTATATACATGGTCTTCATCTGGGGTCTGAATTGCCACACCATCCGGTGTGCAGAAAATTGTACAATTCATTTTGCACAGCAAATCCCTGCCCAATAAATTTACTGGACTAGAATCACACACTACAAATTGATGCATTTCTCTAAAGTTTCCAATTTTTACTTCCATTGGTTCGGTAAGAGGTGTTCTAATCTTCTGATTAGCCACTCCCACAACTTGGATAGCTTCTCCAGAGAGAGGAAGGTCTGGGATGTCTGCTGTTCTCACAGTAGACCTAGTAGCACCAGTGTCCAAGAGAAAAGTAATATCATTACCTTTCACATTCCCTTCTACATATGGACCTGACTGATCTACCGGTAAGGATGCACCAAGTACGCACTCCTTCTTCCCCTCTCCCAGGCACCGTCATAGATTATAGGGACTAAAATCGTCCTGTAAATGAAATTGTGATGTTACATAATCATTCTTACCACTTCCTCCTTGATATCCGATGTCTGTACCGTGCTTTGCTCAGCTTACATTACCCTGTATAGGTGCAGGTGGCAACTGACTCTGAGGATTTACACCCTGCTGTGAGTCATTCTGCGTCTGTGGATTTAAATTTTGATTTGGGCCATTATTATTCCAAATCTTTTTACATTCATCCTTCCAATGCCCCAATTTTCCACACTCGTGACAAGGAAACTTCTTTTTAGCCTCTTCCCTGCTCATTCGTCCTCTCACTTTTCCTCCATTCCCAGTGTCACCATTCGTTCCAGAATCTTTTCCTTGATTATCATTTGGATTGTCTAAATGTATTCCCTGTCTCTCAGCCATCTTCACCTGAGCCCACATCACCTTCTCTTGCAATTTCTTGTGTCTATCCTCAATGTCATCTCCACAATATTTCGCATATTTCAAAATTTCGTCAATGGGTTTTCCCTGCCAGCACAACATGTGCTGCTTAATCAACTGACAAATCTCTGGCTTCAGTCCGTAAACAAATCTGTAAACAAACTGACTCATGTTTTTATCTCCAATGTCCTCAAATCCACTATACTGCTTAAATACCTGCAATAAACGCTCATAATAGGCATGTACCGATTCACTGGCTTCCTGGGTAGTTCTGTCTATCTTCACCCAATCTGTTTCCTTTGGTGGAATTTTCCCCTTCAAATATGTTATCACCTGCTGATACTTTTTCATTACATCATTAGATGGGGCACCTGTCTTTGGATCTCTAGTATAATCCTCACTAGGCCAATCAATTGTGATTTTGCAATCTGTCCACAAATCTGCAGGTACCACTATGTCAAACAAACCATCTAAGTCTTTCAATAACACCTTTGACACTTTCACAAACCTCTCAACCTGTTTGTACCATTCAATTGGCTTTTCTCGCAATTTTGGAAAATCATTCGTAAATGATAAAATATCCTGTCTGCTCCATGGGACATGTACATATCCCCCTCCTGGAACTTCTCTCATTGGATACATTTGATCTCCTTTCCCTGCTTCCTTCATTAAATATTCTGAAGTGGTTTTGCTATATCGTGCTTTTTCCTTTTTCTTTGTCCATCTGGCTTTCCATTTATCTAACTCTCCCCATTTCTGCAAAACTGTCATTAATTCTTTTACTTGTAATTTCCTTCCTGAGACATTCATATTCTCTAAATCTTTGTCTGAAAAATCTGCTCTATAGGGTTTTTGCAATACTTTTGATTTCCCTATTTCAATTCCCATCTGTTGAGCTAAATCTGATAATTTCTCATGAAATATTTTTGCATTTCTTGTGATGCTTCTGCATACGAACAATAATTCTTCTTCATTGTAGGTATTTAGGCGATCTACTCCTACATTACCTGCTATCATTTCTTCTAATTCCACTTTTAATTTGTAAATGTCCATGATCTTTGGGGGTGAACTCTGTTTTTCTGATCCTTGTGCCCACTTTTCTAAATCTTCAGGTGTAACTACTGTGGCACTTTTTGTTCCTGATGAAGTGATTATGTTTACATCTTTGGAGCAACCAGGTGTTACTCTTCTGGGAGTACTATTTACTGAATCTCGAATGGGCAAGTCCTTAATGAAATTATAGACTCGCAATCACTAAAGTGATCCTCAACCATTACTACTGCTTCGGGTTTAGGAACATTCACAGGTGTAGGTACAACTAGAGGTTTAGGATAAATTGTCTTGTCACCATATAAAGGAACTACTGGACCAATCGTTACAGGTATGGTCAATGAATCAGGGTGAACACTTAATTGCGTTACTTTTTTAATTAATTCTGCTCGGTATCTATCGCTTCCTTTTCTTTATCGTGAAGCACTCTATTAACTGGTGAATCATGTAATACTTCAGGTACCAAAGGGGTTCTTAACAAGGGTGCACTTGGGGTGCATCCACATGTCCCTTCTTGATATGGTGGTGGATTCTTTAATATATCTTCCATAAATTCATCTTCGGAATCTCCGAATCTAGCCAAATGTTTGGTCTTTTCTGTGCATTTATTCCCTAATGATTCTTCTGCCATTAATATCGGATACAGTCCCTCTGTAAGCATTGCTCGTCTCCACTGTTTCATCTGACCGTCCCTTGACTCGTTTTGGTATCTGGGAAAAAATCCCCGATAACCCCTATTACTTCTGCATCGGTCTCGTTCAAATGCCTCGGTTTCCCACTCTTCTAAGGCTTCATATTGAGTTAGTCTAGGTCTGGGTTCTAGGTCATTCATTCTCAATCTTAAATTTTGAAGAATCCTCCCATTAAAAGTACCATTCTCGGGAAAAGCTAATATTCCATCACTTTTGGTATATTCCATCCAATTTTCTATCCATACACAAGTATGATAGCCTCTCTCCATCATCATAAATGATGCGGGCGTTTTAGCTGGTGGAATGATAATTCCTTCTCTAGTCTTGATTGGTTTGTCCTTTTTAAAATAATTCTTAATCTTTTGTAGGAATGACATTTTTCTCTTTTCTCCGTACATTCTATCTAGTCTTCGGTGTACGAAATTATATTCTGCAAAACCTAGGAATCTCCTATCCGGACGAGTTCCTATTAAAGTCGGATCACGTTTAAACATACAATTTCCACTATCCACTAATATTTCTGCTTTCTGTGGCAACTACCAATCAGATTTCAGCTAACTTCTTATTCCGAACTAATCCTAGTGCGGCCTTTCAGTGACGTCTTTTCTGATGACCCCTCCTTTACAATCTGCTCTTTTCTGTCCTACGCTGTTTCGACCAATCCCAGCGTGACACTTGTGACGTCAGTACTACTCCTGACTACTGACCCCTCCTTTACAAGAGTCTTTCTACGCCCGCTGTTTCAACCAATCCCAGCGCGGCGTTTTGTGACGTCAGCTTCCTCTCCGGTAGCTGACCCTCCCTTTACAAAATTCGTACGCAAACTTTAAAAATTTTCTATACTTCTTTTAAATTTCAGTAACAACATAAAACATTCGCTATCGTGCCAGTTTCGCTAATTTGAAAAGATAGATTCTCTCGCTTCTAGTAAAACTCTTCCGTTTACTAATCATACACTACGAGTAAAACACTTCCGTCTACTCTTCACGCAAGCTTAGAAATACCTGTTACTCCTTCAATGTTACCCTTTCTAGGTGATATAACATCAAACTTTCACTAGCATATTCCCTTGCTATTACTCACATACATAGAGTCCCTAACAAGTACTGATAGCCCTACTTAACTTTTCAGTACTATTTCTGCCTGACAGATAACCTCACTGCAGTATGGCTTCCTCTTACCAACCGCTTCTCAATTTTCCCCGGGGATTTCTAGACAACATAAAACAAACTTTAAACGAAAAGCGGATGTTAGTTCATAAAATTAAATTCTCATTACCCAATTAACAAAGTACAACCATAACCGTCCTCTGCTTACCAGAAAACTGATCCAGCGGGTTACTAGCAACAAACATTCATACACAAAATACTCACTTGGGCCCATACATTCACACTACGCTAGCAATTTCCGCTTGTGGGTCAGTTGTTACTCTTTATCAGAATCCCTGCTACCAATTACCTTTCATTGAAGAGTAATGACTTACCGATGGACCCTTTGATAATTGGGAAGTTTAAAATGAGTGACGTTCTATACAATTTCATAAAATCTGAAATAATCACTGAGTCAAGTTTTAAAATATTTATCTAAAGTTTTAGCAGAGTAAAATACAGAACCACATGATACTTAGATCGCATATCAAGGGTAAAGTACAAGAATTAATTATTCATCAATGACAGTCCCTTAGGAAATGAGAAGATAGAGACAGCAGGGCAACTAAAGGTTGCATATATTTACCTAAAGTGCGAGAACCAAACCCCTTGGCCAAGGAGTTGGACAGATAGGACCCTGGAAGGATGAAGAGCAAAGACCTCCTCCCGGATCAGGACAGGACCGGTGACCTCTCTATCTACGACGCCTGCGTCGTTCCCTCTCTGGTGCTTCGCTTCTCCTCGATTCTCCCGTGACTTCTAATGGACTCCGCCGCCCCCTCCTCAAGACCTCTCTGGACAGCGGTTCAGTCTGCAATCGATCAGCCTCTCTGCTCCTTCTGCTATGCTTAAGCTTGGATTTCCTCCTGCATCATCTTCTGCATCTGCCCTGAACTACTAATTAGCTAATTCTATATCTATTATACCCTCCTACCCCCATGTACCTCCCCTTAATGTTGCTAAGTTATGGGGCCACTACTTCTGATTGGACAGGGGGTTGATCCTCACACCATATTCTTTTAATGCTTTTTCTTAAAGCCCATTGTTTTAGAATACCGCCCCTTAAATTTAATACATTTGCTTTATTTCCCACCCGTCTCATGACAAAGTTTGTGCCTTTTTAATGTACAATGTTGCAAATTTAAGGACATTCATGAATATGACAATATTGGCCATCAGGTCACGGCCTTGGACGATGTCCAGGTTGACTTCATCCTTTCCGCTCTGGGCAATCTTTCATGGAGCATGCGCAGAACCCACGTCATTCGAGTTTTCAGTTCACCAACCCCAGGCCCAATATTTACGAACTATTAAAGTCAAAGAAGAAAATATTAGAATCACAAATAAAAGGTTTCACTGTATACCCACTTTGTCTATTCTATTCCCATTTACTTATAAACTTATCCCCGCATTAATAGCGTTAATATATTACAATTTACACAAAACATAAGAGCAAGCTGTAGCATGTGAGAACATATAGCAGCCATTTTAAATCACACTACGCAGAAGCGAGAATTTTCCCACCAAGCAAAGAAAGACGTCACACCACGTGATATGGTTGAGACATGCGCAGTAAAGTTCCCGCGCAAAAGCGGCCATTTTAGAATAGACAAGCGTTACTTGTTAGTAAAAACACATAAGCAAGCTTCCTTCTAATTGTGTTTGTGTGTGCAATGGTTAGTATTAACAATACAACTTAATACATTAATACTTTAAGAGGATTGCATCCGAGCAAGTCTCATTTGTGAGTCCTTGCTCCATCACAGGCACAAACGGGCGTGGATGGACGCAGACAGGCACAGATGGGCTTGCATTTGGCACACCTTTGATGCGTGAAGGCACGCCAGCGGCGTGAGCGTGCAGAGAGCGTCATTACGTTGGACCTAGAGGGAGAAGGGATGCAGCAGAAACAGGTAAGGAGATGGGGGAGAAGGGAGGTGGTAAAAGAGCTGGAGAGGGGAGGCGAGGTGAGTCCCTGGAGAGAGTAGAGATTTGGGGGAGAGAAAGCAGAAAAAAAGCAGTCAGTAGAAACGGGTCAAGGCAACAAAACGAGCACAAATAGGGCACAAAAAGACGAGAAAAAACACAAAAAGAAGGCACAAATACTGGATAAAGCAGCAAAAAGCTAAAGCAACAAAGACAATGCACAGGTCAAAGACAAGAAAGAGGATAAAAATGGGCACAAAAGACTGGGCAGAGCAAACAAAATGGGCACAAATGCCAAAGCACAAAGGACAAACAGGCACAAAAGACAAACAAGCACAAAAGACAAACGGGCACAAAAGACAAATGGGCACAAAGCCAAGCACAATAGACAATGCATAGGCCAAATCAAGAATGTGAAGGAGTGAGTGCGCGCAGATGGAGAGGGAGAGAGGAGGAGCTCAGCGAGGCAGGGCCTTAAGGCAAACAGCCGTGTCTTACGTGGCCTGAGACTGGTCGGAGGACCAGTCCAAGGCAAGTGGAAGCTGGGGCCTAGGAGCTGTAGGCCTACCCTGACTGCTACAGTGTGACCTGCTACAATAAACTTTTTGACAGTTAATAACTCCCTTTTAAATATTAGTAAGTTATGCCTCTGTAAACCTAGTAGCCTACAGCGTTGCATGCATGGTATTTAAAAGTGGGGCATGTAAAAAATTAATACTACCATGTCCCTACAGTGACAAGGCCCTAAAAGCTATTTTCACTGTAGCACACCTAGCTGTCCTATGTGGGAAACCAGAGTACAGATTAAAATACTAATAGTACATCTCAGGAATGGGACCAGTTAGAAAAATAATTAAACAACTATTTTTGATAGTTATTAAAAATCCAATTAAATTGTGAAGTTGGGGTTTTAATAAATGTTAAGGAAAAGTAACTTTTGGAAACCTACCCTTTTGCCAGAAAGCTAATTAGCATAAGCATGTGCCAGCTCTCAGCCTGTGCCCAGCCTTGAATATGTGTGAAAAAGTTGTGAAATGCTTCCAGAATCAAACAATAGGCTGACATGAAGGAGCAGAGACAATTCCTCTGACCTCCACAAAATATACACAGTGGCTGCTGTAGATATCTTTTTTGACACTACTGTGTCAAATCCTGCTTGAGAGGCCTATTGAGCCACTTGTAAAGGGAGCAAACAGAATGCCAAGACAAATTTGTGGATCTCCTGTCTGGTTGCTGAAGGACCCTGCTTTGGTCCTACCAAACTTCTGTCTCTGGGTGTGTTGTGGGTACAGTGTCTGCCTCAACTGGGATGTTAGTGTGAGATGTGGGAGGACACTATGAGTACTATAATACACTTCCGATTTACACCCCCAGCCCTCATAGCCTAAGCTGAGTGTGGCCAAAGACTTTTACCATCTTGGATTTGCCCTAACACGTTGCATTTTGGGCCTGTTTGCAGCACGGCTAACAGAAACTACTAAAAAAGAGGGCAGAGTTGACCCTGGGAACTTTCAACCTCTGAGGTCCTGGGGGGTTTAGAAGGGTACTCCTGTGGTAGATTGGGGCGTAAAAGACTAAAGACCTGATTTAGAGTTCGACAGGAGGGTTAATCCATCACAAACTTGACGGATATCCCGTCCGCCCTACTACAAGTGCATTATAACCAATGGCACATGTTATACAGCGGACAAGATATCCATCACGTTTGCAGCGGAGTAACCTGTCTCCAGATGCTAAATCAGGCTCTAAGTCAGAAGACAAAATCTTTGACTGGGACTAACTTGCTTGGTGGAACCGACCCACACTCCATTGTGGTGAACCTCAAATTGTGCCTAGGTCCCAGTCTAACACAACCATCGGCAATCATTGAGGCTTGTGCTTTTTGGCACTATTTCTATTTAAAACTTTAAAAATTCATATCTACGGTTCCCCTTATTGGATTTTGGTGTCGTTTTTATAAAATGTCACTCTATCTAATTCGGTTCTGGATTTTTATTGATTTGCATTTTGATTTTATTACTGTTTTGAGACTGCATAACTACATTACACATTGCTATAAGGTAAACTGGTTTCCTCTGTGCCATAGGTACTAGACAGTAGAACTCAGGTCACTTTAGTGACTTTGAGGGTTCAACCTTTCATGGATTGTGATTATTCTATGAGGTGGGTAGTCACACACCCAAATAATTATCCAATTTCTTACACGTCCTCTTTGATCAAGTTCTAAAATTGCTCCCGAAGATCAAATCAGTAGTCAAATAGCCTTTTTTCACATATTCTTATTAAAACGCATTTGTTCTCCCATCCTTCCTAATATGTGCCTCCTTGAGGATGGCGCATTGGTGAATTCTCACCTAGATTAGACAAACTCTTTGTATGCAGGGCTCACTGAAACCTGCTCCCAGATACGTCAGACCTTTCAGAATATGGACAATTCCAGCTGTTGAGGCTGGTTAAAAGGGGTCACTTGTCTGTGGTGAAATGTTTGCTGCACTGGATGCCAGGGACAGCTGAGGTTGAGTTCGCCCTCCAAGATGATCTTCTTCTCTACTTCACAGATGATCATCTGCTATCAGTCCTCCAGAACCCTACAGTCCTCCACTCTGAAAACTCACTGTGCATTTAAAAGTGAAGCACTAAATATCAGTGGAAAGACTATTCTACTAATCCCAATCGTGCAATTGTCTGACAGCAAAGCTTCACAGTGATGCCAGCCGTCAGAGATTTAATAGGTTGCCTTTCCTGTTAATCAAGTCATGCAGCTAAGAGATAGACATGCATGTGATCAGTGATAAGCGACAATTCATCTTGACTAAGCGCTATACAAGTGTTTTCACTAATTCACTTGCACCTTAAGTGTAAAGGTTTGGGGAACTCCTGCAGTTTGGTCCCACATGTCAGATTTTGCTGCCTTGAACATGACATAGTTTGATGTCAAGGGCAACAAATCTGAGAATATTTTTGTTAAGTATTTGTTGATACCTTGAGCCTAGCAGGGTGGCTGATTTTGGATCGATCTGTTTGTAATTGTGTGGCTTGCTGGATACCCTTGCTCTAGAAAGAGATTACAAGGGCATGTGTATGTTCAGTGTAAAGCCAACAAGCATGCTTTACTGTGTATTAATTGTGGTGAAAAGTACAGATCTCTCTTTTTGTATAGTGAATGATTTGACAACGCCAGATTACTTAATCTTTTTATTTGTTAAAACCATTATGTTTTCCAAATAGCACATATAAGGCCATTGCTGGTTTTTACGATTAGAGTCTGCTTGTACACCAAGTGTTACTGTTGTTTATTGCTGTGTTCTAACGGGCATATTTACAAAGATTTAACACCGCCGTATCGTAATTTTTTTGATGCTATGTGGCTTTTTTTATCGCCATATTTACAAAGGGTTGCAAATACCCTTTAGCGACATTTTCACACAGTTAGCGCCAATTTTTAACAACGGCAATTTGGTTAGCGTGACTTACCAAAAATGATATGCAAGGTAGGCGTTCCCACAGTAAAACACCCGCAATACACACAACACCATATGTACAAGGATTACCTTGTACAACGCTAAAAATGAAAAACTGCCGCTAAGTCCAATTAGCTGTAGTTTTTTACTGCTAGGAATTATCTGGTCTTAAAAATGATGCTAACACACTTGTATAAAAGTAGAACAGACTCAAATCATCCTTGGCAAGCAGCAGTCATATCTCATTTAAGGCTCAAGAGGGGGTCCATTGTCCGCCTCCTGAACCAGATTGCGCCATGGCTGCAGCCCACATCCCATCTCTGCACCAAAATCCCTCCGCAGACCAAGCTACTCGCTGTCATCCACATGCTGGCGTCAGGAACTTTTGAAACCACCACCGCCAGAGTGGCAGGAGTATGCTAGGCATTCTTTTTCAGATTCCTCCCCACTGTCCTGGATGCCATCATAAGCCTCACGCCACAGTACCTCTATTTCCCCAACACTGTGCAAGAACAATATGACAACAAGCAAGGCTTTTATGCCATTGGTGGATTCCCGCATGTATTGGGGGAAATGGACTGCACCCATGTGCAACCTGTGCCTCCTGCAGAAACTGTACACATGTACCGCACCAGAAAGCACACCTATTTCATGAATGTGCAGGCAATTGTGGACCATCTGGGCTTATTCATAAATGAACTTGCAAAGTACCCTGGCAGTGTGCACGACTCCTACATCTTCCGCCAATCTGCCATCAATCAGCATTTTCAGGATGGGACCTATGGGAATGGCCTGCTTGTTGGTAAGTGCAACCCAAACACACGACAGACCACAAGGCACTCAATCATGTTGGAAAACATTGTCAAATAGGTCATGTTTTGAAGCCACTGTGCATACATTGTTGCTGCGGCACCATTTCTCTTCAAGCATATAAGACAAAAGTACAACATATAATAAATATGTTGCACATGTTGACCCTTACTAAGTCAGTGTGGTCCACATTACCCAGTCTAATGGGATGAGGGACTGTCATCTATCATGATGCTATGGTGATGCACATGCCCATTTCATGTCTACCTGGTAATGTGGATATGTCTGCATAACATTGCAAGGACTAATAAGTATGAAGTAAGGGAGGCCACTTCAAAGGACATCACATATTTTGCAAATGTCAATATTGTATACCATGGACAATGTGCTACCCCTTCTCAGTCAAGAATAATGTAGACTACAACATGATCACACACATCCAATGTACAGGGGCCATGTGACAGTGTGCAAGTGGTGTGCCTCCCTAGGGAATCACAAAAGAGGATACATAAGCATAGGGCTCATTCTCATCTACAATATGATTAGGACTAGTAATCTGTAGCACATATGGTAAGAGGGAGAACCACAGATATCATGACAATGCTTTTGGAATCTGTAATACTAAACCTAACATTATGTCCAGGTAACAAGATAACACATGTGCACAATGGTACAATGCTGGCTGCTCGTTTTGCCAAAAACACCTTAATGTCATGAATTGAACACAGAACAACATGGATGTTGTGTATGTCAAAGAAAAGCACATACTACCACTTTGCTTTGGATGCAGGTTAGATCAGCCTTTTCAACACTCATTGATGTAGAGTTACAGAAAAACAACATGAGGACCCATGTGCACACTCACATAACAATACATTGTAATGAACAGGTACAAATAGACATTGAGAAAGCAAGGCATTCCCTGTGTGAACTCTGTGTCCCACAAGTCTTTCCCATTGGCAAGAGGAGAGAAACAATAACACACTTCTGTGAGATTGCAAATCATGGACATACATCAATACTACAATAGTTTGTCTTAACAATGCAGCATCACATCACAAATCAAAGACACACATCACATCCAATGAGCACAACATGTAAAGAATTGTGGTGACTGAATCACCACGGCTCTCATCCAAGGGCCCAGGCTGTGCAGCAAGGTGACCCCTCTTGCACACACCACATCCCCTATGACAGTTAACAACATTTTCAAGGGCATATCGTGAGTGTCTTGGAGGAAATCTGCACTGCTACTGCCAGCATATACACACGATGAATGGATACCAATTACTGGCAAAGCTATGGCCTACACTGTCCCCAAGGTGTCTTGCATTGTAGTGCATGCAGTCTACTTGTCCAAATGTTCTGTTCAACCTCACAACACATCTACTAACTCCTGTATAGTGTCCCTACAGTGGACACTGTGCACCACCATGTGTAGATAAACATGTCACAGGGTCACATATATCCACTTTCATGTCCATGCCTGACATATCGAAACATGTAGATGCACTAAAAATTATAACAAAAATGTGTGCCAGAAGGAAGAAACTCCAACAACTACTGCTATGTGTCATGTAATTGTAAGGATGAGGATTCACATTTTGGAGTGGTACCCATATATCCACACAATCAAAGCTTGTTAGACAATTGCCTAGGAAATCTTAAAGTACACATTGTCATTGGAGAGTAATCAAATCCTACAAGGCATTGCCACCTAGCTGTATCTCAAGAAATGGATGTATCACAGGGAACAACGCATTTGGCTGTGTAGTAATGTGTAAGCTATTAACAATTGACACTTGTATGTATTTGATAATGTTTCCGGGCATGCACATGACCGTGTGCAAGGTGAATGTAGAAAGCTGGACACAGGATACAATGGTGACTAATGTACTTCTCACCAACATCATGATTGCTGACTAATGTAACACCTTTTTCCTTTTTTCAGCTGACCACGGGTATGCACTGATGCCATGGGTGATGACACCGCTCAAGAATCCAGAAACCCATGCACAGATGGCCTACATTCTAGCTCTTGGCTCCACCAGGTCTATTGTGGAGGGGACATTTGGAGTCCTTAATTCCTGTTTCCGCTGTCTGGATGTATCTGGGGGTCGATTGTTATACTCCCCACCCCTGGTCTGCAAGATCATCCTTGTATATTGCATCCGCCACAACATATGTGTCCAGACAAATGTACCATTGCCAGAGGACAATGTAGATCCAGAAAATCCAGATGATGGAGAGGAAGAAGAAGAGGAGCCTAGGCAACCTGCAAGTACACCAGCAGCAACAAAGCGGAGGGATGCCATCATCTCCAATTTCTTATCAAACTAACATATTACATAATTCATAAATTCAAAATGTTGTATATTGATAAGTGTGAGTATGTATATAAATAAACATTCACAACACTAACATCTTGTGAGCATTTTAATCATATTTGCACATTACACTTCTGGCATACTGTTTTTGAAACACTCATGGCTGTCGCACAGACCAATCATCTAGCAGAGTACATGATACTAACTATAACATAACCTGGTACTAGTAAATTTGTAGTGCATGCCAACTACAAAATGCAGATGGGACACCATTGGTTACTACTATGATCTTGGTTTGTTGTACCCTATGCAGCACCAGCGCCATCATTGAGTGGAATTTTTGAGTCCAGAAATCCTGCTTCGGGTGCATAGATTATCTGGGGGCAGACTGCTGTACTCACAGCCAATGGTGTGTAAAATCATCTTGCTGTGCTGCAACTTACATTAGATATGTGTGAGGACAAATGTGCCATGGCTACATGATAATGGTGAGCAGGATTAGCCGGAAGATGGGGAGGATGAAGAAATATAGGATAATGTGGCCAGACCATCTGTTGCAGCAATACAGTGGAGGGACAACATCATTCACCAATTCTTCACATAAAGTCCAATTGCAGATGATACTTCCACTAAACCTCACACATGTGTCACTGTAAATATATTTTGTTAAATGCTTTGAAATACAAATACTGTGTATGACTTATCATTCCGCACTATACTAACCTTCAATTGCCCTACAACACTCATAGCAAACACAGATACATAGGTTATCCATGTGATGACTGAGAAAGCAACAGCGTTCACTAATGTGTACCTAGCCCAAATAGGATAACAATGCAATGATGATCAATGTGTGGATGTCCTATGGCCACCACCATGATGTGCAATGGCACTCAAATGTGATAACTGGCTCACTTACTGTGTGTGTCACTCCACAACAATTCTGATGCATGTCATATGAGTAGAGTGCGTCAGGGATACCAACAAGCATGGCCAATACAGGCAAGGTGACAAACAATGACTTTTTACACCCTCATAGGCAAACACAATGTGGTCAGAACTATCCAAAAGCAAATGATACCACAATGAAGAGACATCAACTAGCTCAAACATGCAACACAACCATTGTAAACATTGATAGGTTAAAGGATGTAATCCAGTTACTTGTTAGCACTACACCTGTCAACATATCTATATATTTACCTGCATAGTTAAACACAAGTGAGAGCATGCACTCCTAGGAAATAGTCATGTCACAAAGTATCGTGTGTCACCTGTAATCTGCACAACACACATAAACACACAACTATCATATGGGTGTCACAACATCCTATGCTGCCATCTCCCCACACATCCATACACATATGAGCCCAAAAGCACAGTGGTACATAAGCAACTCTTGCCACAACATGCAGGACACAAATCTACATATTACCCTATGTAAAAGGACATGTCAAATCTGTGGATACTACCTAGGGCCATATTTAGCAGGGTATACCACCACCAGACCGTCACTTTTAGTGATGTTCTGGTGGCGATCTTCCTTTCTCCTGGTTTACAAAGTGGTGTTAAGCCACTTAACGTGGCTGAATGCTGCATTGAAATTTAGGCACATGTACATGCTCCACTTAGCGTGAAAGGGACGTGCAATGGGTGTTGCAGAGGTGTTCCACTGCAGCACACATAGCTTCATGATGCTGCCCCAGATTTTACAAGTCTGAGGCTGCGCCAAAATGTTTAATGCCTATGAAATAAGGCTTAAGAATGGCGATACAAAGATAATTCATTGCATTTTCCTCATAGTTTGCTCTTTCATTGTGTGATGCATGCTCCAGCACACATTGAAACAGCAAATTGCCTTTCAGAATTGTATGGGGGAATCTACGAAGAAATGTTTGAGAGCGGTGTAAAGCCAAATTTGGTAACACTGTGCTCTGTCTTGTCTTAACACACAGGGATGAGACATATGTACTATATTTATGGTGCACCCCTGTGCATACCCTTGCACTGGCACAAAAAATTCTGGACAGTGCCAGCACAGACATGCGTGTGCCATGTAGCAAGGCTGACTGCGCTGCAGGATTGATTTTTTTATTGCATGAAGGGACACCTTCCAGCACAAAAACAATCTTGAAAGAAAAATCACCTTATCCATGTGTGCTGCAGAATACAGCACACATGGAAAGAGCAGAAACGCAGGAGAACTTAATACATTACTCCTCTTTTTGCCTGTCTAACGTTGCCTTCTCAGAAGCATAAAATTTGGCACAGCCCCAGACGTGTAAATCTGGGGCAGCGTCAAAAACTATGGATGTTGCGGTGGGACGTCCAACCCAACACCAATTTCCCGCCCCTTTGCTGTAGTGGACTGCAGTGGTAAGGGTCATATGAGTAAGGTGGTGGTAATCCACGTTAAGTGGCACTGCACCACCTTGTAAATATGGGGATGGCTTCAATACCACTGCAGCATAAACAGAAGTGACGCTCCTGTGGCGTTTGTGCCTTGTATATATGCCCCGAAATCTTTGGCACATGTAGTAAATGCTTGGCTGTCACATTTGTGTGTGTCTCCACCCCATGATAGTGGTACACACCTTACTAGAATTGGGTAAGTACTTGGCACATATATAGGGACACAATACAGCACATTGAATACGTATAACTGGTAAAATTGCATGCATTGCCAATCAATCATTGTGATGTATGGCACAGCATGAATCTGTGAAGGTTTTCATGTTGAAAGCCTAGTCAAATTTTAAACCTATGACATCTGACCAAGGTAAGCAACATACACAACAGATATCACATGCCATAGCCATAGACTGTTGCCAGGCATGCAACAGCTACAAAAATTGTACAATTACATGTCAAATACCATTTAGATGGTAAACAAAATCTGCATTACACATTAGCCTGGAACTTCTGTAGCCGAAATACAAAAATCTCACAAAGTACCTGAGTTGTCTATGGAAAATTGACTCTAGACCGTAAGCGGCAAAGAAATTCATGCAAACTCCAAAAAAGTGCAGCAAACGCCCAGGAAGTGATGTAAGCATGCATCCTGCACCCAGGAATTGTGAAGTCCACTTTTAATTTCACTGACACTGTAAGGGTTCTTTGAGCATAGTGGTTGTGTCTGGAGTTGTTTGGTGATTGTGTGTGGTAAAAGTGTAGTTGTTGTGTATAGTCTGCTGTCCCAACTGTCCCTGTCAAGTCCTGTATCGCATATTTGTCATGTATTTTGCGTTTGTACTCTTGTTTTGTCAGGTGTCTTTCTACTGGGTGTATAGTTGTTCATTGAGTAGTTAGTATTAGTTTTGGATGGGTTTTTATTTCATAGAGTGCAAAGGACTGTGGGGGAAGATGTTTGGTGAAGGAAGGGAGGTGCGCATGTTGGAGGATGCATTTTGGGCATTCCTCTGGCTGGTCCAGTTTTACCTCCCCAGGCTGGTGGAGACTGGTGGACATTTGTTGGTGGGGTACCCGGTGAAGGTACGAAATGTGCAATGGGATCAGATCAGAAGGTACATGCAACGCATCTTTGGTTTGGACAAGGCGGTCCACCAACTTAAGCATCGCTGGCATGATTGCGTTGGGCGAGAGGGTGATCTCCCAGACAACCTGGGACTCATTGTTGGCAGACAAGATGGTAAGTATTGTAAATTTTCTCTGCCTTCACACTGTGTGTCCCATGTATACAACATATTACAATGTTGATATGTCAGGTCGGATACAGCATGAAGACTCCATGTCTACTATGGCAAATAGATATGTGCAAGGTGTTATGTCATGTCATACAGAACATAGGGGCATATGTACTCAAAAATCCCAGACTGTGGAGCTGTGCCAATTTTGGCGCTGTCGCAGTCCGACTTTTTTACAGCATAAGCATGCACCGTATGGATATGAGATAAGGTCAACCCATGTGCCAACAATAGGGCTTGTGTTAAGTTACCTGTCTAGCACCTGCACAGGCATTCTGCTGCCATGTTCAGAGTGTGCCTGCGCTGCAGGGGTGATTGTGTATGTGCATGAAGGGACACCTTCCTGCACAAAAACAATATCTGACTGTGATTTTCTGTTTCTATGTGAATTGCAGAATGCAGCACGCATAGGTAGAGCACAATACGTGGAGAAATGTAAACATTACTCCTTGTATTGCCAACCTAACTCCTCCTTTTTGGAGTTGTTAGATTTGGGGTTGCCCCACACTTGCAAATCTGGGGCAGCGTCAAAAGCAATGGGTGTTGCGTTTGAACGCCCAGCCCAACACCCATTGCCTGCCCTTTGCTGTAGCGGACTGCAGTGGTAAGGGCCATATTTTCAAGGTGGCGTTAAGCCACGTTAAGGGGCACTGCGCTACCTTCTAAATATTAAACATGCTGCATCGCCACCCAACCAGCAAAAAATGTATGCTCCGTTGGCAATATGGGGATTGCTAATATGCACCAAAGTATGAATAGCATGGTGTAATGTCCATTTGTCCTTTATTAGTACCTAACACTGAAGTATGTAACTCAACCACACTACACCTTGTCTAAGTTATGTACCAAATATGCTTGAGGGACTGACAACTTGGGAAAATGGCTTGGAATTGCCCATGTGACCTCAGTGCAATTCACAGGCTAATGTGACTACTCATCCATGATAGCAAACATAGTAGACCTCCCATCATATGTCTGGTCATTTACACATGTCAGTGTAAAGTAAGGGCAAGGTATGTCAGAGATGACAACACATACCTGATACAAGTATTTTTATGGGTGTGAGTGTCATCAATGGCCACAGCTTACCGCATATGACACACTTTACAATGTGAGTTTGAACACATGCCAACTAAACATGTTGGTGACATGGCAGAAATCCACACAGTACTGGGTAGATATGTATGTTAGTGAATCAATGCAATGTAACTGGAGTTACAGGTCTTGATGACATGTAATTACAATGGTAGACTGATGTCCTAGAGCCAGATGTGCTGGTGAGATGGAAAACAGCGACACCTTGCAGTGGCTGAAATATAAGTGATGTAGGTTAGGTATAATTAGGAGGTTCAGCGATGAATGATGTGACTACCACGCTCAAATTGTAGTCACAAGAGAAGCACATATTGTCCCAGGACTGTCATGTACAACACAACCTGCATTTGTGGAAATGAGCCTTTTTAGGGGCCCACCGGTGCAGGGTTCACCCTTATCTGTCCACGGGTCCTTAAACCAACAAGGAAGAAATTGGCACTGAAGCTGAAATATCAAAGAACAAGTTTATTCATCACTCATGAGTGGGACTACATCCATACAGAGCCCTCAGGAACTGTATGAGGTAGTACATTGAGGTCTCAGAACACAGGCCTTATATACAGCTTTTTCTGCACTGTAAGCATTTGAGACTCAAAAGAGGAGGTACAGGCACACACAGAAATAGGTATTGACAAACATGGTCAGACAAGAATCACTTAGCCAGCAGAGTGGGAGGGGAAACCAAAACTGCTTACATCAGTTAAAATAGCCTGACAGGTGCATTCTAGCAGCTACAGGTCTTTCTGAGCATACATTGCTCTGGCTCAGTGCTGAAGGAGTTAACTATAGTTGATGACTCAGGCAGAATAGAAAAGCAGGCAACAGTGAAGACGGAAGAAGCACATGGCTAGCACGTTGCTAACTAAAATGGCTGCTACAACCAAAATGGCTTCAGCTTATGCTAACAGCGATTTCTGTCGATTCCCACAGACGACCCTTTTAGCATTAGCTGAAGACATCTCTATGATCTAGAAGGAACATGGAAAATATCTTGCACATCTATCCTCATCAGGTTATTAATCTCCTGATCTATTACTAGTTGGGCATTTACATTTTTAGCATTTCTCTTGACAGGTGTGCATGAAGTACAGGTGGAAACACAAAGGGAACAAAGTATCGGGCCACATTGTATACATAAACAGCAGATGAAGAGGATCGCAATGAGTATACATAGAACTGTTAACAGTTTCCAGCCCCAAGTGGTGAACAGTGTCCAAAACCAGCCGGTAAAAGTCCAAGTTCCTGAATCCTGATGGATTTCAGTGGCAATTTTATGCAGCTTAGAAATTGCTTCAAAACTGAAGGGGCGTGGTCTGGGATATAGACACAGCAACTGCTCCCAATGATGCGGCATGCTCCACCACGATCTGCCAAAACCACATTAAGAACCATCCGGTTTTGGAGCGCCAAAATTCTCGCAATTTGTAGTTCTTCTGTGATGTTCCCAAGTGCCATAGCTGTTTGATTGGTTACAGCCTCTACAACACGTGTCAAGCGCCTGATCTTTCTGCTGTTTAAGGTGGCACCAACAAAGAAGAACAGTCCCAAATTGAAGTCAACATACTGTTGCAGTGCAGTATCAGTTTGATCCACCTCATCATGATTTATTGTCCTCTTAAATCTGTTTTTGGAAATGTCATTAAACAGTTTATAGTCTTTATGATAGGATGCAGGTGCCAAAAACAGAGGTGGTAGCAAAAAGGACACAAAGCAGGTACCTGACCAACCAATGGGTAAGTTGTAATATCCCTTATTTCCACATATAAAATACGTATTGTGTGATGACGTAAAACTGCTATTATTTATTCCAGTAATATTTAATATTAAAGTACAATCACTTTTCCCCACAGGAATACTACCAACACTATTTACACATAAGTCTGCTCGAGCTCTAGTAACAGCTATAACAGGAGGTCCATTACCCTTGGCAGTTCGAGTGTTTGGGTAAACATAACTCATGGAGGAATTCCCTCTGCGATATTCCTCCATTTCCCATTTAGTTCCTGTAGCCTGTGGATCTCCTTCCTCATCAGGGTAACAGACTTTATTTAGCTGGTAGTTTAGTCTTCCTACACCAGCATCAGTGATATTAGCAACTTCAGAAGCCCATAGTAGCGCAAACCAGGCTCTGCAGGAGCCGTTATGTGAAAATGGCAGAGGAATAAAAGGCGTTCCTCCCTTCTTCTGATGAGCTGGCATCATTCCACACACCCAACAGTTGGTAATGTTCGTAGCATTATGGGTGTGATGTAACATTTGGATGAACGTGTTGTTGAGATAAGACTGTCTGTGTTTCTTTTCATGATAAGGGAGAGTGAAGCAGTGGTGCTCAATGGGGACAGGAGCAGTAGCAGTCAGTAGATTTCGAGCAGGAGCTACTCCCTCTACAACCCATGTTATCGTAGCAATGATGATAACAATGAAAGTAAGCCCAATGATGAGCACAGCCTTTCGATCACAAACTCTTGATTTCTTCTCCGCAGGCATGTTTATCTCGACGTTGAACAACAAAGCAGATTTTCACACTAAGGTCATGGGCAGCCGTTGGTTTCTTCACTGAGGTTGAGACGGGTATCACTACTAGAGTCCCCCCCTTTGCTACTCAGGCTTTCACTAACCCAGGACAGTGACTCAACCAGTCTCTTTCAACAACGAAGTTTCCGGGGTCGCAGCTGATATCGAGATGTACCAGGGATCGTGTGGTCCGGGAAGACTTCCTCAGGTCCTTCAGGTGTCGCAGCTTGGCCTTTCTCGGTGTCCAGGATATCGCGGTGGTCCGTAATCACAGCTGGGCTCACTAGGTCCGGCGACACTTTCCGGCAGTGTGTTGCATGGACCCAGTTCTTCCGATTGGTCACTCACACCGCAGTCCTGGTAGCCAAGAGCACCTGCTCAGGGCTGCGCCACCTCGGGGCTAGGGAGCTGGCTCTTTGGAAGCACTTCGTCACCACGTAGTCCCCAGGCCGTAGATCATGGCCCTCACCCTGCGACCTGTCTGGAAGAGTCTCCCGAACCTGTTGATAAATAGAAATCAAGCTGTCAGTCAACTGAGACAAATAGTCATTCATCAATACACAAGGTATATCATGTATAGGGCGTGGCTTAGGAATTCCCCAAATATTCATTGGCCTTCCAAAAACCACCTCATACGGTGTGAGGCCAGATCGAGTATGTGGTATCGATCTAATGGACAGCAAAGCCAAGGGCAGTGCATCAGGCCATTTCAAAGATGTAGAAGCCTGTATTTTGGCAAGTTTCAGTTTTAAAGTGGCGTTGTAGCACTCTACCAACCCTGCTGATTGTGGATGGAAAGCAGCATGGAACTTCTGCTTAATTCCCAATCCTTTCATAAGATACTCAACAACTTGCCCAATAAAATGGGGTCCGTTGTCACTCCACAAGACCCGACAAACGCAGAATCTGGGGAAAAACTCCTTTAGGAGCACCTTTGCTGTAGTAAGAGCTGTATTATCTTTCGTAGCGTATGCCTCTATCCATTTACTAAAGGCACAGACCACTACTAGAACATACTTCAGGTTATTACAGCGTTCCAGCTGAATATCATCCATTTGCAGAACCTCAAAAGGTGCAGTTGGTATTGCAAACCCTCCTGTTGGAGTTCGTGTTCCCTTTCCAGGATTATACTGGAGACAAATGAGACAAGATTGGACTATCTTTTTAGCTGTGCCGGCAATATCTGGATGATCCCAAACTTGCATAAGTAACTTTGTCATTGAGGATGCTCCAACATGTGCCGGCCCATGTGCCATGTGAATCATGGGGTGTAAATAGGCTGTAGGTAATTTCCACTTAGTCATTTCTTTATTCCTCCAACAGCCCTCATCATCCAGTGTTCCCTCCTTGGACCACTGGTCTAATTCATCAGCAGAGGCAGATCGCTGCATGTCCAGCACCTCTTGCCTGGCATCATGCCAACGTTCAGCCTGTGACTTGACCACATACATAGATGTAGTACTTCGCTGCATTGCAGTCTCATGAGCTGTACAGTCTGCAAAGGCATTCCCTGCTCCTATTTTGTCAGTTACTTTCTTGTGAGCACTACACTTAACAATTGCTACTTTCTTAGGATATGTCAAAGCAGTAAGGAGATTATGTACTAATTCCCCATGCACTATTTGTGTCCCGTGTGATGCATGGAAGCCTCTCTCCTTCCAGAGTTGTCCAAAGTCATGAGCCACTCCAAAAGCATATCGGCTATCGGTGTAGATGTTAACAGACAGATCTGTGCTAAGCTCACATGCTCGTGTCAATGCTATCAACTCAGCTGCCTGAGCTGACTTCTGTGGGATGCGAGCTGTCTCAACTACCGTCTGAAGTGTTATAATTGCATAAGCAGCTGATGTCGTGCCATCGGGCAACTTCAAGCAAGACCCGTCAACCCACAATTCCCCATCAACTTCAGAAAGGGGCATGTCTTGTAGGTCAACCCGACCCTTTGTTTGTTCTTCAGTAAGGAATATACAATCATGAGACTCTTGTGACTGAGAAGCTGGGAATGGCAATAGTGTAGCAGGATTTAAAGTCGAGCATCTTTTCAGTGTGATATGAGGGGCCAAGAGTGTCAATTCATATCCTGTCAAGCGAGCACTAGTCAAGTGTTGTGTTTTCATCTGATTTAAAAGGGCATCGACTGAATGGGGCACTAACACAAGCAATATGTGTGATAAGACTATTCCCTCACTTTGACGTATGGACACAGCTGTTGCCGCCACCGCTCGAAAACACCCAGGCAACGCACGGGCGACTGGATCAAGGACAGCTGAGAAATATGCACAAGGACGTTGCTTATCACCGTGTGTCTGTACTAACACTGAGAGAGCGCAACCGTCCCTCTCATGTACATAAAGTGTGAAGGGCTTAGTGTAGTCTGGAGTTCCTAATACTGGTGCAGAACAAAGAGCTTGACGTAACTGCTGGAAAGCATCCTGACATTCAGTAGTCCATGGGAGGGGCATCGGAGTGTCTTTAGTCAAAAGGGCCAACAAGGGTTTAACTATGTAAGAAAAGCTAGGAATCCACTGCCTTCAAAAGGAAGTAAGACCAATCAGTGCACGAACATCCTTCTGAGTACGGGGCACAGGCGTGTCTAAAATGGCTTGAATGCGGTCTGGTGTGAGTGCACGTCCCTCCTTAGACAGGAGGTGACCTAAATAGGTAACCTGCTGCCTACAATATTGCAATTTCTTCCGAGAGACTTTGTGATGATGAGATGCAAGGAATGATAGCAATGACAGTGTTCCTTCTTCACACTGTTCAGGGGTATCAGCAGCCAACAAGATGTCATCAACATATTGAATAAGAGCCACCCCTTTCGGTACAGGAAAAGAATCAAGCTGTCGTTTCAATGCCTGGCTATAGATGCTAGGACTCTCTGTTTACCCTTGTGGAGCTCTACAAAATCTGAACGAACGATTATTCAAAGTGAAGCCGAACAAAAAACGGCTGTCAGGATGAGTAGGGATGGAGAAAAATGCATTTTTCAAATCAATTACAGTGAATGTAGTCGCAGTGGGAGGAATCATAGTAAGAAGTGTCGTGATGTCAGAAACAACCGGGTATTGAGGCACTACTATCTTATTGACCTCTCGTAAGTCGATGATAAATCTATAGATTTTAGAATCAGTGTCTTTTTTCAAAATGGGAAGAATAGGGCTATTACAGGTATTGTAGGGGACTTCTTCCACAACCCCCACTCTGATCAAATCCTGAACAATGTGTATCAATGCCTCTTCCCCTTCTCGAGAGATTTTATATTGGGGCAGTTGAGGCAACGAAGCACCCTCCTTCACTTGAATGTGTACTGGTGGAATAACCATTTGACCCACATCAGTATCTGATGTAGCCCACAAGGTACTAGGTAGCGATGCCAAAGCAATATCCTCTTTAATAAGGCAGGACGTTGCAACCGTTGGATAATTATCATTTAATATGACACGCACACCTTCTAGGAAACAACGTATTGTAGCACGAAAATGTTTAAGCATATCGATAACCACAATGTTATCTGGTGTGTTAGGGGAAAGCAGAAATGGACATGCAGCCGTGAATTTACCAAGACTAAATGAAAGTGGTTGTGACAGTGGGCTAAGGGAAGGTGTCCCATCGAATCCTATCGATGTTATCGTTGTGCCAGACGGGGGAGCCCTAGGAACCAATTGTTTAGACAAAGCGCTACGAGTATCTCCTGTATCAACCAGAAAACGATCAGTAGAACCCAAGACGCGTGCATCGACATAGGGACCCCTCTGATCTACTGGGACCTCAACCGGTTCCATACCCCATCCGAGGCATTCCTATGCATAATCAGAATCCTTAGGATCATCAATCGAATAATCAGACATTTAATATTGATTTCGTCTGTCAAAAGCATTAAAAGAATTTGGATTGTGCGCAACTGCCTCAAATCTAGGATGACTATCCATGCCTCCCCTATTGCCTGAGTTCCCGGGACGACCTCTCATGTTTCCTCTACCCCGCTGAAACTGCTGACCTCGCAAAAGGGGGCACTCAAAACGCCAATGTCCAATCTCCTTACAATAAGCACACTGATCAGAAGACAGAGTTGCTCGCGGGAAAGGGGGTACACCAGGGTGATACATCGCACGTCCACCTCTACCACCACCTCTAAATGATGGACCATAGACTTGAGCCAACATAACTTTCGTCTTTAAATCCTTAACCTTTTTATCCTCCTTGCCTTTCGCTTCCAATTCCTGACGCTCATATTACTGGGCCATAGTCAAAAGGGAGACGGGGGAAGACGTAGTCCATGAACTCTCGCTGGCCTTTAGGCGACTAGCTATTTCTGGCAACATGTTCGCGACAAATTTGTCGACGAACAGATGCTTACCCGTGTCATCTGTCAACGACTGTCCACTAAAGTCATGAAATGTCTCTTCAAATCGGGTAAAGAAGTCTGAAACTGACTCATCTGCTTTCTGCTTACAAGACGCTAACGTAGTCCAATCTATCTTCTTAGGGGGTATAAGAATTTTCAACTTAATCACGATGGCTTTGGGAAGATCTAATATCTCCTGTTGTGGTTTCTGCGCAGGCTCCCTAGCTGCATCCTTTTCCTCCAAGTGCACCCAAGTATCACCATAAGTGGTAATATCATCTACCTTTCTAATTAATCTCCACATATCGGGGGTAAAATCAGTCCAAAAAACATGTCAATATCTGGCAGAGTCATAGTACAGGAGCTAATAGCTCCTTCCACTTCTTCATAAAAAGCGGCCGGGTTTTTCCGTGGATCAGGCAAAGCAGCTTTAAGAGCCATAACGTCTGCTCTACTCCAAGGAGTATAAACCCAATTATAGACAAAATATCCTTTTGCATCATCTGAATCTTTATCATCATTCGTGCCTGCACCCTTCGGGGAACATACAAAGGCGCAGCTTCGCGCATCGGTTTCACAGTAACTACAACATTACTAGGGTCATTATCCGGCCCCGTAGCTCCTTCTTGTCGGGCCGGGGTCTGAACTGTTTGTTCAGTTGTAACATTAGCAGCTGCTTTTTTCTCTTCGCATAGACGGAATGTATCAATTCACAATTTAACTACTCGCCTAATAAGGTCAGGCACCTGTGATAGAAGAAAAGTGCCCTCACATAATTGCTTATGATCAGAATTTATATCAGAAGGCTCTAAATCGTCAGAATGTTTTCTAAAACTAGATACTACTTCCTCAGTAAAGTGCTCGACAAAATATAACTGCTCTAAATCTTTCCACTCCTGAACCATTGCTAGAATTTCAGGGGCTGAGGCACTCCCACGAGCTGCTTTACGAGCAGCGGATCTAAGAGTGGCCATGCGTTCAATAGTTAAAGCAGAGCGAGTTGTCCGCCCGACATCCTTATCTGCATCTTTTTCTTCTGAAGAAAAATGCTCCTCATCAGAATCGTCATTCTTAGGGGCACTAGGGAATATATACGGGGGCGGAGGTCGATCTAATAAAATGCTGTCATCTTGAGGTTTATTAAGTATAGGGTAAACGGGGCGCCTAACAGGGTACTGGCCAGTTACCTCTAAACGACGCTCCCTATCTTCTTTCTCTCTTATTTCCTTCATCTCTTTATTTTTTAATTCTAACGCTTTCTGGTAGATAGTCTTGCACCGTGCTTTTTCTGCTATAGCTTCTTCTTTTCTCACTCTCTCATGCACTTCTTTCTCCCACATTCGTACACAATCAAACATATCCGGACGACTTTTACGTTGAAACACACACTGCTCTACATACTGAATCTTTTAACATCAAATGACCCATTCACCGGCCATCGTAGATCAGGTTCCTTTTTAGTGTATTTGTTCCACAGTGTACTATACATTATGGAAGAAATACCGTATTTGACATACATATGTCTGTTAGGTGTCCCCTCTGGGGGAGCCGGCTGACTTTTTTCTAAATCCCTTTTGGTACCACCAAGACAGCAACACAACCTGCGAAGTGTGCTGGAAACAGGCATGATTATTAGTTAAATAATACTTATCCCAAATATAGTACTTATCCAAATATATCCAAACTAGAGAAAAATCTCCTCATTACCTGCCCCTTTTTATTGCAATAAAAAGAACCAAACCAAACCAAAATCTTGGCCAAGCAAATTCAAAATCAAGAGTGTTGCTTCAACGACCTTACCAAACAAAAGTCTCCAGCCTCCAACTGCCAAGCTCTTGTGCGACCTAATGGTCTCTGCAAACATGCGCCAAAGGAAGTCTCAGTCGGGAGCGGCTGCCACCTGGAGGGTCAGATCGGGAAAACCGGAAAAACACGTCGGTCTGCAAAGACAAAGTGTCTCCTCATGCAGGGTACCTCCTCAGTAGATTCCTATTCTCCGTCAAGACCACTCCTTCGGGCAGCCGCGTCTCCGATGAGCCCCACGTGACGGGCGCCAAGCTGTGGAAATGAGCCTTTTTAGGGGCCCACCGGTGCAGGGTTCACCCTTATCTGTCCACGGGTCCTTAAACCAACAAGGAAGAAATTGGCACTGAAGCTGAAATATCAAAGAACAAGTTTATTCATCACTCATGAGTGGGACTACATCCATACAGAGCCCTCAGGAACTGTATGAGGTAGTACATTGAAGTCTCAGAACACAGGCCTTATATACAGCTTTTTCTGCACTGTAAGCATTTGAGACTCAAAAGAGGAGGTACAGGCACACACAGAAATAGGTATTGACAAACATGGTCAGACAAGAATCACTTAGCCAGCAGAGTGGGAGGGGAAACCAAAACTGCTTACATCAGTTAAAATAGCCTGACAGTTACACTCTAAGACAGGTGCATTCTAGCAGCTACAGGTCTTTCTGAGCATACATTGCTCTGGCTCAGTGCTGAAGGAGTTAACTATAGTTGATGACTCAGGCAGAATAGAAAAGCAGGCAACAGTGAAGATGGAAGAAGCACATGGCTAGCACGTGGCTAACTAAAATGGCTGCTACAACGAAAATGGCTTCAGCTAACAGCGATTTCTGTCGATTCCCACACATTGAACATGTGTTGTGTGTGAGTCTGTCATGACTCACACCTTCCTCTATGCAACATGAAACTACACATGTTTGAAAATACTAGATGATGTATGTAGTTAAATTTTTTAATACACATGATACATGTGCCACATGATGACTGATCATGTTAAACTTGGCATCCTTTGGCGTGTTTCCCCTGAGTTTTTGCTTTCTGACCTCCCGGTTTTGACTCTGTTTGTGCTGGCTTAGTGTTTCTGCGCACTTTTCTCACTGCTGATCAGTGGTAAAGTGCAAGTGCTCCTGTGGTAAAATATGTTATGGATTGGTGTTTCCATGATTGGCCTATTTGATTTATGTGTCAGTCCCTAGTAAAGTGCACTGCGGGTGCCAGGGCCTGTAAATCAAATGCTGTTGGTGGGCTGCAGCACTGGATTGTGCCACCCACACAAACAGCCCGTAAATATGACTCTGGCTTGCCATTGCAGAGCCAGTGCGCAGTCTGGTACTGCCATGTGAACTTGGCAAGTGCACCCACTTGCCAGGCCCTAACCTTCCCTTTTCCTACATGTCAGCCACCCCTAAGGTAGGCCCAAGGTACCCCTGTGGGCAGGGTGCAATGTACGTGAAAGGTAGGACGTGCCCTGGTGTGTGTGGCACGTCCTGATAGTGAATTACTGCCAATTTCGTTTTTCACTATTGCAAGGCTACCTGTTCCCCATAGGACAGAATGGGAAGTTTGTTTATAACATCTTATAAACATAACTGGCCCTGGGAACTAGGTAGGAAAATAAAGTTTAGTATGCCTGAACTCAGAATCTAAAGATGCATCTTTTAGTGAAGGTGATTTTTACATTCTGTGTTTGAAAATACCACTTTTAGAAAGTAGGTATTTTCTTGCTCAGTCATCCTGTGTGCCTCTGTTGGAATGTGGATTGCCTGTCTGGGTTTTGGATGACAGAAGGCTGGGGACCAGGAGTGGCTCCAGATAGTCTAGGTGGGTCAGGAAAGGGCTGAATAGACCTGGGCTGCAATTGGGGAAGGGGGAGGAGATTTCCTTGCACCTGAAAGGGCCTGGTCTGCCTCTGACAATGCCGTCTCCACCTCCTGCCAGGAAGTCACACCAGAAAAGGCAGAACTGGTTCTGGCTGGGCACAGACACTCTCTGCCTAAGAGATCAAAGGATTTTGGGATATAAATATTGGGGCCCAGACCCCTGAACTTTAGAACTCTTTTGGACCAAGAAGACTGCCAAGAAGAAGAGCTGGAGAAGCTGTGAGGAGGGACTACCACTTTGCTGTGTGCTTTGCTGTGTTGGTCTTCAGTGGCTGCTTCTGTCTTGGGCAGTGAAAGGACTGGACTGAACTTTCTGCAATCTACTTTTGTGAGTTTCTCCAAGGGCTTGAGGTAGAGCTTGCCCCCTGTTCAAGTAGTCTCAGGCACAGCAAAGACTTCAAGCTCTTCTGCCCTCAGCACTGGGGACCGTGTGTTTTGTGCTGCAACAGAAGAAAAAGCAACCCGACGACGTCAACGACGATGCTGCCGACTCCGTGTCCTGACGGCACCGCAGAGGGCACCGTCGCAACGCCGCACTGCGACCCTGGTCTCACCGACGACACCTGCTGACGCCGCCACTGAGCCGCTGCTCGCACCGCGACCTGTGGGCACCGCACTCCGCACCGCCTCGCTTCACGACGCATGCCTTGGTATCCTCAGACGACGCCGCTCCACGCTCGAAATCTGACGCCGCTGCTTGCACCGTGGTTCGAGGGCACCGCTCGTAAAGTTACATGGCACACTGCCCTCATCCCGCACCGCAGCCTTGGCCTACCGGCGCCGGTGCCATCGACTCCAGTTCGTCAGCCGACGACAGCGCTTCAGCAACGACGAAGCCGCTGCTTGCACCGCGACCTGCCAGCACCGCGACGAGCACCGCATTCACTTCGCACCGCGACCCTGGTCTCACCGACGACGCCATCTGATGCCGCCACCGAGCCACTGCTCGCACCGCGACCTGAGGGCACCGCACGCCGCACCGCTGCACTTCGCACCACAGCACCCGATGCCTGCCGACGCCAGCGCTCCTGACTTCAACAGAGAGGAGTTCGATCTGCAACGCGTGTGACTTTGAGGGCCCCGACGACTCCTGCACAAACCTCCGGAACTGACGCCTGCGGACGCCGTGCTTTCGGAAGCTCAACGAGAGGTCGCCGACGCCCTGCATTTCTAAAAGGTACTGTTTGCGGGTCTTCCCGACACCGTAGCTGGCCCGCGACGCCGCGGTCAGCCAGAACTGTTTGGATTTGTTTGCTCACGACGCCGTGATAGCTCCGGACGGAGCTATCGACATCAAGGATCTGTTTTTCAAGCGTTATTTTGATAACTGAAGATTTCTAAGTACAATATTGTGGATTTTTTATCGTTTTTGGTCTTGTCTTAAGTATATAAAATATATTGGATATTTTTCTAAACTGGTGTGGTGTCCTTTTGTAGTGCTTACACTGTATTACTGTTGGTTATGTGCAAATGCTTTACACACTGCCTCTAAGATAAGCCTGACTGCTCGTGCCAAGCTACCAAGGGGGTGAGCAGGGGTTATTTTAGGAGTGTAACTCCCTTATCCTGACTAGGAAGAAGGGTCCCTATTTGGACAAAGGTGCAAACCCTTGCCAACTAGAGACCCCCATTTCTAACATTAGTTGTCAGCGGTGAGGATAGGACTTGCGTTTGCACTTGACTTACAGTGATTGGTGTGCACTACTACCATATCGCAGACCATTACGTGCCACATACTGGTACTTTTTCTTTTTGGCCTATTTTTTGATCTTGCCAGTTTGAACTTGCTACTTCATCATGCCTGAATCAAGTGCATCATCTGTTGCATTCCTGGAAGTTGCCTTTGAGGAGGATAGGTTGGAATCCTACAATGTTAAGGAATTGAAAGCGATTTGCAAAAACCTAAAAGTCCAAGTCAGAGGCCTCACTAGGAAGGAGGAGCTACAAAAGGCGCTGAGGGCCTGGGTAGCAGCCAGACATGCCAGCGAGCAGTCTGGTGATCTCACTGGAGAGGCGGAGGAGCCTGCTCCTAGGGTGGATGTGCTTTTGGGAGGGGGGAACCCCTCCAGGCCAGGCAGCAGTGGCCTGTCCCCAGAGGAGCTGGAGGACAGGCGGGAAGCAAGGAGAGTTGCAGTAGAACTGGAGAAGCTTAAGTTAGCCATGGAGGAGAAAGAGGATGATGTTAGATCATGAGATCGAGGTCTTAAAGGAGCTGGATCAGAGGAGTAGAGCCAGCTCAGATGGTGGCAGCAACCCGTCAAGACAGGCAGACAGGATTGTGCACATCCCTAAGAATGTAGGCAAGGAATTCAAGAAGGGGGATGACATACAAAGGTGGTTTCAGGGTTATGAGGCAGCGATACACATGAATGGGGTCCCTGAGGAGAATTGGGGAGCAGGATTGTGGCCTCTGTTTCCAGAAGAAGCAAGGGATACTTTAATAGCTTTGGGTAAGAGGTATAACCTCACCTATGCTGACATGAAGGAGGCCCTTCTCACTAAGTATGGTCTCACTCCTGAAAAATACAGGGATCAGTTCAGGTCCAGTAAGAAGTCTGATGCCAACACTTGGTTGGGATGTGTTCTGCAGGTCACTGGATGGCTGGGTGAAGGGTAGTAATGTGACAGATTTTCAGGGGCTCTACAATTTGATTGCATGGGAGCACTTGTCTAGTCTATGTTTTGCAGATCTGCGCCAGCACCTAGTCGATAGTAAGCTGACTGACCCCAGGAAGCTTGCTATGGAGGCGGACAGCTGGGTGAGTACCAGGGTCCACAAGAAAGCGTTTGGGGGAGACTCAGCCAAAGGTGGGCAGGGTCCCCAGCAGAAAAGTGGGGGGACAAGGGTAAAGCACAGGAGTTCTCTAAAGGGCCCCAAACTAACACCCAGGGTAAAGGTTCCCATCCCCCCGGAGATAAGAAACAAGGGGTCTCTTCAGGAAAGCCTGCTGAGACCGGCCCCCGCAAGTGTTTTGCATGTGACCAGGTGGGTCACATGAAGGGGGACCCCAAGTGCCCTAAGGGGGCACAGCCACCCACCGGTGGGCAGTCCAAGGTGTTGGCTAGTGTAGCGCTTGGGGAGGAGGAGTACCCACAGGAGGGTGGGGATCCGGCAGAAATGACCCTCGTCTCACTAGGGGACAGTGAGATGGTCCCAGGAAACCAGGTGCCCCCTAACACAAAGAAATACAGCACCTGGGTGACCATCAATGGGAAAAGGGTAGAGGCTCTCAGAGATACTGGAGCCAGTGTGACCTCAGTCCGGTGTCACCTGGTCTCTGAGGAGCAGGTAGTCCCAGGGGCATTCCACCAAGTAATTGCTGTGGACAATTCAGAGCGCCAGTGTATGGTGGCGCAGGTTCCCTTCGAGTGGGGGGGGTCTCAGGTCCCTTGAGGGTGGTTGTGAGCCCTTCCATGCCTGTAGATTGTCTGCTAGGTAACGACCTGGAGCAGTCCTTATGGAAGGATGTTGAGCTCAGGTCTCACTTGGAGATGCTTGGGTTGCCAGAGTGGGCATGCGTGTCCACTCAGTCAATGGCGGCCAGAAAGGGTGATCAAGAGGACTTGGAGCCTGAAACAGTGGCCCAAGTCCCTGCCAAGAGAAAGGGCAAGGGGCGCGGGAAACCGGCCCCTGACGTTCCCACGGACCGGGAGGAGGCGGACCTTGAGGGGGACGCCCAGGTGCCTACAGGGGAGCAGGTAGCTGAACTGGGGGACATCTCTGAGCTGACCCATTGGCAGCAAGAAGGGGGTCCCACCAGGGAGGAATTCTGCAAGGAGCAGAAAGAGTGCCCTTCTCTAGAGGGTCTGCGGCGGCAGGCTGCAGACCAGGCAGCTGGTGATCAGTCCGGATCACATTGGATCTACTGGGAGAATGGTCTCCTGTACAGTGAGCCTAAGGTCGCTGAGCCAGGGTCAGCCCGTGTGCTGGTGGTACCCCAGTGCTTCAGGACCTTCCTACTGGGTCTGGCTCATGACGTGCCTTTGGCAGGACATTTGGGGCATGACAAGACCTTTGACAGGCTTGTCACCCACTTCTTCTGGCCCCAAATGCGAAGGCAGTCAGATGGACATTGCAGGTCTTGCCAAACTTGCCAGGCAAGTGGTAAGAGTGGGAGGAAGGTCAAAGCTCCTCTCCAACCTTTTCCAGTTGTTGGAACACCCTTTGAAAGGGTAGGGATGGACATTGTGGGGCCACTGGATCCCAAGACAGCCATGGGCAACAGGTACATCCTGGTCTTGGTGGACCATGCCACCCGGTACCCGGAGGCAATCCCTCTCAGGACAACGACGGCTGCCAGTGGTGGGCCGGGCGTTAATGGGGATCTTTTCCCGCGTGGGGTTCCCCAGAGAGGTGGTTTCTGACAGGGGGACCAATTTCATATCCAAGTATGTGACATCCCTGTGGAAGGAGTGTGGTGTAACCTACAAGTTCACCACCCCTTACCACCCACAAGGTAACGGTCTGGTGGAGAGATTCAACCAGACCTTGAAGTGCATGATTAAGGGCCTAACAGAACCCATGAGGCGTAAGTGGGACGTCCTCTTGCCATGCCTTCTCTTTGCGTACAGGGAGGTGCCACAGAAGACTCTTGGGTTCAGTCCCTTTGAGCTTCTGTATGGTCACCCTGTGAGAGGACCTCTGAGTTTGGTAAAGGAAGGCTGGGAGGCAGCTCCCAGGAAAACTCCCCAGGATGTGTTTAGTTACATGCTGGCCTTCAGAAACCAAACTGCCCGCTTCAGGAAACTCGCTCAGGCGAACCTAGAAGCAAGCCAGGAAGAAATGAAGAAGTGGTATGACCAGAGTGCCACTCTGGTCGAATTTCAACCTGGGCAGAAAGTGTGGGTCATGGCCCCAGTGGAACCTTGTGCCTTTCAGGACAAGTGGACTGGGCCGTTTGAGGTGGTGGAGCGCAAAAGTGATGTCACCTACCTGGTGGAATTGCAAACTCCAAGGAACCCTTTGAGGGTCCTCTACGTGAACCGCCTCAAGCCCCACTTCGAGAGGTCCGAAGTGAGCATGCTCTTGGCGACAGGTGATGGGGTGGAAGAGGAGAGTGAACCTCTCGCTGACCTCCTGTCTACCAAGGAGCACGATGGGTCAGTGGAAGGTGTGATCCTCTCCCCTACACTGACCCCAGAGCAGCAGAGCGACTGTCACCAGTTGTTGGGACAGTTTGCCCCACTCTTCTCCCTGACCCCAGGTGTTACTCACTGGTGTACCCATGACGTGGACACCGGTGACAGCCCTCCTGTGAAGCACAAGATTTACAGGTTGACTGACCGGGTCAAGGCCAGCATTAAAGAGGAGGTCTCTAAGATGTTGGCGTTAGGGGTGATCGAGCCTTCCAACAGTCCTTGGGCCAGCCCAGTGGTCTTGGTCCCAAAGGCTGCTGCACCCAATGCCACTCCAGAACTGCGGTTTTGTGTGGACTACCGTGGGCTCAATGCCGTCACCAGGACTGATGCGTACCCCATCCCCAGAGCTGATGAGCTCATTGATCGGTTGGGAGCTGCCAAGTTCCTCAGCACGTTTGATTTAACGTCTGGGTACTGGCAGATTTCCTTAACCGATGGGGCCAAGGAGAGGTCAGCATTCTCAACCCCAGAAGGACATTACCAGTTCCGGGTGATGCCCTTTGGGTTGAAGAATGCCCCTGCCACCTTTCAGAGGTTGGTCAACCAGGTGTTGGCTGGACTGGAGGATTTCAGTGCTGCATACCTGGATGACATCGCAGTGTTCAGTTCCAGCTGGGAAGAACACTTGCAGCACCTCAGGTGAAGTGTTGAAGGACGCTGCAGAGGGCAGGCCTCACGATCAAGGCCAGTAAGTGCCAGATCGGGCAGGGTTCTGTGGTGTACTTGGGACACCAGGTAGGAAGCAGCCAGGTGGCGCCCCTACAGCCCAAGATTGACACCATTCTGGCTTGGGAGCCCCCCAAGACCCAGACAGAGGTGAGAGCCTTCCTAGGTATCACCGGGTACTACAGGAGGTTTGTTAAGGGCTATGGCACCATTGTTGCCCCCTTGACAGAGCTGACTTCCAGGAAGCAGCCCAAGAAGGTGATCTGGACTGAGTCCTGCCAGAAGGCTTTTGATGCCCTGAAGGCCGCCATGTGCACGGCCCCCGTGCTCAAGGCACCCGACTTCTCCAAGGAATTCGTCGTGCAGACTGACGCTTCAGAGCATGGTGTGAGAGCGGTGCTCTCACAACTGAACGAAGAGGGCCTAGACCAGCCTGTGGTCTTCCTTAGCAAGAGACTACTCCCCCGGGAACAGAGGTGGAGTGCCATAGAAAAGGAAGCTTTCGCTGTGGTCTGGGCACTGAAGAAGCTGAGGCCCTATCTGGTTGGGACTCACTTCCGGGTTCAGACAGACCACAGGCCCCTCAGATGGTTGATGCAAATGAGGGGTGAGAATCCAAAACTGCTGAGGTGGTCCATCTCCCTACAGGGAATGGACTTTACGGTGGAACACCGCCCTGGCACAGAACACGCCAATGCAGATGGTCTGTCCAGGTTCTTCCGCCTTAGTGAAGAGAACTCCCAGGAGGTTGGGTAGTTCTCCCTACTTTCAGCTGGAGGAGAAATGTGTTAGACTTGGCCTCTTTTGGCGTGTTTCCCCTGAGTTTTTGCTTTCTGACCGCCAGGTTTTGACTCTGTTTGTGCTGGCTTAGTGTTTCTGCGCACTTTTCTCACTGCTGATCAGTGGTAAAGTGCAAGTGCTCCTGTGGTAAAATGTGTTATGTATTGGTGTTTCCATGATTGGCCTATTTGATTTATGTGTCAGTCCCTAGTAAAGTGCACTGCGGGTGCCAGGGCCTGTAAATCAAATGCTGTTGGTGGGCTGCAGCACTGGATTGTGCCACCCACACAAACAGCCCGTAAATATGACTCTGGCCTGCCATTGCAGAGCCTGTGCGCAGTCTGGTACTGCCATGTCGACTTGGCAAGTGCACCCACTTGCCAGGCCCTAACCTTCCCTTTTCCTACATGTCAGCCACCCTTAAGGTAGGCCCAAGGTACCCCTGTGGGCAGGGTGCAGTGTACGTGAAAGGTAGGACATGCCCTGGTGTGTGTGGCATGTCCTGATAGTGAATTACTGCCAATTTCGTTTTTCACTATTGCAAGGCTACCTGTTCCCCATAGGACAGAATGGGAAGTTTGTTTATAACATCTTATAAACATAACTGGTCCTGGGAACTAGGTAGGAAAATAAAGTTTAGTATGCCTGAACTCAGAATCTAAAGATGCATCTTTTAGTGAAGGTGATTTTTACATTCTGTGTTTGAAAATACCACTTTTAGAAAGTAGGTATTTTCTTGCTCAGTCATCCCGTGTGCCTCTGCTGGAAGGTGGATTGCCTGTCTGGGTTTTGGATGACAGAAGGCTGGGGGGCAGGAGTGGCTCCAGATAGTCTAGGTGGGTCAGGAAAGGGCTGAATAGACCTGGGCTGCAATTGGGGAAGGGGGAGGAGATTTCCTTGCACCTCAAAGGGCCTGGTCTGCCTCTGACAATGCCGTCACCACCTCCTGCCAGGAAGTCACACCAGAGAAGGCAGAACTGGTTCTGGCTGGGCACAGACACTCTCTGCCTAAGAGATCAAAGGATTTTGGGATATAAATATTGGGGCCCAGACCCCTGAACTTTAGAACTCTTTTGGACCAAGAAGACTGCCAAGAAGAAGAGCTGGAGAAGCTGTGAGGAGGGACTACCACTTTGCTGTGTGCTTTGCTGTGTTGGCCTGAAGTGGCTGCTTCTGTCTTGGGCAGTGAAAAGACTGGACTGAACTTTCTGCAATCTACTTTTCTGAGTTTCTCCAAGGGCTTGAGGTAGAGCTTGCCCCCTGTTCAAGAAGTCTCAGGCACAGCAAAGACTTCAAGCTCTTCTGCCCTCAGCACTGGGGACTGTGTGTTTTGTGCTGCAACAGAAGAAAAAGCAACCCGACGACGTCGACGATGCTGCTGCCGACTCCGTGTCCTGACGGCACCGCAGAGGGCACCGCCGCAACGCGACCCTGGTCTTACTGATGACGCCTGCTGACGCTGCCACCGAGCCGCTGCTCGCACCGCGACCTGTGGGCACCGCACTCTGCACCGTCTCGCTTCACGACGACGCCTTGATATCCCAGACGACGCCGCTCCATGCCGAAATCGATGCCGCTGCTTGCACCGTGGTTCGAGGGCACCGCTCGTAAAGTTACGCGGCGCACCGCCCTCATCCCGCACCGCAGCCTTGGCCTACCGACGCTGGCGCCATCAACTCCAGTTCATCAGCCGACGACAGCACTTCAGCAACGACGACGCCGCTGCTTGCACCGCGACCTGCCAGCACCGCATTCACTTCGCACCGCGACCCTGGTCTCACCGATGACGCCATCTGACGCCGCCACTGAGCCGCTGCTCGCACCGCGACCTGAGTGCACCGCACACCGCACCGCTGCACTTCGCACCGCAGCACCCGATGCCTGCCGACGCCAGCGCTCCTGACTTCAACAGAGAGGAGTTCGATCTGCAACGCGTGTGAATTCGAGGGCCCCGACGACTCCTGCACCGACATCCGGAACCAACGCCTGCGGACGCCGTGCTTTCGGAAGCTCAACGAGAGGTCGCCGACGTCCTGTATTTCTAAAAGGTACTGTTTGCGGGTCTTCCCGACATCGTAGCTGGCCTGTGACGCCGCGGTCAGCCAGAACTGTTTGGATTTGTTTGCTCACGACGCCGTGATAGCCCCGGACGGAGCTATCGACATCAAGGAACTGTTTTTCAAGCGTATTTTGATAACTGAAGATTTTTAAATACGGTATTGTGGATTTTTATCGTTTTTGGTCTTGTCTTAAGTATATACAAATATTGGATATTTTTCTAAACTGGTGTGGTGTCCTTTTGTAGTGCTTACACTGTATTACTGTTGGTTATGTGCAAATGCTTTACACACTGCCTCTAAGATAAGCCTGACTGCTCGTGCCAAGCTACCAAGGGGGTGAGCAGGGGTTATTTTAGGAGTGTAACTCCCTTATCCTGACTAGGAAGAAGGGTCCCTATTTGGACAAAGGTGCAAACCCTTGCCAACTAGAGTCCCCCATTTCTAACAGATCATAACTCCTATTTCATGTTTTGCAGCTGGGCGCCCATTGTTCACTCAAGGGGACATTGATGCCTTCAAAGACCCCCACACCACTGGTGAGTACCTTAGTCCATGTATGTTTGATCCCAAATGAGTGTTTGTGATGATTGGTCCTGTAGAGTGTTGATGCCACACTGTGTGTGTGTAATATGGATTTTACCTCACCTACAATGGGGCATATTCATGAGAAGAGGTTGGAGCGTGGAGCTGCAGCACATTTTGCAGCGGTGCACTCCAACATTTTCAGAACGCATGGATGCCCCGTATGTACATTTCTACGGGGCACCCCTACGTTTTCCCAAGCACAGGTGCCATATTTAACTGCCTAGTGACAATGCAGGCACCCTTGCACTATGGTGCAATGGTTATTAAACTGCCTAGCACCAATGCAGGCACCCTTGCCCTAGGGTGCAAAGGTGCCTGCGTTGGCGCTAGGCAGCTAAATATGGCACAGTTGTTTGGGAAAACGCATGGGTGCCCTGTAGCAATGTGCATACGGGGCATCCATGCATTTTCCGAATGTTGGAGCACAGCATTATCAATTTTGCCAATACACCACGCTCCGCCAATCTGCTGAAAATATGCCCCTGTATATGTTTGCACACAGATATTCCGTACTATATCACCCATTGGGCCCATCCTTCCACATGACAAATGATGCTGTAACCTGATGATGCAGTTACAGATCTTGATTCTGTGTTCACTTGCTGCACCATGTACCCGCAATGGGTGTAGTGTTCTGACGTCAACAGCAACATCCATTATAACCCCAAGGCAAATATGCCTGCTTGGTAGTGTAGCATGTGTACGTGGCAGCATTTGTCGACAGTGGATGGCTGCAAATTACTTACTACACATGGTATAGGCCATTGTGACTCTGGGAGTAAGGTAACCTAGTGACATTTATGTAGCACTATCAGCTAGTGCCGCAGGTCTATCTGACATCTGCCTCTGCATTTGTGTTTCACAGTGTACATACAGGCAACAAATTCCAATAAGGGAAGTTGGTGATGTGTATGACCGGACAAGGGTGCCATGTACACACTGGCAGGATATGGGGATCACTAAGTATCTGAGCATTACAGCTACACATGACAGTGACAGTGATTGAAACAATGAGCATGTATTCTACACATGTTGGGGCCTGTCGTATATCTGATGGTTGGATGACTGGTCCACCCCAGGCCTACAACAGGCTGGAAATGAGTTTGTCTTGTTGTACATTGTGATGTGTCTAACTCCCCTTTCCACCATTGCACCCTGTATTACTTCCCATGTGCACAGTTCTGTCAGCAATGTGGGACGCCAAGCTGCCTTGTGACATACAAGTACTCCCATGCCTTGAGTGGATGAGTACAGGATGAAGCCTGGATATGTAGCTGTGGAGACAATTCAGACTATGTGGTGCATTGTAGTTGGCAGATGAGTGAGTTTTGTACAGTTGAAACACTTTGGCGCTTAGCTGTATGCCCCTAAAACACCCAGTGCATCCTATATGTATGGGTAAATGTTATGCCCGGGGGGCACAAGGGGTCTGTAATTCAGTCTCCTTGTGTATGTTCCCCTGGTAGTCTCAGTCTGAGTATATGTTTGAGTCATTATTTCACTTAGGAGACCATACATTGATGCTGTAGAGCTCTGCCATTGCTATGTGCAATTCCGTTCATTACCCAAAGGTTCTGAATTTGATGTTGTGAGTTGACATAGACTGCACATGTGAGTGGTCCCATCAAGCTTCAAGCTGAAAAAGTTGTGACAAACTGTTACCTTCCTGTTGGTGATGTGATGAACTTGTTACCCATTGTTGTCTGTCCAGTCTCTTACATCCTGCCATGTGATGTTTTTTCTTACAGACAACATGACACCTGATGAGACCAAATCATTCAAACTCACAAAGGACAGGTATCGTCATGTCTGGAGGGTGGTCAAGGGGTATTGTGCTATGCAAAGACATTATGAAGAGGAAAAAGCAGCTGGCAGATGGCACAGTTTCTCTCAAAGTGCCCCAAGAGCTGCCACAGCCACAACAAGTGAGTCTCACACTGCAGGCCAGCGCGCTTTTACATACCCTGTGCCAAGCACCTTCGGAACCCAACACCCTGCACCATCTGCCACACCTGCCGCAGCTGCCACACCAGCCGCATCTGCAACACCTGCTGCACCTGAACCAGCTGCCACACCTGTTACACCAGCCCCACCTGCCCCACCAGCACAGCCATCAGCTTTCAGCAGGGAGAACAGGAGAGAACTTTCCAATTTGCAGTTGCAGATGGCAACACTGGAACATAAACTGGACCAGGTCCTCACCCATTTGGAAGACATTAAGGGAGCAATGGGCCTCCCGTTGTGATGGCTATTCAGAAAGGAGGTCTTAACCCAACCCCCAAATCCTGTTTTTATAAACTTATAGTTATACAGTGGTTTTTAATGTTGTGTGAGCTTATAGTTAGGGTAGGCTTAGATAAGTGTTAGGTGTAGATAGTGATTTTAGGTAGGGTAGATTGTTGGTAGTGTAATGGTTTAAGTTTTCTTTTATTTGGGTGGGGGGAGGATGTATTAGTTGTTGTTAAGGATGAAACCATTTTTTTTTTAATTCCAAAAAAACACAAAAAATATATATTTGTTTAGCTTACATGGGTAGTTTATGTTTAGATATGGTACATGTTGTCGATGGGTTTTGACTTAAGGGGGGTGGGAGTTGATGTTTAATAGTTGTTGTCAAGTGTGTAGGATAAGATAAGGTTTGTTAGGGTAGTGTTAAGACTAATTAGGATAAGGTACTGTAGTATAGGTTAGATTGAGACTTTAGCAAAGGGTAGATAGGCTTAGATTTAGGTAGTTTAATTTTAAAATAAACTTACACGTTTTTCAACATTGTGGTGTCAGTAATGTTTAATGTGTATCAGAGATGTACTGAGCTAGAATTTATCTGCTTTTAATCTGTTATCCCAGCTTGAATTATTGCACAACATGTGTGAGTGGCTTCATGAAATAATCAGACATGCATACAATGTATATTTCAATATATGCCTTTTCTCATTGCATGGGGATAGGGTGCTAAATAAGTTGTCCTATACAAGATTATTGTGTGTTACAAAAGCAATAGGTCTTGGAGGAATTGTGAGCCCTCTGACTTCTGTACTTAATGTTGGTATGTTGCATAGTTCCCTGTTTGCTGCCTTGTGACCTATGGCAATCATTACATTTGCTTGTCACTCCATGTGGCATTTTTCAGTGGTTACCATGGTTGGCGTTGACACTCGTAGATAGAATGTTTTTACCCTACACTTTGAGGGCACGTTACCAATTAAACATTATTGTGGCCAACTTGATTTCCCACTTAATGTATATCTGACATTATGTCCTTCACACATGTTTTGACATCTCACTGCCCATCAAGGTCCCAGAGTCTGCAAACACCAAAGTTTCAAATGTACTCTGTATTTGATGTAGTGGCTGCACAGATTAGCTATTGTTGACACTTGTCCTGTTTCATGGTGACAGACAACGCCCATCTGGCAATGAAAGGTGCATTTATTTGCATGTGCAAAACACACTTGGTCACACTGGGACAGTTTATTTGATAACAACCCCAAAGGATATATATAGCCAGTAGATGTCCAGACAGAGTCCTTGTGGGGAACATGTCAAGCGACATATAGAAGATTTAGAAAATATCTGTCAGGAGGATGACTGCAGTGTTATCTGGTGAGGAATGGCCACATTGGCAGTCCACAGATGTCCAAGGTGAACATGGCAATGCCAACGTGAGGACAGTGATAGATGATGTTCCCAGGCATGTTGGTGAGCACAGTGCTAAGCAGAAACTGGACATTTGACACAGATGAATGCTACCACAGACCTTTCCTTTGGAAAGATGTACTGTCCATATCTTCCTCCTCTGATGTGTGTGGTGTCTCCCGTGAGGGTGGTGTTGTACATGCACAGGCGAGGGAGACACAGACACATCAGGGCAAAAGATGTGGATGCCATGGCTGCAGCAGCTTTCATCTGTGCTACCACATGAGGCATCACTGCAGCGAGGAGGATCTGCTGGTCTTGTAACACAGCAGCAACCTTGCGAGGTAGGCAGCCATTGCATCCATGTGAGAGTCCTGCATCCGCTCCATGGTCCCCAATATTTTTCGGATTGCCACCAGGTCTTTGGCCACATTGCTTGTGCCACTTTGGCAGGGTAGTTGTTGATACTGCTGCCTCATGACACCAGCGATGTCAGCCAGTGACTGCTGGAGGCCACGGAGCAGAGAGTAGGTGCCTCTGATGGCAACCGAGTTGTCCCTATTGGGACTGAGGCACCCACGGACCCCCTCTACTGTGGATGCCAGGGAATCCAACCCTGCCCGCACCTGATCTGCCAACTCCCTCTGGACTCCTACTGCAGTCCGTTGGAAGGTGATCTGTAGGTCCTCAGAGTCCAGGGGTGTGGATGTGGTTGTAGGTGTGCCTGTTGGTTGTTTGGCGGGGTATGTGGAGATGCCACAACCCTGCTGACCCTCCCCAGGGAAGGAGATGGTGATCCTATGGAGTCCAGGAGCTCTTGGAGGGTGTTGTGCTCTATGGTTGGTAGGTTGTCATCATCATCACCATCATCGGTTATGTCTGGGACAGGGTGCTGACCAGGAGGTAAGGTTTCATCCTCTGCAATGGAAAGGGCAAATACTAGTGTTCTGTCTGTTACATGTTGACATGTTGTTAAGCATTTGACATTCAAAGTGCATGACACTATCTATTCTCCTGTGATACATGGTACACCGGTTACACTAAGCTGTGGATGGCAGTTTACACTGTCCATGAATGTTACATGTCAGGAGTTCAGGATTATGACATTAGCACTGTGTGCCAACACTGAGCGGCTAAGGCTATCTTAGTCCTCATATAGGAATCATTGACATCCATTCTATTTCGTCATGTGCATAGTTGGTCATCTGCAGGGTGTGAAACATCTTATGTATTTCTTCCACACACTTATATGGGTGCATTGATCCCTCTGTGCGTTTAAGACAAAGGTCCAGACAACCAACTTACTGCCACAAAGTTATGTAACCAAGATCATGAGTGGCTTATCCTGTACCTACTACACTTGCATCATGTGTGGCTATCCCCAACAGACTGATATTGCAAACTGTTACAAGGTGACATGTGTCATGCAGCACCCCACATGATGTTTTTTTTTGGGATGGTAAGATGTAGCTACGGATGGTCCTTTTTACAAGATTTTGACTAGACATGGCACTGCAGGCACTTTGTCTAGGCAACCCAGCATATTTCCATATACACAGGACAGCCCCATACTAAGAATGAGCATGCCCTCCGCTTGTGTTTGCACCTGCACTGGCAATGATGACAACAGGCAAGCAGCAACACAGACAACTTTGAGGCAGGGTTCAAGGCTGGCTGCATTGCTGCACAGCTGACCTTTTTACAGCAACATCGGAGTGTGCACAGGAATGAAACATACTGCGCTGTATATGGCCCTTCGAAGCATTTGTGAAAGGATGCATGTTGACAGAAACCAATCTGTATGCATTTGCATCCAGCCACGTTTGACTTTACCTAGGGCCCATGTTACACATATGTACATAGGTATGATTCACCCCCAAACCCAGGGGCATCAATACAAGGTGATATTGCCACCTGAACATCACTCTTAGCGACGTTCTAGTGGCTAAATCCCCTTCTCCTTATTTGCAATGAAGCGTGAAGCCACTTAACGTTGATTAGCGCCACCTTGTAAATGAGGCGCCATCCCAAGCTTCACTTGCATGTAAGGGACGTGCAATGGGTGCTTCAGTGAGCATTCCACCACAACAGCCATTGCATTTTTTAACTGTCCCATATCTACAAGGCTGGGGCAGCACCAACAACAAAGGACTGTAAAAACTGGGGCCTTATTTACAAGCCCCTTGCGCTGCCATTATGTCACTTTTTTCCATATTAAAAATGATGTACCGGCAGCGCAAGGGGCTTGTAAATTAGGGCCCTGTTATTAGGATAGTGAAATGTGAAAAAACAATTGTACATTTCTCCTCATATTTTGCTCTTTCTATGTGTGCTGCATTCTGCTGCACACATAGAAACAGCAAATCACCTGTAAGCATTGTTTATGTGCAGGAAAGTGTCTCTTCCTGCACATCAACATTTGCCACAGCAGCCCAGACACCCTAGCAACATGACACAAGGGTAACTGCACTGGCGCAAGTCAATTTGAAAGCAACAGCATTAAGGGACATGCAGGGGTGCGTCATATTTTTGTGGATACAGCGCATCCCTGGATTTTTATTCTGTCGGAGCTCCGCATTAACAATTTTGGTGTAACACGCGCTCCGCTAGATTATGGTATATATGCCCCTTAGTCAGTACAGGAAAGCGCCATATCTTGGCAACAATGCACATGGCTGCTATTACAATTTGTGTGAATATAGGCTTACTGTGAGACTTGCAACACTGCCTCCTGCAAACATGTGTGCTAAAGACACATGACTGTTCACTTGTCATTGTTTCTATGCATGAAAGGCTTATTTACAAGCCCATTCCGCAGCCGGTATGTCATTTTTAATAAGGGAGAAAATGACGTACCGGCAGCGCAAAGGGCTTGTGAATAAGCCCCAGAGTACTGAGGTGGCTACTGTTTGACCTGCACACAGTGTGGGAGAGTGCTGAGGCATAGGTGCCTGGACTGTACGACATGACATATTTCCACCTTGTCCCTTGTTGGTACTTACCCTGTTGCTGATGTAGTTGGTCTTAGTCAGCACTGTCCTGTCCCTCTACTCCAACCACCAACTCCTCAGAGATGACGGAGGACACCTGCCTGCTCCTCCAAGGAATTGAGCGCCTCCTGCGGCGCTGGACTCCCACCTCCGGTCTGCAATGCTGCCTATCGATTGCTTTCCAGTTTCTGCTTAGTTTTGTACTTGGCATCATGCCAGCGCTTCTTGCAGTCCATCACTGTCCTCTTGACTTCTGCGATGGAATTCACTTTGTTGACTATGGACAGCCATAAATCCTTTTTGGTCCCCATTGACGCCTTGGAGCTGATGAAGAGCTGATGTTGATGCTCCATCACCTCCGCAATCAGGATCTCATTCTCGTCCTGACTGAATCTGCATTTCCTCTTCCCCTTGGACTCTGGCTGGTCATCCTGGCTGTTGGTGGGGTTGTTGTCCTGTGCTGAGCTTGGTCCTGGCTCCTGCATTCAGGTTTTTCCCCCTTAGGAGCGTATTTGTACGTTTTTTTCCTGCTAGACACAGAAATGTGACATTAGGCTGACTAGCGCGATCTTTCTTCCCGCTAATTGGCCGTCCGATACTTTGTTCACGCTAACGTGTAGTTTTCTTACACCTTGATGCTAGCGTTGACGTATTTTTTTCCGGCCGCTAGCTGTTCCTAATGCCACATAGCGGTGTATTGTAAATACGGTGCAAACATGGCGTTAGGAATTGGCAAACAGCAGCGGTAAAAAAATGTACGCTAAGAAGCGTGAAAACAGCTTAGCGACAATCCTTGTAAATATGCCCCTTAGTTTCTATTCCACAGCACCTCCTTGAGTCATACCCCTGGGCTGTTCTTTCTAGAGACATGTGCTAAAAAGAGCACTTGTCTCCCAGTTTGATGATCTGTGGTGATACGGACCCAGCCCCAGCACCCCAAAGGTGAAAGATGTGTAGTGATACAGTTGGAGCTAGTAACTTCTGAATGCCTTGGGCCCCTCCCCCACAAACCAGATTTCTAAAATACAGTAGAAGGGTTTTCAATGTGAACTCTCTGACAAATACAGTATGAAGAGGTTTCACATTGTGAACTCCTTACCAAATACCATATGAAGGGGCTTTACATTGTAATTTCTTTGCCAAATGCAATAGGATGGGGTCTTACTCTGTGAATGCCAGACAAGCATCATATTAAGGGGCCTTACTTACTAAACTATCTGACAACCACAATAGGATTGGGTTTTACACTGTGAACTCTCTCTCAAATGTAATAGGAAGGTTTCTTTGCAGAGGTCTTTTTTAGGTCTGATCATAGTAAATGCTTGGTTTCGCAAGAGGAAGGGGCCTATTCACAAACTGAATTTTGTAGTACTACAATAATGCAATTTACATATACAAAGTGCTATACACAAACCTATGGGTGGAAACCACATCTTTTATCTTTTCTTTGCAGAGATCTGCACCATGAAGGTAGAGATCTTTGCACTCATAGGTATACTTTTCACTAGTGGGGAACAATGGGGAGTGGCTGAAAAATAGGGTGTCGTGTAGCTCCTATAAAAAGTATACAGGATCTGCGCGTTCGGACAGCATACACTGTAGGATTGGTGTCAGACTGACTCTGAACACCCCCACCGGGTATGTTGGCCTTTTGTACCAACTAGCTCACAGGGCCACTAGAATCTCCTCTTATCAAGGAGATAATAGTTCCTGGCAACCATCGAACATAACAACCCTGATCCCTCAGAACCATGGAAACAATATACTTCCTTTCGCTCAGTCACTCGTGCTCTCTTAGTCTGTCTCAGAGAGATACACAGAATAAACAAGCTGGGCGTTTTCAATAAGCATTTACTGAACAGTTGTTATTCTGGTGTAGAATAGATGAGCTGCAACAACCGTTAGACAGTATAAGATATAAATGATTAGCAGTACTATAAAGGTAAATGGATGGTATAGTTCTACCATCTTACAACAGTCATGAATACATATGAGTATATAAAACACATGATAAAAGATGCGTACTCCTACGATGCCTCCCTAACTAGATGTACCTAAGTGTACCTAGCGTGTCTGTAGGTGTTAAGCCAAGAATCCCCCTAGGATCTAGTCAACCCCATTACCTGAAGTGAGAGACTGTGGGACCCCGTCCTGGTCTCGAGTTGGACACCCCGCGAGGGATGTTAGACCACTGCGAGCTGGAGTATCTGCATGCAGGAATCTCAGCGTCTCTGGTCAGTGTGTCGGCCGGGAAGTCTCGGTCTCCTCTATCTATCTTAGCGAGATGTGATGTATATATACCCATAGGTCTCCCCAGGGGTCCTGCCTCAATGTATTACTGTGTCGGTCTAAGGATGACGTCGGGCATAAACTAAATAGATATTATACAGGAGATGGTAGTCCTGCTGTGCATCCGAGAATCCTCATGCATAATGTATGAGATTTCGAACTAGGGAAAACCCGCGTTCTGAATGCAGTGTCGTATCTAGGTAAAAGGTCAGTCCCTGTAAACCGTGACAAGTGTAATGTAGGGAAGAATATAGGTGAAGGGTAATGAAGTTACCTGGGCCTATATTATGGTACCTATATGGAATATAACACCCACTCCTCTTCCGAATGGACGACATAGTTAAATACTAAACGTACTACCAGGCTGATTAGATGCTGGTACGCAAATGGTTAAAAACATTAGTTTCTTGTTATGTTAAAAACAATGTTTTAAAAAGGTCTTAAAAAATCTTTTTTAAAAAGGTCTAAAAAAGGAAATTGTTACTCAAGCCATAGCCCTAATGTGACCGTAGATGTAGGTCGAACTACTATAAGCATTTGAAAGCCATGCATTCTCAAAAAGAATGTCTTTTTGTTATGGAGTTCCAAATTATATTTTGCTTTTCCAACAGGTCGAATTTTTCCCAGCACACGACGGGCAAAATGAGTCAAATGTTTATGTGTCCTGGCTGGTAGACACAACATTCTCGTTGCCTGCCTCCGCAGATGACGTTCCCTGTAACACCACGCAGATTATGTCAATTGAGCACAGATGATATTTTGTATCGTCCACAACAAATGCTGGGGCAGTCTGTGCGCCATCCAAGGCTTGGGTGTCAGAGGAGGAGCTGATGTCCATACCACCAGGAGCTGATACTACCTGGGGTGGCTCTAGGAATGCCGCCATCAACATAGGAATACGCTGGGGACACTGCAGAACATGGGCCGTTATCGGGTCCAGTAAAGCATCAACGTCCGGTTGCGCACATGATGCGAATGTCAGACAAAGATCTAACATGCATTCTTCTCCGCAAAACAGGCATCGGAGGACAGGTAAGATGCAGTCCATCCAGACTGGTCTAAATGACAAGAACCAAGATGCACTTAGTTCTCTTAGGCGAGGCGTGCCCAGATGTTGTACCATGCGATCATGGTATTTTCGCTCCAGGAGTACTGTTTCCATCTCCTTGGTGACTGGGACGTCCATTGCGTAGCAGAAAAATTACGATCAGGATACCTGCTATTAGAAACAGGATCAGCGGCAGCCCTCCAAAAAGCTTCCAAATACGGAGTGTATAAGTTCGGTATAACTCCGAGGACCGTCTGAAAGGTGCTTAATAGTCCAGAACCTATGCTCTTAAATAGGTGGACGATGCCTGTCGTATAACCCTGGGCAAAGCACTACGCTACGCTCGCGTAGTTTGCTAAGTTTGCGCTACTTCGCACAACGCGAATTGCACGTAGCACAGTGCAAACACGCGTAGCGTAGCGTAGTGCAGCGGTCATTTTTTGCTTGCTCGCGTTCCTCAACGTCAAGTTGGCGACCGCGAGCAAGCAAAATGACATCCCGGCGAGACTTTTTCCTCGTTCGCGATCAGCAACATCAAGTTGCCGATCGCGAGCGTGGAAAATAAACCTCCCGGCGAGATTCTCAACGCGGGGAGGTCAGGTTTCTCATTGCGAGTGGTCGCGTATGCTCGCGACCGCTCGCGATGAGAAACTACCAGTCCGCGTTGAGAAGCTGCCGCTCGAGTAAAAATCTACTCGAGCGGCAGTAAAGACAGCTCGCACTGTGCAAGATGCCGTTTTCAATGATTGCACAGTGCGGACAAGCATCCGGCACTGTGCAATCATTGCGAACAGTGCACTACGCAGTTCGCGTAGTGCTACGCGTAGCTCGCGTAGTGCGAACTGCACTTTGCGTAGCTTCGCGTAGCGCTACTTCGCGAACTACGCCCAGGCTTACTGTCGTATCAGACATGTTAAAGATACGATTTACCATTTCTGCGAAATGGAAGGGGCAGTTTGTACGTATGAGTGCCTGTATCTCTGCCGAAGACCTTGCGATCTGGAGATCAAAAGTCTCTTGAGCGGAGGTTAAGGGCACGGATTTCTGTAAAAGCATGGCTTTCATTCTGCTCAAAGCATCAAACCGTATTAATGAAACATTTAGCGAAGGCCATAATGGCGCCTCCCTGACTGTATGTGTTGATGGAAACAATACTTGCATACAGCAAGTAACCCTGGAGCTCATGATTACCAGATATGCGATGCCAGGAAGCATCCCACAGCAACCTTGATTGTTCAGCATCAAGTAACTCCCATTCGAAAGTAGTCTGAACACTGGATTGATCACGGCAGCTGGGGCACCCCTTAAGTGACAGGATAAGTTTGCTACTGAACCGTTACAGGCCCCATGAAGCATTCTATCCTGGCATATGAGTGATCCACTTAAAGTATTCTCGCAGTTTGTACCGCTCAAAAACACTTCTCTTTCCCCACTCCGGCATCAAAATCTGTACGGTAATTCCCAAGATTCCTTGATGAATTCCCTACCCATTTCTTCATATCAGCCTGCCTGCTTTTGTTGAAGGCAATATTGGAATTGAGAAGTAGTGACCGGAAGAGTTATGTGGCATGGATTAACCATTCTGTGGACGGTGACTCTGCCACTGTAAAGGCTAATCTGTCCAGTTTTTCAATACGCAGCATTGTATACTTTGCTCCCCTTTGTGCCATCTCTATCTGTTTTACCGTTAGATTGTATGAAGAAAACAGAGACGTGCTGTTTATGAAACGCCAAGGCACACAGCCTGCGCACAAAGATTGCAGCGTCCAGCTTAATAACATAATAGAACGCAATTCTGATTGCCCGTGCTGTAATATGGACAAATCCTGTTCTAGTACATCAATAGCAGAAGATACAATGTTGCCCAGTGATTATATCCTGGAGGTTAGAGTAGTTAACCCATTGTCAACCACCGCTAGAGCTTTCTCTAGGTTTATACAATCTATTTCTCGTAATCTTTCTGCGGCCTCTTGTTGTGAAATTTTCCAAATCTCATTATAGACAGCATAATAGAACGTTTGTGACGTGGCTTCCTAGGACCTAATAAAAAATCCTGTAGGTTCACATCCTCTGTAAGTAAGGATAAGTGTTGTTTCACATGTGTAAATGTTGAGGTCTTTAGCCAATCGAGGCATAACTTCCCAACACTGTATGATGTCACTACCCCTGGGTGTTCTCTCTGTACATAGCGTGGGTCTGGCCTGTTGATACTAAACCCTTTAGTTTTACCCATGAATCTTTCCTGACAGATATTGGTGTCTGTGGGCCAAATCAACCATCCCTTCCAATCGGGGTCTGATCTATTGTATTTCATGATCATATCTAGCGTAATCCCTTCTTGTGATGTTATGTTACCCTCGGTGTGTGATGGTGTGGGTATCTGAGGTGTATTCAAATCTTTGTTCTTGGCTAGTCCAAGACAGGACTTTGTTGCACTGTTTCATTCAAAAACATGATTTGTTGAGGAATAAGGCATGCTCTAAATAGTGCCTCTGTTCCCTGGGCCTGCCAGTCTCTAGTAGACAGATTTTAAGTCTATGGTGTCTTTCCACAAGTCGAAACCTTGTTCAGACAACTGGGCAATGAAGGAAGCAGAATAAATCTGTTTGATGTTTGTCAACATATTTTTCTGTGCTGGTGTTGGTGCGACCTTATAATAATATGAGGCTGGATCTGACGTGTTAAACCCTGAAAAATATGGAAACTTCTGTGCAAATGTTTTTGAACTGCTTTTCGGCGGTGTCGGGCAATGTTCCCATTGGTAGTATGTGAAAACATTTCTGGGGTTAGCAGATTTATGCAGAAAGTGATGACCATAATGTTGATAGCAATACATTGTTTCAAAGTCCGATGTGTCTTCCAACATTTCGATATTAGAAAAAGCAGCAGATTTTTCTATATCAGACAACATATTATTTACAGTTTCATAATCCCAATCATCAGAAAATGTACTCGAGGTAATGATATCACTCAATGAAATTTTAAATAAATGTGGTATTTTTAAAAGTTCGGTCGGGCCAAATATATCGTAATCAACCTTGTCCCACACTATACCGTCAGGTATAGGAACTGCTGAAATGTTTACTGATGATAGGTCTCTTTTTTCACAATGTGATGATAGATGTGGTTTCAGAATCACATTCACTTTTTGTGCTGCAGAGCTTTCTCGAAGATAAGTTCCATTTATAAGCATACTAAAGACAGTCACTAAGCCTATCCAGAAAAGAAAGAAAAGTATCCCGGTGATTACCCAGAGTTGCACCCAAGGTGATACCAGGTAAGTCTTTTTAAGAAAGTACAGAAAATCTTTAATTTCCTGCTGGTGAGTTTTTTGGGATGGCTTTGTTTCAGGTTCACTTGGATCCAATGAAAAAGTATCAAAGTCAATGAAATAGCCAGATGCAGTTCGATCAATTTTCGGTATTTCCGCAGGTCTTGTGGAAACTGTAGCTTGCTCTTGTTGAGGCATGTTGATGTAGATATCTGTGTTTGGTCAAATTGAAATTTGTCTTTCATTCTGATTTTGAATTTGAATTTTATTTTCAAGAGGAAGAGGAACGAGTTCCATGGCATTGTTGCATAGTCCGTCATTCCGTGCTGGTGACTCTTCAAAAGTGATGAGTCTTTCTGTTTGAACTTTTTGTATAGTTGCGAGAGGAGGGTGTCTGTTACTCCGGAGTACACGTGGCCTACTACTCAGCATCGGTCACATAGTGTGGTTTGATTAGGTCTATTGAGACAAATCTTTTCTCCTTTTTACCGGCAAGGGGTGGCAGAAGTACTGTTCTTGTTCCTTCAACTGCCAGGACGGGTACAGGCTTTCTCTATGATGGCCCAAACTCTTTTTTGTCCGCTTTTTTTTCTCTGACCAGGTCCCCGACTTTAGGGATCCAGACAGGTCTTGCCGTGACAGACTTGACTTCCCCAGTGGCGGTCCTTTTCACCTGGACATTACTTTGTAGTGCCCTGGATTCATTTAGGTCCTGTAAAACAGCCAAACGTTTATGGATGTCAAAAGGTTTTTCATCCGCCACTGTGCCTTCACAATCAAGATCAGGTACCCACATTCTCATCCCAAATAGGACCTCATAAGGAGTGACACCCCCTAGAGAGCTTCTTGGCTGGTTATTCAATGCCCTTTGAACTCCATGCAGATGTTTTACCCAACTTCCACCCAAGCCTAATACTCTAGCTGTTAAAGATTGCTTTAAGTCCCGGTTTTTCCTCTCCACAACCAAATTTCCCTCGGGATGGTATGGAGAGGAGTACCGCAATGCTACACCCAAACTTCCCATGGCTTCCTTGTAAGCCCTAGAGCTAAACGCGGGGCCACGGTCAGAATGTAATGTGCCAATTGCGTATGTCCCTATAAAGACTCGCAAATCTTTTATAACAGCTCTAGCGTCAGCCGAGCGCTGGGGCCACACCCATAGGAATCTAGAGCGGGAATCCACTGCAACCATGATGTACTTGTAAGCCCCATCTGATTGAAGGGAGCTGCAGTGGTCCAAATAGACACAAGCGAGCAGTCTGTCTGATATCAATAATGGTGTTTGCGCTGGACGTGTTATGGTGGAGCCTTTCATCTGCTGACAGATGTCGCATTTCAAGACATAGGGCCATATGTATCAAGCAATTTTCCGATCGCAAACACTGTGATTCGCAAAAATCCAGTGTTTGCGATCGCAAAATAGCGTTGAGCGTTGTATGAAAGCAAATCGCTGTGCAAAATTGCCAATCGCAAAAATAGCGATTCGCAGAAATCTGCGAGCCTAGAAACTGCGAATAATTTAGCGATTTCGCAGTTTGCGATACTATAATTGCGAATTTCACAAATAGAGAATTAGCAAATAGCGAATCGCAATGAAATGTATCAAAAAATCGTAAATAGCAAATCTACTGAGAATTCGCAATTTTGCACCTCGCAATTACCACCAACTCTGAGCAGGTGGTAACCAGGTGCAACCTATATAAACTGACCCATAATGCTACAGGGCCATTCACAATGGCTGCGGTATACATCATCGCTAGGAGACTGAGGATCAGAGCTGCTGCCCAGGGAAGGAGACGCCAGGAGAGGATATTCATGGCACGCATCACCTTGTTCCAGCAAACAGAGGAGGAGGTCCATGAAAAGTACAGGCTGCACCCAGACAGCATCCTAGAACTCAATGAGGAGCTAAAGCCCATGCTTGAGCACCCCACACGCAGGACACGCACCATCCCCACCCATGTGCAGGTCCTGTGCTCACTGCACCTGCTGGCGTCTGGGAGTTTTCAGGGGGTGATAGCAGCAGCAGGAGGGGTGACAGAGTAGCCTGTCGCACATCTTTCACAGTTTCCTGGATGCCATGATGCAGAGGATGCATCCCCACATCCATTTCCCTAACACGCAGCAGGCACTTGACCAAACCAAGCAGGGGTTCTATCAGATAGCCCAATTCCCCCATGTAATTGGCTGCATTGATGGGACCCATGTCGCCCTCTCCCCCCCATCCCAGACTGAATATGTGTACAGGAACAGGAAGTCCTATCATTCCCTGAATATCCAGGTAGTCTGTGATGCCACCCATGTCATCACGGACATAGTGGCAAAATATCCTGGTAGCACCCATGATTCCTTCATGTTCCGCCACAGTGGGCTACACCGTCGCCTCTTGGCTGGGGAGTTTGGTGAGGGCTACTTGCTAGGTAAATACATGGCTCACATTCACACATTCAGTAAAGCTCTTGATTGGGATGACAGTGTGTAACCCATTTCTTTTGCACCCTGCAGGGGACAGCGCGTATGCAGTGCGTGATTTCATCATGACGCCCTACCTGAATCCAGCCACTGCTGCGGAGCGCCGCTACAACAATGTCCACAAGTCGACCCGCAGTGTGATAGAAAGGACTTTTGGAATCCTAAAGAACCGATTTAGGTGCCTACACAAGAGCGGAGGTGCCCTCCAGTACAGCCCACAGACCTGCTGCAAGGTAGTGGTCGCATGTGCAATGCTCCACAACATAGCAACCAGGAAGGGCACCCCAGTGGAGCTGAGCGGATCTGAGTCCTCTGATGATGAGGGACCAGCTCCTCGTGCAGGACCAGCATGTGGTGTCGGTGCAGCTGCCGGACGCCAGAGGCGCCAGGAGATCACGCGCAACTATTTCTAGGTGAGGAATAATGACACAATGCGATGTATTGGTGCACAACTGTGTTTTTATTCCTTGAATAGCAGGGATATATCTGGCACACAGCCTGACGCACACCTAATGTGTGTCACTCATATTTGCAAATGTTGAAGTCACAGAGCAAAGATGTCCGACACACTCCAGTCCCCAGCAATGTGTTACCTGACTCATTGCCATGCTTCCCTGATGCCACCTCATCTCCTGCGGGCACGGGCTGTTGCACCGCGCTGTGGGTGCCCACTGCTCTCCCCCGGGTCATCGTGTGTTCTCCCCTGCCTCCCGCTCCTCCGTCTGGTCTCAGGGGGTGGTGGGGTTATGCTGCTCCTGCTTGACTGATCCTCACTCTCCCCTGTGCCCAGGGGTCCTATCCCACCTGTGCCAGCCGCCTGCATCAGTTCCACGGCATGTGTCACCTGCACCAAGATCTTGGCCACATCCTGGCTGTTATGTGCCATTTCCACCTGCATGCCCACACACCGACGTGACTGCAGGGACGTGACGGTGCACAGGCGGTTGACCGCCTTGCTGTATGTGTCCATGCGGGCGTTGGCTCTCCTCTGCACGGCACACAGTTCGCGGATTGCACCGGTCATTTCCCTGAACCCATACCTCATGTCGCTCATGTGATGGTTTAAACTGGCAAACTGGCGCTGCATTGACCGCATTGATCTTGCTTGCAGGCGCTGCACCCTCAGCATGGTGCCCTCCAGCCCGGCGAACACGGACTGCTGATCCTCAGCACCAGCACTGGTGGACGCCCTTGACCTGCGCCTGTTCCCCCCTCCTTCCCTCTGGGGGTTAGGGGACTGTTGCCTGCGACGGACAGCACGGTGGCCCGGGACTGGCTGGGATTCCTCTCCGCTGTCGTCTTGGTCTGCCTCCATCTGTGATAGTGGTGGCATGATGTTGCGCTTTCTGCGTACTACAGGGGAGTCAGGGGTCTGTACCTCATGCTCCTCATCCCCTGCCTGCTCTTCGTTGTCGTCTGCCTCCTCAGACCCTGCACTGCCCTCCTGCCTTTCCGGTGGTGCTGTGGAGACAGAAGCACAGACATTTGTTGTAGTGTCCTGCAACTCCTTTTGTGTGTGAATAAATCTACTTCTTATTTGCATCACCTACGTACTCTCTGCCTGATTTTACCCTTCCCTAACTCACTGGCATTGTTACTACCTTGCTGTGTCTCATTGCAACACTGTTTGGTGCACGTGACTACATCTCCCATGATGCATTTCAGGGTGTACACAACAACATGTACTGGAGTTGCACAACTGTTTTGCTACTGGGGGGGCCTAACTGTGTGGGGGTCTTGTCAGGGGGTCTTGTCATACCTACTGGATTCCTTGCCCACTGCATGTGGATGCGGAACCTAAAAAGCACAAAATCCAGCGCAGCAACACATGCGGACCTCACTGATGTGTTTTGAGCTACGGGACGCTGTGGCACATCGCAGAACGCTGCACCGGCCCTGATGACCGAGCTCGGGAGGGAAACACAAAATGGCACCTGGAAAGTAAATAGTGCATAGCCCAGTCCTACCGTACTTGCAGCGGCTGGGCTCTGAGACCTGTCGAAGTCGGAGTGCACCTGAAGAGCCATAGCAGTGAGAATGTCCGTCCGGCATCGAGGGGTGAGTCTGCTGGTGGCTGCGGCGGACTGCTGGGCATATTGCTGGGGGATGGGTGGACGAGCGCTGGCCGTGATCCCCACCCGCGCCACCGGCCGCCGCTGAAAGGGGGAAAGTGGTCCGTTGCGGAGAGATTGCCGGTGCTACGGAGGTGCCTCCGGTGAAGCCCGTACTGCAGAGGTGAGCGGCAGAGCTGTATGTGAAGGCCCAGTCAAGAGTGACTGCATCGGCGAGCCGCGGGAGCCTCCGCGGCTGCTTACTGCTGCGGCGCAAGTGCTCTGGCGGCTGGGACTGCCTGCTGGATTCTCTCTGGAGACCGGGAGTCACGATACTATTCACTGTTTTACTGCCTCAGACATGGCTCTGGTGCGGCTGCCGCCTGAGGGACGGGGTTAGCCTGCTCAGTTTCTTGCTGGGTCTGTCTGTTCTATTACCGTCGCTGCTTCCTGGACTGGAGCCGCTGTTAGGTGGGTCACCAGGACGGTTAGCGCTAGCTGTATACATCGCAGGACTAAATGGACTGCTGTTGTTGCTATGTCGTGCACTGCTTTACCAGAGAATAATGGAGACCGACTGAATTCGAACTTCAATGACCCATCCCCCTTGCCTGACTTCCAAGATGGCCGCCTCCGTGGGACCCTCCTCGATGCTTTATCTCTCCTGGTCTAAAATCTTTGTTCATCGTCCCGATGTTGATCAGCCCTCACCCGACCCTGTTCCTGCTCACCTACTAGGACATTTACTATGAGAACTTTCCCCCGACAGCTGAGACATAGCCACTTTGTCTGTTGCCCGGTGGAGCTACCTCGCTAGCTATAGGGGAGATGGGCCATGGATTCCCTCCTTGACCATCACCTACCCAGCCGATCTTTGGGCAAACTCTCCTATGTCTCTTTGGACCTAATCTCCCTCCTCCCTCCTCCCTTCACCCTACCCCTCTCTGCTCTACTCTTCTCCTCTTTGTAGCCATTGACCTTTGCCCTCACCCATCCTTGCTCATAGTTCCCACCCTCTTTTATCCACCTGACTTTCTTTTGTGAACTTTTCCTTCGTCAGTTGAGACCTAGTGATTTTGACTTATGCCCGATGGAGCTACCTTGCTTAGCTATAGGGGAGGCGGGCTGTGGATTCCTCCTCGGACGTCACCTACCCAGCCGGTCTTTGGGCAAACTTCCTTTCGTCTCTCCTGCCGTCTCTTCCCCCATCCTCCCCTTCACATTTCCCCCTTCCCCCTCCACTCTATCTGTCTCACCTTTCCTTCCTCTCTCAATCTGTTGCTTATTTTTGATGTAAAGTGTCATCTGTTATCATTGTCTGTAACATTGTGTAACCCAATGTAAAGCGCTCTGATACCTCCGGGTCTAGCCAGCGCTATATAAAACTCTTAAAATAAAATAAAATAAAATTGTTGGAGTGGCAGGGGACAGATGGCATGCATCTTACCTTTTCTGGTGGGGGGTGGGTCGGAGCTGTCCAGGTCAGCCACTCCACTGACGCTCTCGGGTTGCAAGGTGGACTCCACCAACTCCTCATGGGGCATGGAGTCTGTTGCAGTGGATGTTCCTACACCGTTCTTATTCGACTGTGCCAACCTGGTTGTCACCTTTTCTTTGGATCTTTGGCGCATGTCGTACCACCGCTTCCGCAGATCCTCCACGGTGCGGTGGGTTACGCCAATGGCATTCACCTTTTCCTGTATGGAATCCCAGATTTTCCGCTTCCTTGCCTCAGGCATGCGCAGGGATTTTTTGCCAAAGAGGAGTTCATGGCTGACTACCATCTCCTCTATAAGTACTTCCTGCTCCCTCTCCCTGAACTTTGGTTTTCTCTTCCTTCCTGCATCCTCCTTCTCCTTCTCCTTCTCGTGCTCCTGGGGATTCATTTCACCTCCCTGGATGGCAGTGCTGTGCTCCTTCACTCTCCTCCCAGCCTCTGACTGAGCTTCTGGCAGTCAGGTGCAGCTGTGCAGTCACACTTCCTGGTTGTGATGTCATCAAGCTGCACCTGAGTGGTAGAATCCCGATTTTGCGAATCCTTATTTGCGAATTCGCAATTAAGGAATCGCAATGTGGGTTTTCGCAGATGATTCTGCGAATGTTTGCGATTTGCAAGTTAATTGCGATTTGTTTCATACATCAGGTTTTGCGATTCTCAAATAGCGATTCGTAAAAAATCGCTATTTGAGAATCATAAAACTTAGGAATGATACATATGGCCCATAGACCTTTTTTTTTTTAATTTTAAATCTTTATTGACAACCAAAAAAGGGGGTATAATTCACAGCAAATATGCCTACATCCACATTTTGGCCGGCACTGTGATAGCGTTTGTGTGTAGAAAATTCTTTTTCCAGGGTAGGGGGGTACACAGCAAGCCGCCTACAACCCGTCTGGGCCGGCCGCGTTGTATGGGGGTAAGATTATAGTGTCCTGCGTTGCATTTAAATCAAACTGTGCGTAATGCAATCATATGAAAACAGAGGGAACAAATAATAATAAACCTTATAAAGGATGCATGCTCTAGTGCACAATGACTATCAGTTGTATGGCGAAGGTGTGATGTTGTGCAAGCGGTGGGAACGTGCTTGGTAACGTCACGTGATGTCATTTTACATCTGGTGTTTAAGGGCTGCAGGGGGTGTTGGGAAGTTTATTTGTGGTGTCTGTTACTGCGTCGTATCATCCTTTTCAGCTGTGTGTTCCAGCAGGTAAGTGTGTAGGGGCCCCCAAATATCTCTTGGGCGTGATGTAGGTGGTTGTAGCTCTGCGTATGTGTGTAGTTGCTCTTGACAATATATCAAATCGTTAAGCCAATCTTTAAATTTCGGCGCTCGTCCCCTACCCCATCTGCAAGCTACTCTCCTCTTAGCAAGAAGGAGCGCGAGGGAGGCGTATCTACGTATTTTGACATCTAGGGGTTTAGTGTACCCTAACAGGGTAGTTAGTGGATCCGTTGGGACGTGCAGGCCCGTCATATGGTTCAATGTAGTAAGGATCTCACGCCCAATACCGCTGTATAGGCGGGCAGTCCCAGGCCACGTGTAAGAAGTCCGCTCCCTCATGTCCGCAGCGATCACAGCGGTCGTTATCTCTTATCTTCAGTTGGTGCATGCGCGCGGGAGTGTAATAAAGGCGATGCACGTATTTATAATGTATGATGCGGAATCTACTGCTAGCTGATATGTTGCCCGTCTGCCTACAGCAATAAGTCCACTGCTCCTCAGTGATGGGGTACCCCAATTCCTCCTCCCACCGTATGTGGGCCAAAGGGGGCCATACTCCCTGCTATCTTGCACTGTGCGGTATAAGAGCGACAGCACATGTGTAGGGGTGTCTTGCTGCAATAGCGCATGAAGTGAAGGCATGGTCGAAGGCTCTAGGGGAAAGGTGGGCGTAATGGATTTTACATCCTGACGAAGTCGTATGTAATAAAAGCGTTCCAGGGGAGTAGGGTTTGTGTCTTTGAAAAATTCCTCGCTAGTGTTGAATATACCCTTTGTGTATAATTGACTCCATGTGTGAATAGCGAGCTTGCGGAGGAGCCGGCGGCATCCGCCCTCCTCCACGACCGGGATGTCTTTCCGCCCGGGAAGTGGCAGAAGTGGAGAATATAGTAGTGTGCATTGCGTAGCTTTAGCTAGGTCGTACCATGCGCTGACTGTGCATTGGACGGTGGTGGCAGCCCGGTGCCGTGGGGCCGCCGGGGTGCTGAGATAGGCGGTGCGTGGGGTGGGGGTCATATATCCATCTTCTATTGCCAGATGTGGCATAAAGGGAGGGGGTTTCATCCAAAATGCAGCGTATTGTGCCTGCGCACAGTTGAAGTATAGTTCAATATCCGGGATGGCGAAACCACCTTCATTGAAAGGGCGCGTGAGTACGTCCCATCGTAACCTGGCCTGTTTTCCCCCATACGAGTCTTGTAGAGTTGTAGACGTGATCGCCGAGAAAAAATGCTGGCTGGGGCGTAGGGAATGTTTGCAAAAGATACAATAGTTTAGGCAGGACTACCATTTTGATGAGGGCCGCTCTGCCAGCCATTGATAAGGGCATCGCGATCCATCTTGTGACTTTGTCAGTGATCGAGTCCAGCGCTTTTCCGTAGTTAGCAAGCATGAGCTCTTCGCGGCTGCGGGATACTATTATACCAAGATAAGTGAGGGTGTCCTCACACCAGCTGAGGGGGAAATCTGGATGAAACTTTTTTGTGGCTGCAGTGAGGGGAAATATCTGAGACTTATTCCAATTAATGTTGACTCCTGACAACTTCCCAAATAGGATGAATAGGCGGAGAATGGGGTTCAGACTCTCTTCTGGATTCCGCAGATATAGTGTAATGTCGTCTGCATACAGTGAAATGAGTATTTGTGCGTTCTGGATATATAATGGCATGTTCTCGGTAGTGCTGTCGAATTTTGGCCGCCAGTGGTTCTACCGCTAGGGCAAACAGGAGAGGGCGACAGTGGACACCCTGTCTGGTCCCTCTTCCCAGTGCAAAGGGGGAGCGGATTCCGTTCACCATTACGGTGGCTCACGAGTCCTGTATATAGTAGGGTAATCCAGTCCAGAAAAGGGGAAATCCCATGCGTACCAAGACATAGGATAGGTAGTCCCATTCCAGGGAATCGAATGCCTTTGTGGCATCCAAAAATACGGCTGCAGCGTTAACTTCCGGGTCTATATTGTGTAGTAGCGCGAATAGGGTTCGCAGGTTATGGGCCGTGCTTCTAGTGGGAACAAATGGCCCATAGTCCTTAGTTTGCTTTGTTAATCCTGGCCACGAGTAGAGTTGTTTCAGTAGAGAAACAGTCTCTGTAACTCCTGCGTGTGCAGAACCTATACCCTCGTGTGCTGCTAGAATTAATCCTAACCTTCGATCCATATTCGGTATTACTCTATCCCCCACTCCAGGAATCTGAGCAAACGGAACTTTGCATCTAACTTGTAGGAGTACTTGAGTGGAAATCTTTTCGGAACTGCTGTTTTATTGCGTGTAGCAATAATTGCAACCATAATCTCACCGTCTATTCTCGTTTTTGAACGAGTGATTGCAGCTACGGAAGCCGTGCATACAGCCCCCTTTGTGGCTTCATCAGCCAATGAATTCCCTTCAACGTGAATGCCATCACGCTGATGACTCAGTGTGTGTATCACGTGAGCCCTTGGTAGCTAGTTTTTCAACTCCACTACCTGTTTCCATAGCGTTTTGTGCTTAATTGTGCCACCTTTTGCATCTTTAAACCCCTTTTGTCCCCAGGGGTGTAAATATTCATTGTATGACTGCACACAGTAAAAGGAATCACACACGATTAGTGTGGGGAATTCTCGATCCGTATTTACCAGTGCCAGTAATAGTGCTTTTAATTCTGCCAGCTGCGCCGTGCAGTCTCCTAGAGACTGGGTTTTTGTACAACTGGGATGAAACTTTCCATCCTGCATGTGTCCTTTAACGATAGCACACACGGCGCTGTATTGCTGCTTACTCCCTATGGCCGGCTGAGCATAACCGTCAGTGTAAATTATATATTCATACTGATCCAGAGGCATTATTTCATTTGGTAGAAGATATTCTTGTTCATATTGCAGAAATGCTTGTGTTTTTAGATGTGGGTCGTACCTATATTCTACATCTGTTGCAGTAAGAGAATTAGCCCATTGTATCCATCTTGGATGTAAGGCTTTAGCGTTGGGAACGCTTGCCTTTGTTGCAGCCTCTAAGGCTGGAACTGGGGTAACGACAATTATACACTTCCCTTGAGCCAGTGCTCTTTCTCTTACTACAGCAGTCTGTACTGCTGTTAGAATTTTCTCTGTTGATGCAAAGCGCGTCTCAGCATTTGTGTACAAATGTGATTTGTACGCTATTGGTACTGTTTCACCTTCATTATATGTTAGGTAGGTTTATCCTGATTGACCCGCAACTATACGGATCACCAGGTTGCGTATGTTTACGCGTGTCTGTAAATGTTTTGAAGCTATCATGTCAGTTTGCAGGGAACAAAGGATATCTGTGTGTTCCTATGTCCATTGTCTAACTGAAAAGTCAGGTTTTATTAAATCATAGAAAGGTTTTACTCTTTCTGCGTAATCCAAAATGTATGTTCTGCCAAAGTTCAGGAATCCCAGGATCGATTGTAAATTTTTTAATGGTTTCGGAGGTTGGAGCAGCGCACACTTTTCTAAAAAGTTGGCTGCTAGGCTCTTTCCTTCACTCGAGAGCTCATATCCTTGAAAAAGGACATTAAGGTGCGCTATCTTCGACTTTTTAAAGTTGAATTTGTAACCCTCATTGTAATCCCCAAATTATTGTATTCACCCTGTTCAAGTGTTCCTCCAGGTCATCATCCGTTAGATAAATGTCATCCACATAGGACAATGCCTCTTCATCCAGATTTTGAAGTAACTCAGTTACCCTGGCTGAAAACAACCCCGGGCTGTTCTTATATCCTTGGGGGAGTCTACAAAATTGTCGCTGGGATCCTAATGCGGAGAATGCTGTTAAATACCTGCTCTCAGGCGCTATATTCTGGCAGAAAAATCCATTTGAGATATCAAGCGTGGTTTTATATTTCTTCCGCACAATGTTATTCATTAGTGCGGCACTGTGTGCATTTTGGACTGCAAATGTCTTAGTGCAAGTGTTTAAATGTCTGTAATCCAAAACTAAACGATATGTATTGTCTGGTTTTGATACGGGAAACAAAGGGTTATTCATTTGAGAGGTGCAAGTTTCAATCACCCCTTGGTACTCAAGTTGATCTAAGATCTCCCTGACCTGTTTTGTAGCTTCTTGCTTTATTGGATACTGCCTCTGTGCAGTCGGTGTATTTTTTAATGGAATAATGTGGTGGGTTGAATCCTCATCCCATCCAACATGGTTTTTGTATAATGCCGGGGCCAGGGCTACCGCCCACTCCCGTGCATATGTATATTTTCGATATTTGGGAACAGGGTCGGAAAATGCTGGTAAAATTACTGTTTCTCCCCTAGGGCAATCCATAACGAATGCTGGCGGCCAATCTTGTTCAGCTAACAAAATGTCATTACCAAACACCAGGTTCTCCCAAAAGAGACCTCTAACTGTCCTGCATTTGTCCCCCTCCATTTGGAGTGTTATTTCATACAATTTATGTGGGACACTTACCCTAGTTTCAGGTGTTTCCACCGTGATATAATCATTCATGTCCGCTGTCACCAGAAATTCCATCAGGTTCTGGCGACCTATTGTTACTTCTGCCGCACTGTCTAGCATCGTCAGAGCCCATTCCCCGTTCAGTAGTCGAGTCCTCAGAATTCTGGGCATGTCTGATCTTTAGACCTGCAACCTTCTTCTTTTTGAACTGTGGTTTTTGTTTTGGTTTATCTTCTTTTTTGGAAGTATAGTCTTGAGCGTGCTGCTTGTGTCTGGACTTTGTACGCTCTTCTTGTCTGTCTGACCGTCCTTCCCTTTCAGAGTTTTTCGTTGAACCCTGAAAGGAACGAGGGGAACGTGTATCAGTATCCTGATACCTGTCAGGTTTCCTAATATTATCCCTATTCCTAAGGTTATACCTCCTTTCGGAGGACTCCTGTGGAGGAGATCTACTTCTAGATTGAGATCTATTTTCTTGATTTTTCTGTTTTTTGTTATTCTCCCACTTCTTTTTCGAAGAAGCAGGTGCCTGCTTACCGGTGTCCTTCTCGGGACTACCCATCAGTTGGGGTTTTAATGCTTTCCCACCCAAACTGTCCCTGCCCAGTTCTGCATACGCAGTTTCAATTATTTTGGGTAGTTCGTGCTCCTGTTGTAAAGGACTGAACTCCCTTAGGCGTTGGCGGATAGCCACCGATGCTGCTTCCCCTTTAATATTTGCTAATATTATGGCTGATACCTGGGCGTAATTACCTAGTAATTTCATCCTTAAGTTAAGAGCAGGCTCTGCTCCGTACTCATTTTGTATCTGTCTTAATACATCTGGTATTACTGCTAAAGACGGGATACCATGTGTTCTGGTATATATGACAGCGAAAACTGTACCCCACGAGGTACAATCCTCTATCTGTGGTGTTATCCCCATGGGCAAGCAGATTGTCAGCATTCTGTGTTTTTCATAAGGGCTAGTATTCGGGAATACTGCTTCTAGCTGTGTTATTTTCTGAGCTACCCAGAATGGCATTTGTACATGTTTTGCGGGCATTTTACCCATTACTGCGTGTAAAGTTTGTGGTGTGATTTTAGTTGCTGTATTTTGACCTGTATTTGTGTTTGTTGTAACCGTTGCCGGCTGGACTGTAAGTGTCCTCATGACGAACTGTGTCATGTTTCTGTAATTTTTCATTAATTCTTTGTGAAGTATAAGTAAGTCTCCTCCTGGCATTCTTTCAATGTCAGGATGTGGTGTGTAGGCCGCTAATATTGGCCATGTTGCTCCTTCTCTTCCGAGCGGACCGAGTCTTACTCTACTTCTTGTATGGGGGAGGGCACCTTTAAACCAGTATAAGTGTTCCTGGTATGTGAGCGGAACTTCAATGTCCTCATACGGACAATATTCCGCTGGTGGTTCATCTTCTATGTAGAAATGAAATGTTTTAGTTCTTGCATTTGCTGCTGGGAATGTAACTCATGAATAAAATACCTCTGTTCTGTATGATTCGTGTGCCTCAATCACGAAAGCTACTACCCCACCCCTAGGTGTTAGACCATGCGCAAGCAGTTTCAGAGTGACTGCATTTCTAATATTTGCCGCAATTTGTATTGCATTTGCATCTTCCTCGTCTTCCGAGAGTGGTAGTGGCTGGTCTAGTGGATCTAAGACCGGGTTAGTCATTGTGTTTAGAACACGCAATAACTTCTCAAGGGAGCTAAGATAAGGTGTTTTGCACAATTTTTAGGAACACTATTTCCTTCAAGCTTGATTAACCAACAGCCAATAAATAGAATTTTTCGCCTACTAAGCTGTGGCGGATTTGTTTGCCTACCCACTTCAGATGTCTCTGGTGCTTTGTCAGTAGGGATTTCTGAGAATAGCACGACTGAACTACTCAGATTCTACTGTTAAATAAGTACCCAACCAACGTTGGCAGCGCCATGTCGTGTAGCTCCTATAAAAAGTATACAGGATCTTCGTGTTCGGACAGCATACACTGTAGGATTGGTGTCAGACTGACTCTGAACACCCCCACCGGGTATGTTGGCCTTTTGTACCAACTAGCTCACAGTGCCACTAGAATCTCCTCTTATCAAGGAGAGAATAGTTCCTGGCAACCATCAAACATGACAACCCTGATCCCTCAGGACCGTGGAAACAAAATACTTCCTTTCGCTCAGTCACTCGTGCTCTCTTAGTCTGTCTCAGAGAGATACACAGAATAAACAGGCTGGGCGTTTTCAATAAGCATTTATTGAACAGTTGTTATTCTGGTGTAGAATAGATGAGCTGCAACAACCGTTAGACAGTATAAGATATAAATGATTTGCAGTACTATAGAGGTAAATGGATGGTATAGTTCTACCATCTTACAATAGTCATGAATACATATGAGTATATAAAACACATGATAAAAGATGCGTACTCCTACGATGCCTCCCTAACTAGATGTACCTAAGTGTACCTAGCGTGTGTGTAGGTGTTAAGCCAAGAATCCCTCTAGGATCTAGTCAACCCCATTACCTGAAGTGAGAGACTGTGGGACCCCGTCCTGGTCTCGAGTTGGACACCCCGCGAGGGATATTAGACCACTGCTAGCTGGAGTATCTGCATGCAGGAATCTCAGCGTCTCTGGTCAGTGTGTCGGCCGGAAAGAACGGTCTCCTCTGTCTATCTTAGCGAGATGTGATGTATATAAACCCATAGGTCTCCCCAGAGGTCCTACCTCACTGTGTTACTGTGTCGGCCTAAGGATGACGTTGGGCATGAACTTTGTACATAGATATTATACAGGAGATGGTAGTCCTGCTGTGTTTCCAAGAATCCTCATGCATAATGTATGAGATTTCGAACTTGGGAAAACCTACATTCTGAATGCAGTGTCGTATCTAGGTAAAGGTCAGTCCCTGTAAACCGTGACAAATGTAATGTAGGGAAGAATATAGGTGAAGGGTAATGAAGTTACCTGGGCCTATATTATGGTACCTATATGGAATATAACAAGGGAATTTTATTTATTTATTTATTTGCTATTTAGTTTTATAAAGTGCGAACATGACCAGGGAGTGCGACAGAGGGCTTTACAGGAATAACAAAGGTAGTTACAAATACAAGTTATGAGTTATATATATTTGCATAGTATAAGACCAAAGACAGGAAGACAATACAAAAAAATACAACAACAAAAACACAGTTTGAGAGTGAGTCCAAGTAATGCATAGTGAGTGGGAAAGCAGCAGAGACGGCATTTGTCTCAGTGTACTGAGTGATTTTCTCAGTGGTATAGAGAAAACTTGATAGTATAAAAATGTTGGGTAGTCGAGCAATGTTGGGCCTTAGTGTGGGAGGAATCTCTCAGATAATAGATTTTTTATTTCCTTCCTGAAAGTGGAGGAGGATGAGTTGCATCTAATCACCGGAGGGAGAGAGTTCCAGATTTTTGGGGTCATACCAGAGAAGAAAGTTTTGTAGGTTTTCTGTTAGTTAAATGTTTGTGGCTTAAGTAGGAAGGAGCTGGTGCTTCTAGATGATTGTGTTCTGCCAGATAGGGTCAGTTTCTGTGCATGGTGGGATAGGGTGTTGTATATTTCCTAGGGTGTCCATAAACGGGCTTTCCAGACTCATGTCCTTATATAGGCACAATTCGCCTTGCCCTTATATAGGCATAAAATCCCAGACCTTATTTAGGCATAAACCATGCACTCCAAATACAGGCATGGATTCCGACATCCGTCCACCCTAGCCTCACAACGAGTTCATGAAAAAAACAGACCCTTAGGCTGCGGGAGTTTCCCTTGCCCAGGACTATTGATTTCTTCAAGGACTCATATATTATGCATGAACCATTATTCCTTAGGGGTTCATTCATGACGTCTTTCGCTGCCCAACTCACGTCAATGCTAACATTTTCAGGTATAAATATACCTTCCCAAACCCCTGTAAATCAGAGGAGACCTCGACTTCAGAGGAGCCCGATTCCCGGCCGGACGTACTGAGAAGACGCTGTCATTCCTGCACGCAGAGAGTCCAGCTTCCAGTGATCTAACTTCCCTTGCGGGGTGTTGGAGTTCGAGTCTGGGAAAGAGATTCCTACCTCTCTCATTCTTCAGGTATGGAGCCGACTAGAACCTAGAGGGACTCTTGGCATACTAAGCTCTTGGCATACTAAGCTTAACATACTCTTAGTATACTCTAGTCAGGATTACATCACCTACTTCTACTTCTCCCTACACCTAGGATAGGTTAGGAACACTGGGGTAGAACTAGGCTAGAAACGCATCGTATGAGTACTCGCATTTTTAGGCTGTGTCATTTTATGTAAATGCATATATGCTAAAAAGATAATGCTAACGCAGTATTATTTATTTCTACTGCTCACTCTGTACATTATTTATCTCGCATACTGTCTTGTGATCGTAACAGCACATTTAACTTACAACAGAAACAAGACTGTTCAATAAATCTTTTATTGAAACGCCCGTCTGTTATTTCTGTGTAACTTTGAGAGTAACTAAACATGCACGACTGAGCTGAGTGAAATAGTTATCTATTGTTTCTACGACTCTGGGACACGTCCTGATTCTGTAAGGGAAACACAGTGATCATGTTTTGCGGCTGCCAGAAACTACTCCCTTCTTGTCGTCAAGAAGTTTCTAGTGGCCTCTGAGCTAGCTGGCACAAGTAATTAAGTTTAATATACTCGATAGGGACATACCGATCTTAGTCCTATGTCAAACCTATAGGATATATTATTCCAATGCGCAGAGCCTATTAGGGAAATAGGAGCTACACTACATGGCGCCCAACGTTTGGTAAGGCAGTAATTCAACGTTAGATACTGAGTAACTCAGCCGTGCTTCTTTTTTTTTTTTTTCTCTCAGAGACCCCTACCCATATACTCCTAAAGACGTCTGGAGAGGGCAGGGTTAAGTATCCACCACGGCTACATAGGGTAGTACCCTATATATTAGCTGTTTGGTTTGCTCAACGTTGAAGGATACAGTGTTCCAAAATATTGTGCACCTTATCTTTGTTTCCTTGAAACTTGTTCTACATTTTTCAAAAAAACAAAATGCCTGGCTCTGACTCAGACACCGGAAACGGTGGAGCTGCGGCTGATCCAGCCCAAGCAGCACTTTTTAACAATACAGGTTTAAATGAAACCGAGGAGGGTGTCATCGACATCGCTCCAAACTTAAGAAGAGCCATTACTCTAAAACTTATAAAACATGGCCTATCACCGAGAGGAGGTAGAGCAGTTTTCGTGATTGAGGCACATGAATCCTTTCAGACAGAGGTATTCTATTCATGGGTAATATTTCCTGAATCCAATTCAGTAACTCACACATTTCACTTCTACAAAGAAGATGAACAACCAGAGGAATACATTCCTTTCGAGGATATAGAAATTCCATTAACATACCAAGAGCATCAGCTCTGGTTTAAAGGCGCCCTAAAACATCACAAAAACATAACCAGACTCGGTCCACTAGGTAGACCAGGAGCAAGATGGCCGATTCTAGCCGGCTATACACCTCATCCCGACATCGAAATAATGTCAGATGAGTAACTACTTACTCAACTCACAGAGTTAATAAAAATCTACAGACAATTGGTTCAATATGTCATGCAGACTTTACAGTCCAACCACCATTAACAATTCCAAATCAAACCCCCACCAGGGAATACTCTAAAAATTACACCATTGACTCTATACGCAGTCATGGGTAAAATGCCCACTAAGCGGGAGCAAATTCCATTTGGATAGCTCAAACAATTACTCAAATCGAAGCAGTATTTCCAAATACTAGCCCACACGAGAAACACAGAATCCTAACCATTAGTTTACCAATGGGGATCACACCACAACTGGAAGACTGCACCACTTGGGGCTCAGTCTTTGCTGCCATCTATACTAAAACACATGGTATTCCATCGATTGCGGTAATACCTGATGTCCTAAAACAAATTCAAAACGAATACGGGGCAGAGCCTGCTTTAAATTTAGGTATGAAATTACTGAAAATTTTCGACCAGGTCTCAACAATAATATTATCTAATATTAAAGGGGAGGCTGCAGCAGTGGCAATCCGACAAAAATTAAGGGAATTTGATGTTACAGAACATCAAACAGAGCTACCCAGAATAATAGAACAATCTTATGCAGAATTAGGCAGAGATAGTTTGGGTGGAAGACCAGTGAAGCCGAAACTATCTGAAAGTCCTGAGAAGGACTCAATTAAACAAACTCCTACATCTTCTAAAAAGAAGTGGGAGTCTACTAAACAAAATTCAAATGAGAAAGGTTCTCAATCCCGAGGTAGGTCTCCTCAAAAGGAGCCCTCTGAAAGGAGGTATAACCTCAGGAATAGGGATAATTTGAGAAAACTTGATAGGTATCAAGATACTGATACACGTTCCTCTCGTCCCTTTCAGGTCTCATCACAGACTTCGGAAAGAAGAGGACGAGACAGAACATAGAGAAGAACGCGTGAAATCGAAAGACGACAAACACGCTGCAAAAACTAAAGCAAAACCTCAATTCTCCAAAAGAAAGTAGCAGGTCTGAAAGTAAGACATGCCGAGAATACTGAGAGCACAACTCAAGAACGGAGAATGGGCTCAGACAATGCTGGACAGTGCAGCAGAAGTCACAATAGCTCGCCAGAACCTGAGGGAACTTCTGGAGATAGTGGACTTGAATGAGTACATTACAGTAGAGACTGTAGACACCAGGGTTAGTACTCCACAAAATTTATTTGACATAACACTCCGGATGGAGGAGACAAACCTAGACAGGTTAAAGCACTCTTTTGGGAAAGACTATCAAAGGGTTATGACATACTTCTAGCAGAAAAGGACTGGCCACCACAATTTGTCAGGGAGTGCCCACACGGCGAGGACATTATTATGCCTGCCTTCTCCAATCACATACCAATTCACCTAAAATATACATATGCCAGAAAATGGGCAGTGGCCCAGGCTCCAGCATTATATAAAAATCATGTAGGATGGGAAGAGGACTCACCTCACCATAAAATAAATCTGAAACATGAACGAACTGCACAAAGGCAGTATCCTATTAAGCAAGAAGCTAAAAACAGGTCAGGGAGATCTTAGATCAACTTGAATATCAAGGGGTGATTGAAACATGCACCTCCTCAATGAACAATCCTTTGTTTCCTGTCTCCAAACCAGACAATACATATCGTCTAGTTTTGGACTACAGACATTTAAACACTTGTTCTAAAACTTTTGCAGTGCAAAATGCACATAGCACAGCATTAATGAATAACATTGTGCGTAAAAAATACAAAACAACATTAGACATCTCAAATGGTTTCTTTTGTCAAAATATAGCACCTGAAAGTAGGTACTTAACGGCATTCTCCATAATGGGGACCCAGCGTCACTTTTGTCGACTCCCACAAGGGTTCAAGAACAGCCCAGGTTTATTCTCAGCGAGGGTAACGGAGTTACTACAAACCTCTGACAACGAGGCATTGTCCTATGTCGATGACATCTATCTGACAGACGACGACTTGGACAAACACTTGAACAGGGTGAGCACCATTATATTGGGATTCGCCTCTGAGGGCTACAAGTTCAACTTTAAAAAGTCCCGAATTGCCCATCTCAATGTCCTATTTTTGGGATATGAGCTTTCAAGTGAAGGCAAGAGCTTGGCAGCTAACTTTCTAGAGAAATGTGCGCTGCTCCAACCTCCAAAGACGCTAAAAACTTACAATCCATTCTGGGTTTCCTAAATTTTGGAAGAACATACATACTAAACTATGCAGAAAGGGTTAAACCTCTCTACGCATTAATTAAACCTGATTTTTCAATAAAAAACTGGACAAACAAACACACAGAAATTTTGCGTTCACTCCAGGCTAACATGTTAGCAACAAATCACTTACAAACACGCGTAAGTCAAAGAAATTTGGTGATTCGAATAATTTCGGGTCAATGTGGATTCACCTACTTAACCTTCAATGAGGGTGAAAAAGTACCAATCGCGTACAAATCACATTTGTACACACAAGCGGAAATGCGATTCAGTTCTACTGAAAAAATTCTAACAGCAGTTCAAACAGCTGTAGCGAAAGAAAGAGCCTTAGCCCAAGGAAACGCATAATTGTCGTAACCCCGGTACCAGCTTTAGAAGCGGTCACAAAAGCAAGCATTCCAAATGCTAAAGCACTACATCCGAGATGGATACAATGGGTTAATTCTCTTGCTGCACCTGATGTTGAATATGTTTTTGATCCAGATTTAAAAACACAAGCATTTCTCCAATATGAACAAGAATGTCCTCTGCCCACTGAGATTCTGCCTCTCGATCAGTATGAATTCATAATTTACACTGACGGATCCGCACAACCCGCAACAGGGAGTAAGCAAGCTTACAGTGCAGCATGTGCTATCGTTAAAGGTCGCATGCGAAATGGCATCTTCAGACCTATGGTCACAAAAACTCAATCACTAGGTGATTGTACAGCTCCAGCGAGCTGAACTACAGGCATTCAAACTGGCACTTGAGAGTACGGATCGAGAATTCCTCACACTAATCGTGTGCGATTCCTTTTACTGTGTTCAGTCGTATAATGACTATATACGAACCTGGCTTGAAAATGGTTTCAAAGATGCGAAAGGTGGCACAATAAAGCACAAACTGCTTTGGGAACAAGTAGTTCGGTTGAAAAACGAACTACCAAAGGCTCACGTGATTCACACACTGAGTCATCAGCGTGATGGCGTTCACGTTGCAGGAATTCATTGGCTGACGAAGCCGCAAAGGGGCTGTGCAGACGGCTTCCGTAGCTGCGATCACTCGTTCAAAAACAAAAATAGACGGTGAGATAATGTTAGCTGTCAGTGCTTCGAGCAAAGGCAGCAGTGCAGCGTTACCAAAAGTTTCCACTCAAGTACTCTTATGTAATTGATGCGAACAACGTTCCTTTTGCTCGAATCCCTGGAGTGGGGGATAGGGTAATTCCAAACATGGAACGAAGAGCAGCCTTAATTTATGAAACACATTTGGGGGAGGGTCTGTCACATCAAGGGATCTCTAAAACAATTTTAAAGTTAAAAGAGATGTACTGGTGGCCTGGAATGAATACGCACATTCACATATTTATCAACAACTGCTTAGACTGTAAACTACAGCGAGCGAGCTACCAGATACCATGCTGCGAATGCGGCAGCCCAGTACAGACACCACTGTTAGACAGTATTAGGCTATCGACTCGCCTGCGTCCCACTGGACAAAGGCATTCCCGCAAATACTGAATCTAGGTTCCTATGGTTATGGCCTCAGCGCTCGGCTGATGCTCGAACTGTTATAAAAGATTTGCGAGTCTTTATCGGCACATACGCAATAGGCACGCTACATTCTGACCAGGGTCCTGCGTTTAGCTCTAGGGCTTACAAGGAGGCCATGGCCAGTCTGGGCGTTGCATTGCGGTACTCCTCTCCATTCCATCCTGAGGGAAATTCTGTTGTGGAAAGGAAAAACCGGGACATAAAGCAGTCTATAACAGCTAGGGTATTAGGTTCGGGTGATGGGTGGGTCAAACACCTCAATAGCGTACAGCGCGCTCTCAACAATCTGCCAAGAAGTTCTCTAGGGGGTCACTCCATATGAGGTCCTATTTGGGACAAGAATGTGGGTTCCAGAGTTAGAACACGTAGGCACAGTGGTGGAAAATAAACTATTTGATATCAAAGATCGTTTGGCTGTTTTACAGGATCTTAACAAATTAAGAACGAAACAAAGCAACGTATCCCTATAGCCAACCACCACTGGGGAAATATCGGCGGTCCCAGCAAGGCCTGTCTGGATTCCGAAAGTTGGGGATCTAGTCAGAGAAAAAATTGCGGACAAGAAGGAATTTGGACCTTCTTACAGACAACCGGTACCTGTTCTAGCAGTTCAAGGAACAAGGACAGTACTTCTGCCGCCCCTTGCTGGAAGAAAGGAGAAAAGATTTGTGTCTATCGACCTCATCAAACCACAGTATGTGGCCAATACTGAACAGTAGGCCTCGTGGACTCCGACCTAGTAGCAGACGCACGCACTCCTCTCACTACTATTCAAGAGGTTCAGACTGAAAGACTGATCACGATCGAGAATTCAGCTGTAACAAATGAAGGACTAAGCAACCAAGCTATGGAACTCATCACTCTTGACAACCAAATAACAGTTCGTCCAAATACACCTGTCTACACAAACGTGACACGTGAAGAACTGTCTCCTGTGATTTCAACAAATCCTGATGCAATTCCAACAATTGACAGAACTGCTTCTGGCTATTTCATTGACTTTGATACGTTCTCAGAAGATCCAAGTGAACCTGAAACGACACCAGCATCATTCAAACTCAAGCAGCAAGTACAAGACTTTATTCACTTTCTGAAAAAGACTTATCTGGTTTCTCCATGGATTGAACTCTGGATTACATCTGGACTATTTGTTTTCCTTCTCTGGCTAGCTTTGGTAACAACTGTAAGCGTGCTTATAAGTGGCAGATACATCCATGTGAACAGTGAAGGAAAAGACGTAAACGTACTTTTGAAACCTCATAAATCTTCCCATCGTGAAGCAAGAGACTTGTCATCAGTGAACATCACAGCTGTTCCTATACAGGATGGTATAGTGTGGGACAAAGCAGATTATGAAATCTTCGGACCTACGGAACAATTGAACATTCCACATTTGTTGAAAATTTCACTAAGTGATTTAATTACGTCCAGTACCTATTCAGATGATTGGGACTTTGAGACTGTGACTGATATAATGTTTGATCTAGAAAAATCTGCTGCATTTTCTAAAAATGAATATTTAGAGGGTTCATCAGACTATGAAGAACTGTATTGTTATAACCACTATGGTCATCATTATTTGCATAAAACTGCATATCCAAGAAATGTGTTTATGTTTAACCAATGGGAACATTGTCCTACACCACCACAAGGTAGTTCAAAAACTTTTGCTAGTAAGTTTCCATATTTTCAGGAAACAATACATCTGACCCAGAAACGTTTTACTATAGAAATATAAACAAAACAGGTCTAAAAATTATGTTAACAAATACGAAACAGATTTACTCTGCAGCATTTATTGCCCAACTGTCTACACAGGGTTTCGACTTATGGAAAGACACAATTGAGACAAAAACTGTCTGGGGTAGTAAAGATTGGCAAGTACAGGGTATAAAAGCTTTATTTAGAGCCTGTATCATCCCTGAACAAATACTGTTTTTGAATGAAACCGTCCAACAAACTTCTTGTCTTGGATTAGCCAAGATCAAAGAGATGAAATCACCTTCTGTGCCAACACCTGCCAGTGATAATAAAACAAAGGCAGTGGTGACAGTTGACAATATACTACAACTCAACAGATCTGATCCAAATTGGAAGAAATGGTTGATCTGGCCCATAGACACAAACAACTGTCAGGAAAGGTTCTTGAACAAAACTCAGGGCTTTACTATACATAGGCCAGACCCAAGATATGTCCAAAGACAACATCCGGGGGTAGTAACAACATATAGTGTAGGAAAATTATGCCTCGATTGGCTGCATAAATCTACACTACAGGATGTGAAACAACACTTATCCTTACTTACAGGAGACGCAGATCTTAGGGAATTCTTGCTTGGACCAAGAAAACCGCGTCAAAAACGTTTCATATATGCCGGCATTTATGCTGCTTATAATGAAGCATGGAAAGTGTCACAGATAGAGGCCGCAGAACGAATACGTGAACTTGATCGTATTAATTTAGAGAAAACACTCTCTGTGGTCGACAATGGGTTAACAACTTTGTCCTCCAGAATATATTCATTGGATGGCATTGTATCCTCTGCTATCGACATTCTAGAACAAGATTTGGCTATGTTACAACAAGGTCAATCCCAATTACGTTCTATAGTGTTATTGAGCTGGACGCTGCAATCTTTGCGAGCGGGCTATGTGCCTTGGCGTTTCATCAACACGTCGTCTCTGTTTGCAGAATACAATCTCACTGATAAACAGATCGAATTGGCACAAAGAGGAGCAAGGTATACAGTGCTAAGCATTGAAAAACTGGAGAAGTTACCATTCACAGTGGCAGAAAAACCAGCTACAGAATGGGTTATTCATGGCAAAATAACATTACCTGTGACTACTTTTCAGTTTCAGTATTGCCTCAGACAAATGCAAGCAGGCAAATATGAAAGGTTGGGTAAGGGATACATTAAGACATCTTGGGATTTACCGTATACACATAGATGTTGGAGTGGGGATCGTGAAGTGTTTCTAAGCGGTACAAACTGTAAACATGCACTGACCGGTTCACTTATGTGTCAGGACATTTCTTTACACGGGGCTTGTAATGGTTCTGTGGCAAATTTGTCTTGCCATCAGCGGGGTACACCAGCTGCTGTGATTAATCCAACGTTTGGACAACTTTCTAACGGGAGTTACCTCATGTTGAATGATCAGAGTTGCTGCGGAATGTTGCCAGGCATCCCATATCTAGTAACGGTCAACTCCAGGGTCACTTGCTGTATGCAAGTATTGTTTCCCCCAATAGACACAGTCAGGGAGTCGCCGCTATGGCCTTCGCTGAACGTCTCTTTTATAAGATTTGATACTTTGAGCAGAATGAAAGCCATGCTCTTACAGCAAACAGTGCCTTTGACCTCGGCCAAAGAAACCTATGATCTACAAGTAGCAAGGACTTCGGCTGAGATACAGACTTTAATACGTACAAACTGCCCTATACATTTCGTAGAAATGATATCACGTATCTTTAACATGTCAGATACGACCGGAATTGTACATGTATTTAAGAGCATTTGCTCCGGTCTATTAACACCTTTCCAGGCAATACTTGGAATTATCCCCAACTTTGCACATTCGGTGTTTGGTGGCATACCATTAATTCTCGCACTTGTTGCCGGAATTTTATTCATCTTTCTGCTATTGCGCTATGGCCAGCCTATTCGCAGACATCACTCCGAGCGAAATGGAGAAGGCTCTCCTTGAAAGAAAGTGCCGTGAGCGAATAGTACAGCTATTGGGCATGACTCGTCTACGGGACCTTAATACAACTTGGTTCCTGTCATTTAGACCAATCTGGCAAGATTGCATCTTACCTGTTCTACGATGCCTGCTATGCGGTGAAGAATGCGTGTTGGACGCTTGTCTAACATATCCATCAGCCACGCCAAAGGATGTCGATACTTTGCTGGTACCGATAACGGCCCATGCTTTGGTTGTCCCCAGAGGCTACCAATCCTGATGTCAGCATTCATTGAGATCTCACAGGCGCTTCCGGCAGCTGCTGAGGTACGAGAGACAACTCCAGGCACACAGGTAACAACGGACGCGAACATTGCTGCGGCGACCTATGCTGAGAGCGATGCTTCACATCTTTGTGCGGTCAATCTCTTACACGAGGTGTTTCAACTTACACCAACGACAGTGGATGATGTTTTGTCTATTGAAATAGATGATCTCATGTTTACACCAGACCCGTAAACTGACTCTGATTCAGCATACTGTGTTCCAGAGATGCAGTAACAATTGGCCTTCATTTTTCAAAAACTTGGAACTCTACCAAATTTGAACTTTTGTCCCATTTTTTCGAACGAAAATGGCACTTCAATCTGCTTAAAGTAGAACTAGCCTTATAATACAGACTTGGCAGTACTTCCAGGGACACTTGGTCATCTTGTGTGTCTAGAACAGTTCATTTAATTTTTATGACAGGAAATAACTTTGATTTTGAACAAACTTATCGATCATTTTCGTCATATGTAATTATTGCTTTTATATTTCATTCCGATTGCATTTATTCCGAATTTTATGCTGGAAATGAAAAGCATTGCTTAATGATGTACAGAAACCTTTGCATTTTTAATATGTCTTTTAATGCTTTTAAGATATGTTTTTATATGCAGTACTCCATTTTAATGTTTTAGCATTTTATATGTTTAGCATTTTAGTATTATCGTACACACGAAAGAGGAGTGGGTGTTGTATATTTCCTAGGGTGTCCATAAACGGGCTTTCCAGACTCATGTCCTTATATAGGCACAATTCGCCTTGCCCTTATATAGGCATAAAATCCCAGACCTTATTTAGGCATAAACCATGCACTCCAAATACAGGCATGGATTCCGACATCCGTCCACCCTAGCCTCACAACGAGTTCATGAAAAAACAGACCCTTAGGCTGCGGGAGTTTCCCTTGCCCAGGACTATTGATTTCTTCAAGGACTCATATATTATGCATGAACCATTATTCCTTAGGGGTTCAATCATGGCGTCTTTCGCTGCCCAACTCACGTCAATGCTAACATTTTCAGGTATAAATATACCTTCCCAAACCCCTGTAAATCAGAGGAGACCTCGACTTCAGAGGAGCCCGATTCCCGGCCGGACGCACTGAGAAGACGCTGTCATTCCTGCACGCAGAGAGTCCAGCTTCCAGTGATCTAACTTCCCTTGCGGGGTGTTGGAGTTCGAGTCTGGGAAAGAGATTCCTACCTCTCTCATTCTTCAGGTATGGAGCCGACTAGAACCTAGAGGGACTCTTGGCATACTAAGCTCTTGGCATACTAAGCTTAACATACTCTTAGTATACTCTAGTCAGGATTACATCACCTACTTCTACTTCTCCCTACACCTAGGATAGGTTAGGAACACTGGGGTAGAACTAGGCTAGAAACGCATCGTATGAGTACTCGCATTTTTAGGCTGTGTCATTTTATGTAAATGCATATATGCTGAAAAGATAATGCTAACGCAGTATTATTTATTTCTACTGCTCACTCTGTACATTATTTATCTCGCATACTGTCTTGTGATCGTAACAGCACATTTAACTTACAACAGAAACAAGACTGTTCAATAAATCTTTTATTGAAACGCCCGTCTGTTATTTCTGTGCAACTTTGAGAGTAACTAAACATGCACGACTGAGCTGAGTGAAATAGTTTTCTATTATTTCTACGACTCTGGGACACGCCTGATTCTGTAAGGGAAACACAGTGGTCATGTTTTGCGGCTGCCAGAAACTACTCCCTTCTTGTCGTCAAGAAGTTTCTAGTGGCCTCTGAGCTAGCTGGCACAAGTAATTAAGTTTAATATACTCGCTAGGGACATACCGACCTTAGTCCTATGTCAAACCTATAGGATATATTATTCCAATGCGCAGAGCCTATTAGGGAAATAGGAGCTACACTACAAGGGTGTTGTGGTGTAGTGCTTTGTGGGTTATACAGGCAATTTTGAGTTGATCCTAGCCTTGTAGGGTAGCCATTTTCAGAGAACGGAGGTCAGGGGTAATATGGTCCCTTTTTTTTTATCCCTTGATGAGCCTTGCTGCAGCATTCAAGGTAGCCTGCAGCGGAACGAGATTGATTTTTGGAAGGCCCACAAGAGTAGCGCTGCCATCGCCTAATTTCACAATCACAAGTGATTCAATTGCTGTTTTAATATTAGCTGCGGGGAGGAAAGGTTTCAGTTTCCTAAGAGCATGAAGTTGGTGATTAGCTCCTCTAGTTGTGGCGCTGATATGATTTTTCCTGAAGAGAGTATTGTCTAGGGTCTGTTTTGAAGGAATGAGTAGAACCATTTTAGTACTGTAGAAATCCATCCTGAGTTCTAAAAGGTTCAACAGGGTTTCGTGACTGACTGTGTCAAACACAGCGGATAGATCAAGTAAGATGAGTAAGCATGATTCATTCTGGTTGAGGGAGCATACAGATTCATCAGCAATATGAATCAAGACAGTTTCGGTGCTATGACCTGGGCTGAAGCCTGATTGGTTGAGGAGTTGAAAATGATCAATGTGACTTCTAAGTTCACGGTGCACACATTTTTTCAAGAGTTTGGCCAGAGGAGGGATGTTGGAGATAGGGCAGTAGTTGCTGGGGTCAGATTGGTCTGAGTTGGGTTTTTTTAGGATTGGGGTGACCTGGCCACTTTTGAGGCAGTCCGGTAAGGAGCCTTGGGTGAGTGAGGCATTGATCATTCTAGTCCATAAGGGTATTAGGAGGTGAGAGAAGTCACTGAGGCAGCAGCGTCTGCTGCCAAAAGAAAATGGTGGGGCAGCACAAGGGCACATAATAAAAGAAAAAATGCACTTACCTGCTTCTCCCGCAGCCACTCCGTCTGCTGGACACCTCAGTGCTCCTTTCTTCCGGAAGTCACTGGGCCAGCATAGGTTCCCAGACTCCCCACCCAATCCAGACACTGCTCTCATGCTGTGAGAGCAGAACCTGGATTGGTCTGAGCAGCTTCGATAGGCACTCACAAAGAGACTGGGAGCCTGTGCCATTTCTCCACCCAGCTGTACAATACAGCTGGGTGGAGAAATTCTAAGTGTGGATGTCTGTTTGGTCGGCCTAAGACTGCAGGCCAAGCTGACATGCACACTTACAAGTGCCCTCCACTCGTCCTCCCAGTCTCTGGCTAGTGTTGAGAGGATTGCCTGGCCCCGCCCTAGACTCGGCAGCATCAGCTGCCAGTGAAAAAAAAAAACAATAATAAAATTGTTTTATTATTGTTTTATTTTTCATTCTCAGTGGGGCGATGCTCCTCTGCACTGAGGAGTTTGGAGTGAAGAGGGTGGTTGAAGTGGTTGTAATATGCTAGACAGGATAGAAGTTTAGAGATGTCCTTTTCATTGAAAGTTTGGATACAAGACCAGGTGGGATTGTTTTTGAGTGTGTGGGAATGGTGTCTCGTGCATAAGTCTGTGTCAGACAGGGAGGGGGGGTAAGGAGGGTTCGCGCGAGAAGAGATTCAGAATACATACTCCAAAATTGTGGGGGTTTAGGGAAATTTAGGGACGGATTAAGGGAGGCATATGCTAATAGAAACACACACCCACAAAAGAGTAAGACCATTACTATTTATAAACCAGACTTCTAAAATGAATAAACCTCTAAAAGTGTCAAAACAGGTGTGAATGTGCTCCAGTCCAGTTTAAAGCAATTCAAGTCATGAATATTATGTCTTTTCTCTTCTTGGTAGTCCCCTTCTTCATTTAATTGTACTAATTGATCAATCAAGAGTGAATAGGTGTGATTAATTGAATTTAGTTTAAATTATTCTGTTCTGTAATGTGATAATCAAGTTTGCTTGAATATATTTGCAGTATTTTATCTAAACACTGACTGTTCTGTTTCACATTATTTGGCATTTAATTCTGAAGAGTTTTTAGAAGAGTTTAAAAAAATATATTTTATTGAGCCTTTAAGCACGTAATATATCTACAGTGTAACATCACGGAAATAGGCAAGGGAACTGAAGTTCTTTCCATGTGGCATGAACAAACATAGCAATAAACCATTAAACAACTTCTGTAACTTGCCCAAACTGGAGAGTATTGAGTGTATCAGTGTTGGAAAATGTGTTACAGCGCACAGCTTAATATGCAATATTCGGGCAGCGGGGTAGACTAGAATGTGCAGCTGTCCTGGGTGTGTACACCCGAGTTAGCTCTTGGGCACCACTCCCAGTTCATCTCAACAATTTAGGGGCCTTGGTTAGCGCCTCCCTGCAGTTTGCACAGCCTCTCCCTAGGGCCTGCAACTAAGAAATGCACAATTGCTTCCTGCCATTGGTCCGCCAGCAGTTTTTTGCATACCCCACTGAGTTCCTCTGGGAGAATGAATGGAACCTCCATAATCACCCAGCTCTTGACATCAAGCTTCCACCTACTATGTGGCGGGTAATCCAGCGACCTCCAGTGCCTGGCTATATCTCTGTGAGCAACTTACGTCAGGTCAAGTAACCTGTTACCAGCTTTTCTAGATGCCTGTCTTCGATAAAGCCCCAGCAGGCAATGTTCCATGTTATAGAGCGCTTGTCTGTTTAGGGTTCGTTCTAGGTCAGCCGCGACCCGCCTCTAGAACTGCACTATCATCAGGCACTCCCAGACCATATGTGCCAAGTATGTATCTACCAAGTAACATCTGGGGCAGGCGATGTCGGTAGTTTGTAACATTGTGTTCAATCTGTGCAGTGTGAGGTAAGTGGTGTGCAGGTAAATAAATTGGGTGAACTTAAACCTGGTGTTCCTGGAAAAAGTATTGTTATACTCCTGCACCCTGTCCCAAACCTTCCCTGTAAATTGTCGCCTATTATGGTACTATGGATTCCCATCTGGCCCACACCTTCAGTAGGTTATCAACTGTCATGGACAGCATTGTTTTATACAACCAGGAGACTGGGTGTCGCCCACCCCCAAAAGTCAGGATCATCTGCAATAGGTCATGCGTGGCCAGTTTTGGGTCCAATGTCCCAATGAGGTGGCACCCCAGTGCCCCCATACGTCAGGAATTGCAGGCCTGGGAGGCCAGCCTCTGCGGTCAGGCTCTCCAGGGATCAGAAGGACCCTCTGCGTAGGAGTCCCCCAGAATCAGCAGATCTACTGCCCTCTAGGCTGCCGTCTACCTCGCTGTGAGGAATCCTCCTATAGAGGTAGGGGGCCCCACCAGAGGCACAACTGGTGCATGCAAGGTGCGTCCGCGCACTCTCTTGAGAATGGACCTCCAGCATCAGAGGGCAATGGTTAGTAATTTTGGTTTCTTCTGCTGGACCAGCAAAGCTCCAAGGAGCATAGCCAGGAAGATTCCCTCTCTGTGGATCTCCCCAAACACCCCAAGCTCCACCACTGCAATCCTGGCTGTCCCCCAGGCCAGGCACTGGAGTTGGGCTGCGTAGTAATAGAATTTTCAGTTTGGGTCTCCCAGGTCCCCCATCCAGGTAGTCTTTGCAGGTCCCTTGGCACGGAGTTCAGCCACCAATGATGAAAACTGTGACTATTTGAAGTAAATGTATTATCATTGTGGTCTTCACATATTCCCTGGGTTCTTCCATTCTTGTCTCCGATAATAGGTCGAGCCAAAAGGTAGGTTACTGTTTTTATTGAGAGACGTGTTGGAATGCTAGGTGGTAGGAATTTTGAGGATCCCCATAGATTCTGGAACTTAGCTTATATATTTATGAGGAAAATGGCTGATTTTTGCCTAATCTTAATGCTTGCAGGGCATTCTGTAAAATAAAGCAAACTGGAATCCATGCAAGTCACATAACTCTAGATTTGCCTGGGTCTCTAGATTGAAGAAATACCCATGATTTGTACAGCCACTTAGTTGCTGGCTGACCTGAGCCCTAATAGTGCAGCCATTCACCATGACTAGTGAGAAGATATTGGGATTTAACCCCCTTATGCCGGCCCATATGTCAAAATTATGCTGTAAAGAATTCATATTCTCCAATCTTAACACAGCCTGGAGGGGGGAAAAGAGTGTTGGTGCTTTAGGGGTGGGACACATGGCCCGATGTGGAAAGTAAACGATGAGAAGGTCACTTCCTCCACATTAATGAGGTAATGCAGAGGATGTGAATGTGTCTTGCTCCAAAATTCAACAGGTTAAAGTAGTATTTCTTTTAATATGTAACAGTGCTGGTTGGGCATTGATTCATTATGTGTTTTTGGTTCCTTTCTATGTACCCACAGCTTAGCCTTCTGCCATTCCCCATGTAATCACAAAAGAAGACATTAAAAGCAGAATTAAGTGAGGGCCTTTAGCTCCACTGCTTTGTTAACCTTCTGCCTTACAGAATCTTATTTGAGCAGCAATTGTGTTAGTCCACCTAAGAAGTAGTTCCATTGGTCATGATTGATAGAGACATTGCTACTGCAGACCCAGTGTCAAAGTTAGTAAGAAGAAGATTTGCATGATGTACCCTCATGGAAAATGCAGTAAGAAGAGATTTCACATTGTGAACCCTGTGACAAATTCAATAGGAAGGAGTTGTATATTCTGACAAATGCCATAGGAAGGGGCTTAACATTGGTTATGTCTGAAAACTTTATAACACAGATCTATGGTTCAGGAGGGGGAAGTATTGATTTTGGATTTTGTAATTATTATTTTTTATTTAATATTTAGTTGTGTATAAGTTAAAGTACTTTGTCTTTTAATATTAAAAGTACTGTCAAATGCACTGGTTGGACACTGACTTATGAGTTAAGGTGTACTTCGCAGAGCTCCCAGTTTCTACCTCACATCAGTCCTGATTCACAAAGGTAAACTGAGACAAAAGTCTAACTTTACGATTTTTGGTATTCACAAAGGACATTTACGAGTCGTAAAGTTAGACTTTTGTCTCATTAAACTTAGGTTTTGGTGACTTTTGGTCTCAGTTGAACTTAAGACCAAAACTTAAGTTTAATGAGACAAAAGTCTAACTTACGACTCATAAATGCCCTTTGTGAATACCAAGTAATAAAGTTAGACTTTCGTCTCAGTTTACCTTTGTAATTGGGACCATCACCTTCTGTGTAACACTCAGTGGCAGCTTCTCCGTAATGGCAAAGGAGCACTGCACCCCTGCTCAAAGCCAGCAGATGAAAAAAATTATAATAAAACTATTTTATTATCATTTTATTTTTCGCTGAGTGAGCCAATGCGAACCTTGGGCGGGGCCGGGCCATCCTCTATGCCTATGGAAAGCGGCAGGAAGGAGGAGTGGTATGCACTTGTAAGTGCACATGTCAGTTTGGCCAGCCGTCTTTGGACGGCGAAACCGACATTCACACGTATATTTCTTCAACCCAGCTGTGTTGCACGGCCGAGTGGAGAAAAGGCACAGGCTCCCTGTCCCTGAGAGTCAAACCAGCCCGCTCAGGACAATCCTGATGCTTCTCTCATGCTTGGTAATAGAATGAGAGCAGTGTATGGATTGGAATTGGAGTCTGGGAGCCTGTGCTGTGTGACCCATGGACTGCCAGGAGGTGAGGAGCAGTCCAAAAAATATTATTCTGCCCCACCACTTTTTGGCAGCAGCCACCACTGGTAACACTTGGACTGCTCTGCCTCACTACCAAAATGGTCAATTACTAAAGTTGTGTCCTGAGTGCTCAGTTTGAGAGTAATAATAAGGTGGCCCCATGGCTTTGACTCCACCACTTTGTTGATGTTTTTCTTTATGGGTATTTGATTAGGCAGAAGTTATGTTAGCCAATCTATAAAGGAGTTTCATGTTCTTCACTGACAGAGATACTGTTAACGCAGATATTGTGACAAATACAATAGGAAAGGGTTTTGCATTCTGAACGTCATGTCAAACACCTTCGCAAGGGGCTTAATATTGTTTAACCCTGAGAGACCATTTTATACTAATTTCTAGTTCAGGAGGGGCTAGAGAGGTCTGGTCTTCCTTTTGCAGACTTGTCACTTTATGTTTAGTATTTGCAGTGCTTAATTTGAGCCAGTGGTTTCTGGTGCTCAGCATCAGCATTTAATAGTCAACATCAGCACTTATGACAGTCTGCCGCATGATAGCGCTATTTGTCTAATTTAGATATGAGCACAACTACAGTTGTTTATTAAGCCAATTTACAATACAAAATGGCTAGTACCTGCTGTCGAAGTCAGCTTTAAGGACCTGGAATTATCTGAATTGTCACACTTGTTGGACTGTGGTGGCTAGTAGTTGTCTTGGTGCTTTCATTGCAGTGCTGACTGGGGCAACGAGTGGTTGAAGGTGCAGTGGCCTCGTGACAAGGGCCCTGGTACTTCTTTTGTTACAAAATAAACACTGAGTAGGTGTGTATAAATTAAAACATGTTTTTCTTTTCAAAAGCACTGGATGAACTTTGATGTATTAAGTCTTATTATGTGTTTTGTGGAGTTCTGAGTTACTAATCCATGTCACCTTAGGAACCCTTTAACTGCTCTGCCTCACTATGCTGAGGGTCAGTCAAGAGTCACAATCGGAGCCAGGTAACCCCAGATTGCCCTGGGGACCCGAACATGTTCCCACATTTCCGCATGAGCTACTATGGTTATAGCTCACTGTCCTAGAAATCAGCTCTGCTGCTGTCCATCTTCCACAGCACTCACTGCTGTAGCATGTCAAGCCCCAACAGCTGCAGTTCCAAATGTCAATGAAAAAGTATTCATCCTACTTCATACTATACTCGAGAGCAACAGCAGGGCTGTTGCAAAGTGACATAATATGCTCTGGATTCCCTACTGCTGGTTACCGCATACAAATGTAATAACCTGCCAGTATATATAGTGGCCACATGAACGGTGCATTTTGTAGGAAACATGCAAGCGAGTGTGTCATGTAGTTCCTTGCCTCTCCTCATTGGTGATCACAGACTTGAAACACCCACTCTGGGGGAAGCTTGTGAAAGAGAGTGTTATTGAAATGCAAAAATAAAATAGTTAAAGTCAGACATGATATGCTAACATGCAATTTATATTGAATTGACACAACATTTAAAATGTGCTAAATGAAGTATGTACCTATACTTATTAGTAATAGGCCTCAAAATGCCTAAAGCAGCTTTATTTTACTAGTGGCTTAACCAAATGTGCTAAGAAGTGCATAAAATGTTACAAATGACCTTACCCTGACATGCCTTTTATGAGAACTTCACATAACACTGCAGAATATTTCTGATTAATATTGATTTGAAAATGTTTGCTAGAAACACGGTATCATTGAATAAAATAGTTCACACAAGAATACAATGTATGAATAAGAAATGTTGACCCTTTTAACATATTTTCCTCATTTTATAATGAAAAGATGTGGAGCTGAATAATATTTCATTGTAGCTGATGTTTCTATTTCACATAGCCTATTGTTTAGTTAGCATACAATTTATTTTATTAGAAAGTTAGAAATGTAGTCATGCTCATGGGAAAAGGTCTAGATATAGAAAGGCCTCAAATGTAGATACAACTTTAATAATGTTTCACATTTCATGATAACTTTCTGTAGTCTATTGTATCAAACGTGGGAGAGGGAGAGAGGAGCCTGTTCTCAGAAGAATACCAAAAGCTGATTGGACGAGAGGAGAAGGAGATACAATGTGCACTACAACATTTCTTTCAACTCTTTATATTAATGCATGTTCCTAGAGTAGGTTAATGCCTTTTTCCAGACCCTTACCCCATACGCTTTCCTATCCTTATGCTGAATGCTAACGGGTTAATGCTGAAGGCTGATCGCTGATTTGCCATCCTTTTCCGAACCTGATGCTGATTGCAGTTTGCTACTCCATGATTATGTTGGTTTATTGCTTGAGACTTTACTGAGTTTCATGAACCTCTCTTTATGGGAAGTTCTGCTGATATTGATTGATTGAATTTGAGCTTCATGCTCTATCTCATTCTTTCCTCTTGAGTTTGAACTCTTTATGGGTTCCCGCTAACAAAATTTTACCCCCCATTCTTTAAATAGGGATTCTTTCCTTTATGGAACGTTCTTGATGCATTGTTGATTATGATTTGCTCTAGCCATATTTTTATTATCGTTCCTGTTAATTGACTAATGTAATTGAACTAACTGAATAAAGAGAATTTACTAAACTCTTAAACAAAATAAAACCCTTAAAACCTATACTTAACTCTCATTATTTACTGAGCTTAGAACAACTTTAGTGATTATAATTTAGGTGATGCATAGCTCCTGATCTTCTCATTTACAAAAACAAAGGCCTGTCGCAGAGAGAAGCATACTCTTCCCACCGAGCGGGGATCAACCCTGTTTGACTTGGATAAAGATGTTAAACCGTTTTATTTAAATTAATTCCCGCTCCAGCAAAATCTGGTAACAGAGTGGTGGTTTAGGTCTTGAGAAGAGGAGCTATAAAATACTTGCCCTAGTTAGAGTAATGCCTGAGTCCCATAGCAAAATGCACAGAACTTGAAGACTGACAGGGTGCAATTTTCGAAGGCGGTTGCTATTTTAGAGGTGTGAGTATTAATAGGGTGATTTGTTGTGAACAGTGACTTCTCTGTTGTGTTTTATTGAAACAAAATTTGAAAAATGTGAGCTGAATGATTGGATGGACTTATATGTTAGGGTACAATTCATTTTCAACGATTACAGAGCAACCATAAGAATTACTAATACCCAGGCTATGGATACGGTCTGCCGTCACATAGAGATTATGAGCACTGATGGGACTGTCCCTTATTTACAATGGATTTCTAATGATGAACATAGGTTTTATTTAACACATTTTAGATTGTGCACAGTGCATTATCTGGCAGTCTTCCCACAGTAGGGTGCTTGGTTTTCTACCTTACCCTTCTGTTCCTGCGATAATATTAGGCATCAATCCCTTATCCACTTTATGTTTTTCAGGGGTTTTTATACTACTCCTATAGTCCACATTTTAAGGCCCTTTTTACGTCTAAACAATTTAAGATTTTGCAGTCCTAGCCTCTGTTTTTTAAGGCAGCTGGATTCTTTATTTCTAGGCCATGTAATCCTCAGTTGTGTTCAGCAAGTCTTGAGAATTAGGAGAGAACTGAATGTTTTGACTTCGCCTGCTACATAATTCTCTTGTTTCATGAATTTTTAAGATGCTTTGTCTTTTCTTGATTAAGTGTGTTTCTATCTATATAATGTTTTAAACATTTTCAACATATTATATTTGGTAAAATAGTTCTTTATATATATTATACTTATTTCAGCAACATATACAGCATTTTAATCACTATAAGAACTGTATGATCATTCCTTTGTATAATTTTAATCTGTGTTTAATAAAATGCTTTTGTCTTTTTATGGATAAATTTGCCAATAAAAGTATTTTGACTGCCTGAGTTCTAAAGGTTTGTGGTGTAGCTCGTGCAGTACCGTTGACTACACAATTGAGATAGAGATTATAATGATCTGTTGTGATTGTACAAATATAGATTGATGTTGGCAGAACATGATTGAACAAAGGGTGACTCTACATTAATTAGGGTGATTTCCCGCTGGTCAAGATTTCACTAGCGAATGTGAAAACTTTTGTATGAAAAGTCAGAAGGTGTAAAAACCTTAATATTCTGGTTGTTGAATTGCTTGATTTTCAGCAGTATCATCAATAGCTCTGTGCAAAGCAACAGCTGATTCCTAAAAGGAAAAGATAAGTATTTGAATTTTGTGATCTTCTGCCAATTTCCTAACCAAATCCTCCATCTAAGATTCAAACAAGTTAGAACCATTAAAGGGAAGATGGCTAAGTAGGGCCTTATGGGAATTATCTACTTTCCAAAACTTCATCCGTATATGCATTCTTGGTGAGATCTCTGATCCAGAAGATGATGCTGCAGCACCCAGTCCATCAAACGAAATGTCAGATAAAAATCAGTCATGATGTTCCATGATTTATAGCTGAGTAGTGCAACCCATTCCCAGATGAATTTCCTCAGATAAGGACTCAAAATCCTGCAGTCGAGATTGGACAGTTCATGTGGCATATGTGCTAGCCCTAAGCGTGAAGTTATCAGCAAAGCAAATATATTCTTAAATTATAGCACCAACAACTTTCTCTGGTGGACGCATCCTCAGATATGATGCTTCACTGCATCGCCAAACCTGTTAACTTTTACCAGGGGCGTAGCTTGGTCAGTAATATTCGGGGGGGGAGGGGGTCAGATTTTCCAACAATCAGGCTGGCACATAATATTAAAATATCCAAGCAGGGTTCATGAGAGGGGCCTAAGGGGCAGTGGAAAAGGAGAGAGATGTGGATTGGTAGGGGTACTAAGAGAGAAAACACAATATTTTGTACTAACCAACATTTTTGAGGACTTCCAAAACAGAGAGGGAGAGAGTATGTGTGCATTTTTGTCTTTGCTTATGTAAAAATTCTTGGTGAAATCTGACAGGCATCTCTGCATACCCGACTGAATACACTTGTACCCAACTATTTATCAGAAAGTGCTTTTATTAGAGGGGTGTAATACCCCAAACAGCCCCCCTGAAGCTGCGCCCCTGACTTTGACTACAGATACAAATTCCTCCTGGAAGTTTGCCCGCAGATATATATCCGATAGAAATCTTAAAACATTTTGCTTCTCCACATCCTTCCATTCTCTGACCAAGACTTTCTTTACTCCACATCCTTTCATTTTCTGACCAAGACGTTTCTTGCAGCATTATGGATGGATTGAGAGTCTAGTTCCTTTCTTTCTCTGATACTGTAGAACGAAATCATTCAGAGCAGAGGAAGCATATTGTGGGCTGTTCAGTCAGGTCTACCCTTGCACATACCTCCCCTTTTGGTCAACTTTTTCCTTTTATATTTCAGTATCAAGATTAAAGGTGGTATCATCGCTATCATTCTTTGATGGAGGTGGACCCTTCCCTGGCTTGTAATGCAGACTTCACTGCCTGATTAATTAATGAATGCAAACCATTGAGATGGCAAGTCCTCTTGATTAGACCCAGAATGATGCATGGCGCGGTGCTTCTTCCTCTAAAGAAGCAGAATCCACATTGTGGAACTTAGTGGTCTTCTTGCATGGCTCCATGTTATCACCTTGCTAATTTAGGGGCATATTTACAAGGGCTTATCGCCAACAGAACGTCACTTTTTATGGCGTTCTGGTGGCGATAAGCCCTTTACCTTATTTACAGGGCGGCATTAAGCCACTTAACGTGGCTTACGTCGCCTTGTAAATAAGGCCCCTTTCATGCGGCACTTAGCGTGGAAGGGGCGGGCAATGGGTGTTGCGGTAGGCGTTGCGCCTCAACACCCATTGCTTTTGATGCTGCCCCCTATTTACAAAGGGTGGCGTAAATATGGGGCAGTGCCAAAAATAAGACCAGGGAAAATTTGCAGCACACATAGAAACAGCAAATCGCTTTTAGTGATTGTTCATGTGCAGCAAGGTTTCCTTCCTGCACATAAACAATCATTTAAAAATGATGAGCTGCAACTTCTCTGTGTGCTGCACAAAGCAGCACACATAGAAATTACAAATCGCCATTATGGATTGTTTATGTGCAGAAAGGGATACCTTCCTGCACATGAACAATCACTCCCTGCAACGCAGACACCCTTGCACTATGGTGCAAGGGTGCCTGCGTTGGTGCTAGGCAGCCCGATTTAGCACCAGCCCAGGGGTGCGCCGTATTCTTGTGAATACAGCGCATCCCTGCGTTTTTAAACTGACGGAGCGCGGCGTTAGCCATTTTATTGTAAATATGCCCCTTAGCGTCTTTCATTAGGAACAGGAAAACGTTTCTCACCTCCCGTTTCCCAGAAACCCCGTAGAGCGGCCAAGCGAAACTCTCAGGGGACTGCCATCATGCCTGAAGCAGGCAAAAACAGTCCCGCCAACGAGGCAGACCTCATATACTATACTAATCAATTAGTAAAGGAGGGCAGGGCCCAAAATCCCTTTTAAAAGGCAAGAAGCCAGTATATCAACCATGCAGAGCTACACATCTCCCGAAGAGAGGTTGAAGAATAACAGCTGTACAAGAAATGCCACGGGATTCTGGCAGCACAAGACAATGGGGATGACAGAAGTAGGCTGCTAGAACACTCCTATCTGCATTTTCTACATAATATTTTGGAAACAGACTATTTGACAGTAATATCATTTAGCAAGCTTACCATACGTCCATGTATACAAGACAGAAAAAACAGTAAGAGGGAAATGTGCAGTAGTGTGAAGTATTTGTGCATTCGTTTCGCTAGATTTTTCGATGAGGAGACCTTTCATGGTAAATACTCCTTTAGGGTCTTCCTCATTACTTGCTTCTGAAAGATGGGTACTTTTGTGTTAGTCTGAGTGGAATATCTACCTATGGAAAGATGGTTTATTTCCTTGTAATTGCACGGACTTTCCTCACATTATATCTCGGAGAAGGCCTCTCTCGCATGTTGTGTGCCATATGCGGTAGTACACAGGCATTTCTAGTCTGTTTTCAGAACGTTTTCTATTTCATCAATTGAAAAGTTTGAAAAATGGCATTACTTTATTCAATAAAAGCAAAAAATTGCACATTTGTATTCAGCTAGAATGATGATATTAAAGTAAATGAATCCTTTAATAATATAGAACACTTTACAGATTCCTGTTGCCTACATTTAAAAAAGAAAAAAGAATAGCCCTTGTGCATTGCTCCTTTTAAAATGCTCTATCCATTTACCAGAACTTTCTGCTGGAAGTTCAGCCCACAACATAAACGCCTCTATTAAAGGGCAATAAAGAGCCAAGTAATTAAAGCTTGGTGCGCAATAGATTACACACCAGGGATCTGACAGAGACATGGCTCGTAATTTATTTCCAGAAGAGGAGGAATGTCCTTCATAATTCACTTTACGCTCGGTCGCCCGGCTGAATTACATCCTTCTTCGAGCGGTGATGAAGCGCCGCCTCAGAGCATGGCCGCGCATTCTAGTCAGGTTTCGATTTCCCGGATGCAGAATCAGTTACTGGATGCGCGCGGCCTCCAGGTCACGTAGACAACCCTGAATAAACCGTGGAGGATTTAAGGGTTTAAACTTACGGACGGCTCTGTGAAGGAAAGCCTTGCAAATATCTACGTTTAGCCATATGTTACAAACGAGGCTGATTGAACAACTGAACTGGCTCCTGAGGGAGCAGAGGATGAGTTTAGAAAAATGTACAGCTGAGAACCAGAGCCCCCGCAACAGGATGAGTGAAGCGAAGCGGCGCAAAAAATTATTTAGACATAGTCACGTAGATTAAAAACGGGCTGGACAGTTCCCATTGGAGCAGGGTCAAGACTGATTTGCATATGGCTGGGTCCACACTGAGGTGACATGGTGGGGGGAAAAGATGGATTGGGATGCAGCCTGAGCAATTGCAGTGGTTGAGATTAATTCAAGCATTCCATCCATCACTTTGTTTCTAAATGATGGGTATGCCCAGATGTGGGTTCTGTGCTCAACGTGCCCCTGAAACCAAGCTATACCTGGCTGATGAGCCCTCATTAGAGTGAACCGGTCTTGGGTTGCTTGTGTTCCGTTTCAGGGAGGACCTGGCCTGGCAGTTTGGGCATGGTGGGCGAAAAATGATGGATTGGGATGCATCCAGAGCGATCACCAGTAGCTGAGATTAATTCAAGCATTCCGTCCATCACTTTGTTTTTTGATACCCCAAGTGCATCAAAAAACAAATTGCCCAGACATGGGTCCCATGCTCACTGTCTCACGAGAGCCAATTTATACCTGGCTGATGAGCCCCAATAAGGCCAAAACCGGTCCTGGGTTGCTTGTGTTCTGGTTCAGGGATGACCTGGCCTGGCCGTTAGACTGGACTGTTATCACTGGTCACTGGAGCAGGGTTAAGACTCATTTGCATATGACTAGTTCCAAACGGAGGCGGAGTGGTAGGCGAAAAACAATGGATTGAGATACAGCCTTGAGTGAGCACCAGTGGCTAAGATTGATTCAAGCATTTCATCCATCACCTTGTTTTTGATGCCATAAGTAATGGGTTTGCCCAAACATGGGTCCGGTGCCCACTGCGCCCCCTGATACCAAGCTATAACTGGCTGATGAGCCCTAATAAGAGCACAACCGGTCATGGGTTGCTTGTGTTTCGATTCAGGGAGGACCTGGCCTGGCAGTTTGGGCTAGACTGTTCCCATTGGAGCAGGGTAAAGACTGATTTGCAAATGGCTGGGTCCAAATTGAGGTAGCATGGTGGGCGAAAAACGATCGATTGGATGCGGCCCGAGTGATCCCCAGTGGCTGAGATTAATTCAAACATTTCATCCACCACTTTGTTTTTTGATCTTTTATATTGGAGCATAACATTGGGATTTTGGTGTGTTTCATATTAAAGTACACATTTACCGGCACATAACAGGCATATTCCTCAAGTAAAATTGAGCAGGTGTTGTCTGCTGAAATTTACCTATGAAAAACTGTGGGGTATGTGAGGTAATTGTCGCAAATGTAAATACGATCCCTGTACAAACAGATGTGTGCACAGAGATCAGATAAGATGGGAAACTTATAATAAGGGTGATAGGGGTTATAAAATTCACCATTCTGCCCCAGCTAAGTGCATAGATAAAAAGTTATCAACACTGTACCGACTTCATATCTTTGCAAAACCTGGTAAAACCTTTGCAAGGAAATGTAGTAAACGCTTTATTTCCCAAGGATTTTCTATCACCCAATACTTTGAACAAGTAGATTGATTTATTAGAGTAATTAATAGAATGAAGATGGATTATATTCATAGTGTCCGCTATGTGCAATTTTGCAATCAAAATAGTGCAAACAAGACATTTACTTTCACTGACTGGTGCAAAATAAAGTTTTGTACTGGTCAGCTGGTGGCATGATGCAAATATGGTTAAAGTACAATAATACTAATAATGTGGGGACACAGTTTTTCTTAGGAGTTTGTCGAATGTAGGGCTGTAGAATATTGAGGCTCCTTATTCTTGATTCCACCTCACACCTTTTTCTTCTACCACCCTATACTTTTGTTTATTAATCTCACTCTTGCAAGTTTATTTTCATTCTTGTTTTCTCCCTTTGTCACTGTTTTCCAATCTTTTCTTGCTCCCTCTTTCGCTATTTCTGCCTTTCTCTCTCTTGCTCTGGATCGAAGTTTGATGATGAAAAATAATTTCCAGTCCTCCAAAATTATTGTGATGCCCACCACCTGCAACTACTGGCACAAAGTAAGCATTCAGGTCATATTATCTTATCTAGAACTTTGTAAGAAGATGGTTCTCCTACCTAGCAGCAAAGACCGGGAACACCCTGCCTCCCCACATCAGGCAATCACTGTCACTGCCTCAATTCAGGAAGGACCTCCAGATCTGGTCTTCGACTAAACCACAGTGCCTTTGACGGACCAGGAGGCCCCCCCCCCCAGTGCCTTGAGACCCTTACAGGTGAGTAGTCACACTTTATACGCCATCTGATTGATTGATTGATTGTTTAGATTGAAAATGTAATGCCCTAAACCAGCTCTAGCAATGTGGTAACTTCTTTTCTGTCCACATTTAGGGCCTGATTAGGATGACGGTCGGACCGCCAAATGTCTCGTCGGAAGCAGTCGGTTCATCCGCCGGATTACAATGCTTCCAGCATGTACTCCAACCAACCGCTGACTCCGACAGCCTTCCTCCGACCACCGAGTTGGCAGTCAGAGAGAAACAGCAGCCATAGGGCTGTACGAGGAGATTCGACCGCCGTCCAGATTACGATGTGGGTTTCCGACGGCCCAACCGTGGCGGTCCAACCGTCTGCTTCGAGTCATGGGTTACGTAGGAAATGGGGTGAACTCTCAGCCAATTCACTTTCTCCCTGGTGGTCTCCAGCATGGATCCCTCCCTCCACGTCCCTCCTTCACCTCAGTAGCTGAACTCCGAGGTAGACAGTCCTGTGGGCGGCGGAATCTAAGTAAGTCCTCATGTGGCATATATTACCAATGACTGGACCGTGCACATTTCCCCAGACTCCAGCAAGGGGTACATGATGCAGAAGGCATGTCCCCACATGTGTCATGCATGTGTGTACAACTCAACATGTTTCCTGTGCATTTGTACCCACTTGCAGCGGCATGTCCGGGGAGCGGGGCACCGCCAACAATGAGACCTCCGTGGTAGCAGCTGTTGTATGGTCATTGAACCAAGGCAGACAGACAGATGCTGTTCTGCTCCACAGATATCCTTGATGCAGGCACGAACATACTGATTCTTGAGTAAGACCCCCCATTACTTATCAACTGGCGACACAAAGAGGCGCATAGCCGTCTTAAATAATTATCAAGAGCCATAACACATGGAAGAAGCCTGCTACTTCTACTTAAAAACCCTATCGGCTCGTGCTTGATCTGCACACTCACCATGCCCTTCTATTCCATACCTGCGGAATCCTCCTATTGTGCGAACCAAATTTTGCCAGCCGACAGCTACCCTCACATGGGTGCCCGGCCGTGTCCCATGTGAGTATCCTTCCTTTTCACTTTACTCACGGTGCCACAAATTCCACACGAGGCTGTGCAAACCCTTCCTTCAGGTGTCCCTACTATCTTAGGTCCTGAAGAGACCCTACATTGCACACAGGGTCGAAACGCCGTCGACAGTTTTTTCAAAGCAAATCATTACAAGCCAGCACTTATCATTGTATAAAAGCGTGGTTTATATAATATATATCTTCCAATGGTCGCTTTCATGAAATATAGGAAACCTTGTATATATGTCACGAATATGTCACAAATTATTTAGGTTTATTTGTGTAGGTTCCTTTTTTTCACTGGGACACCACTCACTACAATCAATTGATTGTTAAATGTCATGAATGTAATTTTGCTTCAAAGAACTATATAAACAAGAATTATGAATAAAATACTAATCTAAGGTATGTTCGACTCCTTCTCTTTTTGACATCACAATAACCCATTACATTGCCATAGTGCGTTATTTTATTGAGATTTTCTTGCCATTAGTCCACAGGAGCCATTGTTTTTGATAATCGTTGTATGGTAATACGGCAGGCAGAGTTTTCCTGGCCGCAGCGGTCTAAATTGGAGCACGACTGTGGGGGTCAGACTGGCGGCCCGACCAGCATCCTAATCAGGCCTTTAGGAAGGAGGCAGGTTTGTAAAATATTTTATCAAAACTTTCTTTATCTAAAAAGTATATCACACATATATCACAGTTTGGAACATTCTATGCTGTACAGATTGTACTCCTTGTTGACATCAATTCATCAATGCCAAGTAAGACAAAAATATAGTTGCAGTGACAGTTCATTTTAGCAGTTGGCAAATCCAAGCTGAATGCTCACAATTCTTAATATATTGCAATTTTCATGTTTGCAGACATTTTCCTTTTTCAGTAAGACTGCTACATGTGATGCTATATCACTGCATTTGTAACATAGTAGACCTATCTTGAAGCATGGTAAAACTAAATTAGCCTTTACCAGCAGCAAAATGCACAAAAACCTGCAGTAAAATCTGATTTACCACCTAATTTCGCATGCATACTGATTGAAGCCCAAGAGACTTGAAACATTTTGGTGGGGCATGAGGTGATGCCACCACAGGCACCCGCCTGCACTTTCAAATGGGTTTAGAGATCCGCTTGCAGGCGGGTGCAGTCAGTGACTGCACCTGCCTTCAAGGGGATATCTGGGGGGGTCCATGGGACCTCCTTTACCCGCTGCAGAGGGCTGCTGTCAGGAGGCGCACTGACAGTGCGCCACCTTTTAAATGGCGCACTGTCAGTGTGCCTCCTGAGGGCTTCTTTGACTCTGTGCCCACGTCTGTAATATGGCGCGGGGGCAGAGTCAAAGGAATTCTCTCATTTGCATAGGGCACGCCCCTGTGCAAATGAGGGAACACCCTCTGTTGATAGGGCTTGCGCTTTAAGTGCGCCAGAGCTATCGGTATTATAGAAGGGGACGCGCAAGACTCTGCGTCCCCTTCTATAATACCAAAGTGCCGCGGGGGTGCACAAAGCGGGCGCAAATGCTCCGTGCGCCCCCAGGGCACCATCTGTAATACAGCCCCAGGTCTGCTATGCCTCTCATTGTGGTTTAAGGCAGGAAAAATAAGTGTTAGAAGGCACAATGGGCCTCATTTATGAGGTTTTGCCCTAGGTCAGTGCCGCAGGCCTTCCTGCGGTGCTGCCCTAAGGCAAAAGAAAAGGGCAGGAATGCACCTTATCTATCAGATACAGCGCATTCTTGTCCTTTTCTTCTGCGCCAGCACACAATGGGCTGCTGTGCGCCAACGCGGACCCCTTTGCACCATGGTGCAAGGGTGCCTGCGTTGCAGGGATGATTATTTTTGTGCAAGAAGGAAAACCTTCCTGCACAAAAACCATCACAAGAGGCTTTTTCCTCTTTCTATGTATGTTGCAGAATGCAGTACACATAGAAAAAGGAAAAACGAGGAGAAATAAAGATATTTCTCCTCTTTGTGCCTCCTCTACGACTCCCCTGGGGAGGCGTAAGTTTTTGGCGCTGCCTCAGAGTTACTATTTCTCGTAAATTTGGGACAGTGTCAAAAAGCCATGGATGTTGCTGGGAACGTCCCCAGCAACACCCATTACACACCCTTTTAATGCAGAAAACTGCGTTAAAGGGAACGATATTTATGAGGCAGCATTAAGCCAAAAACGTGGCTTAGTGCTGCCTCGTAAATATGGAGCAGAGCAAAGGGCCTCTTAAATGAGTCCCAATGTAAATAAGGTGGGCATTCCGATGTTTAGATCCAGCAGCCCTGTGGCAGATGGGCCATTCTGTCATTAGTTTCCAAATGTGGAGCCAGCTGCTGCTTTGACATCCGAAACCTAGCGGTTCCCCCACTCCCGACTGAAGTGGGATAACCATGGGATTAGGGGGCATTGCTTTGGCATCGCCATACCCTAAACATGACTCTTTAGTCATTCGACATGATCTTGTTCCAAACATAGAGTTGTTGGTGGAGGATTCCGCAGAATAGTTGATGGAAGAGATCAGCATCAACTCGTCCACTATCAGCTATTTGAAGTCATTGATTGTGGCAATAAGATATTGCACACTTCAACATATGAAGTGCTGAGGTTCATGCTAAAATACATGGTATTGTTTTACATGATTGGCCATGATAATAGGTGGATGTGTGAAAGGCATGGTACACAAATATTGATTTTTAAATATCAACATAATAAAATACCATAAACAGAATGTTAACTACAAGAATATTGTGGACATAAGAAAATACAGGTTTAGTATACTTAAATTCACACATTTGTGCATTGACAAGATATATCTTCAAGGTACATATATGAGAAGTTAAGAATAGTAAATCTGTATTTCCCAACAAATATTTACCTTCACAGTATTCTAGTTGTTGACATTTTGGCCTCAATATTTTTCATGCCATTATTTTTGTACTCAATTTTCAGACACACTAGCTAGTGAATTAGAAGTGCATTTACCAATGTTGCTGCTCGCTGATGAAACTTTATGTGGACTAATATAGTGATCAGGGTGGACTAAAAAAAAGTTTCATTGAAAAAATGAAATCTGGCAATTATTAGTTCACTGCTGCATCTGTAATAGTTTTAGAAGTGCCAGAAGCAAGAACTGACAACCTAGACAGGAGCGGGAAGGCTCAATCACTGCTGATGCAAAACAGAAATGTGATTGCATTTCACAGTTGGAAAAAGATGGTACTTAAATTGACGATGTAGATATACCATCCAAGACACCCTTCCGGATGTTCGTTCGCCTGTCAACACCACTGGCTGACTGATCAAGTCATCAACCAACAACAAAGAGGATTTCACTTTAGAAATAATAGGTCTTGTTTTTTTTAGTTTGAAGCCTACCAGAAATCGCAGCTGTTTTGTTTTCTAATGACATCTTGGGACAGAAAGCTTCCCTGGAAAGGCATTCTTCCCATTGATTGCCATTGGCTTAATGGTTTGTACCTCACATTTTCTGGCTTTCTATTTGCTTGCTTTGTTTGTTTTAGGCTGTCCGGAGTGAGTTCGTCCCTCCCACGGAGCAAAGTCCTTTCACAACAACTCCTCTTGTATTCTTCCACGAGTGGTCCTTTCTGAAAAAATCACTAATAAGATAGGCACAGATTCTGACGAAATCAGGAAAAGAAGGGAGGTGTTTTGGATATTCACTTTGGACACGTTCTCACAAGGCCTCAACCAAGAAATTCCGTGGGAACAGGCAATACGATTTAACATCGGTTAGTCCTCCTTTTTCCTGACAATTTAGAACTACTGATCGTCTCCACAAGTGCTGGCCCTTCAATAGAGGAAATGTGTGCACATTTACAATTTTGGTAGCTGATCTATATTCATTTTGATTTAGTAGTTGTCTTTAATGCGAGCTTTGTGTTGGTTACACATTAATATATAATTTTCTGTGTATTACATTCCTTTTAGGATATTTAGAACATAACTGCTGAAAGCCATTGTATTAGGCACAAAGCAAGGTTCATGGCTGTGATGTGATTTCGAAGGTATCGCTTCTATAGATATTTTTCAGTGGTCATCTATTCTTCACAGTTTCAACATAACCATCACTAACTAAAGTAAGCATTCTAATTATGGTAGAGTGTTCATGGTCTTGATTTGCCCCCTATTAGTATTGCTTCGATACATCTCTTATTGGCCTCTGTTTTTAACATAGGATGGGATACATGTGATTCTAAGCAAGCGCTCTTAACATAGCAGATTGTCTATACTTTAAACTGCTGAGTTGTGATCTTTCAATCAGATCCAAATGTATTTTTAACTTTGGACTCAGTCATAGTACTTTACATCTATATATACAATTCTAAAACATTTTTCCTATAAGACACAGTTGCGAGTGCCCGAGTGTGACCCATTTACGAGTCAATAAAGCTTTGGTTAGTTGTAACAGCCTTCCCATTGGACAATACAAAGCACGTGATCGGCTCTCCCTTTACATAATGCGGAAATGAAATAGTTGCCGGTTAGCTTGCACGCTGCGATTACGGCGTGCTGAGGAATCCAAGATGTGGAGACTCGATATCACAAAATAAGTAAGTCATGCTTGTAGTCTTAATCCTGGAAGCCTATTCGGCTTCCTGAGTCCGTCTTAGCGAAAGTTGACGCTGACTTCTGCTTTTTAATGAACCCATACTTTATAAATGCAATTCATGTTATCCATAGGAATTAATGTTAAATTCACCAGCAGTCCGATTGTATTTAAATGCCAGTTGGCGGCTGCCCGATACAATGCCCTCGAGCGTTTTTGTTTGAATCACTTATGTGAATTCACCCAACAGTTCGATTATATTTATATGCGATTTGGCGGCCGCTTTACACAATGCCCATGAGTGCTTTAGCTGGAATTATCCATGTGAAACAGCTTCATCTTTTTTCTATATAACGGCCATGTTAGATTTGGGGGTCTCTAGTTGGCAGAGGTAGGTACCTTTGTCCAAATAGGGACCCTTGAGTCTAGTCAGGGAAAGTAGGTACACTCCTGAAATAACCCCTGCTCACCCTCTTGGTAGCTTGGCACGAGCAGACAGGCTTAGTTCAGAGGCAGTGTGTAAAGCATTTGTGAACACATACAGTAATCAAGTGACAACACTACAAATGGACACCACACAGGTTATATATTTATAAAAATAGGTATACTTTATATAGATTTATCACAAGACCATAAACGACAAAAATAATCCACAATACTGTCAAGAGTGCGTAGTTCTGATCAAAAAGGCTTAATTCAAGGTTCTGTGCGAGTCGGTAGCCTCCTCCGGCTACGGCGATGTCAAGAACAAACAGAGTCTAACAAATCCAGCTGACCGTGTCAAGACGGGCCAACACAGCGTAGACAGACTCGGTCACAGTACCTTTTACTTGAAGCGGCAGGCACGGGCGTGCGAGCCGGATGGCGGTACGTTGCGATCGCGATGCAAAAATGGAAGCGTTGCAGGACGCGTTGTTCCTCGATGCGGTGCAGGCAGCGGCTCGTTGACGTCGTCGAGACGGAGTCGGTGAGACCAGGGCCGTGCGTTGCAGGGCGAGACGGTGCTTCGATGCGGTGCTGGCACGTTGCGGTGCGGCGACGGAGCCGGATTCAGGAGCTGGCGTCGATCAGTCCGGACAGCGGTGCGAGTCGGGCGGTGCGTCGCAAAGCGTGCGAGCGGTGCCCAACTCCGGTGCGGTCACAGGACTCGAACTCAGCAGTAGTGACCGTGTCGGTCGGACCAGTTCGATTCGGCGTAGCGAGCGTTGCAGGACGCGTTGTCCCTCGATGCGGTGCAGGCAGCGGCTCGTTGACGGAGTCGGTGAGACCAGGGCCGTGCGTTGCAGGGCGAGACGGTGCTTCGATGCGGTGCTTACAGGACACCGAGTCGGTCGTGAGAGTCGGTCACAGCTCCCTACCTCTGCAGCCACTGAGACAGAGTTTCCAGCAGCAATTCACAAAGGGGTGAAGTCCAATGGTCCTGGGACTTCGGTCAGGGGGCAAGCTCTCTTCCAAGCCCTTGGAGATCCTTCACAAGTTGATGAAAGTCACAGCAAAGCAAAAGTTCCTTTCTCCTTTCTTTGGCAGTCAGGCAAACCACTGCAGGCCAATCCCCCAAGCAGAACTTCAGGCTTAGGGATAGTCTCTCCTCAGTTTCTTCTGGGTTCCGCTCCTCAGCAAAGGTTTCTTCTTGTTCCCAAAAGTGATCTAATCTTCCTGGGGTCTGGGTGCCCCTCTTATACCCTGATTCTCTTTGTTCTCTGGAGGCAGAGAGGCCTCTGCCTAGTCCAAAACCAGTTCTGGTCAGTTCTGGAGCACTTTGTTTTTCTGACTCCTTCTTTCCTTTCAGAATGTGGGGCAGAGTGCTCAGCCGCCCGGCAGGAGGTGGAGCCAGCATTGTGGAAGGCAGGCACAGCCCTATTCAGACCCAGGTGCAACTCCTCCCTCCACTCTGGATGCAGATCTTTCTATTCAGCCCTGCGCTGACTCACCCTGTCTCCTGTAGCCACCCCCAGCCCCTGTCACTCAATCTCCAGACAAGGAATACACAACCTAGCAGAGGCAGGCTTGGATAGTTAGGCAAGAAAATACCCACTTTCTAAAAGTGGTATTTTCAAACACAGAATGTTAAAACCAACTTCACTAAAAGATGTATTTTATCATCCTGAGTTCAGGCATACTAAATTCGTTTTTCTACCATGTTCCCGGGGTCAGTTCTGACTATAAGGTGTAATAGTCAGTCTGCCCATTCTGGCCTATGGGGAGCAGGTAGCCTTGCAATAGTGAAAAACGAAAATGGCTGTAATTCACTATTAGGACATGCCACACACACCAGGGCATGTCCTACCTTATACTTACAATGCACCCTGCCCTAGGGCCTACTTTAGGGGTGACCAACATGCAGTAAAGGGAAGGTTTAGGGACTGGTAAGTGGGTGTACTCACCAAGTCGACATGGCAGCCCTAGGCGGCACACAGGCTCTGCGATGGCAGGCCTGAGACACGCTTTACAAGCCGCTTCTGTGGGTGGCACAACCAGTGCTGCAAGCCCACCAGCGGCATTGGATTTACAAGCCCTGGGCACACTGAGTGCACTGTACTAGGGACTGACAAGTAAACCAATCATCCAATCATGGAGTCACTAATACATATATCAATTAACGATAGGGAGCACTTGCACTTTGGCGCTGATTAGCAGCGGCAAAGTGCCCATGAGCAGCTAGTCCAGCAAAAACATATCGGCAACAGTGGAGGCATTACGAAAAAATGGAAGGGAGACCCACGCCAAGGATGCCAGGTCTAACACGTGTCCCCTCCAGCTGAAATGTGGGGAGAACTATCCTACCACTAGGGAGTTCTCATCGCTAAGGCGGAAAAATCTGGACAGTCCATCAGCATTGGCGTGTTCTGTACCAGGGCGGTGTTCCACCGTAAAGTCCATCCCCTGTAGGGAAATGGACCACCTCAACAGCTTTGGATTCTCACCCCTCATCTGCATTAACCATCTGAGGGGCCTGTGGTCTGTCTGAACCCGGAAGTGAGTCCCAAACAGGTATGGTCTCAGCTTCTTCAGAGCCCAGACCACAGCAAATGCCTCCCGCTCAATAGCACTCCATCTCTGTTCCCGGGGAAGTAACCTCCTACTGAGGAAGGCTACAGGTTGGTCTAGGCCCTCCTCATTGATCTGTGATAGAACAGCCCCTACACCATGCTCTGAAGCGTCGGTTTGAACAATGAACTCATTGGAGAAGTTGGGTGCCTGGAGCACAGGCGCCGTGCACATGGCAGTCTTCAAGGTGTCAAAAGCTTTTTGACAGGCGTCAGTCCAAATCACTTTCCTGGGCTGCTTCTTGGAAGTCAGCTCTGTCAAGGGGGCAACAATGCTGCCATACCCCTTGACGAATCTCCGGTAATACCCGGTGAGTCCTAGGAAGGCTCTCACCTCTGTCTGGGTCTTGGGGGCTCCCAAGCCAGAATGGTATCAATTTTCGGTTGGAGGGCGCCACCTGGCCGCTCCCAACCTGGTGTCCCAAGTACACCACAGAACCCTGCCCAATCTGGCACTTACTCGCCTTGATTGTGAGGCCTGCCCTCCGCAGCGCCATCAACACTTCCCAGAGGTGACGCAGATGTTCTTCCCAACGGGAACTGAACACTGCGATGTCATCCAGGTAGGCGGCACTGAAATCCTCCAGTCCAACCAACACCTGGTTGACCAACCTCTGAAAGGTGGCAGGGGCATTCTTCATCCCAAAGGGCATCACCCGGAACTGGTAGTGCCCATCCGGTGTGGAGAATGCTGACCTCTCTTTGCCCCATCAGTCAAGGCGATCTGCCAGTACCCAGACGTTAAGTCAAACGTGCTGAGGTACCGCGCAGCCCCTAACCGATCTATGAGCTCATCAGCTCTGGGGATGGGGTGGGCGTCAGTCCTGGTGACGGAATTGAGTCCCCTGTAGTCCACACAGAACCGGAGTTCTGGTGTGGCACCAGGCGCGGCAGCCTTTGGAACCAAGACCACTGGGCTGGCCCAAGGGCTGTTAGAGGACTCAATCACCCCTAGCGCAAACATCTTGGAGACCTCCTCCTTGATGCAGGCTCTGACCCTGTCAGTCACCCTGTAAGCCTTGTGCTTCACAGGAAGACTGTCCCCAGTGTCCACATCATGGACGCACCAATGAGTGACACTGGGAACCAGGGAGAACAGGTCAGGGAACTGTCCCAACAGTTGGCGACAGTCACCCTGCTGCTCCGGTGTCAGGGAGGTAGAGAGGTTTACTCCCTCCACTGATCCATCTTGCTCTCGGGCTGACAGGAGGTCAGGAAGAGGCTCGGTCTCCTCCTCCATTCCATCATCTGTAGCTAAGAGCATGCCCACTTGAGACCTCTCCAAGTGGGGCTTTAAGCGGTTCACATGCAGGACCCGCAAGGGGTTCCTGGGAGACTGCAAGTCCACCAAATAGGTAACTGGACTCTTGCGCTCCACCACCGTAAAGGGGCCGGTCCACCTGTCCTGGAGCGCACAAGGCTCCACAGGGGCCATGACCCACACTTTCTGACCAGGCTGAAGCTCTACCAGAGTGGCATTCTGGTCGTACCACCGCTTCATCTCCTCCTGGCTGGCTTCCAGATTTGCCTCAGCAAGTTCTCTGAAACGCCTAGTCTGGTTCCTGAAGGCCAGCATGTAACTGTATACATCCTGGGGAGGTTTCCTGGGACATTGCTCCCAGCCTTCCTTGACCAAACTCAGAGGTCCTCGCACGGGTGTCCATAGAGGAGCTCAAAGGGACTGAACCCTAGAGACTTCTGTGGCACCTCCCGGTATGCAAACAACAGGCATGGTAAGAGGACGTCCCATTTACGCCTCATGGGTTCTTCCAGACCCATAATCATGCTCCTTGAGGGTCCGGTTGAATCTCTCAACCAGCCCATTTCCTTGAGGGTGGTAAGGAGTGGTGAACTTGTAAGTTACACCGCACTCCTGCCACAGGGACTTCATGTACTTGGACACGAAGTTGGTACCTCTGTCAGACACCACCTCTTGAGGGAATCCCACACGTGAGAAAATTCCCATCAGTGCCCGTCCCACCACGGGGGCCGTCACTGTCCTCAGAGGGATGGCTTCCGGGTACCGGGTGGCTTGGTCCACCAAGACCAGGATAAACCTGTTGCCCATGGCTGTCTTGGGGTCCAGTGGCCCCACAATGTCAATACCCACCCGTTCAAAGGGGGTGCTGACCACAGGGAATGGCTGGAGAGGAGCCTTGTGCTTCCTCCCACTCTTTCCACTTGCCTGGCAAGTCTGGCATGTCCTGCAGTGAGTGGCGGCACTCCTGCGCATCTGGGGCCAATAGAAATGGGTAACAAGCCTGTCAAAGGTCTTGTCCTGCCCCAGATGTCCCGCTAACGGTACATCATGAGCCAACCCCAGTAGGAAGGCTCTGAAGCGCTGGGGTACCACCAGCACACGGGCTGACCCAGGCTCAGCAACCTTAGGCTCTGAATACAGGAGGCCATTCTCCCAGTAAATCCAATGTGATCCAGACTGACCACCTGCTGCCTGGTCTGTGGCCTGTTGCCTCAGACCCACGAGAGAGGGGCATGTGTTCTGCTCCTCGCAGAACTCTTCCCTGGAGGGTCCTCCTTCTTGCTGCCAATGGGTCAGCTCAGGTAGGTCCCCCAGTTCAGCTACCTGTTCCCCTGTAGGCTCCAGGGCATCCCCCTCAGGGTCTGCCTCCTCCTGGACCGTGGGAACTTCGGGGGCCGGTTTCCCGTGCCCCCTGCCTCCTCTCTCTCCGGCCGGCACCTGGGCCTCCCTCTCAGGCTCCAGGTCCTCTTGAACACCTTTAGCTGCCATTGACCGGGTGGTCACACATGCCCAATCAGGCAAGCCCAACATTTCTAAATGCGCACTCCGCTCCACCTTAGCCCAAGGTGAGCTCTCCAAATCGTTCCCTAACAAACAGTCAACAGGCATGGCTGGCCTCACAGCTACTTGAAGAGTACCCGAGACCCCCACTCAAAGGGAACCTGAGCCACCTTGCAGTGACTCTCTGTGTTGTCAGCGGCAACAACCGGATAGAATGCATCAGGGATAACCTGCTCTTTAGACACCAGGTGACACTTGACAGCTGTCACACTGGCTCCTGTGTCTCTCAGAGCCTCCACCCTATGGCCATTGATGGTCACCCACTGCCTGTATTTCTTAGTGTTCTCAGGCAGCGGGGTCCTAGGGACCATCTCAGAGTCTCCTAATGAGACAAGGGAAAACACTGTGGGATCCCCCCACCTTGGGCACCCAACTCCTCCCCCAGGGCTACACTAGCCAACTGCCGGGGGACTGCACTGGTGGGTGCTGGTTTTCCATACAAAGGGCAACGAGGATCGTTTGCCTTGTGGCCAGGGGCGCCACACTTGTAACAGACCAGTGGTCCCTGGTGAACAGGGGGGCCTGTCGGGGCCACTGGCTTCTTCTCAGGGGGAGGCTGGGAACCTTTCCCTTGGTTCCCTTGGGGTTTACTTTGGGGCCCTTTATGGAACTCCTTCTGTTTACCCTTGTCCCCCCCACTCTTCTGCTTGGGACCCTGCCCACCCTTGGCGGAGTCTCCCACGTGACCCTTGTGGACCCGGGTACTCACCCAGCGGTCCGCCTCCTCAGCAAGCTGCCTAGGGTTAGTCAGCTTACTATCAATCAGGTGCTGGCGTAGCTCAGGAAAACAATTACCGTACAAGTGCTCCCAGGCAATTAAATCAAAGAGCGCCTGAAAATCAGTCGCTTTGCTACCCTTTACCCAACCATCCAAGGCTCTGCAAAAGAAGGTCACATATTCAACCCAGGTACTGCTTTCAATCTTACTACAGTTCCTGAACCTTTGCCTATAAAGCTCAGGGGTCAAACCATACCTAGTCATTAAGGCATCCTTCATGTGGCTGTACGAATTATAGACTTCAGAGGGCAAATCTAACAAGGTATCCCGCCCTTCACTGAGGAACCGTCCCCACAACCCCGCTCCCCAATCCTTCTCAGGGACCCGGTGGGAAGACATGGCTACCTCGTAGGCTTTGAACCACTGCCCAATGTCATCATTTTTAAAAACTCCTTCACCACATCTTTGGGAATATACACCCTAGCTTCAACAGGCACAGGCGGTACACTGCCACCAGAGGGAGTAATTTCTAAGCTTTTGGCCTTCAATTCCAACTCCCTCAAAACTTTCTCATGTTCAAACTGCATTTTCTTTTCCTCTAGGGCTAATTTCCTAGTTTGCATTTCGAATTCTAACTGCCCATTCAGCTTGAGCTTGGTCAGCTGCATTTGGTGCATCCTACTCTCTTTCCTGTCCTCCAACTCCTCTGGGGACAGTCCTCTGGCAGAAACACTGCTACCTACTGGGGAAGGTAGTCTTCTAGCCCCTAGACCCAATAGCCCCTCCAGCTGCCCTTCTGCATTCTCAGCCCCCTCCACAGGGGCACTCCTTGATTCGACCCAGGCCCTCAGCGCCTTTTGAAGGTCTTCCTTCCTGGAGAGTCCGGTCATGGACACTTTAAACTTTTTGCAGAATTGCCTGAGCTGCTTAAGGGTGTAGCATTCTAGCCTCTCTTCTTCCCAATCACACTCGACAGAGGCTACTGATGCTGGTTTCTCCATAGTGACTGAACTTGGCGTTTGCAAAAATAGGAAATCCCAGAAAAATGCTATAAAAGTATGTGGTTGCGTTTTGGTCTGCACTCACTAAGTAGTGTTCACCAATCACTGTACATGAGTCACAAATGCAAGTCCAGAATCCTCACCGCTGACCACCAATGTTAGATTTGGGGGTCTCTAGTTGGCAGAGGTAGGTACCTTTGTCCAAATAGGGACCCTTGAGTCTAGTCAGGGAAAGTAGGTACACTCCTGAAATAACCCCTTCTCACCCTCTTGGTAGCTTGGCACGAGCAGACAGGCTTAGTTCAGAGACAGTGTGTAAAGCATTTGTGAACACATACAGTAATCAAGTGACAACACTACAAATGGACACCACACAGGTTATATATTTATAAAAATAGGTATACTTTATATAGATTTATCACAAGACCATAAACGACAAAAATAATCCACAATACTGTCAAGAGTGCGTAGTTCTGATCAAAAAGGCTTAATTCAAGGTTCTGTGCGAGTCGGTAGCCTCCTCCGGCTACGGCGATGTCAAGAACAAACAGAGTCTAACAAATCCAGCTGACCGCGTCAAGACGGGCCAACACAGCGTAGACAGACTCGGTCACAGTACCTTTTACTTGAAGCGGCAGGCACGGGCGTGCGAGCCGGATGGCGGTACGTTGCGATCGCGATGCAAAAATGGAAGCGTTGCAGGACGCGTTGTTCCTCGATGCGGTGCAGGCAGCGGCTCGTTGACGTCGTCGAGACGGAGTCGGTGAGACCAGGGCCGTGCGTTGCAGGGCGAGACGGTGCTTCGATGCGGTGCTGGCAGGTTGCGGTGCGGCGACGGAGCCGGATTCAAGAGCTGGCGTCGATCAGTCCGGACAGCGGTGCGAGTCGGGCGGTGCGTCGCAAAGCGTGCGAGCGGTGCCCAACTCCGGTGCGGTCACAGGACTCGAACTCAGCAGCAGTGACCGTGTCGGTCGGACCAGTTCGATTCGGCGTAGCGAAGCGTTGCAGGACGCGTTGTCCCTCGATGCGGTGCAGGCAGCGGCTCGTTGACGGAGTCGGTGAGACCAGGGCTGTGCGTTGCAGGGCGAGACGGTGCTTCGATGCGGTGCTTACAGGACACCGAGTCGGTCGTGAGAGTCGGTCACAGCTCCCTACCTCTGCAGCCACTGAGACAGAGTTTCCAGCAGCAATTCACAAAGGGGGTGAAGTCCAATGGTCCTGGGACTTCGGTCAGGGGGCAAGCTCTCTTCCAAGCCCTTGGAGATCCTTCACAAGTTGATGAAAGTCACAGCAAAGCAAAAGTTCCTTTCTCCTTTCTTTGGCAGTCAGGCAAACCACTGCAGGCCAATCCCCAAGCAGCACTTCAGGCTTAGGGATAGTCTCTCCTCAGTTTCTTCTTGGTTCCGCTCCTCAGCAAAGGTTTCTTCTTGTTCCCAAAAGTGATCTAATCTTCCTGGGGTCTGGGTGCCCCTCTTATACCCTGATTCTCTTTGTTCTCTGGAGGCAGAGAGGCCTCTGCCTAGTCCAAAACCAGTTCTGGTCAGTTCTGGAGCACTTTGTTTTTCTGACTCCTTCTTTCCTTTCAGAATGTGGGGCAGAGTGCTCAGCCGCCCGGCAGGAGGTGGAGCCAGCATTGTGGAAGGCAGGCACAGCCCTATTCAGACCCAGGTGCAACTCCTCCCTCCACTCTGGATGCAGATCTTTCTATTCAGCCCTGCGCTGACTCACCCTGTCTCCTGTAGCCACCCCCAGCCCCTGTCACTCAATCTCCAGACAAGGAATACACAACCTAGCAGAGGCAGGCTTGGATAGTTAGGCAAGAAAATACCCACTTTCTAAAAGTGGTATTTTCAAACACAGAATGTTAAAACCAACTTCACTAAAAGATGTATTTTATCAGCCTGAGTTCAGGCATACTAAATTCGTTTTTCTACCATGTTCCCGGGGTCAGTTCTGACTATAAGGTGTAATAGTCAGTCTGCCCATTCTGGCCTATGGGGAGCAGGTAGCCTTGCAATAGTGAAAAACGAAAATGGCTGTAATTCACTATTAGGACATGCCACACACACCAGGGCATGTCCTACCTTATACTTACAACGCACCCTGCCCTAGGGCCTACTTTAGGGGTGACCAACATGCAGTAAAGGGAAGGTTTAGGGACTGGTAAGTGGGTGTACTCACCAAGTCGACATGGCAGCCCTAGGCGGCACACAGGCTCTGCGATGGCAGGCCTGAGACACGTTTTACAAGCCGCTTCTGTGGGTGGCACAACCAGTGCTGCAAGCCCACCAGCGGCATTGGATTTACAAGCCCTGGGCACACTGAGTGCACTGTACTAGGGACTGACAAGTAAACCAATCATCCAATCATGGAGTCACTAATACATATATCAATTAACGATAGGGAGCACTTGGACTTTGGCGCTGATTAGCAGCGGCAAAGTGCCCATGAGCAGCTAGTCCAGCAAAAACATATCGGCAACAGTGGAGGCATTACGAAAAAATGGAAGGGAGACCCACGCCAAGGATGCCAGGTCTAACAGGCCATATTTAACAACCTGATTATAGTTAACTTTAATAGTCAAATATACTTTCATATTGTTCATGTCGATGTGAACACATTAGTCATCGTTCTGCACCTCTTGTGCATTCAGTGTACCTGTAAGGATAACCTATGGTTTTATATATTCATGGCTGAATGTACACTATGTATACATATCCTCAAACCATAGGTTTTACTGATTTATTCTCTTGATTTTATAGATTTTATTGTCTCGAATTGAAATACAAATTGAGATGTAAGTATGTCTCATTCATCTCTATCACTTTTAGGCTGTAAGGTGTTTCTCTGAAGATGGTTATTATGTAGCTACTCTAACAGTAACCTAATTTATCTTTCCTTTACTGTAGTAAGTAACTCACGGACGTTAACATCTTAAGCCTTGGCACATGAGTACCATCCCTTTCTTTATCTAGAATTTCATGATTTAAAGGTAATTCTTATTTTATGTTTGTCACGATTGTTTAAAATGGTCATTGAAGGTAGCCATTCAGTTGTTACTTTGACACAATTCATTATCTCTTTATTATAGCATTGAATTGCATTTAGCTACCGGAAGTTAGCGCATCCAGTTTCGGGTGCATCTGCCCTATATCATTCTTATTACCTTGAAAACGCATAGTTTAAAGGTAATTGTATCCTTTTTTCTATATCAGATATCATATTTTCGACTATATATTACATATCTATAAAGATGCTGTTTTTAAACTATCTGTTGCAGCATCTTTTGAGTGTATCCTGATACAACGCATAATTCTACGTTCAACAGAATCCATTGATTTTCTTTTGGCTGCTGTTGCTTTTTATTCAAGGTTATTTTCATTTTCGATATATTTTTATTTGTTTCACAATAAATGTTTTATTTTGGGTCACTAACTGTATTACTATTAGCATGCAAAGTTGATTACAGGGTGACACATTAACTCCATGGTGGTTTGGCTGACTATACAGGGACTCTTTTCACCCTATCACAAGTGTCTACTTCAGGAGTCTCTAGGTATAACTTAAATCTATTCTACAGTCTATCTTTCTAAGTTTTTCATTTTTACTGCCTTGTAATTAATTTATCAACTGTATGGTTAGATGCAAACAATTGGTTATTTTTGCACGCCCTCCTGGCGGCAATTAGTATCCATCATAGTAAGAACCGATTACATGATATGTATCTTCTTTACAGATTCCATCAGAAAATTTGTGGCCCTTTTTCCTGACGAAGGCACTGTCTTGTGCCGAAACGCGCGTAGAACAGAACAGTCTACTACCGTCTTGCCACATTTGTTTCCCATAATCATATATCAATTGTGATCATTGTCTTTGTTACAAAATTATTGTTTTTATTGTGTTTTGATTATGTTCATGGTATGAATGCTGATACGAATGGAGTAGCATGATTGGGTCTTTTTTAGTATTTATATTGAATTAATAAAATATAAGTTTTGATACTCTATTTGGTATATTAGTATCTGTCGGTTCTTCTTATATAAATGGTTTGTTCACTTTATCAATTGTATCATGTCACCTTTGAATTTGTGTTGCCTTAAGTCTTTACATTGCATTATTTAAGCCCTGCCTTAAGGAATCGCACCCTTTCGCAGGGGGCCTCTGTCTTTACACTAATTTTCCCGCAGCCTGTCTGCGTGGGGCTATTTCTTAAAAGATAGGTAGTTGTCTACCTTTGCTCATTAACTTGATTGTTGCACCTAACCACAAGGCAGTTAACTTCTTAGATTGTGTTTTTAGTGGGTTCTCTACTAACTTCTTCTCTTGACGATTCAAGGAATTAATCATTCTTTATATAATTCATTTGTAAGTACACACGTTTTTCAATACTCTCTATTATTCTAGTTTTTTCTTTTTTCCTCTTCTTCACAATCCATCACAATGGAAGCAATACAAACATTTGAATTCACCGATGAGCAATACGCTTTGCTAGTAGGAAATCAATCTACCTTCAATAATCAGACACATAGTAGCGATTTGGCTAATCATGACGACTTCAATACATTATTCCAGCTCAAGAAAAAGATCCGCAGAATAGAGTTACATGGTCAATTCATGTTGGATTATTTAAAAGCAGGTATTATCCCTCAAGGACTTAGGGTACGTAATATACCGGGTCTCTTTGTCCAAATACGAGCCTTCCTTGAAAAATGGTCCCTTATAGCAAATCGCTGCTCTCGGGATCTAATGATTTTAATAATTGAGACAGCCAAAGAACTTGTACAAACATTGTTATTGGAGCTTACAGCCCTAGAGGACAAGATTAAACAAGGTGATGCTTTAGAAAGTGCTAAGAAGAAATTAGAGGATATTGATAGGGAGGTGACATCATACTCTGATTATCTAATTAAAAGAAAAACTGAAAAATTAAAGAAAGATATTAGGTTTACCACCAAGGAGAAAACTTACCCCTATCTACATGAGCATTTCTATAAACATGGAGAGTATTCAGATGGAGAGCCAGGTCCATACCCAAGACCCACTAGAAAGGTTACCACTTTTTCTGATACTTCAGGATCTGATAATGATGATGGCCCTCATCGTTCCAACTTTGAAGGTGCCAGAGGTACATACTCAGGAAATCAATCATCTGGGCAACCTTTTTTAGGACAGCGACAAGCACGACGAGGCACTTGGAGGCCGAAATATCAACCCAGATTTCACGACACTTTCAATCGGGGAAATTACCAGCAGAGCAACCAACAATACTTAGTTACAGGGAATGCTCAGTATTGGAGGACGTAAAAGAGATACCTCTATTTAATCTATCTAAAACACCTTTACAAGATTCTACGGTTGCACTTTTATCTAAAGGCCTCACCTTTGTACCGTACACTGGTATCAATGTTTTTGAGTTATATCAAGACATAAGAGCATTCTTTCGCAAAATACGTTTAAAAAAATATTTTTCTAACATAGAACAAAATCAAGATACAGATGACTTGTTGGCAAACCGCTCTGGACTACGTCCGATATCTACCTTCACCCCGAATTTGGATTCAGTGGGTCCTGAAGTTGAGATATTTGAGAACGCGGTTCTGAAAAGTTTAAAAACATCTTTAAAACATAATTTTAATTCTGCGATTAACTTGAATCAGGATGAATTGCAAGCATTAATTGCTCTCCGAAATAATACAGAATTAACTATAAAAAATTGCGACAAAGGAGGCGGCATTGTGGTTTTAGACACTGATAAATATATTCAAACCATGCAAGTCCTTCTAAATGATACCAATTTTTATCTACCTGTCAATACTGATCCCACGTCTAGAGTCCAAAGGAAAATCTGTACCCTAACTAAAAGAGCGTTGGAATCTGGCACCATTTGTCATAGGGAATTTGAATTCCTCAATACAGAACACCCCAAAATGGCTGCAATCTATGGCGTGCCGAAGATCCACAAAAATAGTTTTGACCCTCCGTATCGCCCAATTGTAACTACTATAGGCTCAGTCACCGAGCCCATTTCTAAATACATAGATCGCATTTTATGCCCTCATGTATCTAGAATTACATCGTATGTTAAAGATACCAAATCAATGATACAAATAGTGGAAGGATTACCTTTTAATGGATCAAGAGAGACATTGGTTACCATGGACGTTGAGTCCCTTTACAGCAACATACCGCAGGAAGGGGCTCTCACAGCAGTACATTGGTTTATAGAGCAATTCCAAATTGACTGCAGTCCTGAATTTATTAATTCCATCTTGAAAATAGTCCTGGAAGAGAATACCTTTGATTTCAACGGCAACCTATACCGGCAAATAAAGGGAGTAAGCATGGGGGCGTCTTGCGCTCCCACTGTAGCAAATATATATATGGCTTACTTTGAAAGTATACATATATATAATGAAATAGCCCTTTTTACGAGTCCATTAAAAACTGGGCTCGTTATATAGATGACATATTCTTCATCTGGACAACCGAATCTAGTGAATTATCTGAATTTTTGTTATGGATTAACCTCTGTGACCGTAATTTAAAATTCACTGCCCACACCAGCCAGAGTCACATAGAATTTCTGGACATTGAAATTAAGGAACAAGATCATTCTCTCGCAGTGGATCTATATGTTAAACCTACTGCGAGAAATACCTTATTACATTTCACAAGTTTTCACCCTAGTAAACAAAAAGAAAGTATCCCCTTTGGTCAGTTTCTCCGGTTACGGAGAAACTGCACCAACATCACAGACTATGACATTAGATCAGAAATGATGAAATCTAAATTCATGGTACGTGGCTATCCAAAGAGATTGATACGAGAAGCATATAAACGTGCTAGATTTTATGACAGGGACCATTTACTTGGCAATCATCCTCCCAAATCTGTACCGAAGCTAGTATGTGTCACACGACACTCAGTAGCCAACGAGAAAGTGCGACAAGCAATATGTGCTCATTGGAATATCTTGAATATAAATTCAGAGGGTGATGATATATTGCCGCGCCCAAAGTTTGCTCACAGGCGAAATAAAAACCTTAAAGACCAAATTGTACATTCGCGCATGGTCAAGAAAAAACTGCCGGTACAAATGACGCTGGATAACATGACCTCACTATTGGGTAACAACAAGTGTACCCAATGCAAAGCCTGCGATACTGCAATAATTACAAAGAAATTCATGTATAATTCGCGCACAATCACGCTGAAATCATTTACCAATTGTAAATCTAAAAATATTATCCATCTTTTGCTATGCCCCTGCAAAATGGGATACGTAGGGGAAACATCCAGAACTTTAGCAACTCGGTTGACTGAACATCGTTCAGCCATCCGTACAAAAAAGATCAATGCACCTTTAGTCAAACATTATCTTGAAGTTGGACATAGCCATGAACAAATTGATTGGCTTATCCTAGAAAAAATCACTAATAAGATAGGCACAGATTCTGACGAAATCAGGAAAAGAAGGGAGGTGTTTTGGATATTCACTTTGGACACGTTCTCACAAGGCCTCAACCAAGAAATTCCGTGGGAACAGGCAATACGATTTAACATCGGTTAATCCTCCTTTTTCCTGACAGTTTAGAACTACTGATCGTCTCCACAAGTGCTGGCCCTTCAATAGAGAGAAATGTGTGCACATTTACAATTTTGGTAGCTGATCTATATTCATTTTGATTTAGTAGTTGTCTTTAATGCGAGCTTTGTGTTGGTTACACATTAATATATAATTTTCTGTGTATTTCATTCCTTTTTAGATATTTAGAACATAACTGCTGACAGCCATTGTATTAGGCACAAAGCAAGGTTCATGGCTGTGATGTGATTTCGAAGGTATCGCTTCTATAGATATTTTTCAGTGGTCATCTATTCTTCACAGTTTCAACATAACCATCACTAACTAAAGTAAGCATTCTAATTATGGTAGATTGTTCATGGTCTTGATTTGCCCCCTATTAGTATTGCTTCGATACATCTCTTATTGGCCTCTGTTTTTAACATAGGATGGGATACATGTGATTCTAAGCAAGCGCTCTTAACATAGCAGATTGTCTATACTTTAAACTGCTGAGTTGTGATCTTTCAATCAGATCCAAATGTATTTTTAACTTAGGACTCAGTCATAGTACTTTACACCTATATATACAATTCTAAAACATTTTTCCTATAAGACACAGTTGCGAGTGCCCGAGTGTGACCCATTTACGAGTCAATAAAGCTTTGGTTAGTTGTAACAGCCTTCCCATTGGACAATACAAAGCACGTGATCGGATCTCCCTTTACATAATGCGGAAATGAAATCGTTGCCGGTTAGCTTGCACGCTGCGATTACGGCGTGCTGAGGAATCCAAGATGTGGAGACTCGATATCACAAAATAAGTAAGTCATGCTTGTAGTCTTAATCCTGGAAGCCTATTCGGCTTCCTGAGTCCGTTTTAGCGAAAGTTGACGCTGACTTCTGCTTTTTAATGAACCCATACTTTATAAATGCAATTCATGTTATCCATAGGAATTAATGTTAACTTCACCAGCAGTCCGATTGTATTTAAATGCCAGTTGGCGGCTGCCCGATATAATGCCCTCGAGCGTTTTTGTTTGAATCACTTATGTGAATTCACCCAACAGTTCGATTATATTTATATGCGATTTGGCGGCCGCTTTACACAATGCCCATGAGCGCTTTAGCTGGAATTATCCATGTGAAACAGCTTCATCTTTTTTCTATATAACGGCCATATTTAACAACCTGATTATAGTTAACTTTAATAGTCAAATATACTTTCATATTGTTCATGTCGATGTGAACACATTAGTCATCGTTCTGCACCTCTTGTGCATTCAGTGTACCTGTAAGGATAACCTATGGTTTTATATATTCATGGCTGAATGTACACTATGTATACATATCCTCAAACCATAGGATTTACTGATTTATTCTCTTGATTTTATAGATTTTATTGTCTCGAATTGAAATATAAATTGAGATGTAAGTATGTCTCATTCATCTCTATCACTTTTAGGCTGTAAGGTGTTTCTCTGAAGATGGTTATTATGTAGCTACTCTAACAGTAACCTAATTTATCTTTCCTTTACTGTAGTAAGTAACTCACGGACGTTAACATCTTAAGCCTTGGCACATGAGTACCATCCCTTTCTTTATCTAGAATTTCATGATTTAAAGGTAATTCTTATTTTATGTTTGTCACGTATTGTTTAAAATGGTCATTGAAGGTAGCCATTCAGTTGTTACTTTGACACAATTCATTATCTCTTTATTATAGCATTGAATTGCATTTAGCTACCGGAAGCTAGCGCATCCAGTTTCGGGTGCATCTGCCCTATATCATTCTTATTACCTTGAAAACGCATAGTTTAAAGGTAATTGTATCCTTTTTTCTATATCAGATATCATATTTTCGACTATATATTACATATCTATAAAGATGCTGTTTTTAAACTATCTGTTGCAGCATCTTTTGAGTGTATCCTGATACAACGCATAATTCTACGTTCAACAGAATCCATTGATTTTCTTTTGGCTGCTGTTGCTTTTTATTCAAGGTTATTTTCATTTTCGATATATTTTTATTTGTTTCACTATAAATGTTTTATTTTGGGTCACTAACTGTATTACTATTAGCATGCAAAGTTGATTACAGGGTGACACATTAACTCCATGGTGGTTTGGCTGACTATACAGGGACTCTTTTCACCCTATCACAAGTGTCTACTTTAGGAGTCTCTAGGTATAACTTAAATCTATTCTACAGTCTATCTTTCTAAGTTTTTCATTTTTACTGCCTTGTAATTAATTTATCAACTGTATGGTTAGATGCAAACAATTGGTTATTTTTGCACGCCCTCCTGGCGGCAATTAGTATCCATCATAGTAAGAACCGATTACATGATATGTATCTTCTTTACAGATTCCATCAGAAAATTTGTGGCCCTTTTTCCTGACGAAGGCACTGTCTTGTGTCGAAACGCGCGTAGGTCAGAACAGTCTACTACCGTCTTGCCACATTTGTTTCCCATAATCATATATCAATTGTGATCATTGTCTTTGTTACAAAATTATTGTTTTTATTGTGTTTTGATTATGTTCATGGTATGAATGCTGATACGAATGGAGTAGCATGATTGGGTCTTTTTTAGTATTTATATTGAATTAATAAAATATAAGTTTTGATACTCTATTTGGTATATTAGTATCTGTCGGTTCTTCTTATATAAATGGTTTGTTCACTTTATCAATTGTATCATGTCACCTTTGAATTTGTGTTGCCTTAAGTCTTTACATTGCCTTTCTCTAAACAGGCCTGTAAATCTTGTTCTTATCATGTCACAGTTGCTGTGCATTCAAAGACTGAGTTCAAATGTCAGGCTCTGTCTTCCAGGGAGCTTGGTGTTTACTTTTCTTTCTCTGACTTCAAAGTGAGAGAATTTAAGTGACAATCTTGCTGGATACTCGGGTTGGAAAGTTTTTTCTCTTGCACACAACAACATTTAAATAAACTGTGCAAGTATTTCAGAATACATCAGAATAAGGAATGCACAAATGAAGCAAATTTATTGTTAATTCTGAAGTGTGTTGGAAACACATACTTTAATATAATCAAAACAAATGAATACACTAGGTGATGCAATTTCCACACATTATCGTTTGAGTGTCTTATAGTTTTATTAGTAAAACTGTACGTCTGTGCATATGTAATGGTCATTTCAATTGAAAATGTGTTGTCTGTAATGGCAGTTTGCAACCACACCATGCATGCTGAACTCTACACCACTTCACTCTACTCTGCACTACTCTACACCACTGCACTCTACTCTGCACCACTCCACTCCACTTTGCACTGCTCCACACCTCTGCACTCTGCGCCACTACAGTCTACTCCACTCTGCACCACTCTACTCTACACCACTTCACTGAAAGCCTTGCTACTCTACTCTGCACCACTCTACTCTTTGTCAATGCACTCTGTGGCACTCTGCTCTATACCACTGCACTCTACACCACTTCAACCTAGGCCACTCCAACCTACTCCATGCAACTCCACCCCACGTCACTTCACTCTACGCCACTCTGCAACACTGCACTCTACGCCACTGCACTCTATGCAATACACTCTATGCCAATGCACTTTACTCTGTTACACTCAACTCTATGCCCCCGCACTCTACGCCAATCCACTATACGGCACTCTAATCTACTCTGCATCACTGCACTCTATGCCACTGCACTCCACACCACTTTACTCTAAGCCACTGTACTCTATGGCACTCTACTCCGTGCCACTCCATTCTATGCCACTGCACTCTACACCACTCTACTATGAACCACTGAAGTCTATGCCATTGCACTCTATGCTAATACACTCTACACAACTGCACTCTATGTCACAGCACTCTAAGCTGTATCACTGCACTCTACACCACTGCTCTCTACTCCAATGCACTCCATGTCACTTTACTCTGCACTACTGCACTCTATGCCAATGTACTTAATGCTACTCTACTCTGCATCACTGCACTCTAGGCCACTGCACTCTGCATCACTCCACTCTACACCACTGCACTCTATGCCACTCCACTCTGCACCATTCTATGCCACTGCACTCTCTGCCACTGTGGTCTACGCCACTCTTCTCTTCTGCACTCTATGCCACTATACTCTATGCCACTCTACTCCACACCACTTCACTCTGCATCACTGCACTCTACTAAGCACCACGCTAATATATGCCACTGCATTCTACACTGCTGCATTGTACGCCACTGAATTCTATGCTGCTGCACTCTACAACACTATACTCTGCAACACTCTACACCAATGCACTTTACACCAGTCTACTCTACTCTATGCCACTGCACTCTATGCCACTGCACTCTACTCTGCGCCACTGTACTCTACACCACTCTACTCAAGACCACTCTACTCAACACCACAGCCCTCTATGCCAATGCACTTTAAGTCGCTCTACACCACTGCACTCTACAACACTCTACACTGCAACACTGCACTCTATGCCACAGCACTCTATGCCACTCTACTCTGCAGTACTCCACTCTACGCCACTGCACTTTGCAGCACTCCACTCTATGCCATTGCACTCTATGGCACTGTATTCTACTCTGCGACACTCTACGCCACTACACTCTGCACCACTCTACTTTACACTGCACTCTACTCCATTGTACTCTACACCACTCTACTCTGCACCACTCCACTCTGCACCACTGCACTCTACTATGCAACACTCAAATCTTTTCCACTGCAGTCTACACCGCGGATTTTGATGCCACTGCATTCTATGTCACTGCACTCTACAACACTCCATTCTACACCACTGCACTGTACTCCACTCTACGCGACTTGACTATAGGCCACTCCAATACACGACACTCTGTGGCACTCCATTCTGCAAACTCTACTCCTCTCCTTGCCATTCCACTCTACAACACTCCATGCCACTCTCCACTACACCACTATCACTTAGCCATGCTGAACAGCAGCCACACTGGTGTACACATGGCTAAAACACATTGGCAAAACCAATAGTTCTTGCATAGGCGAGACCCATTGGCTTTGCCAATGCTTGTATTATTTGTGTGCCACTCAGAGTAGCATTTATCAGAACATATGAGTATTGATGGACAGGAGTTCAATAGCAATCACTGAGGGATGATGTGGGGTAGTAAGTTCATTTTTGACATCACTAGGGACTTTCTATGGCTCCCCAAGAGGAAATGCCTCAAGATGGCAGGAATCACAATCTTTAAGCGAGTAGTCATGTGACTCCTTCCATATAGGCAAGAGTAATAAAAGATAATCAGGGCCGGACTGGGAACCAAAACTGGTCCTGGCAAAGAGCTCGGCCAGCCCCCCTGGGAGCGGCCGAGCTGTTTGCCAGGGCCGGTTTCGGCCGATTTTGTTACAGGGACCGATTTTGCAGCTATGCTGCAAAAACGGCCCTGTAACAGAAACGGCCCCCAGGGGCCCAAAATAGGCCCCCACCCTGGCGGCCCACCGGGAAAACGCCCGGTGCCCGCTATGGCCAGTCCGGCCCTGAAGATAATGTGACCTCATTAATTATTCATTACACCAGTAGGATAAGATGGTCAAGCAAGTTAGCTCTATGTAGTTCTTAAAGAGCAAACGTATGTGATCATTTCATAAAACGACATATTACATTTATCAGCAGAGAGTCCACGCTGCTGCTTCTAGGGTGTACAGGGACTCACACTGCTGATATTAACCAAGTAGAGATCTGACTGTATTTCATAATGTCTTAGCAAAAACCCTTTATTGATAGTGGTTGCACATTGTTTTAATAACATCCTCTGGAACAGTATGAATGTCCTGCAGATAAAAATCCTGAAATTATAGGACAGTTTCAGTTCTAATTGCATTGCGAGGCTGATGGAAGGTGACTCCATGCTGTCTGGATCCAACATAAACAATTTCTCACATGAATCTAATGCAGGCCAGCTCCGACAAGCTCATTTGTGGGCAAGAGTGAAGTAGCGTGTCTCTCTACATGGGTTCTGATGGTGGCTGCTGTTTGAGCATATAAGAAAAGCTATTTATTGAGTATAATGTTGATCGTTGATGACAAGCCTATGCCATGTTCCACAGACCACATCATTGTGACCTGCTTGACTAACATATTCTCTGTTACTGGTGGGAGCTGTGCCTTCAAAATGCTGAGAACTACCTGAGGGCTATTTGCAAGTATGTCATCAATAGTAATCCATTGTATTTGTTTCAAAAGTCCATATAGTTGCACATGGCGTTCACAAACTTAACACCGCTGTAAATTCACACACTGAGCATGGGAGCATTCTTTCTGCCCCACACTCATGGGTAACTACAACAGTCCATTTTTTCCACAGAGTTCTCATGTGTTCCTCATCGAATTCCGTTCCCAGACAAGTATCTAATACTTGTTACAAGAAATGTATCAATTCAAGCTGACAGTTGGTGAGAATCTCCTGCAAAGAAAAGCAAGTCCGCAAAATGTAAAAATGCAATGAATTCTTATGAGAACAAGAGGCAGGCTTTAATAGAAAAAGCTAACTTAAAGTATTAAATCTATAGTGCACCCTGAAATATGTGTGTGCTCATTTGAATCACCTTTGTAAATATAATATTTCTTCTAATGCTTTAGCCTAATATTTCATGTAGTAAGCAATGATACTGCATAACAGTGGGCATGCTGGAGAAGTACATTTATAAGTGTATATGTGTAACATAAATGCATACATTAATACATTTTTATCGCTTCAACTACATTCGTAACCTACGAAATAGGAGATCATTTAAAGCCATGACGACATTTCTAGCAGTTACACAGACTAATTTGCTCACAATTATAATGTCAAGTAAGAAAGCTTCAGCAATGAAAATGAAAAGATGGTTCAAAGCGAACCACACATTATAATGTCTCATTATTCAGTACAACATGTGTTATTTCTTATAAGTCCCTTTTTAGTGGTAAGAATCATATAAACATATTCATGCATAGTAAAGTATGAAACATGAGATCTAGACCTCTAAGTAAAGGCTCTTCTGCATCAGCAGTATTAAATGTAATTTTGTATTGAAACACAAAGACATGCAAGATTCAGGTGCAGTGGCACATTCATTCTGTGCAACATTGATAATCAAATTTGGATTTTTGTGACTTGTAAAGAGTGGGCAACTTTACGCTGCACCACATGTAAAGGGTTTGCATAGTACATCAGAATTGTTTTTTTGTGTTAACCATTGCTTTCAAACTGAGGTGTGTAGGTCGTGCTTTTGGATATGGAGCTTTTGTCAGATGCACAGGAGGACCAACTACACAGTGTTTGTGCTGCTACACGCTATGTATGCTGTTATGCAAGTGATGGGTAAATAAGGTCAATGTCACAAACCTGTGCCAAAGATGTAGATGGAACAGGTGGCTTTTCAGATTAACCCTATTACATTTCATAGGGTTTGGGGTGGTGCAGAAGTGAAGGTCACTGAAAAAAAGTGGGCAAGCTACTGAGAAGATCCTGCCACCTCTGTTTTAGCATTTGGGCTTTAGGACCTGTAGAAGGGTGACTTGTTCTAATATGAGTGGACGGGATCATTAGCAGAGTTTGATTTGTTTTTAGGTGTCCAAATGTTCTGCCTTCTGTGCTAGAGAGGTGAGGTTTAGAGTTTTGAATATAATTTTGCTTGCACTGCGGCAGAGTTGTGGTGTTGTTGCCTGGCATTTTTGTAGGACAAAGATTCACTCATAGGTATGTGCTGTGAGTAATATTCTTATCTGGTATTCTGGTAAGTCGTATGTACATTCTTTTAGTTACTTTTGTAGGACAAAGATGAGGTGATCTCCAGTGTGCAGTGTTTTTTCATAATCAGGTTTACTAGGGAACCGGTTACTATGGTGTTGTAGCAAAGGATAGACAAAGGGTAGTATTTTAAGGATCTTCATATAATCGTCCCATATTAACTTTAGTTTCCTGACCTTTGCTTTGATTGAACAAATGTGCATCTTTATTTTGAGATGAGGGGGCTGTAGGATAAGGATTTCTGTTTTGGTTCCATTGACCCTGAAGCTATTTTGACTCATTCATGTTTCCACTGCTTTTAAGACCTTCTTCCATGCTTGGAAACTGGTCTTTGTCTCCTCTGATGTGCAAAATAAATTTAGGTGTCACCATCATAGGAGTGAAATTGAAGGTTATGATATTTGAAGAGGTGCATAAGTAGTTTCATGTAGATGTTCAAGAGGACAGGTTGATGGGGGACACCTTTACCATCTCTGCATGTAACTTGATAATGTGTGGAGTTTAGGTCCCCAAGTCTCAACTATTTGCAAGCAGTTAGGACTGATCTAAACCAATCAAAGAGGTGGTGCACTATGAGTACAAAGGTTTGGAGTCAGTGGAAGAGCATTATGTGGCCCATTATATCAAAGGCAGCTGTTGGATCAAGTATGCTGGCTAAGATGGCGGCCGGGACGGAGCCCTGATCGGGAGCTCCCGGGCCTCGGGATCTACTCTGTTGAGAATCCCTCCCTGGCCTGATCCCATCTATGCCACCGACACCGTCCTGGGTCCTGAGACCCTGCTCACCTCTCCGGTGCCTTTGATTGCTCCCTGGAGTAACGGCTGACCCCTCCACCATCGGCCGAGCCCTGGACCCTCTCCTCGGTGGAACCTCTTCCGGCTGCTCCCCGGGGCAGTGACGGGGGCGGAGGCTGAACTGCCCGGACTCTGCAGTGAGTGGACTGCGCGGCTCTCACGGCCGGAGCTGCGACTCCCTGGAGGCCCGGGGGAGGAGCCGCTCAAGCGAACGGCTCACACCAGTTGCGGCCGAGTTTCGTGCCGAAGATTTACCATAGTGGAACCATGGCATTGGCTCCAAAATGGCCGACGCTCCCGATCGCAGCGCCTGGAGGCTCTTCTGCTTTCTGCGCCGAGCGGCCGATTCCTGTGAATGGAGACCGTTTGTGCCCCTCAGCTCAAGGTACCCTCAGGTTCCAGCTGTATTTGCGCTGTATTCGCCCCCCACACGGCAATCACTCCCGTGATACTGCCTGTACCTGCCTGATTTTAGAATGGCGGCTGCAGTATCCCTCGATGCGCGTCCACACTCATTTCGCTGCAATGTTTGTTTCCTGAGTTGGGCGGAACTCAGGGTTCGCCAGCACTCTCTTCACTCTGTGGCCCCTGACCCGCTGGAACTGCTCACTCACCCACTTTGGTCCATGAGTGTGGCAACAGCTGAAGGAGCTATGAACTAAATGGCCCCCAGCACAAGGTGGCCCACACCAACATTTACTGTATTGGAGCAGCAGATTCCCAGGTTGCTGAACCTACTACCCAGCCGTCAACTCCCCCCCCCACAGCTGCTTGGGTCAATCTTACCATTCTGACTGTCCCTAAGATGGCAGCCACGAGTGGGCCTCCCACAAAAGCACTCTTTCTCCCCTTGCTGGGGAGGGATCCAGCATTTGTTCTCCAGGGATTAGTTCGTCACAGTGGTCCTTTACCACGATGTGCTACTACTCTTGGACAAAAATTGGACATCGACCAGACCTCGAGCATATCCCCAATCCGGCTCACCCATCAGGATATTGAATCTGTGAACTTGTCACCAACCGTTGAGACCTAGCATTTTGGCCGATGCCCGGTGGAGCTACCTTGATAGCTATAGAGGAGATGGGCTGTGGATTTCCCCCCTCGGCCGTCACCTACCCAGCCGGACTTTGGGCAGACTTTCCTTCGTCTCTCCACCGTATATCCCTCCTACCCTTTTACCTTACCCCCTACCCTTCTACGCTCCATTTATCTTGTCTTTTATGCTCTTTAAATGTTTTCTTGCAACAGATGTAACTTGTTAACTGATGTAACTTTGTAACTGTGTGGAACCTCATGTAAAGCGCTCTGATACCTACGGGTCTAGCCAGCGCTATATAAAACTCATCAAATAAAAAAAATATATATATATATGCTAAAAGATCCTAGGTCTGGCACTTCTAGCACATTGTCCCATAGACTTACCAGAGTATTTCTGTTCTGTCTTCAAGGCAGAAGTTAAATTGGCTTCTGTATAGGATGTGGTTAGATTCTTTGTGAGCTTGGAGTTGGAAAGCGGCCACTTTCTTTAATATTTTTAAAAAACATGGCAGTCTTACAATTGGGCAGTAGTTGTTATTGTCCACTGTAAGAAGTGTTGCTTTTAAAGGAGGGCTAACCAGAGAGAGTTTCAGTTCTGTGGTTGCTTCACATTTTTAAGGACATGTAAATGAAGGCTTTTTTAAGGGTGCCTAGGTTTTCTGAATTAATTTCTGCAAATGTAGAAGGGCAGGGTGTCCTGAGTCATAACTGGGTCCACGGTCTTTGGGTGGGCCAGGATTACCGGATTTCTGTGAAACAGAAGAAGAAAGCTGCTCCCTTGCAGTGGGGGAGGAGAAGTTGGTAGAGGTGGTGTTGATAAGGGCATTGGTTGATCTAATTTTCTGCACATTTTCAATAAAGAAGCTAAGTGCGTCACAGACCTATTGGATTTGAACTATGGCTGTTGTGATGCATTGTGGATATGAAATCTTTGAAGAGTTTGTGTGAGCTATTTATGGCCTCTGAAACCTTTCATGAGAAATTATTTTTTTTGCATTGAAAAATCCCTTATGGCATACAGATTTGTATGGTTGCTCATACTAGGTAGCACAACACAAAGCAGGAGTCTGCAGAAGATTACTTACAGATGCCAATTGAAGACTGGCTAGTTTAGGAAATCCCTAAACTCAATGGAAGAAGTAAAGTCTCGCTCTAGGAAAGGCTTTAATTACCAACACATTTTCCTAAATAAAACTCCTCACCATTGTAGCTGTCTACACAGCCTTATAAATCAATCAATCAAGCGGTACTTATAATGCGCAGCTAATCACCCGACAGGGTATCCAGGCACTGTGCTGTGGGTATTAGTCGAAGAGCCAGGCCTTGAGTCCCTCCCTGAAGTGTGTCAACGAGGGTGAGGCACGGAGGTGGATTGAAAGGGTGTTCCAAAATTTGGTGGCGAGGTGGGAGAAGAAGCGACCTCCAGTGCAGCAGTGGCGGATCCGTGGTATCTGTGCGAGGGTGAGGTGAGCAGAGCTGAGGTTCCTGGGAGGAGGGTGGAAATTTAGGCGGCAGTTCATGTAGGCCCGACCTAGGTCATGGAGGACTTTGTAGGCGTGGGTCAGAAGCTTGAATTGGCATATTTTCTGAATGAGGAGCCTGTGAAGGTCTTTCAGGTCCTGGGTGATGTGGGTCCTCCTAGGCAGGTTGAGGATCAGTCTGGCTGCTGCGTTCTGGATCTTCTGAAGTCTTTTCATGAATTTGGTGGTGGTGCCTTCATAGACTGCGTTGCCGTAGTCCAGCTGGCTGGTGATGAGGGCCTGTTTCACTGTTTTTCTGGTGCTGATGGGGAGCCACTTGAAGCCTTTGCAGAGTATGTGGAGAGTGTGGAAGCAGGCTGAGGAGACAGAGTTGACCTGACATCATGGAGAGTTCGCTGTCTAGGATGTTGCCGAGATTGCGTGCGTGGTCTTGCGGAGTGGGGGTGGGTCCGAGTTCCGATGGCCACCAGGAGTCATTCCAGAGGGAGGTGTGTCTGCCAAAAGCCAGAACTTCAGTGTTGTGCATGTTGAACTTCAGGCAATTGTTCTTCATCCAGGCTGAGACATTCTGCATACAGTTGTGGTAGTTGGTCTTCATCGAGGTGTGGTCCGCTGAGAGCTAGAGGACGAGCTGTGTATCGTCGGCATAAGAGATGATGTTGATGCTGTCGGTTCTGATGATGTCTGCGAGTGATGTAATGTAGATGTTGAAGAGGGTTGGACTGAGGGAAGAGCCTTGAGGGACACCTCAGATGGTCTGCTTGGGTTCTGAGGGTGACGGAGGGAGACTGATTCTCTGGGTGCCCCTTATTGATAAACCATGGGAACTCAAAAGCCAAACATATCACCACATAGTAAGAGATATCTAATGGAATATGATATGCCTTCAGAAGTCACATGAAATGAGGCAGAGAGTACAATTCAGCACAAAACCTTTCAATGCAATCTCTATCGAAATCAACTGTTAATTCCTCACAAGCAGAATAATACATTTATTTCGTGGTACAACAATCTACTTCATTAAAAATGTTGCTGGAGGAAAAAGTGCAGCAGAGAACAAGAGATCCCACCTTATTTGAAGTGTGTTATCTAATGGCTGAGCAAAAGTAAAGGCACATCAATAATTCTAGATATACCCCACATGAATTGATATCAACAAACTAAGGATGAAGGACTTTTTCAGGGATTGTTTTTGGACAGAAGTTGATACCAACTAATTATAAGAGGGCAATTAAGAGATTACTTTAAAACATCATGCTGCCAATATCTCTGTTGTGTTGGGGGCTGGAAGTAAATCATAAAAACATATAGATATTAGTTATCTTTTTTTAAAGCATAGTGACAAAACCATCAGCAATTTCAGTATCTGTGGATCTTGAATGGTTCCACAAGTATAAGCAAATAGATTGGTTGATCATGACAGAAACGTTTTGTTGCCAGTGCAGTTGCAATTGCCATTACGTGTGATATTTGCAGCTCTTGCAGTGCAGCAAAGATTGACAGGGTGAGGGAGCATCCACAAACTCCACAGAGGATGAGTGGGAATTATGAAAATATGGAACCTGCCCTAGCAAAATGTCAAAAAATGTGTTTTGTGCCATGGTATCTGTGGGCAACCACAGGTCCCATGGATCAAGGTTGATCCTTTGGATTTCAGAAACTATGGTTAGCATCATCTCATCATCTTGGTTCCTGGAGTTCACGGGTGCTCTGGAGGCTTTAATAAAAAAGAAAATAGCAAGCCTTCAGTGCCAATCTTTGTGCTGAGGGCAAGGAGACAGGGTATAGAGTGTACAAAAGGTCACAAGTTGCACTGATTCTGCTGCGCGTAACTGCAGGTGGAATGTGCAGAGAGTTGGAGGTGGGTGTGGAGTAGGCCAGGTCATTGCTGAGGGCTATGTTCTGCACCTAAGGTCATATGTGCATAGCAAAATGCCATATGCAACTGGGGAACAGAATCTGAATACAAGCCATTGGCAGGGAGTCCCCATCAGTCCCAGAGTGTGCTGCCCAAGGCCACAGTTAGAGAATTGGGGTTCTGTGTGCTGAATAAGTTGAGATGTCCACACCCTGTCTCAAATCCTACTGCTCAGAGCTGAAGGTTTTACACAATGGGTTCTGGAGGCACAGTGGCAGGGCAGAGAATTAGATCAGAGGCCTACTTTACACCAGGGCATTTTCCGTGTGGCCACAGGTCATGCAGAGTGGGTCCAGAAGTCACATGGGCTGGGTGCCTGGTTTGGAAGGAGAAGCCAAAGTCAAAATGACTGAAACACCTTGTTAAAGAGAAGTTATGATGGGGCGGCGTGGCTTCGGCGTCACCTAAGATGGCCGCCTAGCGGGAGAGCTCCGGAGCACCGCGAACCGAAGAATGGATTTTCGGCACTTCGAACGCTGATTTTAAAAGAGGTGTGTGACTGCGGGGGCAGGAGAAGAGTAGGGAAGTGGCTGGGCTGCTTTTCCAAAAGAAATAGGGTGTTTCTGAAGGTTCCTGCGCCAATGTAGTGTTCTTCTCAGGTGGCGGCCGCTATTTTATATCCGGTCTCATGCTGATTACTGTTTACAGTGGGCTTTGAGGAATGCTTGCGATACAGCTACATCCAGCAGTTTTAAAGGGAATATTTGTTGTTGCAGTAATATATGGAAGGCTTTATTCAACATGTTCCTTGTCACACTGCTCTAAGCTTATAAATGGCATAGTATGACTGTTTTTTGTGTGTTTTTTTTGGTGCCTGAAGAATCTTTAACAGTTGTCTGCTGGTGTACATTTGGAGTTTATTTTGCAATTGAATCCTCCTCATATGAATAACTGCGATAATACTGCTTCTGTGGAGAATATTGACTTACAGTAATTTTCTTTCCTATGGGAAAATTACGGAAACCGCAGTTTGTTTTCACTCCTAAGGCTCAATCCTCGTCTCCTGGGTCAGGTGCTGGATCTGTTGTTTCTACTTCAAAGTCATTATCAATTGTCTCTTTGGAATCTACTTGTGAAATGGCCAATGCCACGGTGCCTCGTGCTGTCTCCCTGCAATCCTCCCAACGTAAGGATCAATCTCCCTCCTCAGTATCTAAACGACCTAAACAAGATCCTCCTTCACCTGAGAAGTCCATATCTCCCATTTCTCTGGAAATAGTACTGGAAGAGATCCGTGCATTGCGTCCCTTGTGGTAGAGACTAATAACAAGTTGCAAAGCTTGGATGATAAATGTTCAAGGATGGAGGAACGCGTTTCCTTGGCGGAGCAATGGATTGTCGACATGGATGAAGAAATGAATAGAATCATTTGTCTGGAAAAAGACGTTTTTCGACTTAAACAGCATACAGAGGATTTGGAAAATAGGAACAGGCAAAATAATCTTCAATTTATGGCCTTCTGGAGGCATTGGAAGGGAGTGATCCTGTCTCCTTTTTTACCACCTCTCTTCCAAAGTTGTTAGATAGGCCTCCCTCTACTACACTGAGCATTCAGAGGGCACATAGGCTAGATCCTCGTCCTGCATTGTCATCGGCTCCAAGCAAACCAAGGGGAGTTATTATCCTTTTTTTTAAGTTTACAGATTTGCTGATTGTTCTACTTGCGGATAAATCGAAACGTCAAGTCTCCTGGTTGGGTCAGAGAGTTTTTCTTTCTCAGGATGTCTCTAATGCAACAGAGACTAGAAGGAAGGAATTCCTGAATCTTCGTACTCCTCTTCGATTCCTTGGTGCCAGATATGGTCTCTTTCATCCCTGTACTTTTAAGGTGACATTCCAGAATAACACTACAACGTTTGAAAATCCAGCTGAACTTAAAAAATTCATACATCTCATACATTGGTCACTATGGATACAGCTGGTCCTTCCAATGGTTGATGTTTATTTTTTTGTTTATCTCCTACAGGTTTTCTCTTCTCTGATAGTTTAATAAGGCTTCCTTGAAGTTTTAATGTGTCTTATTTTTGTCTGAAATGTTTTAATATGTACAGTATTCCTTCTAAGTCTTTTTTCTTTTTTTTTCTCCTTGTCTTCTTTACAGATTCATCTTAAGTTTAATTTGCGCAGTCCTACTTCTTAAGTGTGTATAGTCAGGGTGCAACTTGGGCTCCCTTCCCTCAGGATGTGTCATCGTTCATGTGTCGTCACCACCCTTGTGTTTTTTTCTCTTATTGTCATTTACTCAGGTATGTCCTTACAGTCATCCTTTTTGGATATACTCTGTCTTTTCTCTTTGTATCTCATTTTTTTGTTGTTACCCGCTCTCTTTGCCTTTCCTGGTTTTCTTCTCTCTTTGTCTTGCACTTTTTTCTTCTATTTCCTTCTGTGTTTTATTTCTCCTATTTTCTTTTTTCTCTCCATCACTTTCTGATTTTTTCTGGATAGTAATTTTTTTAAAAATATGTTTTTATTATTTCCAAAACATAACAATTCAATCATTATCAGAATATGTAGGCAAGCAAGTAGTCATGCAATGATAATATAACCTGATCACGCCCAAGGGATTTTTTCTGGATAGTAATGTTGTTAAACTTTAGTAGTTTTAAGCTTCTCAATTTTTTTCCCCCTGATTCACTTCATACAATTCAAGCTAATATCTTGGAACATTAAGAAGTCCCTTAATCCGGTTAAACGACAGAGAATACTATCGCATTTAGGTAAATCTAATCCTGACTTCGTTCTTCTACAAGAGACTCATCTTACCCAGTCTGAAGCACTGAAATTTAAACGAAACTGGACGGGACACGTGTTTGTTTCCCACTCTGTAACTAAAAAGAATGGGGTTGTGATATTATGTAATAAATCTCTTAATCTTACTGTGGTCTCACAAGAAAGGGATGATGCTGGTAGGTGGGTTGTTATTAATGTCCTGATAGATGATATACCTCTAACTATATTGAATGTTTATGCTTCTACAAAACCTGATCATACTTTTGGCCTTCGGTTGCAAGAAAATGTGCACAATATTATAATGCATACTTTATCCTGGGAGGTGATTGTAATCAAATTTGAGATACTTTTTGGATAGGCAGTCACCAGTTCAATTTGTGTCACATAAAATGTATAAGAAATTTCTTTCTACCATTTCTAAAAATGCCTTGGTTGATTCATGGAGGTTGTCTAACCCTGCAGTTAAGAATTATACTTTTTACTCTGCTACTCATGGTACACTGTCACAATTAGACCATATTTTTCTTTCTAAATCTCTTTCACAATGCCCTGTGCAATCCCACATCACTCCAATTGTACTTTCTGACCATGCCATGGTTATCACTGCCTTGGATTTGGTTCCCCCTGGGCCTTCGTCGCATAGATGGAGATTTAATAATTGTTTGCTTCAGGATGTTCAATTTTCTAGTTCTTTTATCTCCTTTGCTTCAGAATTTTTCTCTTTCAATGACAATTCGGAAATTTCTCCTGCCTTATTGTGGGACACGTTTAAAGCATCTGTGAGGGATTTTATTTTAAATTATGTTTTTAAGAAAAAGAAAAGCAAAGCGCAAGAACATAAAACATTACTTTCATCAAATAAAACTTTGGAACAGAGATACTTCTCTTCTAAATCACCTTCAGATTTGCATAATTTGTTGCAGGCTAAATTGCGATTTAATACTAGCTCTACTGAGGAAGCTAACCGTATCCTTTAGAGGAATAGTGCTCGATATTATGGTGGGAAAAATAAAGTTGGTAGATTGCTAGCGAATTATTTAAAGGCTAAAAAAAAAGACACATTATCGGTTCTATATCCTCTTCACATGGGCAATCTATCACTAATCACCAAACTATCTTAGAAGAATTTGTAAAATGTTATAAGTCTTTATATACCCCTGAGGAAGTGCCTCCCTCTTCCACACCAGGCCCTGATGGGTTCACAGTGGAATTTTATCTCAATTTCTCTCATCTTCTGCTTCCTTATCTATTTTGGTTATTTAAGAATTTTATTGGCACTTCTTCCACTTCAGGTTCCTTTCAAGAAGCAATCATTTGCTTAATTCACAAGGATGGTAAAGATCCCCATGATTGTAAAAATGATAGGTCAATCTCTTTATTAAACGTGGATTACAGAATTTATGCTAAGCTTTTAGCTCTTCGATTGGAGTCATTTCTGACCCATCTTATTGGGAAAGAGCAATCTGGTTTTATTAAAGGAAGACATATCAGATAATGCCGTTTGTTTCTCAATGTTCTCTGTAAATCTCTTACTTTTAAAGCCTCTCTTGCAGCCATAATCATTGATGCTGAGAAAGCGTTTGATAGAATAAGTTGGGAATTTATGCTTCACTCATTAAAATGGCATGGCTTTGGACCTAACTTTACAGCACTTATCTCTCTTTCATACTGTGCTCCTCATGCATCAGTATTAGTTAATAGTAAAGTTTCTTCTTAGTTTTCCCTTCATAGAGGAGTTAGACAAGGATGCCCACTTTCTTAGCGCTTGAGCCCTTTCTTGCTCGCATTCGTATTAATTCTTCTATTTCCGATTTTCCCTACGGAGAATGTCACCCTAAGTATGCTGCATATGCAGATGATATTCTTTTGTTTGTTTCCTCTCCTGAAAGTTCTGTACCCTCGCTCTTACAGGAAATCTCTACTTTTCGCAGGTATCAGGATATAAAATAAATAAAGAGATAACGGAAATTCTTCCTCTTAATAATTATACTTTTAGTCACTCTTATAATTCTACTGGGTATAAGTGGTCTACTTCGGCCAGGATTAAATACTTAGGGGTTTGGTTTACCAGTTCTATTCCGGAAACCATCAAAATTAACTTTAGGGAAATTAATACTAGAATATGGAATATACTATCTTCTTGGAATCCTTTATTTTTATCATGGTGGGGTCGCTTAGACTCTATTAAAATGATGATCTCTCCTCTTTTATTGTATATTTGCTCTTCTTCCACTTCAGGTTCCTTTCAAGAAGCAATCATTTGCTTATTTCACAAGGATGGTAAAGATTCCCATGGTTGTAAAAACTATAGGCCAATCTCTTTATTAAACGTGGATTACAGAATTTATGCTAAGCTTTTAGCTCTTCGATTGGAGTCATTTCTCTGCCCCAACTTATTGGGAAAGAGCAATCTGGTTTTATTAAAGGAAGACATATCAGATAATGCCGTTTGTTTCTCAATGTTCTCTGTAAATCACATACTTTTAAAGCCTCTCTTGCAGCCATAATCATTGATGCTGAGAAAGCGTTTGATAGAATAAGTTGGGAATTTATGCTTCACTCATTAAAATGGCATGGCTTTGGACCTAACTTTACAGCACTTATCTCTCTTTCATACTGTGCTCCTCATGCATCAGTATTAGTTAATAGTAAAGTTTCTTCTTAGTTTTCCCTTCATAGAGGAGTTAGACAAGGATGCCCACTTTCTTAGCGCTTGAGCCCTTTCTTGCTCGCATTCGTATTAATTCTTCTATTTCCGATTTTCCCTACGGAGAATGTCACCCTAAGTATGCTGCATATGCAGATGATATTCTTTTGTTTGTTTCCTCTCATGAAAGTTCTGTACCCTCGCTCTTACAGGAAATCTCTACTTTTTCGCAGGTATCAGGATATAAAATAAATAAAGAGATAACGGAAATTCTTCCTCTTAATAATTATACTTTTAGTCACTCTTATAATTCTACTGGGTATAAGTGGTCTACTTCGGCCAGGATTAAATACTTAGGGGTTTGGTTTACCAGTTCTATTCCGGAAACCATCAAAATTAACTTTAGGGGAATTAATACTAGAATATGGAATATACTATCTTCTTGGAATCCTTTATTTTTATCAAGGTGGGGTCGCTTAGACTCTATTAAAATGATGATCTCTCCTCTTTTATTGTATATTTGCTCTTCTTCCACTTCAGGTTCCTTTCAAGAAGCAATCATTTGCTTATTTCACAAGGATGGTAAAGATTCCCATGGTTGTAAAAACTATAGGCCAATCTCTTTATTAAACGTGGATTACAGAATTTATGCTAAGCTTTTAGCTCTTCGATTGGAGTCATTTCTCTGCCCCAACTTATTGGGAAAGAGCAATCTGGTTTTATTAAAGGAAGACATATCAGATAATGCCCATTTGTTTCTCAATGTTCTCTGTAAATCACATACTTTTAAAGCCTCTCTTGCAGCCATAATCATTGATGCTGAGAAAGCGTTTGATAGAATAAGTTGGGAATTTATACTTCACTCATTAAAATGACATGGCTTTAGACCTAACTTTACAGCACTTATCTCTCTTTTATACTGTGCTCCTCGTGCATCAGTATTAGTTAATGGTAAAGTTTCTTCTTATTTTTCCCTTCACAGAGGAGTTAGACAAGGATGCACACTTTCTCCTTTATTATTTGTTTTAGCGCTTGAGCCCTTTCTTGCCCGCATTCGTATTAATTCTTCTATTTCCGTTTTTCCCTACGGAGAATGTCACTTGAAATATGCTGCATATGCAGATGGTATTCTTTTGTTTGTTTCCTCTCCTGAAAGTTCTTTACCCTCGCTCTTACAGGAAATCTCTTCTTTTTTGCAGGTATCAGGATATAAAATAGTTAAAGATAAAACGGAAATTCTCCCTCTTAATAATTATACTTTTAGTCACTCTTATAATTCTACTGGGTATAAGTGGTCTACTTCGGCCAGGATTAAATACTTAGGGGTTTGGTCTACCAGTTCTATTCCGGAAACCATCAAAATTAACTTTAGGGAAATTAATACTGGAATAGGGAATATACTATCTTCTTGGAATCCTTTATTTTTATCATGGCGGGGTCTCTTAGACTCTATTAAAATGATGATCTCTCCACTTTTATTGTATCTCCTTTCCATGAAACCAGTTCATATTCCAAAATATTTCTTTAAGAAAATTAACTCTCTTCTTATTAGATTTTTATGGAACAATAAAAAATCTAGAATAGCCTTAGTTACTTTACAGAGACGAAAATCGGCGGGAGGGGTGAATTTTCCGAATTTCTGTCAGTACCATAAAGCCTTTGCCCTATGCCAAGCAGCGCTCTGGACCTCTGAATTGTCTACACCTTTCTCTCCATTGTGGCTAGAGCTCGAAAAAGCCTTTATAGCTCCTTTTACTTTCAAAGAGATACTTCCTTTTTGCTACACAAAGTTGTTTCTTCGCTCCGATATTTTACAAAATACGGCTTCATTAATCAAGTCTACATTTCTCACCATTACTTTAACTCCCTTACTTTTTTGAAAATGCCATTATGGAATAATTTGTTGATTAAACTTAATAATCGTCCTATTTTTTGGCACACTTGGAGGGAAAAGGGTCTTATGTGGATATCTCAACTTAATCATAATAATTCTCCTATCTCTTTTCCTCAATTCTGTCTTGAGTATCATTGACCCAAGTCCTTCTATCCGCATTATTTATTATTAATGAATGTCATTCTTGATGTATATGTGTCATTACAACAGTCCACTCTTTCAATCCCCTTTGCTTCTGGACTTACGGATTTCCTGAAAACTGGTCCTAAAGCATCATTTATCTATAAAACTTTGTCTCTTCCAGGCCCCTCTCGAACCAAATCCAAGTTGGAATCGTTATGGGAACAGGACCTTGGTATTACTTGGGAAGTTACTTTCTGGAATATGATATGGGCACGTAAAATGTCTAGGTCAGCAAGTATCACTCAATCCTTATTTTTTATTTATCACAGATTACATTTTACCCCCTAAATTGTTCCAGATTTTCCTCTGATGCCTCTACTAGTTGCTGGTCTTGTGGTTTTTCTAAGGCAGATCATATGCTTATGCTGTTTAGGTGTCCAAGTACACTTTCTTTTTGGCATAGGGTCTGGTCCCAGATTAGAAAGATTTTTAAACTAGAACATCCCTTTAATATAATTTACATTTCTCTAGGCTCTTTAACTAATCATCTGGTACCTTTTTTTCCTAAAAATAATTTATTAGATATTTTATTAGCGAATGCTTTTCAACAAATTATCTTTATTTGGAAATCATCATCTAAAATATCATATAAGGTGTGGTGGGATTCGGTATGCTTGCATTGTAAATTAGATACTATATATACTACTAAATGTTTATCTGCTAATAATGCTGAACTGTTATGGTTGCCTTTCACTACATTTCTAGGTCAGCAAGTATCACTCAATCCTTATTTTTTATTTATCACAGATTACATTTTACCCCCTAAATTGTTCCAGATTTTCCTCTGATGCCTCTACTAGTTGCTGGTCTTGTGGTTTTTCTAAGGCAGATCATATGCTTATGCTGTTTAGGTGTCCAAGTACACTTTCTTTTTGGCATAGGGTCTGGTCCCAGATTAGAAAGATTTTTAAACTAGAACATCCCTTTAATATAATTTACATTTCTCTAGGCTCTTTAACTAATCATCTGGTACCTTTTTTTCCTAAAAATAATTTATTAGATATTTTATTAGCGAATGCTTTTCAACAAATTATCTTTAATTGGAAATCATCATCTAAAATATCATATAAGGTGTGGTGGGATTCGGTATGCTTGCATTGTAAATTAGATACTATATATACTACTAAATGTTTATCTGCTAATAATGCTGAACTGTTATGGTTGCCTTTCACTACATTTCTCAGTCAGGTTGGAAATGTTGTGTTTAATACTAATTCTGTATCATCTTAAAATTTGTATCCCCCATGAATACTCCTTCTCTGTCCTTTCTATTGTAATTGTATATAAATTGATACTCTTAGGTTCAATATATGATATTTGTTTCACTTTTTCAGTATTAAATTATAAATGAGAACATTCTTTCTTAGATGATTATATTTAAGGTATTGACTATTTAAGTTTTGTTTGTATCCCCTTGTTATTTCACCCTTTCCCCCTTCCTTTCTTCCCCCTATTGTAAAATGATAAAGACTTTGATGTATTTTGCTCCCATGTTTTTTAAATACCATATGTAAATTGTTGGTTTCTCATTATAGCTCTTGTCCTGTAATGCGGTATTTACTGATCCTCAATAAAGTCTTTTAAAAACAAAAAGAGAAGTTATGATACTTTACTGGAAAATAAATTATATTTTTCTTCTTAGTAACATAGAAATTCCCCTAAAATGTCAGTTGACGGGAAATTTTAGTTATGGTCGAAAACCAGCACTGACATATTTAAAAGTATCTGTCAAAGTACCAATTGAATACTTTTTTAATGGTTAATATCTCCATAAATACCCAACCGATTTACATCAATCTAAAAAGGACCTGTACAGCAAAATTAATTGTCTTCATACCAGATTTGGAGTATATCAGTCTCCTAGTATCGACGGGTGAGGAGAAAAAAATAATATGGGCTTTTCTCATACACATCCAAAAGAGTTTTTCCTGAATAACCTTTGACTGGCTACAGTTTGTGCCAATTTTGAAAAGATGAAAAGAAGTATATAGCTCAAGCACCTGATAAATTAGCTGTGGTTTTGCTTAGAAGAACTCAAATTGTATTCACAAAACAACAAAAGACGTATCCTACGTAAATTCCAACTCAACCATAACTACAGAGGTGCCATAACAATTCAATTGGTGTGTTTGGGATATTGTTTCCATAGAAAATTGATTATCGATTTATCAATAACTTTGGGCCCAGTTGGCAAATCTGCATGAAGTTCGCAGGTATTTATTGCATTAAACTCTTAGTATATTAGTCAAAGGAATGCATAGTTATTGGGGCTGACCCAAAGTAGCATTTCCCGATTTAAGCGCCGCAGGAATCTTAAATCTCTGCTACAGCAGCAATTGCTGAAAAAATTACAACAAAGTTTGTGTTGGGGTAGAAATCTTCTCAGAATGGATCCTTGTAAGGACACATAGTGAAGCAAGGAAGTATTTACTTTAGCAGTGAATGGATGTGTAAAAATAAAAACAATCTGTTGTGGCTTCTGTGATGTCCAGTCTCCCCATCCCCCATGAGTCACCTCTACCACACCTCTAGTTCTCTCCTCCCTGTAAATGGCCCTGGGTATGCACCACCACCTCACTCCCTTTTCCCTCCTTTTCCCTCCTCTCCTGCTGCACCCCACCCTACTCTCCTACATGTACCAGTCCACCCTTATAAAGCACTGCCTTGCTTTATAGGTGTGTTTCCTCTATATGGTGACAAACAGACCTCACGAGCGGTATGGAAATCACCCCACACATACCTATGCACTGCTATGCAATACAGACATATGCGGTGTGATGTCACCAGTTTTGTCATCAATGACGTCCTTTGTAAACCTATTTGCGATATTGTGTGTGGTCTTGAGAAATGCATAGAGCTAGCATTTTTTGCTTTTTGGACTACGTTTATTTGTTACAAATAAACAAATACCAGCATTTGTAAAGCGCACAGCTACCTCCGGAGAGGTGTCCCGGCGCTGGGGGCCCTCGGGAAGATTAAGCGAGCTATTGCCCAGAGTCACATGGTGCTGGGCTAACCTGCCGCTGGCACCGGGGATCGAACCGTGAACCCCGTGGTCTGGAGTCAGGCACCCTGGCCGCTGCGCCACACTTTCTTTTGACATAGCGCCTGGCAGAGACATTTAGTTCATAAAGGCACAGGGGCCCGCAGCACAAGAAATGGCTGATCTCAAAATACCGAAACATATTTTGCGCAGATCCAGAAGTTACATTTATATAGCGCTTACTACCCCTGACGAGGTACATAAGCATTTGATTTCACTTATTTTTAAGGCTTTCTAGAGAGCAGTTCAGGCCCCAAAAAGCGCCAGAGTGCCGCACAGAGGCTAGAGTGGCAATGCAGGACAATACGTGACAGTACAAAAGTATCGAAAATCTGCAACAAGTAATACGTTGAGAAAAGTTTGAACACAGATTAAAAAACATAATGCAGCGTATGGTACTATCATCATCGCAAATACAAATCTACGACACAAAATTAAACTAAAAGGGGTTGCAAGTGTACATGTAGCCTAAAAGCATAACGTGTAATACAGTATCGAATAAACTTATAAAATGCTGAGTAAAATATGTCAGAAATAGTCCTTTCATAGCAAATATTAACAGGGCCACGGAATCGGTAAGGGAGTAGAGCATTTTATTAAGTTATTCTGCGGGGACATGCTTAGCTACAAGGTTGTTTGTTACATTGTCCCCATAGAGGTGAAATGCTAATTAGTCCAGCTTTACTAACTGAACGGAAAGAGTTTTTTATGAGGCATTAAATACAGAAAGTCCTCTCAGAGCTGTGTACAGAATTGAAAAGCTCAATGGGTTGCTAATAACTGCATAATCACACTGTTGTTCTAAACGGATTAGTCATCAATGGAGGCTTACGTTAAGGGGGAAGCAATGTGACATCTGTGTTACATACTGGTTTGTGAACTGTGTGAATTGATTAGCTTGCTTCTAATCTGTTCATCATTTGAGAGACATTTACAATAATTTAGTCCTTTTACACTGAGGAGTTGTAAAATGGTTGAGAAGGTGATAGGTGCCAGGGTTTCCATGGTTACGAGGACTCGGTCTACTTTAAGGTGAATTTATCTCTTCAATGGGAAATAGGCCTGTTTTTTTCTGTTGAATGCTGCTGAAGTTTTTCGCCAGTTAATGTGAGGTATGATGAAGCCGATCTCCATGAAGGTTGCACACTCTTTTATTTTGAGCTTCAGAAATTATTTGGGTCAATGTGAATTCGCAAGTTTACTTTAAATAATCCAACAATGCATTTCAAATTTGAGGCTTTCCTTGAAGTGATTTGTGTTTCTTTATAAATGTTCACTTTAAAGGGACCGCCCAGTGACTTATGTCACAATGCATCTGAAGTTCCAAGCTGACATTTTCAAACAAAGCAACATTCTAGATTGTTTGTTGTTGGTTTGTTGTTAGAGATGCAGGACTGGGTAAAAAGAATTGTTTTTTTTTACTCTACACTAGATGGCCCCTTTAAGGCCCTCATTGTAAGTGGTCTTTTAATTCTGATATGGCCAGCAGTAATGTGGGTTACTGGCCCAATCATAATTACAAGATATGCAGTAACTCTGCAAACTTTGCATCTTTCACCTGGGGCCATATTATGGTAAGTGCACCTTTAAAAAGGTGCGCCGGGCGCAAACAGTGAAAATTCGCCCTATTACCATGAATGCGCTGCACTGGTGACAGCGCATTCCTGTGAAACCAGAGCTGCTGCTTTACAGCCGCTCCGTGTTTTCACAGTGCAGGCGGCAACCCACCTGCACTTTTGAAGGGGATGTCTGAGGGGTCCCTACCCGCCAGAAGGCTGCCATCAGGGGACCTCCTGAGGGCTTCTTTGCCTTTGCGCTCACGTTGGTAATACGGCACGGGCGCAAAGGCAAAGGGATTCCCTCATTTGCATGGGGCACGCCCCCATGCAAACAAGGGCACGCCCCCTGCAGATAGCGCTGGCGCTTTATGTGCGCCAGCGCTACCAGTATTACAGAAGGGATGCACAAGCATCTGCGGCCCCTTCTGTAATACCAGAGTGCCCCAGGGGGGTGCAAAGGGGGGCGCAAACGTCCGTTGTGCCCCCAGGGCACTCTATATATTATGGCCCCTGGATACTAAACCTGCTAAAAGTAATTCTTCATTTCTAAGGGGACCCTCTTGGTCCAACCTGTAATTGACAGTAATTTCTCCTCATCAGTGTTCTGGGTAGCCCCGGTATCATTATCAGGCACATTACTGGGGCTCTGATAATGAGGCTCTTAATGCTGTAAGAAGATACCAAAACATAATACATCGGAACAAAAGGATAAAATAAATAAGGATAACAAGATTAGAATAACCAGCAGGCATGTAGGAAGAAAGGTGGGTGAAAAACTAGTAATATAGTACATTTGAACACATAGGCCCTCAACTCACTTGCACTTAATTGAGCACATAGCATACTTTATCAATGCGAAATCTAATAAGTGGATTACAAAACGTAAATTTGCACGTATAAATGGATTTATTGATAGACAATATGGCCAGTATAGTGTAATTGTATGTATGAGAAAACCTCCTCACAGGGCATGTCAGGAAAGTGACACGTGCAAAAAGAAGTGAGCATCCATAAATATGCAGGTTTGTTTTTCATTAACAAACTTTTTCGAGGTGTTTTGTCATTGTGAAAATGTTCACAAATCTACTCCTGTCAATAGCAAGAGTAAACCTATTCTCAGAGTGAAAAAATTGATCGAACACCTATAATATTGATAGATATTTAGAGAAAGGGGTTTCTACCTGCAGAAAATGTTTCTGCCAGGAAAAAAAAACCCGAAATAAAGTTATTCACTTAATATGAATGAATGCCTTGTTTTTCCCCATTTGAAAATATATATACTTGCTACATTCCTGAATAAATAAACGTTTATGGAAGCAAGTGCTCCTGGGAAAATGCGTCAGTCACAGCTTTCCAAGAGCTCTCCTGGAATTATTTGTGACTTTCAAGATAGGCAAAAATTTGCTCTGAACACGTGAGTAACCCTAATGGAGCACATTTTTGACTTCCTTTGCAGATCATGGCAAAACTGTCAGGTAACCAAGCTGAAGCTTTGTGCCGTGAGGCAGGGGTAGGTGAATGTGTCTTACCTCTAAAGTAGACAGTTTTGATGACAAAGTTTTAAGTACAGATTGAGCTGTTAGTCCTCAGGGCAAGGGATACGTTATTCGAAGAATGATGCCAGTATTTACAATGATTGAAACTCGAAGAGGCACATGATGACTGGAGAGCGTGGTGAGGTAGTTTCGGGCTTGGATGAGAAGGGACAGAGACACAGAAAGAAGTAGTAACAATGAGCTAATATGGTGGATTAATTAAAGATATGGATAGGTTTTAGGAAAAGGCCCTGAAATGTAAAGAGAGATATGTTTTGCGATGATAGCCAGCCGGCAGCAGTTGTTGAGTTTGGTGATAACTTGAGCATTTAGCATAGTTATGGTAAAATGGAGGATGCTGGGCAGTTTGTGCTCAGTAGGTTGTGACTTAGGAGAGACTCAGAGCAATTCTAGATTGTAGGAGATGGAACAGGTGTGGTGATGTCCGGTGAGCAGGTGATACGATGTATGGGAACAGATGGTTTCAGTTTTGTGGGTAAGAGGGAGTAAATAATCTTGTAGGTGTCTGGTCAAGTGTGTAAGAGAACGAGGGTGCTTAGAAAAGGCATTTGCGATTTATAAATTCGATTTCCTCATTTGAAGAATCAAAATAATTGCTCTTAGAAGAGCCAATAAATGGCATTGTGTTGAAGATGTAAAACCAGGTGAATGAAAAGACTCACAGTGTATCCTAAAATCTAGAATTTATAGATAATATTCACAGTCTCCTACAAAAACTCGCTGTTCTCTCTGGGTCGACACATATCCAACCACCACATACCCCTAACACGGATGTGAGGACACAAAGAATGGTGGGATAACAGAAGACCTGAAAATAGGTGTAGCTCCAAGAGGGACATTATATACAGCAGGGCCCTGTAAGTACACTTGCAGTTGAAAATCCAGTAAGTTAATTCAGAGCACTGTATTTGGACAAAATATTGAGTTTAAAATATCGTAACTCATGAATATCGAAAAAAATACTGTGATGCAAAAGAATCATGTATAGAATATTGTTGTCAAGCATATTGTTTTTTTTGGTAAGTAATAGAGTTTTTAAAAATATTGTTTTTAATATCGTTTTCAGTAATATAGTTGTAAAAGATATGTTTTAATTATTTGGCTGTGTTGTAGTTAATATATTCATTTTAGTTGTTAGTATTGTGTGTATAATTGTCACTAATTTAAAAAAATGTAGTTTTGTTTGTAAATTTACATGATTTAGCTTTTAAAAAATGTTTTTACTGATTTATAGTTTGCAGTTGGTTGTTGGGTTTGTAGGGGGACAGGATAGGAAGTTATTTAAATTAGAAATATGTTTATTTTATTGTTAAATAATGTTTTATTGTACATATTTTCATTGATTATTGGTTATGCAAATTTGTAAGTGTTATATTTTGAATTTAAAATGCAAATTTTAATTAGTTTTATTATTGAATATGGTAAGATATATTTTAGTAGAAGGATGTTGCTAATTAAGTGATACAAAATGGAAATGTTTTGGTTATTTTGTAATTGTTAATTAATTATATAAGTTATTGTCAATAATGGAAATAGTTTATTACCTTTTCATTTAAGTTATACACTAGTAGTGGGCTGTTGGGTTTGTAGGGGTATAGGGAGGGAAGTTCATTAAGTTATAAAAATTATAAATTATTAATTATTTTCAGTTGTTAATTAATTATTTAATTGATTATTAATCATGTAAAAGTTTAATACTGATTTATGTAAGTTATATTTTAGTTGTGGGTTGCTGGTTTTGTATGGTAATAGGGTGGGTAGTTGAATTAAATTATATTTATTTTAATTTAATGCAATTTTTGTAAAAGAAAATATTTGTATTTTAATATTATGCATATTACTTGTTTTCTTCATTATTGTGTAATTGTTATGTTTTATTTATTTTAATATGCATTTTAGCTTTTATATGTTTATTAAACATGTATTTTTAATGCTGTATTATTGTTTTAGGTGAGTAGGTTGCTAATTAAATAAAAATATATTATATTTTTACATTATTTTATATTGCTTTGTAATCTATTAATTGTGAATTAATTATGCATAATGTTTTTATAATTATTTTGTTTAAAAAATGTAGTTAATAGTGTTTGTGAGAATGTGTTTCTGAGATGGTATTTGTTACTTACAATAATTATTTTTTTATCTATTAATTGAAATGAAATAATTAAGTGATGATTTCATTATTGTGATTGTTTTAGTTAGTGAAAATGATAGTATATGTAATTTTATTTTTTTGTTTCTTTTTTAACCCCTTCGGTGCTCATGACGGAATGGTTTCGTCATGAGCACCAGTGCTCCTGTGCTCATGACGGAACCATTCCGTCATGAGGACAAGAACACAAAATCCCTCTGCTTTGTTTTTTGTTGGCCTCGGGAGGTAGGGAAGAGCTTCCCCAACCTCCGAGGCCGTTTTTAAAATTTTCAATTCAAAGACGATCGCGTGCATGGCGCGCTGACATCATTGCATTAATAATGAAACTGAAATTTAGTTTCAGTTTCATTGTTTCGGTGCTCGTGGGGCTATCTCAGTCCCCCGAGCACCTAAACACTTGGGAGAGGTATTGTTGGAAAGGGGAGAATCTCCCCTTTCCAATGGTACCCTTCCTTAGTGGATCCCAACTTGGCAATCCACCCTCTAGCCACCAGGGAGGGGGGAGCGGCCCCTTGGGCAAGGGCCTTTGCTCCCCCCATTTAATTTTACCACAGCCAGTCTTTCTGCCCCCCCAGGAAGCAGAAAGCACCCTAGACTCCAGGGATTTTTTTATATGCCAGTGGTGGGGGCTGCCCAGAATGGGCATGCCAATGCCCCCACCCTGCCCCCCCAAAAAAGGCAAAAGACATTCTGCCCCCCCAGGAGGCAGATGGGGGCAATAGCTCCTGATGTGCCCCCCGGTGGGGGGCAGAAAGCCCACTAGGCACCAGGGACTTTTTTTTATACCTAGGGGTGGGGGCTGCCCAGAATGGGCATGCCAAAGGCCCCACCCCCAAAAAAATGCTACAGTCTTTCTACCCCCCTGGGAGGCAGATGGGGCAATAGCCCCTTATCTGCCCTTCCTGGGGGGGCAGAGAGCCCACTAGGCAGCAGGGATTTTTTTTCCAAAGTTCGGGGTGGGGGCTGCCCAGAATGGGCATGCCAATGCCCCCACCCCCAAAAATGCCACAGTCTTTCTGCACCCCCCAGGAGGCAGATGGGGCAGTAGCCCCTGATCTGCTCCCCCCAGGGCGGCAGAAAGCCCACTAGGCACCCGGGATTATTCTTACTTTTTTATACGTAGGCCCCCATCCCAAAAAAGATTGCCCCCCCCGGGATTTTTGAAAACTAGACACCAAGGGGAATTCAGGATGGGGTGGCTTGTATACCTCTCACCAGGTTCTGTTACCCAAAATTCCTTGCAAACTTCAAACTTAGTAAAAATAAAATACATTTTCCTCAAGTTTCTGTGATAGATAGTTCTGGAATCTAAGGGGAGCAACAAACTTCCACCAACCCAGCATTCCACCAAGTCTCCTGATAAAAACGGTATCTCACTTGTGTGGGTAGGCCTAGTGCCAGTGACAGGAAGCAGCCCAAAACGCAACATGGACACATCACATTTTTCCAGTGAAAACTGACCCTTTCTTGGCAATGTGCCTAGCTGTGGATTTTGGACCCTAGCTCAGCCACGGACTTTGTGGCTGTTTATACACACATTGAACTTCATGCAAGGATAAAAACCTGTGACAAGATCTTTCTTCTTGCGTCCAGTTATGAAATGACTCTTAACTAAGTGATCTTTTAGAGATGCTCCTCTTCGATATGTTATGAGAGGTGCTGGTGGAAGATGTGGTCCTAATATATTGCCACTTCTAAGAATGCACCAATTTCTGCGGAATATTTGAGATATTTCTGATGGACTGACTGTATAGTCGGTAATCATACGTATTTTCTGCTCCTCTTTTTTAATCTCTGGGGTTTTATCTTTCTCTAGCAGGAGGTGATTCCTATGTAGCTTATCTGCCTTTTTGGCAGCTTCCTGCAGAATTCCCTTTGAGTAGCCTCTCTTTGAGGGCCCTTCTACTCAAAAAGAATTGTATTGCTGCCAGACCTTGGGTAGGTGGTAAAAGGTGGGCAATTTAGGATGCTCACAGTACATGAATTGGAAGTCAGTGGAAGAAGATGACTTTTAATTCATGTACTGTGAGCATCCCGAATTGCCCACCTTTTACCACCTACCGAAGGTGCACAAAAATGTAATGGATCCACCTGGACGGCCAATAGTATCCTCCAAGAACTGTCTACTGTAGAATGCATCAACGTATATAGACTGCTTTTTAAATCCTCTTGTAAAAGATTTAAGTTCCTATGTAAAAGACACAAAAGACTTTCTACGGATTATATCAGACATTCAGGGGGAACAAAGCATGCTGCTAATAACATTGGATATAACGAGTTTATATACAAGTATTACAAATGAGAAAGGACTGGCAGCAATACAATTCTTTTTCAGTAGAAGGGCCCTCAAATATCAGCAATATAATGAAATGGTAACTGAATTGATAGCTTTCTGTTTAACCAATAACATCTTTCTGTTTGCAGGAGACCTATATCAGCAGCTACAGGGGACTGCTAAGGGCACGTGCTTCGCCCCGAGTTACGCAAATTTGTTCGTGGGCTGGTGGGAGAAGCACGTGGCCTGAGCAGATGCCAATGAAAAACGGTTGGATAACATAATCCTCTGGGCTCGCTATACAGATGACCTTATTCTAATTTGTAAGGGTACACAACAAGAAGCGAGTAAATACATTGCTGCTTTGAATCACAATGAATTGAATCTGCAATTTACAGAATGCGTTAGCGATACACACGTGGCATACTTAGATCTTATGGTTTATATAGAGAATAACAAGTTATAGACTACTCTATATCGCAAACCCACTGCAGGAAACAGCATACTGCATGCAAGAAGTTTTCACCCACGGAGTGTGATTGGCAGCATCCCTTTTGGGAAACTTCTGCGCATGAAACGTAACTGTACAACAATTGATGAATATGAGAAAGCTAAAAAATCAGCACTCCATAGATTCAAAGATAGAGGCTACTCAAAGGGAATTCTGCAGGAAGCTGCCAAAAAGGCAGATAAGCTACATAGGAATCACCTCCTGTTAAGAAAGATAGAACACCAGAGATGAAAAAAAGGAGCTGAAAATACGTATGATTACCGACTATACAGTCAGTTCGTCAAAAATATATCAAATATGAGGGCGTGACCTAGCGATCAAACATGGCGGTCGCAAGTTAGGCGAGCTCTGCTCAGCCCAACTACAAAATCCTGCTTTCATCCTGTTTCGTCTAACGTTTTTCCATTTGGCAGCCCCACGCCACGTTACGACTCCGAGTGGCTGCCGCCTGACTAGGTTACGAGCGAAATCCGTGCTGCCTCGGAGATCGGCGAGCGAACAGCAGGAGAGGCCTTGTGGGCGGATCCGCTGCGGCCTAGTGGGAGCGGCTGCGGGAGGGGACGCAGGCCCGGAGCCAGATAGCCGCGAGCTCGATTATGATTAGCCGCATCTGCAGCAAATTCCTGGCGGTGGAGGAGGCGGCTTAGCAATTGCGGTGGCAGGAGGGGACGTGATCGTTGTGCCCGCATTAAGACTCTGGTGAGTGCTTGCACCGGGGACCCCTCCCTCCTTCATCCTCCAGCCCCCGTTGCGTAGACCAGCGGTCGGCTCGGGCCGCAAGGGGGGAAGACACCCGGTGCACCCCACGGCCCGGGAACTTGTGGGCTGAATTTGTTTATTGCACTGCGACTCGCCCGCTGGGAATCTGGAGAGAGGTGACATTGCGGGAGGCTCTGGAGGGCACCGTGGCTCGCTTTATTGACGGGCGGTACCCAGCAGCCCTTAAGTGCAGAAGAGCGTGCGGGAGGATCTGCGTGTCTAGCAGCACTGCCTCGGGAACTGTGTGGCGGCGGTATACCGGCTTCCTCTGCACCAGGCCACTATACAGGGTTAACCACTCCACATTGCCCATATAACTGCGGCCGGGCACTCAAGAGGGGGCACCCGGCGCTGGCCCTAGGGTGAAGAACGTCCTGTAGGCGACGCGGGGCCCATCTGCAACCCCCGCGGAGTCATCGTGCCTAGAAGCTGGGGTCATCCTGACCTGAGGGTCTATTGAGGCACAGTGGGCTGACGTGTGGGAGCCCCCTTCCATTACAATCACTGCGGCGCCTGAGGTCTAGTTTGGCCTGCTTCTTCGGCTGCCCTGGCTGTGGTCCCTATTGCTGCGGGAGACACTCATTAGGGGGGGGCACAGCCACTTGCGGAGGCGGCCGAGCTAGCGCTTGGTGCGGCTTGTGGGTGGTGGCGCTCTGCCCTAGTCTCGAGTGCCGGATTTCCTGTGACCGCGCCGCCCTCTCTGGCCTGCCACCGTGTCAGGGGCGGCCATCATTTCGGATCGTGGAGTGGGCCTGGCTGAAGGCGCGCACAACTCATCACTGTTGATATAATCATCTAGTCACTGCCATGAGGAAGGATAAGCTGAGTGTGAGTTCCGTCAAACAGAGTGCATTGGATCGCTTTACTGGCCCGGGGGCTCCTCTCGCGGAACAAGGGGGAGCTCAGGGAGGAGTCCCAGATAATGCAGCACTCATGGCGGCCATCACCCAGTCTAGAGCTGCACTGGAGGCAAAGATTGGAGAAGTGGGTCTAGACGTCTCGCTTCTGAAACAAGACCTCCGCAATGCAGTGGATCGCATAACTGAAGCTGAAACGAGAGTCTCTGGAGTTGAGGACTCGGTGGTCACAATGAAGAAATGGGTCACGTCGTTGGAATCGATCACCAAGGGTCTGGCCTCGCGTGTTGAAGAGGCAGAGGGTAGAGCCAGGAGAAACAACCTCCGCTTTGTTGGATTTCCCGAGGGCTGCGAAGGGGGAAATATGGAGCAGTTTCTTACTAAGTGGCTGTTGGGGTGGCTCCCTCCGGAGTCCTTATCGAGTTGCTTTGTCATTGAAAGGGCACATCGGGCTCTGCTGCAAAAGCCGCCCCAGGGGGCCCGCCCGCGGCCTGTGATTGCTAAAATCCTGAATTATCTGGACAGGGATGTGATCCTGAAACAGGCCAGGCTCAAAGAACCCCTACTGTACGAAGGAGGCCGTGTCCTCATCTTCCCGGACTATACTAAGATGGTCCAGCAAAGACGACAATTTTTCTTAGCCGCCAAGGCCCGTCTTCGTGAACTGAAGCTCCCTTACGCATTGTTGTATCCTGCCAAGCTGCGGGTGGTCTACCAGTCCCGCACTGTCTTCTTTGAGTCACCAGAGGAAGTCTTCCATTGGACGGATGAGACTGTGCATATCAGACGAAGTACGCCGCCCAGACTGGAGTCTGATTCCTCGTCCAGCGAGATTGCACGCAAACCTCCCAAACCTAAGCCTAAAGGCTCCAGGAGATCTCGATCGAAGCGTCGCTCCCAATCCTGCAGTGATCCCTTCGGATCCACGCTTGTGCCCGGGTAGGGGCCCTTGACGCCGTAACATCTTTTGAAACTTTCCAGACTGGGGTGCCTTAAGTGTCTTTGACATTACTCGACGAAACGTGAGCAGGGGCTAGTACCTCTGCTCGAACTCTCCTTGCTCAGGGGACTACAGCTGAGTATGGGCAAGTTAATGGGGATCCATTGGGGGGAGGGCGGGGGACTCCCGTTGGGGTCCGCAAGCCACCTCCGCCGCGACAGGTACTTCAGATGTTTTGAGGTATGGGGGGGCGGTTGGTGTAATTGGGGAATGTTTGGGTTGTTATATGTTTGTATGGTTTTATTGGCACACACACTATTTAACTACACATTGGCATCCCGCGAGACGCACTTTGAAAGTCCACAGATGGCCACCCTGATAGATGGAGCGCGGCCCTGCACTGGCGATCTACGACTAGTTAGCTGGGAATGTCAGGGGGGCCCTAGACAAGGTTAAGAGAGGGGCCATTCTCCATCAGGCAAAACGATATAGGGCAGATATCCTCATGCTCCAGGAGACGCACCTACTGGGTACTAAAACGCTATGCCTCCTTCGCTATGGGTATGTCCAAGTGTTTCACTCTGGGTTCACTAGGGGATCGAGGGGAGTCGTGATATGGATACATCGCAGGGTCCCATACAAACACGCTAGGACGTGGGCAGACCCGCTGGGGAGATATATATTCCTAGAAGGTACCATATATGAGGAACGGGTAGTGTTGGAGTGTGTGTATGCCCCTCCGCCCTTACAATGGGCCTTAGTTGAGCGCCTTATGACCCTCTGGGCAGAGTTGCCTGAAGGGTTGGTACTCATAGGAGGACACTGGAATGATGTGATGGACGTAGCGCTCAACAGGCGGAGATCAGGGGGATATGCTGACGTTCATCCTACTACTAAACTATGCTCCCTAGCGACAAGCCTGGGGTGGGTGGATGTCTGGCGGCGGCTGCATGACACGGAACTGGGCTATTCATACTATTCGACCGCCCATGACTCGAGCTGATTATTTTTTTGTACCCCTGGGGGCTGTCGGGAGGGTGCGAGTGGTGGAGATGCTGCCGCGGGGCCTCTCCGACCATTCCCCGCGGCAGCATCTCCACCACTCCCCGGTGATTTTAACGGTGCAGCTGGGCCCTGAGAGACCCCCTTTTAGGTGGCAACTCTCCCCGTGGCACCTCCACAATGAGAAGTACCAGGACCACATGGGGCAGGCGATCGCATATTATCTAGAAGAGAATGTTGGGACGGTGGCTGGGGCTGCCACGTTGTGAGAGGCCATGAAAACCTACTCTGCGGGCCGTCGATATTTCCTTTTGTGTGGCTGCACGCCGTGCTCGGCGCGAGGCCCTGCTGCGGTCTGAGGCTCACATACTACAGTTAGAGCAGCGTAGCAGCGGGGAGGGAGGACACTTAGCACGCCTCCAACTAGTACTAGCAAGGCAGACACACCATGATATTTTGATGGAGGAGGCCCGCCTCGCGTGGCTGGCATCTCGCAGCAGAATCTATCAATGGGGGGACAAGTCCAGTAAACTGTTACATAGGTTATGCCAGGGGACTCTGCAGCCCCAGATACTCCCTAGTATTCCGGGCCCTGATGGACGAGTCTTAAGTGATCCAGCCCTTATTGGAGACAGCTTCGCTGATTATTTCGCAGACCTCTATGCCCCGAGAGAGCTCCTGCAGGAGGCCGCGATCCATCGCTTTATAGACGATTTACCGCCACGCACTCTCCCTGAGGAAGCGCGTGCCGACTTAGAATTGCCATTCACGGATGAGGAGGTGTGCGAGGCTCTGGGTGAATTGAATTCGGGGAAAGCGCCCGGCCCTAATGGGTTCCCTAGTAAATTCTTCAAGAAATACATTTCCCAGTTAGGACCACATTATCTCCGGGTAGTAGAGGAGGCCAGGGATCGGGGTTGTCTGCCCAGCGACTGGCGGCTTGAGGAAGTGGTTGTGTTTAAAAAGCCGGGCCGTCCTCCGGACAAACATGCCTCTTATCGCCCTATCTCCCTCTTAAATGTCGAGGCCAAAATTTTAGCTAAACTATTGGCTAACCGCTTGAAACCCCATATAACTACATTGATTCATCCAGATCAGGCGGGCTTTATGCCCCAGCGGGCCACTCGACATAATATTCGGCGTGCCCATATAGCAATAGATGCCATCCGTGCTCAGGGAGTGCCGGCGGCCTTGTTGTTGGCGGATATGGATAGGGCGTTCGACTCCTTGAGCTGGGTGTATCTCTTTGCGCTCCTGGAACGTCTCAACATAGGACCTGGATTTAGGGCCCACCTCAAATTGTTATACACAGATCTTACCGCATCAGTGCGGGTGGCGGGGTCCATATCCTCTACTTTCCGCGTTGGCAGGGGCACTCGTCAGGGGTGTCCTCTGTCACCGTACCTTTTTGCGCTGGCTATGGAGCCATTGGCAGCATGGGTACGATTACATGCTTAGGTCGCCGGGTTTGAATGGGAGCCCGGGCTCTCAGATCGTATCGCCCTCTATGCGGATGATGTCCTCTTTTTTTTTAACAAATATCAACAGAACGGGGCCGAGGCTCCTCCGCATTATGCAAGTGTTTGGTGAAACGTCTGGGCTCTACATGAACCAGAGCAAGTCCACGCTGTGGGCGCTGGGCGAGGCAACAGATCTGGGACCCTGGACTGAGGCAGTACATGTATCGTCGGAGGGCTTGAAATACCTGGGAGTCTTTCTAACAGGCTCGCCCAGCACTGCTTGGGATAGAAATATGGCTCCAGTCTGGGCGCGAACGAGGGAAGAAATAAAAAATTGGTCGCATATGCCCCTTTCTATATATGGCAGATCAGCTATCTTTAAAATGGTGTCCCTGCCTCGACTGTTGTATCAACTGCAAAACCATCCATACCCGGTGCTCCCCTCGTGGTTTCGGTAGGTCAACATGGCACTGGGACAGTTTCTATGGGCGGGGGGGCATCTAGGGTGGCGCTACGGACCTGCTTTCAATCTACGTATTGTGGAGGACTGGCCACCTCGGATATTCACTCGTATTATATGGCCTCACAGCTTCTGGTTTTAAATGAGTGGTGGTATGGGGGTCAAGAGGATCCAGCATACGCACTGGAATGGAGACTCATGGGTGAATCCACAGTCCATACTATTCTTTATTCTGCGCCGTTGCGTAATTCTCTACCATCGGCCACTCGGGTGGTTTTTCAGGTCTGGAAGCAGTCCCTTCGCAAGATGGGATGGTGGAACAAACTCACTAGAGAAACTCCGCTATGGAACAATGGTCAACTGCCACAGCTGGCGACGCTCTCAGGCTTTACAGGTTGGGATAATATTGGGATCTCCACACTGGGGGATGTCATGCGTGGCGTTGTCCTTAAGTCCTTCCAGGAGCTCCAACAAGAATATCATATGCCAAAAACCCAATTCTACAAATACCTCCAGTTTAGACATGCTATATCATCTAGTGTTCTAGGTATAGAGGTGCTTCCTGAGTTCAGTCCGGTGGAAGCCAAGGTTTTCATGGGGGACCTACAGGACCACAAGATCTCGAAGATTTATCAATCCCTGGTGACACATGGATCCACCACACTAGATAAACTTAGGGAGACCTGGGAAGGAGATGTGGGCCAGTTAGATGGGGATGACTGGGCCGATGCACTAGCTTCTCCTAGGGCAGCAGCGATCTCTATGAGACTGCGCCTTATTCAATTTAAATACCTTCATCGGGCCTATTACACACGGCTTAGATTGTGGAGGGCGGGTCAGGTGGCATCCCCGATATGCCTGAGATGTGGACGTGAAGAAGGGTCCCTCAAGCATACCATCTGGCATTGTACAGCACTAGCAAAATTCTGGAGAGGGGTGTTGGCCTGTCTGGAGGAGGTATTGGGGTGGGAACTCCCCTCCTCACCAAAACTGACGATCTTACACATTATGGAGGATATAGGCGGTAACATTTACAAGAGACATTTACTATTACTAGGACTGACATTGGCCAAGAGAGATATTGCACGGCTGTGGAAGGCTACCACCCCACCTTCCCTCTCGGCATGGAAGAATGGATTGGACTTTAATATGGGGTTGGAAGTTCCGATATTTAAGGCGAGGGGATGCCCGCAAAAACATCCCAAGATCTGGAAGCGATGGGCGGATTACCGTGGCCTGGAACTTGATCCCATAGCCCCAGCAGACGCATCTATATCTGCTTTGATATCTGGTTGCTAAGATAGGAGACTGGTCATGTGTAGTGGGATACTGTTATTGAGGAAGGGTCATGCGGGGACAATAGCTGTGTAGTTGTGTGTGGGTGTCATGGGGGGAGGGGGTTTTACAGTGTATATGTTATATAGTTTTCTTTTTTGATGTTTATGATAAACAATGGGATATAATCGTCAAACATAATGACTTGCACTGCTTGTAATGGCGGTTGTCTCCTGGTTTGAGGAGCACTGCGCCTTCAATACCTATTGACGCAATAAAATATGTTTTAAAAAAATATATATATATCAAATATTCCGCAGAAATTGGCCCTTTATTAGAAGTGGCAATATACTAGGACCACATCTTCCACCAGCACCTCTCATAACATATCAAAGAGGAGCATCTCTAAAACATCACTTAGTTAAGAGTCATTTCATAACTGGACGCAAGAAGAAAGATCTAGTCACAGGTTTTTATTCTTGCATGTAGAGTGCAAAGCGTGTAAAAACAGCCACAAAGTCTGCAAATTCCAGGTACCCAGCAAGAAAACAAAAAAGAAATTTCAAAGATTTCTAAACTGTAATTCAGAGTATACTGTTTACTGCCTCTCCTGCCCATGTGAGAAAAAGTATGTCGGCAAGATATATAATTGAGCTCCAAACCAAAAGCCCGGGAGGTTTAAACAACGAAGAGGAGTTATGGATACACGTAGGCTGAGGTCACATGAGTGTGAATAAGTTAGAATTCTGGTGAGCAGGAGTCTGCTAAGCAGGTATCCATAAGCAACGAGTTCCCGCTAATATCATAAATATAATCCTTTTATGAGGATTTTTTAAGAAAATAAATAAAAGGAACCCTATACATAGGGGATATATTTCCAGGGGAAGACTGGATATAAGGAGCTGTCTGCCCATTCAGGGCGTGATGACACATATATGAGAAGCTTAAAAAACATTCACATAAAAATCTGTTATCACAGTAACCAAATGTTTAGTAAATCTAGATGATATGCACATTCAGGGCTTGATAACTTTATGTGTCTGAGAAACATAATGTATAGAGGTTTCTGTTAATTTTTAGAAGTTGTAAAATGACCCCTCGAACAACACAAGAAATTTTAATGTATATATAGAGGAAAAGTGTTGCTTGCCCCGAAATATATTAATCACATGTATTTTGATGCAATTTTTTGTAATCGATGAGAAAATCATTGAGGATTTCATAAGTAACTCGCAGAATTGAAATGTGGCCAATGAATTTGAAAGATTCATGTTGGTTAGATAGAAAATAACCATTACAAAATGGCCGCTAAGTGAATATGATTATTCTGACTCCTTTGCCCTTTGCTGATTTCCATGATACATATGAATGAACTGCCTCTTTACTTGTTTGTTTAAATGACTGAGAAAAATGAAGCTACATTGACATTGAGGAAGGCGAACGTGCCGAAACGCGTCTGGTCGGTGTTTAACGTGTTGGCAATAAAAAACTAAACTTGGATACTCCTGGTGTGCACCTTATCTGTTTGTGGTCACGACGGAACCACAGTTGTGGTATTATATATATATATATATATATATATATATATATATATATATATATATATATATATATCTACTGGCGGTCGCCAGTAGATAGTTATAGTTACAACCTATTATCCATAGGAAATCCGCGACATTCTATTTGAAATAACTCTCTTGCCGGTTGACGTATCTTCGCGAAATTTTCAAACTTTGTGGCCCGCTCCGGTCCGCTCCTACCCTGAAAGTCTCGGGGGATTCGTCAAGCGGGGGCCGAGAAAAAGCGGGGTCCCAAAGCGTGTTTTCCCCATGCATTTTCCCATAGGAAACTTTAGACACGGCTACAGCCCGAACTGCTGAACGGAATTACACCAAATTTGGCAAAGAGGTAGTTCTTGGTTCAGAAAGAACCCTTTTGTTAAATGGTGTAAATCCGTTCAGTAGTTGCTGAGAAAATGAAAAGTAAAAGTTAGTGATATCTATGGCCGAGTAGGGTCCGCGTACCCTCCCGATCACGAGCTGCATGTTAATTGGCTGTCAGCTGGCTGTCAACATTCCGATTCAGGAAATGTTGGCAGCCATTTTGTCCCTCGGTAGAACCGAGGGACAGAAACAAGTGCGCAAAGCGCACAAAGGGGGCAGGGTAGAAACACCCTGACCCCCTAGGTTTGCTCAGGGGTCCCACAAGGACCCCCTGGGCAAAAAATTTAAAAAATTAAAAAATCGGCAGGATGCGCTCAGGGTGCGCGAATCCTGCCAAAACAAAATCGAAGCGCGGTCTACCACGCTTCGATGTTAATTGGCCCCCGGGTGGCCCAAGTCCCGGGGGCATGGTGGGGGATAATTTAATGTGTGGGGGGCCTCAAAGGGCCCCCAAGCCCGGAAACCGCCACCCCCGGGGCTTTTTAAAAAATGGTGCGGGAGGGCTCTGAGCCCTCCCGCAGCCCCGGGACCACCACCTCCCGGGGCTTTTTTAAATACATTATTAAACCTGTGTGGGGGGCTCCAGCCCCCACACGCCCGAGACCACCACCTCCCGGGGCACTAAACATTTTAATATGGGGGTCCGTTACGGACCCCAGAGACCCGGGGACCACCACCTCCCCGGGGCTGTGTACTGAATGGGAGGGGGGCCGCGCGGCCCCCTCCTGGAGCCCTTGATGGCCCTGGGGACCACCACCCCCAGGGCCGGCTCCTGCAGTGTCCCGGGGTGCCTACCCCCGGGACACTGTAGTTTGCTATGGCAGGACGGGAGCCTCGCGGCTCCCGTCCTGCCATAGCAAACTGCTTTGGATATTGGAAGAGAGAGCAGGAAACCTGCTCTCTCTTCCAATATCCAAAGCGATTGCTTTCCACATGGGGAGCAGCATGTCAGCTGCTCCCCATGTGGAACAGCAATGCCGGCTCCCAAGGGACGTGGGGAGCCGGCGGGACTGTGGGGGATTGGGGACCCCCACAGTCCCCAACGGAGAGGGCCAGCCCCGGGGGATGGGGTCCCGGGGCAAGTAGTGGCCCGGGAGGGGGCCACGCGGCCCCCTCCCCAAAAAAGAGAAAATTAAAAAAATAAAAAAATGGAAAGGCCGGCCCCGGGAGATGGGGTCCCCGGGGCCTTAAAATGGCCAGAGGAGGGGGCCACGCTGCCCCCTCAAAAATAAATATAGAGGCCATGCCCCGGGGATGGGGTCCCCGGGGCCAATACAGGCCCAGGGAAGGGGGCCACGCGGCCCCCTTCCCGTTTTTTTTTAAGGTAATTTAAAAAAGGGGTAAGGCCCTGGGGGATGGGGTCCCCAGGGCCCAAAAAAGAAAAAAAGGAAGGGGGCCACACAGCCCCCTACAGAGGAGAAAAAAAGCGATCGGGCCCGCAGGCCCCGCCCCTTCCTTCACCACTCTGCAAACGCGCCCCCTGGCACGTTTGCAGAGAGGAACAAATTCCCCTTGAATACTGGGGGTCCCTGGAGGCCAACTAGCCCACCAGGTACCTCCAGTATGCGCCAGGGGGCTGCCTTGCAGAGAGGTGTACAGAGGCCACGCCCCTTTTCACACCTCTCTGCAACGCAGCTCTGTGGCGCTTTTTGGAGGTATATGGTGGGCTAGTTGGACTCCGGGGACCCTCAGGATTCAAGGGGACTTAATCCCCCAACTTAAAACGCGCCACGGGGCGCGTTTGCACAGTGGTGAAGGGAGGGGCGGGGCTTCAGGTGACATGTGTGCAAACAGGCCCCGTGGCGCGTTTTAAGATGGGGAATTAAATCCCCTTCAATCCTGAGGGTCCCTGGGGGCCAACTAGCCCAACAGGTACATCCAGAATGCGCCACAGAGCTGCGTTGCAGAGAGGTGTAAAAGGGTGTGGCCTCTCTACACGTCTCTGCAACGCAGCCCCTGGCGCATATTGGAGGTTCCTGGTGGTCTAGTTGGCCCCTAGGGACCCTCAGGATTCAAGGGGACTTAATCCCCCAACTTAAAACGCGCCACGGGGCGCGTTTGCAAAGATGTCACCTCAGTCCCCGCCCCTCCCTTCACCATTGTGCAAATATTCCTCTAAAATCAGCCGAAATAGGAATTCCGATTTACTCACCTGTTATAAGGAGAGACCTCAGTGCTGCATCTTTCAGCCCAGTACTGGTCCTGAAAAGTAATTTTAACCGTACTTACCAGTAACTTGAATTTCCTTCCATAGGCTAACATTGACTGGTTTCACTTGGAAATTCTTCTAAGTGTGGAGTTTTGGAACTTTAAAATATTCCTCTAACATCAGCCGAAATACGAATTCCGATTTACTCACCTGTTATCAGGAGAGACCTCAGTGCTGCATCTTTCAGCCCAGTACTGGTCCTGAAAAGTAATTTTAACCGTACTTACCGGTAACTTGAATTTCCTTCATAGGCTAACATTGACTGGTTTCACTTGGAAATTCTTCTAAGTGTGGAGTTTTGGAACTTTAAAATATTCCTCTAAAATCAGCCGAAATACGAATTCCGATTTACTCACCTGTTATCAGGAGAGACCTCAGTGCTGCATCTTTCAGCCCAGTACTGATCCTGAAAAGTAATTTTAACCGTACTTACCGGTAACTTGAATTTCCTTCCATAGGCTAACATTGACTGGTTTCACTTGGAAATTCTTCTAAGTGTGGAGTTTTGGAACTTTAAAATATTCCTCTAAAATCAGCCGAAATACGAATTCCGATTTACTCACCTGTTATCAGGAGAGACCTCAGTGCTGCATCTTTAAGCCCAGTACTGATCCTGAAAAGTAATTTTAACCATACTTACCGGTAACTTGAATTTCCTTCATAGGCTAACATTGACTGGTTTCACTTGGAAATTCTTCTAAGTGTGGAGTTTTGGAACTTTAAAATATTCCTCTAAAATCAGCCGAAATACGAATTCCGATTTACTCACCTGTTATCAGGAGAGACCTCAGTGCTGCATCTTTCAGCCCAGTACTGATCCTGAAAAGTAATTTTAACCGTACTTACCGGTAACTTGAATTTCCTTCATAGGCTAACATTGACTGGTTTCACTTGGAAATTCTTCTAAGTGTTGATTTTTGAAACATACAAATATTCCTCTAAAATCAGCCGAAATCCGAATTCTGATTTACTCACCTGTTATCAGGAGAGACCTCAGTGCTGCATCTTTCAGCCCAGTACTGGTCCTGAAAAGTAATTTTAACCGTACTTACCAGTAACTTGAATTTCCTTCCATAGGCTAACATTGACTGGTTTCACTTGGAAATTCTTCTAAGTGTGGAGTTTTGGAACTTTAAAATATTCCTCTAAAATCAGCCGAAATACGAATTCCGATTTACTCACCTGTTATCAGGAGAGACCTCAGTGCTGCATGTTTCAGCCCAGTACTGATCCTCAAAAGTAATTTTAACCGTACTTACCGGTAACTTGAATTTCCTTCATAGGCTAACATTGACTGGTTTTCAGCAAAAAAGTTTCAAAGTGTTGATTTTCACAAACTACAAATATTCCTTAAAAATCGACAGTATGACTTAAACGCATTCTTTCAACTGTTTACAGGAGATGCACCAGTGCTGGATCCAGGATCCAACACTGAGTAAGAAAAAGTAACGATAACAGTTTTTACCTGCTAAGTGAATTTCCTTCCATAGGATAACATTGGTGATTCTATGAGAAAAAGTTTCAGTGTCAACTTTTAAAAAACAATAATATTCCTTAAAAATCACGACTGTAACCAAAACGCTTTTACTCAACTGTTTACAGGAGATGTCCCAGGACTGAATCTAGGATCCAGTCCTGTGGTTAGAAAAGTAATCCATAAAGTAACTAATTGCATTTAACTAGAAATTCACATTGAGCTGAATGTTGCATTGTGTTTGAAAATGTGTTGCCCATTGCAACAACTGTAACTACTGTACTTAAAAGTCTATTGCCTATCTGCAAAGTATTTAAACTAAAGTAATTCATTAAGAGAAAGTATTTTTTGTAATGTAATGTATAATGTAATTACAATGTAATTTAAATAATAAAATATGTAAAAAAAAATTGTTTCTAAAAATGTAGTAAATCAGTATTTTAAAAATTTATATAACAATTAATACATTTAAAAATTGTCATTTACAAAACCTTTGAAATTCACTGAAAAAACCGTAGGTTTCAGACATGTTATAGTTACAAATTAGCATTTAAAAAACCTTTGAAATTCACTGAAAAAACCATAGGTTTCAGGGACGTTATAGTTACAAATTAACATTTAAAAAACCTTTGAAATTCACTGAAAAAACCATAGGTTTTAGGGACAGTTATAGTTAGTTGGACATTGCACTCGTACAAAACCCGTGAAATTCCCCGTTATAGTTAGTCCAGCTAACTATAACTCGCGCCCCGCAATGCACTGCTGATGACGTCACATATTACATCACTCATGACATGGTCAGTGACATCACTGATGACATCACTGATGTCATCTCAAATGACATCACTGATGACATCACTGATGACATCATCCATGTGATAATTTCATGCATCTTCTCACACTCTAATATAACCTTTGATACACCCACTCTAAAGTACAGACTGCCATTCGCAAAACCATAGACACTCCAACACCAATAACTACATACCCACTCACTGATTCTTAGGTCTACGCATACATCCACTCACTCACCCGAACAGTCACTCATATTTACGGTCACTCAGTACAGGACTATCATATGCACTCATACTCCTATATAGACACTCAAACACCGCCACTCATCCATAGAGGTACTCACACACCTAGTCAGTCATGCAAATAATTAAACACACTACCATTTACTCACCTATACAGTTATACACACACCAGCTCACTTACTCATACAAATACTAGCACATTCTTACGCTCTTATACAATCACTGATACAAGCACACACTCATCCATACAGCCACTATCACAATCAGTCACTCTTGCTTATAGCTATTTATATACTCCAACACACATATATACTGCCTTTCACATATGTAGTTACTCACACATGTACCACTGGGACATACATTCACTCACTAACACACTCTTACACACACTTACCCACCCATACAGTCTATCACAGATGCACTCTTGAAACCATCCACCCAGTGAATCACCCACTCACACATCTATGCACAGAGTCGCACACACCCCTCCCACACAAACACTCAGGCACCCATACAGATACTCACACAAGCATTCAATAACTCATATAGACACTCATGTAGCTATTCTCAAACACATGCAGCCACTTACACAGCAACAGACAGACGGATACAGACATTCACCCAGTTTAGTCACTAACCCATGCATTCAGTAAGATACGTTAAATCACTCACTTATACAGTCAGTCACGCACCTACTAAATCATCCATACAGACACTTACACACCCACTCATTCTTCAATACGTCTTTTCCTATATATATTAAAAATATTTAAACTTTACAGAAACACACAGTCACTGGATGATGTCATCAGTGATGTCATCAGTGATGTCATTTGAGATGTCATCAGTGATGTCATCAGTGATGTCACTGACCATGTCATGAGTGATGTAATATGTGACGTCATCAGCAGTGCATTGCGGGGCGCGAGTTATAGTTAGCTGGACTAACTATAACGGGGAATTTCACGGGTTTTGTACGAGTGCAATGTCCAACTAACTATAACTGTCCCTAAAACCTATGGTTTTTCAGTGAATATATATATATATATATATATATATATATATATATATATTATCTACTGGCGGTCGCCAGTAGATAGTTATAGTTAGGACCTATTTTCCATAGGAAATCCGCGACATTCTATTTGAAATAACTCTTGCGTCGGTTGACAAATCTTCGCAAAATTTTCAAACTTTATGGCCCGCTCCGGTCCGCTCCTACCCTGAAAGTCTCAGGGTGATTCGTCAAGCGGGGGCCGAGAAAAAGGGGGTTCCAAAACGTGTTTTCCCCATTCATTTTCCCATAGGAAACTTTAGACACGGCTACAGCCCGAACTGCTGAACGGAATTACACCAAATTTGGCAAAGAGGTAGTTCTTGGTTCAGAAAGAACCCTTTTGTTAAATGGTGTAAATCCGTTCAGTAGTTCCTGTGAAAATCAAAATGAAAATCACATATATATCTATGGCCGCGTCGGATTCGCGCACCCTGAGCGCACCCTGCGCGCACCGTCCCGATCACGAGCTGCATGTTAATTGGCTTTCAAGTGGCTGTCAACACTCCAAATCAGGAAGTGTTGGCAGCCATTTTATCCCTCGGTAGAAGCGAGGCACAAGAAACAAGTGCGCAAAACGCACAAAGGGGGCAGGGTAGAAACACCCTGACCCCTAGGTCTGCTCAGGGGTCCCACAAGGACCCCTGGGCAGAAAAAGCATTTTTTTAAAAAATCGGCGGGATGCGCTTAGGGTGCGCGGATCCCGCCAAAAAAAAAAAAAAACGAAGCGCGGTCTCTCGCGCTTCGTTGTTAATTGGCCCCTGGGTGGGCCAAGTCCCGGGGGCATGCAGGGGTTAATAAAAATGAATGGGGGGGCCTGTAAGGCACCCCCAAGCCCCGGGGACCACCACCCCCCGGGTCTTATATTTCGAAATGGTGCGGGAGGGCTCTCGGCCCTCCCGCAGCCCCGAGGACCGCCACCCCCGGGGCTTATTTTTTAAAAAATTAAAAGACCTGTGTGGGGGGCTCGAACCCCCACCTCCCGGGGCACTAAGGAAATACATGTGGGGGTCCGTTTCGGACCCTGAAGCCCCGGGGACCACCACCTCCCCGGGGCTATGTAGATGTGGGGAGGGGGGCAGCGCGGCCCCCTCCTGGAGCCTGTGGTGGCCCTGGGGACCGCCACCCCCAGGGCCGGCTCCTGCAGTGTCCCGGGGTGCCTACCCCCGGAACACTGTAGTTTGCAATGACAGGACGGGAGCCTCGCGGCTCCCGTCCTGTCATTGCAAACTGCTTTGGATTTTGGAAGAGAGAGCAGGAAACCTGCTCTCTCTTCCAAAATTCAAAGCAAATTGCTTTTCCACACGGGGAGCTGCATGTCAGCAGATCCCCATGTGGAAAAGCAATACCGGCTCCCGAAGGATGCGGGGAGCCGGCGGGACCGTGGGGGCATTGGGGCTCCCCTCACAGTCTCCATCATTATGTATAGGTCCCGGGGGATGGGGTCCCCGGGGAGAATATAAATTAGTGGTAGGAGCTAACAAAAATCTTACGGTAAAATTAGGAGTCGCGCACCCAGCGCGCCGCTCAGCGCGGCCCCTAGTGTGAACGCGTTGGGTGCGCGACTCCCAGCGCGGCCCCCTGGTGTAAACGCGTTGGGTGCGCGACTCCAGTGTAAACGCGTTGGGTGCGCGAATCCCCCAAATATTTTTTAAAAAAAAGTAAATATACATAAAGCATATATGTTTATATCTTGGGTGGCTCTAAAAAGAGCCCTTGTGTTTATTGACAGATTTTGGTACCTACAAGTAAGTACCGATGCAGAGTCTAAAGTTGTTGAGAAAGACTCTGTTACCCTCATCTGTAAAATGTACACCATCTCTCCTATAGATGCCATCCATATTAAAACGCAGATTGTTGTTGAAAATGGACCCCATCCTATAATCTCTGAGATAAGCAGAAACAGCTTTATTGACATGTTTCCTAGCTTTCTCAATCTGTGGACAAAAATGATTGGACCACTTCCATTTCTGTCTTTGGCATATGTTAGAATAGACAAAGGCAGTTTGGGAGAAAAGTGACATGAATTTTCCAAAGGTGTCCTTCATAAGCATTTCCAGACCTACCCCAGTGAAAGTGCCTAGGTCATTGCCACCACAGTGCACAATTATGAGGTCAGGGTGTTGGAGATGCAAAAGGATTTAACCAATGGCATCAATTGGTGCCACTTTAATCCTCTCTGTCCAATCCATTTAATGTCTACATTTGGCAAAGCTAAATCTTTGTCAATACCTCTGCTTTCAGCATACCTTTTGCACCAGAAAACATAGCTGTGTCCCACAATCCACACTGAAAGCATCTTGAAGGGATCACTGTAGGTAATAAGAAGATGTCTGTAGCTGAGGTAGGCAGGAGGGACAATGAAATGTATCTAAAATGGTGGACAACATGCTGTTTTTAAGAAAGTAGAGATTTCATTGGCTGTTTAAGAACACTCTACATTGTAATATAGGGTGAATTTTACTTTGTTTAGAAAGAATGTTTCTTATTGGTTATAAAGAAAAGTTTGAAAGGTACAGCAGAAAGGATAAGGGCATGCTTTGCAAAGCCAACCACACCTGCTGTTGACATTTGCAACATTGTGTGGTGAACTTGTGACCTGGCAGCTAAATTGAATGTTGCATGACCTGTTGCTATGGAAACTGAGATTAAGGAGAAGGGGTGAAGATGTCAGTTGAAAAGTATTATTCTCTATGACCAATGGAAATTCGTTTTTCAATTTGAAAAACACTGGGAAGTAATGTTATTTGTGAGTTATGTGTATATGTATTCAAAATTAGAGGGAAAATTTGTCATTACTGGTTTTACATTGGAGAGTGTGCTTATCTACATTCTCTGTGTGAAAAAGAAAATCCTGACTGAGTGTGAGATTTTTAATTCAACAGATTTATTTAATAGGTGAGTTATATATTTTGGACGTTTATTTAAAAAATATTTGATATTTTTATGAAACTGTGTTGTTTGAAATATATTATTAAATGTACTGATGTATATTTTAATTATTTTTATTGTATTTGATGTTTGTTTTAAAAACAGTATGGGGCAGTTTTACAAGCCTCTTTCGCCACTTTTGCGTCACTTTTAACATGGGAAAAGTGACGCAAATGTGGCGCAAGGGGCTTGTAAATCTGCCCCTATGTATAGTAATATATATATTTTAAACTGTGTTGAAAGGTATAGTTGAATGATGGTTCTTATTCTATCCTGTTGTCAAGTTTCTGTAGTATTAGAACTCAGTCACTGCTTATGGATTCGCAGAATGATTCAGGCATTCACACTAGCAATGCTGTAGTGAAATGTGTAGAATGTATGCAGTCACCTAACCTCTTCCAGACTAGTGCGTCTCTTTTGTTAAAGCCAAGGGAATAGTTTTGGTTCTCTAGAATCACACTGTGAGTATGTGTGCACTTGTGCAACCATTGTGACAGAAGCATGTGGTTACTTTATGTCTTTGCTGACACATAAGTGCTTAAAAATCTAACCTGTTGTCAAGTTACAGTAGTAGTAGAACTTAGTTACTGCTTATGGATTCGCACAATGAGTCAGGCATTCACACTAGCAGTGCTGTAGTGAAATGTGTAGAATGTATGTAGTCACCTAACTGCTTCCAGGCTAGTGAGTCTCTTCTGATAAAGTCCAGAGAATAGTTTGGCTTGTCTAGAATCACACTGTGAGTATGTGTGGACTTGTGCAACCATTGTGACAGAAGCATGTGGTTACTTTATGTCTCTGCTAACACATAACTGGTTAAAAACCTATCCTATTGTCAAGTTTCACTAGTATTAGAACCCAGTCACTGCTTATGGATTCGCAGAATGATTCAGGCATTCACACTAGCAATGCTGTAGTGAAATGTGTAGAATGTATGCAGTCACCTAACCTCTTCCAGACTAGTGCGTCTCTTTTGTTAAAGCCAAGGGAATAGTTTTGGTTCTCTAGAATCACACTGTGAGTATGTGTGCACTTGTGCAACCATTGTGACAGAAGCATGTGGTTACTTTATGTCTTTGCTGACACATAACTGCTTAAAAACCTAACCTGTTGTCAAGTTTTAGTAGTAGTAGAACTTAGTTACTGCTTATGGATTCGCACAATGAGTCAGGCATTCACACTAGCAGTGTTGTAGTGAAATGTGTAGAATGTATGTAGTCACCTAACTGCTTCCAGGCTAGTGAGTCTTTGTAATTGCACTTCTCCAATCAGCCATCCAGCACCATGTAGTAATCCATTCGCTGCGTCAAAACCCAACCACTTATACATTCACCCAGTCACTCTCCTTGCAGTACTCTAATCGTTCAGTCAGTACCCAAGTACTCATTCAGTGACCCAGGCCTTAACACATAGAGTGCTTCAAACCGCTATCCACTATGCATGCAGTTCTCTAACCACCTACACACTTGTCTTTCACACCTTCAATTCCCCAGTCACTAACCATACACTCCAGCAAACATCCTGTCACTCCCCTTGCAGTCCTCTGTTGACTCATTCAGCAACACCTACAAATCCATTCGCTGCGTCAAAACCAAACCACTTATACATTCACCCAGGCACTCTCCTTGCAGTACTCTAATCGTTCAGTCAGTACCCAAGTACTCATTCAGTGACCCAGGTCTTAGCACATAGACTGCTTCAAACCGCTATCCACCATGCATGCGGTTCTCTAACCACCTACACACTTGTCTTTCACACCTTCAATTCCCCAGTCACTATCCAGACACTCCAGCAAACATCCTGTCACTCCCCTTGCAGTCCTCTGTTGACTCATTCAGCAACACCTACAAATCCATTCGCTGCGCCAAAACCCAACCACTTATACATTCACCCAGGCACTCTCCTTGCAGTACTCTAATCGTTCAGTCAGTACCCAAGTACTCATTCAGTGACCCAGGCCTTAGCACATAGACTGTTTCAAACACCTATCCACTAGGCATGTGGTTCTCTAACCACCTACACACTTGTCTTTCAGACCTTCAATTCCCCAGTCACTATCCATACACTCCAGCAAACATCCTGTCACTCCCCTTGCAGTCCTCTGTTGACTCATTCAGCAACACCTACAAATCCATTCGCTGCGCCAAAACCCAACCACTTATACATTCACCCAGGCACTCTCCTTGCAGTACTCTAATCGTTCAGTCACTACCCAAGTACTCATTCAGTGACCCAGGCCTTAGCACATAGACTGCTTCAAACCCCTATCCACTATGCATGCGGTTCTCTAACCACCTACACACTTGTCTTTCACACCTTCAATTCCCCAGTCACTATCCATACACTCCAGCAAACATCCTGTCACTCCCCTTGCAGTCCTCTGTTGACTCATTCAGCAACACGTACAAATCCATTCGCTGCACCAAAACCCAACCACTTATACATTCACCCAGTCACTCTCCTTGCAGTACTCTAATCGTTCAGTCAGTACCCAAGTACTCATTCAGTGACCCAGGCCTTAGCACATAGACTGTTTCAAACACCTATCCACTATGCATGTGGTTCTCTAACCACCTACACACTTGTCTTTCAGACCTTCAATTCCCCAGTCACTATCCATACACTCCAGCAAACATCCTGTCACTCCCCTTGCAGTCCTCTGTTGACTCATTCAGCAACACCTACAAATCCATTCGCTGCGCCAAAACCCAACCACTTATACATTCACCCAGGCACTCTCCTTGCAGTACTCTAATCGTGCAGTCAGTACTCAAGTACTCATTCAGTGACCCAGGCATTAGCACATAGACTGCTTCAAACCCCTATCCACTATGCATGCAGTTCTCTAACCACCTACACACTTGTCTTTCACACCTTCAATTCCCCAGTCACTATCCATACACTCCAGCAAACATCCTGTCACTCCCTTTGCAGTCCTCTGTTGACTCATTCAGAAACATGTACAAATCCAAACAATGCGCCAAAACCCAATCACTTATACATTCACCCAGACACTCTCCTTGCAGTACTGTAATCGTTCACTCAGTATCCAAGTACTCATGCACTGTCTCAGGTCTTAACACATGCACTATTACAAACTCCTCTCCAATACGCATGCAGTCCTCTAACCACCTACACACTTGTGTTTCACACCTTTAATTAGTCATTAGAAAAGAAAGTGCTTAAATGTTTTTTATATACAATGTGTTTGTTTAGTAATAGAAAAGTATAATTTATATATTTATTAAAATAAATTTATATAAATTTATTTTTTACAGATATTGATTAGGATCATTAAAATAAACTTATCATGCCTAAAAAACAGAAAAGAGAAAAGGAAACAAAAAGGGTTATTATTTGAAGAAAAATCAACAACAAGTATTGGATGACCAACAACATGTGGGGAAAAACAATAAGTCTTCCGGTAAGAGAACAAAAACATTTATTAAAAAACTTTCAAAGCCAAGAAACAGTGTGCAGAATGTGAAAAATATGAAAAATGGTTCGACCAGAAAAAAGAATATGAATAACAACAATACAAAAAATGGGAATTTACATTCAAAAGACACAATGTATGGTAAAAGAAGGCAGAGTCAGTATAAAGAAATCAGAAAAAGATTTTTTATAATAGAGTTGTTCTTAATTTGTTGAAAGATGTGAGGAAATATAAAAAAAGAGCAGTATTTTATCAAAAGAAGAAGCATATTGAAATTCTAGTTGAAAAGGCTTTTGAATTAAAAAGGAAATTATTCATTTTAGTTTTAAACAGAATTCGATCTCTAGATAAACCAATCCATTTAATGAAGGCTAAAAGTAAGAAGAAAAGAGTAATTAACAGAACTAATTTTTGTGAATTTTTTTGGGTGAATGGAAACACACTTCAAGTTCAGAGCCTTTCTTTAATGAAGAGAGTTATTTTCAGACCAATAATTTATTGCATACAGTTGATACCAGTGGTCGAGCTTATGAGGTTAGAAATGGTTGTCCAATTGAGAAAGAGAAGATGGTTTCCAGAAATGTAGAAGAAGTGATAGCTGATGAAGTTGTAGGGAGACGACCTAAAGCCCCAGTGTATACTTGGGATTGCAGTAGTATTTGTAGTATACGACAAGAATCTATTGATATTTTACGCAATTTCTTACGAGTCTATAGTAAAAAAAGTATTAAACAAAAGATTAAGATGTTGCAAGGACTAGATCTTTGCAGACTGAGAAAAAATACTGGTTTGCAAGGACATTCTCTCGCTTGTCTTTCTAGAAAAGTGTGTCAAAGTGTTTTTCATCATTTTAGGATGTTAGCAGTACATCATTCTCAAATGCGAAAGTTAGTCAGAAGATTGTATTATGCAAAAAGTCCAGCACTAATGTTAAATGAGTTGAACAGTGCTCTTTTGCGTGGGTCAGTATCAGATGTGAAAAAGGTTTGTGATGAAATTGAGTTTTGTTACTCTGGTCCTGGAGAAGAGAGTGCAGAAACTGACACATTAATACAGGAAAATGTTGAGGAGAATGTGCAACATACTACTACAAAAAAATTTGAAGAACAAATTACAAAGTTTAAGGTGATTTCATGTGAAAGGCCAAATTATACTTGTATTTGTTGCCGGCGAACTCACTATAAAAATCAGACTAGGACTGTTGATCTGTATTTAAAAAGTGAAAGAGAAAATAATGATAAGTGGAAGGAATTTGCAACTTATTTGTTCGTAGAGTATTGCTTTGATTTGAGTTATGATCAGCGTATTTGTAAGTACTGTTATAACAAATTAGACGAGAATAAAATGCCCGCTAGAGCTGTCCATAATAATTTGGAGTTGGTAACTATTCCTCCAGAACTGATAAATTTAAATACGTATGAGTCTATTTTGATTCAATGCGTGCACCCATTTCAAGCTATTGTTCGTATGGAGCCTAAAACAGGTAAATTGCCTCCTACAGATTTACAGAGAGGATTAAAAGGAAGAGTTGTATATTTACCTCTAGATTTAAAGAAAAATATTGAAACTATTGGTGGAGAGAATGTAGAAAGTGAGCCACTACTTATTCTAGTTAATGGTGTTCCTACTAAGAGTAAGAAAATCTGGCAAGAATTAGTGGATGTTAGGAAAGTGCAAAAGGCAACATTATATCTGATTCAAAACAATGATTACTACAAAAATGTATATGTGGAAGAAGAAGAAATACTTTTAGGAGATGATACTGAAACGTCAAATGGACAAATTGAAAAAGTGGACATGACCAAAAGTGAAGAAATCTATGAACATTATAGTGTACATCCACTTCATTCGAAAGAAGTGATGGGGAATACTATTGAATTATTCCAAATGAAAAAAGCAAAGGGTACTCCCATGAGTGTATGGGAGAAAAGTTTGGAAGCTCGTTGTTTTCCGCAGCTGTTTCCAACTGGAAAAGGTGGACGATATGATGAACGACCAGTGCAGATTCCTACATCTGAATATCGAACAACTAGATTATATGCAGAAGATTCAAGATTTCGACAATGTATCCCTTATATATTTCATCTTTTGTTTGAGAGTGACTTGTCAGGACTTTCATATGCAGTGAACCACATATTGAAAACAGGAGTAAATCTTCAAAATGTTTCAGCAAAGGAATTTATGGATAAAGTACATAAGAGAGATGATCATTTAGAATCTCAGCTGATTAATTTGATGGCATGTCAGCGTGGTACTAATGAATATTGGTATCGTCGTCATGGTGAACTTAAATGTATGCTAAGGAACTTAGGAACTCCTACGTGGTTTCTTACCCTAAGCTGTGCTGAATACGCTTGGGATGATTTACTTGAATTTCTTCGAGAGGCAAATTCAAATCTAAAAAATATTGAATACAAGACACCTGGAGAATTGTGCTCTTTGGATCCTGTTAATGTATGCAGGTATTTCAATCATAGGTTTGAAGCTATGATGTCTTTTATCTGCAATAAAAAGAATCCTCCTCTTGGAGAAGTTGTAGATTTTTTGGGAGAAAGGAGTATCAAGCTAGAGGTGCTCCTCATATACATATGCTGTTATGGATTAAGGATGCACCTAAATTCGGAACTGATTCGGATGACACCGTTTTGTCTTTTATTGAAGAATATGCGACATGTGCTATACCAAAAAGAACAGATGAGAACAGCTTAAGATAACAAGTGTTACGATTCCAAAGTCATCGATGTGGAAAATACTGTCGACGGAAGTACAAGTCTAAGGAAAAGTTTTACACCAAATGTCGTTTTGGATTTCCACGTCCTGTAATATCCAAAGGAAGAGTAAACAGTTTTATGTCAGCTATGAGACATACCATCACTAGAAAATCTCCCAAAAATACATACAATTTGAGAAGAAGTGAAGAATCAAAATATATCAATGATTATAATCCAGTTATTCTCTCAATGTGGAATGCTAATATGGATATTCAGTATGTTGCGGATAATTCCATTGCTGTTGCCCAGTATGTGACATCTTATATAACAAAATCTGAAAAGACAGAGTTAAAAGAAATGTGGGAAGAAATTTCTCATGAGAAGAGTCTTAGTAAGAATTTACACAGTTTCAGTTTGAAGATGTTATCCCATCGAGAAATTGGAGCATATGAATGCTCAGATCGGTTATCATCTGCAAGTTTATACTCAAAATCTAGAACAATCATTTGGGTGAGTCTAGGTCTTGCTGCAACACGAAATCGAGTACTTAAATCTGTACAAGAAATTGAATATTTAGCAGAAAAAGATCCAGAAAGTACAGATATTGTCAAAACAAACATGTTGGATACATATTATCCAAATAGAAGTCATCATCTAGAGAACATATGTCTCTATGAAGTGCTGCAATACTACAGTTTTAAACGGAATACTACAGAATACATAAATGATGCAAAATATGCAGTTATTGGTTCTGAAGGATGTTTGGTGAAACAAAGGAAAGGAAATTTGATTAATCACAGAAAACTGAGTTGTGACACTGAACAGAAAAGGGAATTTTACTATTTAGTACTTTTGCAACTCTTCAAACCGTGGCGTACAGAATTGGAATTACTTGGGGATTTTCAGAGCTATGAAGATTCCTTCAATGCTTGTAAAGATACCATAGAATGTCCAGTTTTTGCTAACTATCTGAAAATGTTGAACGATGAAATGGATCAAGAAGCTACTATTACAGCAGAGATTGCTAGAGACAGTTCTCAAGACAGTCAAAGTTCTGCTCCACTGAGTGAAGATCCACTAGGACAACCAATTGTTCAAAATGAAGCAGCAATCGCAATGAATGAGGTGGAAAGTTACCTTGAATCCTGAGTGTCCCTGGGAGCCAACTAACCCACCAGATATGTGCAGAAAGTGCCAGAGAGATGTATTGCAGAGAGGTGTAAAATGTCACATGGCTTCGGACCACCTCTGTGCAATGCAGCTGTATGGTGTGCAAAAGAGAGACATGTTAAGCTAGTAGGACCCAGGGACTTTCAAGATTATAAAAAAGACTAAATTCATCAACTTAAAACACGTCACAGAGAGTGATTGCACATGTCACATAAGGCCCCATCCCTTCCCTTCCCCACTCTATAAACATGTGCTATCACTTTCCCAAAACCAAACTACTTATAAATTTATCTTGCAATCTCTTTACAGTACTGAAATTACTCTAGTTGTTAGTTCATATACTTAAGGTTTGGCCTAGTCACTAACCCTAGTAGAAATCAATTTCTTTATATATTATGTATGCAGACCTGCAAGAAGCTACAAAGTATTAATACACTCTTCAAAATACCCAGTTTATATCTATATAGTTTTGGAATCTCTCTGTCATAGGATCCCATGTGACCTGAAAGAAAATTTTTTTTATTGGTTCATAATATTTTCCCACTGTAACAATTAAAGAACCGCAACTATTTCAATCATTCTTTTTGAGCATCTTCGGAGAGTTCTGTGTGCTTACCTTCTGTCACTCTCATATAATTTTTCTATCAATGAACCAGCAATATGTTTTTATTGTAATAGTCTGACAATACATAAGCACTTATGGGGTAGATTTACAAGCATCCTGTAGCAACAATATGTCACTTTTGTAACATAGTGATGGCGCCATACACTCCTTCATATTTACAAAAAGAGGAAAAGGCACCCAGTGTAGCTTTTCTTCTCCTTGTAAATACGACCTCTTCATACACACCACTTTGCATTAAAAGGGCATTCGATACATGTTGCTGTGGGTGTTTCCACAAAACACTCATAGAACAATACACATCTCCAGAATAATCAGAAAAAATAAATCTGGAGATGTCTGTGAATGCTGCAGCATCCTCCAGTTGGTGTAGCAAGGCACAACAAGGAGAATTGTTTTCATTTCTCATCATTTTTTCGCTTTCAATGTATGCAGTATTTCACAGCATACATTGAAAGAGGAAAATGCCTTTACTTATTGTTTTTGTGTAGGAAGGTGTCCGTTCCTGCAGTAAAACAATATCTTCCACGACACAGACATACTTGCACCATGCTGTAAGTATGCCTGTGTCACTGTATGTCTGCAATTTGTGCAGCGGTGCAGAGGGAATCATACAGTTGCAACATATTTATGTACTTACGTTGCATCCTCAGTGCTTCGGAAGTACCACAGCACACTGCAGCTAAAGAGCTTACATTGTCACACTGCAGCACTTCCTTATAGTTTTGCACTTATACATTCACCATACACTACTAATGCATTCTTTCAGTCAATTAAGCTATACATATACATTCAACCAAACTTTCACACATTAACATACAAATATAGTTCTTTCTTTAACCAGAGAAGTTAGTTCTGAAAAGAACTTTTTTTCTTTTTTCCTTTTATATTTTTTTTGTATTTTTTGAACTAGTTTGTTATTTTTTTGGTGTTTTTCAAAAATAATAATGAAACAAGAAGGAAAAAAACAGGAAACCTCAGGAATTAACTGGCATTCCCGGAAAACACAAAAAAACAGAAGTCTAGCAACGATGATTTCGTTGTGCAGCACAAACTGCTTCCACTGACTGTTCTCCAAAAGAGATTAGTTGGTTGCACTTCACACAGTGCTGCTTCAAAAGCAAATTCAGGACGTATGTCCAGTGGTGATGTACTTGTTGAAGTTCCAGATGTGGAAGGAACTGCAGGTGGAGGGTTTCTTGCAGCTCTCCGACACTCCTCCCGAGCCAGGTTTAGAGGATGGATAGTCTTCAATTGCTTGTACATAGAGGCAGTACCACAAGAATATTTTTTTTCTGCACTACCTCTGGAGAGCACTCTCTCGCAGATCCAGCAGGTGACTTTCGTGGCATTCACCTTTTTCTGCCCCTCAGGAAAAGTAAAAAACTTCCACACCAGTGACACAGGCCTTTGAGGACGTGGATTCTCCTGGACAAATTCTTCCTCTGAAGAATGTTCAGAAACATCCTCAGAAACTGTCCCTAAAACCTATGGTTTTTTCAGTGAATATATATATATATATTCACTGAAAAAACCATAGGTTTCAGGGGCGTTATAGTTAGTTGGACATTTCACTCGTACAAAACCATAGAAATTCCCCCGTTATAGTTAGTTCAGCTAACTATAACTTGCGCGCCCGCAATGCACTGCTGATGACGTCACATATTACATCACTCATGACATGGTCAGTGACATCACTCATGACATCACTGATGACATCTCAAATGACATCACTGATGACATCACTGATGACTTCATCCTTGTGATAGAGTGGCAGACCTCCTCTCACCCTAATATAACCTTTGATACACACACTCAAAAATACAAACTAACATTTTCAAAACAATGGACATACCAATACCAGTTACAACACACCTATTCAGTAATTCCAAGATCTACACACACATCCACTCATTCACCAACAGTCCCTATACAGTCACTCATACATGTACTCACTCATCATATGTACTCATACACCTATACATCCTGTTACACACTGCCACTCATCCATAGAGTTACTCACACACATAGTCACACATGCAAACAAAGTATCAAACATCCATTTACTTGCATATACAGTTATACACACACTACCACACTTACTTCTACAGAAACTTACACATACTTACTCTCTTAAACAATCACTTATAGAAACACCTACTTATTTGTACAGGAACTCTTCCAATCTCTCACTCTCACATATACTCACTTATATACACCAATACTCACATATACTAGTTTAAAACATATGTAGTTACTCATAAAGACACTATTGAGACAGTCATTCACTCACTAACACACCCATACACATACTCATCCACCTATACAGTCCTGCACACATGCTGTCTTCAACACATACAAACAGTGAGTCACTCATTCATGCATCTATGCACTAAGTAATACCCCCACCGAACCATACAGACACTCAGACACTCATACTGATACTCAAAAACCAACAAATAACCCATATAGACACTCATGTAGCTACTCACCAACCCATGCAGCCACTTATACACAAAGTGAGAGACTGATACAGATATTTTCATATTTAAACATTACTCACTAACCCATGTATTCACTAAGATACACTTAGTCAGTTATACAATCAATTTTACAAAACAAAATCATCCATTTAGACACTTATATACCCATTTATTCTTCCATCGACCTTGAGATATACATATATAAAACATATTTAATTTTCAGAAAAACACACATTCACTGGATGATGTCATCAGTGATGTCATTTGAGATGTCATCAGTGATGTCATGAGTGATGTCACTGACCATGTCATGAGTGATGTAATATGTGACGTCATCAGCAGTGCATTGCGGGCGCGCGAGTTATAGTTAGCTGAACTAACTATAACGGGGAATTTCTATGGTTTTGTACGAGTGAAATGTCCAACAAACTATAATGCCCCTGAAACCTATGGTTTTTTCAGTGAATTTCTAAGGTTTTTTAAATGCTAATTTCTAACTATAACGTGCCTGAAACCTATGGTTTTTTCAGTGAATTTCTAAGGTTTTTTAAATGCTAATTTCTAACTATAACGTGCCTGAAACCTATGGTTTTTTCTGTGTATATATATATATTTATTAAACTATGTATACATGTGAAAATGTCTCGGTCCCCTGTTTGCCTCGGTGGCACGGAAAAAATGAGTGGAACTGACATCAGCACGCCGACGAGGTTCTCTTATGGCTCCGATGACGTCATACGGTGTCGCGAGCGGAGCCGTGCTATTATGACGTCCTCGTTGACGTGGGAGAGCTAGGAAAGAATTTCCGTGGAATGCTGGTGCAGGGGATATTCACCTAAGTGTTCAGGCTAGTCCTTTGGGAGCAACTGTTTATGTTGCCACTCCAGAAACCGAAACCAGTGATCCGAGGGCAGAGGCCCTGCAGATGGCACACGAGGTGGGGTGCCCAGTCGTGTGCACCGGCGGGGCAGTGAAGTGACAAGCACCACAACCCACAAAAAAGGTAACGAGGGCACTGAATAACACAGGATCTTCTCTTTGTATCTGGCAGGAACAACGAAGTTAAAATGCCCTAGTACCAAAATGTAGAATTAGTGCTACAACGGTCTTCAAGAGGACCTGCGATGCCGCTTCTGCCTCCCGTACCCTGGAGGTGGCACATGGGTCACGCGGTACGGTCATACTGCGGTGGGACGCACACTCGTTGACCTCTCATGGCACTGCTCCACACTTCAGGGAGGACGCTTTCCATTAGCTATGTTTTCTGATGACATGTCGCGCCGGCCCCGTCTAACAACAGAACTCCTTTAGATCCAAACAGACTCTTCCACTCTCTCACCGGAAGTGAAACCAGGCCACGCGGACACTTTCACAATACAACAGCCGGGAATGCACTTTTCGGTAAAAAAACACATTCCTTCCTCCTAATTAATCAAATAAACGTCTCACTGAAGAACAGGGGCCAGCTTCGATCGGTAAACAGCCGTTACAACGACTTTTTACTTTGCGATACCATTACAACGCATGCATTACCACGCATGCGTTGTACATCACAAAGTCATTACTACGCATTTTTTAGAACGCATGGTCATTTACCACGCATGCCTTTACAACGAATTTTGTTGTAAAGGTATGTATGGTAAATGACCATGCGTTCTAAAAACATGTAGACGATCCATGTCGTTGTAAGGAAACAGAGGCTGTTCCGTTTCCTCACAACGACGTGCACCGCCCCTCAGAGACGACGTGAAGCAGGAACCACGAGGAGAGAGGAACCACGAGGAGTGAGAGGTAAGGGGATTGGGCATGGGGTGGGGTTTCTTTTCTAGGGTTTAGGGTAGTGCAGTGGTGTTTGGGTGGTGTAGGGGGTCGTGCTGGGGGTAGTGTTTTAGGGTTTAGGGTAGTGCAGTGGTGTTTGGGTAGTGTAGGGGGTCGTGCTGGGGGTAGTGTTTTAGGGTTTAGGGTAGTGCAGTAGTGTAGGGGGTCATGCTGGGGGTAGTGTTTTAGGCTTTAGGGTAGTGCAGTGGTGTATGGGTAGTGTAGGGGTCATGCTGGGTTAGTGTTTTAGGGTTTAGGGTAGTGCAGTGGTGTTTGTGTAGTGTAGGGGGTCATGCTGGGGGTAGTGTTTTATGGTTTAGGGTAGTGCAGTGGTGTTTGGGTAGTATAGGGGGTCGTGCTGGGGTAGATTTAGGGTTTAGGGTAGTGCAGTGGTGTTTGGGTAGTGTAGGGAGTCGTGCTGGGGGTAGTGTTTTAGGGTTTAGGGTAGTGCAGTGGTGTTTGTGTAGTGTAGGGGGTCATGCTGGGGGTAGTGTTTTAGGGTTTATGTTAGTGCAGTGGTGTTTGGGTAGTGTAGGGGTAGTGCTGGGGTAGTGTTTTAGGGTAGTGCAGTGGTGTTTGTGTAGTGTAGGGGGTAGTGCTGGGGGTAGTGTTTTAAGGTTTAGGGTAGTGCAGTGGTGTTTGGGTAGTGTAGGGGTTCATGCTGGGGGTAGTGTTTTAGGGTTTAGGGTATGGCAGTGGTGTTTGGGTAGTGTAGGGGTCGTGCTGGGGGTTGATTTAGGGTTTAGGGTAGTGCAGTGGTGTTTGTGTTGTGAGGGGGTCGTGCTGGGGGTAGTGTTTTAGGGTTTAGAGTAATGCAGTGGTGTTTGTATAGTGTAGGGGGTTTAGGGTAGTGCAGTGGTGTTTGTGTAGTGTAGGGGGTCATGCTGGGGGTTGTGTTTTAGGGTTTAGGGTAGGGCAGTGGTGTTTGTGTAGTGTAGGGGGTAGTGTTTTAGGGTTTAGGGTAGTGCAGTGGTGTTTGTGTAGTGTAGGGGGTCATGCTGTGGGTAGTGTTTTAGAGTTTAGGGTAGTGCAGTTGTGTTTGTGTAGTGTACGGGGTCATGTTTTAGGGTATAGGGTAGTGCAGTGGTGTTTGGGTAGTGTAAGGGGTCATGCTGGGGTTAGTGTTTTAGGGTTTAGGGTAGTGCAGTGGTGTTTGGGTAGTGTAGGGGGTCGTGCTGTGGGTAGTGTTTTAGGGTTTAGGGTAGTGCAGTGGTGTTTGTGTAGTGTGGGAGGTCATGCTGGGGGTAGATTTAGGGTTTAGTGTAGTGCAGTGGTGTTTAGGTAGTGTAGGGAGTCGTGCTGGGGGTAGTGTTTTAGGGTTTAGGGTAGTCCAGTGATGTTTGTGTAGTGTAGGGAGTCGTGCTGGGGGTAGTGTTTTAGGTTTAGGGTAGTCCAGTGGTGTTTGTGTAGAGTAGGGAGTCGTGCTGGGGTAGTGTTTTAGGGTTTAGGGTAGTGCAGTGGTGTTTGGGTAGTGTAGGGGGTCGTGCTGGGGTAGTGTTTTAGGGTTTAGGGTAGTGCAGTGGTGTTTGTGTAGTGTAGGGGGTCATGCTGGGGGTAGTGTTTTAGGGTTTAGGGTAGTGCAATGGTGTTTGTGTAGTGTAGGGGGTAGTGTTTTAGGGTTTAGGGTAGTGCAGTGGTGTTTGTGTACTGTAGGGGGTCGTGCTGGGTTCTAGTGTTTTAGGGTTTAGGGTAGTGCAGTGGTATTTGTGTAGTGTAGGGGTAGATTTAGGGTTTAGGGTAGTGCAGTGGTGTTTGGGTAGTGTAGGGGGTCGTGCTGGGGGTAGTGTTTTTGAGTTTAGGGTAGTGCAGTTGTGTTTGGGTAGTGAAGGGGGTCGTGCTGGGGTAGTGTTTTAGGGTTTAGGGTAGTGCAGTGGTGTTTGGGTAGTGTAGGGGTCAACCAACATGAATTTGTCCTTGTGTGATGTAACCAATGCTCATGTAAAGCACTCCAATACCTGACCAGTCTGCACTATATAAAACTGCAAAAAAACAAAAAATAAAAGTGTTTTGCACACTTCTGTCATTGGGCTATACGTGGGCTACCTCTGGGTGATATTTGTGCTACATTTGGGCTCTTTTTTCTCTGGTGGCCATCTTGGGAGACTTATTTGTTAGGAAGTTTCCTAATTTCCTCATTTACTACAGTCTCCTCAGTAGGAAATGCTTTCAGTTTTTACTTTGATTCCATCAAGAAGGCATTCAGATGTGTCACACATTTGCCATAAATTCAGAATGTTAGCACTCTAGTTGTTCATTAGATCACTGTAGTTAAGCTACTGCTCACCAAGGAGTTAACTGGAAGTCTACTGCTGGTATTGAAAGTGATTGTTTCAGTCTGCATGTCAGAATTTTCTAATGAAATAGAAGAGGATTTGAGATCTCACTTAAAACATGCCCTAAATTTTCTTTTTGCAGCACTAACCATAATTTCTATGGCAAAATGAACCCCCTCATTTTGTTCCTTTTTAAATTAAATGTTTTAAGTGTTACCAGTTTATTCCAATCAAGATGGCTTCAGGTGTGCCATACTTTTGTCATAAGTAAGGCTGTTAGCACTCTAGTTGTTCTTTAGAACACTCTGGGAAGCTGCAGTAGAACACAAAGGCATCAACTGACAGGCTGCTCCTGTTGAAATATAACAGGAAGATATTTGAGATCACACTTGAAACATGTCCTAATTTTTCTTTCTACAGCACTAACCATAATTTCTATGACAACATGAACCCCATCATTTTGTTCCTTTTTAAATTAAATGTTTTAAGTGTTACCAGTTTATTCCAATCAAGATGGCTTCAGGTGTGCCATACTTTTGTCATAAGTAAGGCTGTTAGCACTCTAGTTGTTCTTTAGAACACTCTGGGAAGCTGCAGTAGAACACAAAGGAATCAACTGACAGTCTCTGCCCTTGTTGGATGTACATGTTTTACTGAGAATGTCAGACTTCATTCTCACATGACTGAGAAAGATAATGTGAATTTACAGAAAATATGCTCTCATTTTAGCTTCTGGAGCACCTTCCAAAACTGTATGGGACAAGCATGTGAAAATAGTTTTCTCTCAAACATGATTCATGATATCCCAGCAGAAGGTTTTCACAGGGTAAAATCACCTTAGAACACACCACAATTCCTGAAATTAGTATGGTAACATCAACAAATGAATTCTAATGTAACTAAAGTCTGTTATCACCCTTTATAGTTCTCCTTTTGGTAACCCTCAAAATCTTCGATTCACTACAATGCATTTCAATGGGGTACTATCATTTATATTGGTCCCAAGATGGCTGCCAGCAATTCCAGGATGAAGTGCTGACAGCCAATCAGATCTCACGATGACATGTGTGGTTAGGCTCCGCCCAGATATATATGTGTATTTACTTTTGATTTTCTCAGCATCTACTGAACGGATTTACACCATTTAACAAAAGGGTTCTTTCTGAACCAAGAACTACCTCTTTGCCAAATTTGGTGTAATTCCGTTCAGCAGTTCGGGCTGTAGCCTTGCATAAAGTTTCCTATGGGAAATTGATTTTTGACTCTTATTTTTTAATTTCTCCGCAACTACTGAACGGATTTACACCATTTAACAAAAAGGGTTCTTTCTGAACCAAGAACTATCTCTTTGCCAAATTTTGTGTAATTCCGTTCAGCAGTTCGGGCTGTAGCCGTGGCTAAAGTTTCCTATGGGAAAATGAATGGGGAAAACACGTTTTGGGACCACCCTTTTTTCTCGGCCCCCGCTTGACGAATCACCCCGAAACAGGGTAGGAGCGGACCGGAGCGGGCCATAAAGTTTGAAAATTTCGCGAAGATTCCTCAACCGACGCAAGAGTTATTTCAAATAGAATGTTGCGGATTTCCTATGGAAAATAGGTCCTAACTATAACTATCTACTGGCGACCGCCAGTAGATAATATATATATATATATATATATATATGCTTTTTGTAGCAGTAAATGTAAAATATAAAAAAATTGTAATATATATACTTTAATACAATTACACTATATATATTTATATTTATATAAACACACACATGAACTCCATCCACTCCGGATCACCAACCGACCCCTGCCCACACCACGTCTTCAACAAAGCCGACGCCACCATCGCACCCCATCTCCGGGACATCATCAACTCCTCCTTCCACACCGCCACCTTCCCGGAGAGCTGGAAGCACGCCGAGCTTACCGCCCTCCTGAAGAAACCAACGGCGGACCCCACCGACCTCAAGAACTACCGTCCCATCTCGCTCCTTCCGTTTCCGGCCAAAGTCATCGAGAAGACCGTCCAACAGACAGCTTGCCGCCTTCCTCGAGACGAATGGATCCCTCGACCCCTCGCAGTCCGGGTTTCAGGCCAACCACAGCACCGAGACCGCCCTTATCGCAGCCACCGACGACATCAGAACCCTAACCGACAACGGGAAACAGCTGCCCTCATCCTCTTGGACCTCTCTGCGGCGTTCGACACCATCTGCCACCGCACCCTAGTGAAGCGCCTCAGCAACATCGGAATCCGAGAGAAAGCACTGGAATGGATCATCTCGTTCCTCGCCGGAAGAACCCAGAGAGTCCGCCTCCCCCGTTCAGATCCGAAGCCACCGAAGTCATCTGCGGCGTTCCACAAGGATCCTCACTCAGCCCAACCCTCTTCAACGTCTACATGAGCCCCTCGCAGCCATCGCACGCCGACACAACCTCAACATCATCTCCTACGCCGACGACACCCAGCTGATCCTCTCCCTCACCAACGACCCCACCACCGCCAGAGCCAACCTACACGACGGGATGAGAGACGTCGCCGACTGGATGAGGAACAGCCGCCTTAAACTGAACTCAGATAAGACGGAAGTCCTCATCCTGGGCTCATCACCCTCCGCCTGGGACGACTCCTGGTGGCCCCCGGCCCTGGGCACCGCGCCCAAGCCAACGGACCACGCACGCAACCTGGGCTTCATCCTGGACTCCTCCCTGTCGATGACCAGACAAGTCAACGCCCGTCTCATCTTCATGCTTCAACACCCTGCGCATGCTCCGCAAGATCTTCAGATGGATCCCCACTGAAACCAGGAAGACCGTCACCCAGGCACTCGTCACCAGCCGACTGGACTATGGGAACACCCTCTACGCCGGAACCACAGCCAAACTTCAAAAGAGACTCCAGCGCATCCAGAACGCCTCCGCACGACTCATCCTGGACATCCCCCGACACAGCCACATCACCGTGCACCTGAAAGACCTGCACTGGCTCCCCGTCAGCAAGAGAATCACGTTCAGACTCCTCACCCACGCACACAAGGCCCTCCACGACCTGGGCCCAAAGTACCTCAACGACCGCATGACCTTCTACACGCCCACACGCCAGCTACGATCAACCAGCCACGCCCTCGCCACCGTACCACGCATCCGCAGAACCACCGCCGGAGGAAGATCCTTCTCCTACCTGGCAGCCAAGACCTGGAACTCCCTCCCCACTCACCTTCGGCGAACCCAGGACCATCTCTCCTTCAGGAAGCAGCTCAAGACCTGGCTGTTCGAGCAGTAACTTACCCCCTCCCCCAGCGCCTTGAGACCCTCCCGGGTGAGTAGCGCGCTCTATAAATGCCGTGATTGATTGATTGACATGTATATATGTGTGTTTGTTTATAGAAGTATATATTTATATATAGTAGTAAATATTAGTGGTATTGATTTAATTTACATTAAATACATTTTATCGATTAACATTTGGGGGCCTATTATGACGTGGCTCGTAAAGGCTCCGACCTGCTGTCGGAGGCTTTACAGCTGCATCGTAATAGGCTGTTCGGTTTCCTTTCCGACCGCCTCATTACGATGGAGGCGGTCGGAAATGAACCGGCCAGTCATTTCTGCTGGCTTCCGACGGGCTCAGAGAGCCCGTCCGGCAGTCGGAATGCGGCCTGTAATCTCAAGGGCGGCTCTTTCTGCCCTTGAGATTACAATGCCGGTTTCCGACATAGTTTCTATGCCGGTCTGTCCGACATCGAAACCATGTCGCCAAGCATCTTTGAGGGCCTCCAGCATGGCCCCCTTCAGTGCACGAACTCCCGTTGAAGGCCTGTTGATCCCTGAACCTCGTGGCCGGCACCTTGACCGCCATAAAAAGGCTGTCGTAAAGGGACATCGTAATCCCGACGACTGTGCCTGGCTTGGCACCGACTCCAGTCGGGATCACGATTCCGACCGCCGCCCCGTCAGAATCACTGATCCTGGTGGAGGCGACGGTCCGTCTCCCAACAGACAAGGTTCCGACCGCCAGCACCGTAATGCTGCAGTCGGACCGAAGTACTGTCATAATGAGGCCCAAAATCACAGGTTGACTAAATCACATATTCCCCGAATGCATGAAAACTTCCTTTGTCTGAATGGGATGAAGACTGAGATCCTGGTGTCTAGAGGAGCACAAAAGAATAGCCACAGAATTTCAGAATACTGCAACATAGTGCCGTGAAGACAAAAAAATGTGGGAGTAATGTTTAATGTCAACATATCATTCTTATCTTAAATCAACACTGTGGTCAAGGATATCAACCTATAGTTATCCTTTCTCCAGAATATACTCACCTTACTCCATTCTAAACACCATATGGAACTGACAAGGTATTAGCACTCCTGGATGATTGAAATAAAGTAACAACTGGATTTACCTTAAAAAAATAACAGAAAGAATGTTGTGAATGAATATTCACGTGACTGGATTGTGCCTGAATATCTAAAAGCGTGACCACTTGAAACGACATCGGGCATCACCACACTGGCTGCTACGAACCTTGAAAATCAATTAAAAATTTCTATTTGCTGTAAATAAAGCATATTGGTACAAAAGTCAAGGGAACATGCAAAACCATGCTCGCCCAGATCCATTCCAGCCACAAACCTTTCCTCAACAACATCACACTAGGGGGTATATTTTCAAAAAAATGTCAGAGCTGCAACAAATTTGGCAGCACAGCGCTCCGACATTTTTAAAACGCAGGAATCCGCCGCATTCACTAGAATAGGGTGCACCCCTGTGTTTCCCCTAGCGCTGGTGTAAAAAGAGCTGCCTAGCACCAGCACAGGCACCCTGCTGCCGTGTTGCAAGGGTGTCTGCACTGCAGGGAACATTGTTTATGTGCAGGAAGGGATACCTTCCTGCACATAAACAGTCAATAATGGCAATTTGCTCTATGTGTGCTGCAGAATGCAGCAGACATGGAAACAACTTGTAACGCCATTCTAACGCCTGGTATTCCATGGTATTCATTTTTGGCGCTGCCTCAGCCTTGTAAATCTGAGGTAGCGTCAAAAAGCAATGGTTGTTGGGGTGGAACGCCCACGGTAACACCCATTGAACGCATCTTTGCTGCAGAGGACTGTGGTGGAAAGGGGCATATTTACAAGGTGGTGTTAAGCCACGCTAAGTGGCTTAGCGCCCCTTGTAAATATGGAAACTGGTGCTACGCCCCTGGGCATCAAAAATATTACGCTCCATTGGCGATATGGGGTTGTAAATATGCCCCTTGATTACTCAAAATGCCTTCAAAGGACTGAAAGAGGGAGGCAGATGTCTAAGAGTCCAAGGCACAAAAGTACAGAATGTGTTGACTTGAATCTGATCTTGAGAACAGAACCTAACTACCTGCAATTAAGGAAACTCCTACAGTTTGAGCTATTCAGACATGGGACTTGTAATACATTTGTTAAAGCACTCTAAAGTAACCATGAGGTGAGACACAGCAATATATAAAATAAATGTTTTTTTTTAAACCATTTAATAGTTCATTTTGGAAGCTACATTGTAGAAGTTGGTGCTGCCCAGGCATTTCAGAGGATCTGAGGTTATGGGAACATTGTTTTCCTGTAGCTTGGGTACAATGCACTGGTTTGCAATATACTCTTGTTGGCTGGGGTTCTACATCAGAATATGAAACACAAAAATATTATGCTACCAAAAGATCATAGCCTAAAATACAGGTGAGTATAGATTAATATTTTTAGCTCCACATCTGTGTATTTAGACAATATGCTTATTGTCAAGGTACATAGATGCAAAGCTATTACTGAGTTGTATACTTATGGGTGGGAAGTAAATGAATTATAATTAATTAATAAATACAGAATTGTAATTGTTATTAATTATTTAATTGCTAATCAATTATGTTAATTGTGTAATTAAGATTTTTTAAATTATATTTCAGGTGCAGGTTGTTGTGTTTGTAGGGGTAAAGGGTGGGAAGTAAAATCATTATAATTAATTAATTATTAGTTATTTATTATTAATTGTTTAATTGATATATAATTATATATATTGTATAATTATTATAATTTTTAATATATAGTTTATGTGTGTGTTATTGACTTTTAAGTGTTAGAGGGTGAGAAAATAATTAAGAATTAATTTATTGATAATCAATTACTACTTTATTACTACTTATTTAATTGATAATTATGTTAATTGTGGAATTACTATATTTGTTAAGATATATTTTATTTTTTGTTTTTTAGTTTGTAGAGGAATAAGATGGGAAGTTACTTAAATAATCATAAATTAGAAATTATTTATTAATTTATTAAAAATGTTTGTTTTATTATTTAATGTGTTTATTGTGTTATACTTTGTTTAATTCAATAACATTTTAATTGTTGGCTATTATTTCTGTGGAAGTATAGTGTGGAATTGTAATTATATTTTTATATTTGTTTTAATTGATATTAATTATTAAAAAATTGGACACATGGTATTTTTTTCAGTTTTGTTAAAATTTACACATTTAATTTTTATATTTAGAATTTTATATTTTTGGGTATTTAGTAGAGTTGTTAAAATATGTTATTTGTTTCTGTGAAGTGAAGTACTCTCTCTGTACTGTAGCATTGAATAGAGTGGGAATAGTAAATTAAAGCCCACCTGAGTCAAACGCGTTCCCTACTGTTGCACCTACTGGTGTGGAAATAGTACATTTTACCTCTCCTGAGTCCAACGCTTTCCCTACTGTTGCACAGACTGGAGTGGGAATAGTAAATTTAACACCTCCTGCATACAACGCTTTCCCTACTGTTGCACACTCAGGAGTGGGAATAGCAAATTTTACCAATCCCGAGTCCAACGCTTCCCCTACTGTTCAACAGACTGGAGTGGGAATAGTAAATTTAACACCTTCTGCATACAACGCTTTCCCTACTGTTGCACACTCAGGAGTGGGAATAGCAAATTTTACCCCTCCCGATTCCAACGCTTCCCCTACTGTTCAACAGACTGGAGTGGGAATAGTACATTTTAACGCTCCTGAGCCCACCGCTTTCCCTACTGTTGCACAGACTGGAGGGGGAATAGTCAATTTAACCACTCCTGAGTTTAATGCTTTCCCCACTGTTGCACAGACTGGAGTGGGAATAGTACACTTAACACCTCCTGCGTACAACGCTTTTCTTACTGTTGCACACTCTGGAGTGGGAATAGCAAATTTTACCCCTCCTGAGTCCAATGCTTCCCCTACTGTTGCACAGATTGGGGTTGGAATAGTAAATGTAACTCCTCCTTAGTCCAGTGCTTTACCTACTGTTGCACCTACTGGTGTGGAAATAGTAAAGTTTACCTCTCATGAGTCCAGCGCTTTCCCTACTGTTACACAGACTTAAGTGGGAATAGTAAATTTAACCCCTCCAGAGTTCAATGCATTTCCTACTATTGCACAGACTGGAGTGGAAATAGTAAATTTAACTCCTCCTTAGTCCAGCGCTTTCCCTAATGTTGCACCAACTGGATTGGAAACAGTAAATATTACCCCTCCTGAGTCTAACGCTTTCCCTATTGTTGCACCTACTGGTGTGAGAATAGTAAATTTTACCTCTCTTGAGTCTAATGCTTTCTCTACTGTTGCACAGACTGGGGTGGAAATAGTAAATTTTACCCCTTCTGAGTCCAACGTTTTCCCCACTGTTCCACAGACACAAGTGGGAATAGTAAATTTAACCCCTCCTGAGTTTAAAGCTTTCCCTAATGTTGCACAGACTGGAGTGGGAATATTAAATGTACCCCTTCCTGAGTCCAACCCTTTCCCTACTGTTGCACATTCTGGAGTGAGAATAGTAAATGTTACCCCTCCTAAGTCCAACACTTTCCCTATTGTTGCCCAGACTGGAGTGGTAAAAGTGTATTTTACCTCTCCTGAGTCCAACGCTTTCCCTACTGTTGCACAGACTGGAGTGGGAATAGTAAATTTAACACCTCCTGCATACAACGCTTTCCCTACTGTTGCACACTCAGGAGTGGGAATAGCAAATTTTACCCCTCCCGAGTCCAACGCTTCCCCTACTGTTGCACAGACTGGAGTGGAAATAGTAAATTTTAACGCTCCTGAGCCCAACGCTTTCCCTACTGTTGCACAGACTGGAGGGGGAATAGTCAATTTAACCACTCCTGAGTTTAATGCTTTCCCCACTGTTGCACCGACTGGAGTAGGAATAGTAAATTTGACCCCATCTTGTGTCCAACGCTTTCCCTACTGTTGCACACACTGGAGTGAAAAAAGTAAATTTTAACCCTTTGGTGTCCGACGTTTTCCTTACTGTTGAACACACTGGAGTGGGAATAGTCTATGTATTATTCTTAGAGTTTAACAGTTTTCTTTTTTAGTATTGTTTAAATATTTATTATTATGTGTTTCTGTATTTAATTTTATATTTATATATATATACATTTATGTAATTTTTAACATATTTTTAGTTAAACATATCTTTATCTATTGTTTACTTTTTATGTATAATTAAATTAGAAATATTTTAAATTACTTTGCGGTTTATTTGTTACATTTATGATATGGTGCACACAGAGGGAATAGAGCACTGCTGTTGAGGAAACGTGAATCCATGCACATCATAGACTTAGGCACACATCACCCAGGGGGACACAACATCGATGAGGAAATGGTGATACACTTACATACGGATTGATTGCACCTCTAATCCATTTGTATTTTCTCTGGTATTTTCTCTGGTTATACGTATACTCTCTCTGTGCACATGCATGTTCATAATTTGGACCTCTGATCTATGCTATTCTGCAGCAGTTATCTGATATATCACATAGTTCTTGACTAGTCCCTGACATGTGTTTTTTATGTTTCTCTTACAGGAGGAAAGGAAGGGACCAACAGATTTGATCTAGTCACCTTGTGGGTTCCCTACCCTTTTCTTCATTCGGACAACACCAGTGTGTTTTGCCTCAACTACCCCAGATAAGGATGTTTATCACTTTTAACTTTTGTTTCCTTTTGTATTTGTATTTATCATTTATACAGAGCACATATGTTCTATTCCCACTTTGGGGATACTACTATACTCCTGTTATGCGATCTGTTGACATGTAGGTGGTGGACTTCTAACTATGTTTAACATTGATGATGTTTGTCATGGTTTGGATCCCTCTCCCACTATTGGGGAATTTACAATTTAATTTGTTTACGGTGCAGCGGCAACCACACGTATTTCCATCAGTTGTCAGACACACACTTAAAATGGTTTCCGTTTTCATTCTTTTACACATTTTTTTTACACACATAGTTGGTGCACTTGGCTTACCGTGCAAGCAGGGACCACAACAGTGCAACCTGTACACACATGTGTTTACCCACTCCGTTATGGCCCCCAACTCTGCGTACACTGTCATGGTTCTGACCCCTCACCCATCTTTGGGGCAGTACATATTATGATGCAGGGGTTTTTCCTATAGCAGCTCCATTGGAACATATGCATACATTGCGAACAATCAACAGCCTCCATCTGACACTTTGTCGCATGTCATCACACGTATTCCAACGATGTGCCCAGACAAACTGTAATTTACAATTCTGTCTGTAATACAGAATATATGATGTGCCGCTGTTAAACAACATGCATCTATTGTTGGTTTTTTGCACCATGTGAGTCATACTCACAGTGATCAAGGCAGTATGTACTTTCGTTACTCGTCACTCCAAGATGGCCCACACCTTTGCAAGCATCGGACACTGAGCCTACGAATCAGTCCTACTTTGATTTCACCTTGTGTATACATATGTTGCTCTCTCTGTAATGCATTTGTGTGATCAAGGCCCCCTGACGGCCGAAACGCATCACTTGGATTTATGAAGGAATAAATCTACATGTACTTGTATCCTTGGTCTGTGATTCCTGAGAGCGCGTCAACTCTTGCTGATGTTCACGGATGATTGCCGAAGGCTCCGCCGGCTTACGCGCCACCTCCCAGGGTTTCCTGGTTCCCGGAAGGAGCGTTCTTTCTTTGGTTATATATATATATATAATTTGTTATATTGGTATATTTAAAATAAATTAGAAAATTTAAATATAAATTATTACTGTTTTATATTATATATGTGTATATAAATATACACACATTCATAAATATGTGTGTGTTTATTTAAATAACAATATATTTATATATCTTTAAATGTTACTTAAACATATTTATTTGACATTATATTAATGTTATATATTAAAATATTTAAGATTTATTTCTTTAACCATGTCTATATTAAAAAACGATATTTAAAAAATATATTTTCAATGTAGCATAAAAAAGCGTTTTATATTACTTCTTCGAGATTTACATAAAATGCATACAGAGATCGAATTACATATAAATCCATACATTAGACATATAGGAACCTTAAAAATACTGATAGATAATACTTTAATAGTATAATAATATATTTAATATCTACATAGACCTTTCTTAATGACCTAGTCTTCCTCTAAGCAAAAAAAAACTTTAATTCCATTCTTTCCATATTCTATTTAATCTAATTACAGAGCCCACCTTTTTAGCATAAATAGTTTCACCATTAAAAATTCTATTCATTTTGATTAAACCAATGGGAAATTGTGAGAATTACTCCTGATTTCCAATTAGCCAAAATTAATGATCTAGCAACCAAGGTGGAGATAAAAATAAATTGGCGTTGAGGTAGAGTTAGTAGATTATGAGCTTCTACTCGACCTAAAAGAGCTGTAGAAGCCTTGGGAGGAAGTTCAACTGCCACTATTCTTTCCTACTTCGGAAAATAAATTTTCCCAAAAGCTTGTAATCTGGGTGCAAGTAAATCCCACATGTAGCCAATCTCCTAAAGCCTGATGGCATCTAAAACATCGAGAATCGACTGCAGGGTAAATTTGATGGAGTTTGGCTGGGGTAAAATAAATCAGCCATTTACTAAAAAACGCCATCCTCCTTAGGCTAGCTGCTCTTACTGCTTTGTAGCTCATTTTATTAAAGCTTTGCCACTGCTGAAAATTGAGGTGGCAGCCAACTGATTCAGAGATTTTTTCTAGGTGGCTTAAAACTATTTGATCGTTCTGAGTGGATTTAAGCAGTTCATACCAATTCCCAATTCCCCTAACTCTAAGTATAAAATGAGCTCTGCCTAATAGTAGACCTTTGCAATTGTCCTAATTCCTTAAACTTGAACAAAACTTATTTATCTGGAAAAAGCTGGAAAAAAGAGACGTCCTAATATTACTGTTGTGCTCCCTGATTTCCTGCCAAGTTATCAATCTGTTATTTAAGAAAAAATCCTGCAGTTTGAGAAACCCGAGTTTTTTCCAGAGATCACAAGTCCAGATGGATATGTGAAGACACGGGGAGAGGCATTCCGCTAATCTCAGCTGTGGATGTAACCAAGGGATATCGAATGTCTCCCACATCTTTTGAAACTGAGAGGCTATAATCCTGGGAATTTTGTAGCGTGACCTCTTCGGAAGCTTAGGAATTCGCAGGAAAGGAGCAAGGGCAATCTCCATTTCCCCTAGCATTGAATCCAGATAAAAGTTGTCGGAAGACATTTCTTCTGAGCCGCTATAATTTAACCAGTCAATTAATGAAGCTTGATAATACAAACCAAGTTGGGTAGTGCGAGGCCCCCATCTTCGACATCTAGTTGTAGTGTTTCTAGCTTCAGTCTTGGTTTTTTGACTTGCCATATAAAACCTCTTATTTCAGAGTTGATTCGCTCAAAAAAGGACTGAGGAATCTTGACCATAAAATTGGAGAATAAAAATAGAAACAGGGGTAGTATATTCATTTTGATAAGAGCTACTCGACCCATAATTGTGAGAGGGAGGTCCTTCCATTGTGATAACAAATTACGCATTTTATAGAAAGTAGGAATAAAATTGAGCGAAAACAAGTCTTCTAAGTGGGCCGTAACAAAAATACCCAGATATCTTACGGAATGGGACCTTAGGTGTCGTCCTTGCATTGAGAGAGGTAGAATAGCTGGGAAGCAATTAAAAAGGAAGGCCTCTGACTTAGCATGATTTATTTTGTACCCCCCCAATGGCTGTAAAATCACTTATTTTGTCTAGAGTGCGCCAGATATTATCTTCTTCGGCTGGCAGATATAGAGGCATATTGTCGGCGAACAACTTCAATTTGGCGGAGCCAGGAATTGGGGGTAAGATAGAATGGTCTTGCCTTATTGCACAAGCTAAAGGTTCTAGAAATAGGGAAAAAAGTATTGGAGAAAGGGGGCAGCCTTGTTGCGTCCCCCGGCTAATTGAAATGTCGCCGCCCTTATTACCGTTTATAACTATAGACGCCTAAGCGCCTACATATAGGTTTTCCACTGCTCGACAGAATTCCGATGGAACCGCAAATCCTTTTAAGATAGAGAATAGTACATTCCACTGAACTCTGTCGAACGCTTTCTCTGCATCCAACAGCATAATGACTGCTTTGGATTTATTGGTGTTAAAATAATTGATTGATTGACTGAGAAAGTGTGTATTAGTAGCTAGAAGTCTGCCCGGGACGAACCCATTCTGGTCCCTATGTACCAAAGAGGCTGAGACTTGAGATAGGCGATTCGCCCAAATCTTTGAAAAGATCTTGTAATCATTATTAAGTAAGCTTATCAGGCGATAAGAATTTACCTCTTCCTCAGATTTGCCTTTTTTGACAAAACTGACTACCACCGCTTGCGTAAACGAGGCCGGGATCGGTTCGCCTTTCAAGATTTCATTAAAAAATACTTTCAGAAAAGAGCCGAGCTGTGGTAGAAAAAGCTTATAAAACTCTATGGGAATCCCATACCACCCACATGCTTTGGCAGAGGGTGAAGACATCACGCATTGATTAATTTCCTCAGCTGTGATCTCTGTTAGTAAGCTATCTTTTGTCTCCTGGGATAATGAAGGGCTGTCAATTCCATTAAGCCAGACAGTCGCTTCCTCTATTGAGGTGTTAAGAGGATCAGAGTAAAGCTCCCTATAATGATCCAAAAAGATGGCAGAAATTTTCTGGGGGTGAGATGTTAATCTTCCATTAACTGGGGGTGTGGCCAAGCCGGCGGCGAAGATGGCCGCTTGGTAGAGAAGCTCCGGAGGGCGATCCGGCTCATCGACATTTCCCCCGCAAATATATAATGACTATTGCCCCAAAACCACAGTGCTGGTCTGCGGAATGTGCACTGAGCCAGCGGAGCCGAATTTACACTGAGTAGAAGCCCGAGCTGCGGAGAAACGGCCCGAAACAAGAGACCCTGGAGGAGCCTGCGGCTGGGCGGCCCGACGCCTTTTCCGAGCCAGCGCCCTGGAGAGGCCCTGTCACCTCACGGACACGGAGGAGGTGCTCCGTCCCTGATGCGGTGAGTCGCGGGGGTCGGCGCTTCTGTGGAAATTCTGCCGCCCCACCCGGTTCCTCATCCCGGACTGCACCCGTCCGCGCTGCCCGGCCTCGCGCCCCCCCAAGCTTACACAGAGTGGGCGGGGACAGGGCCCGCTTGCTGCCGTTGTCGGGGGTGCGCGCGTCGGCGGAGCGGTAACCTGACGGGGGGGCCCGCCGAGCTCGTGATTGTCCACGCGACCACCGCGGGCTGCCTGTGCCTCGACCCTGCAGCTGCTCGTGATCGCGGCGGCTTGAGACCTTCCCCGCACTGCACCCGGGAATACCCTCCTCAAGGGCCTATGGAGTCACGCCTGGCATAGACTGCATCAAAGTAGGCCGCCTGAACACTGTAAATTGAAGAAACCTGCGTGCATGCACTGGCCCGGAGCCTGGTCACTGCGGTTCCCATTGAAGGAAAGTGCAAACGCTCTGCGACCCCCCAGCAGTCCCTACTGGTGTTGGCAATTTGTAGGCCTTCCACGCCTGGTCCCTTCAATAAATCTCCGATCAGACTACTCGGAGGGTTGGAGAAGGCCCGGGTACGCCATTTTGTTAGCGGACACTCTGGTCGCCATCTTTGCATCACACAAGCAGAACTCTTAGTGAACACCCTGCGCAACTGGAGTCCCATAGCCCCCCACTACTCATTGCCCTCTGCAACTGGCCTGATCCTCAAGATCATCATGTTGCGCTCAGACCCTTGTGCCACACCGGTTCCTGGAGCCCCCTAGTGCGGCATGGGCCGCAAAGATCCCAAACAGAGAACCCTCCCCTTCGAGAAAATAGCAGACAAAACGCCTCTGGAATCCTCTGAAATGGCCGACAACACACACGTCATGGACCAATCTGCGACCACTGAAGCGGCCTCCGCTTCCATGTGGCAAGAAATGAGGGCAGGATTCAAGGCCCTAGACTCTCGTTTTCATTCGCTGGATAAGAACATTGCAGGACTAGGGGCTAAAATCCAGGTCCACGATCGAAGACTGGATGTTGCGGAGGCTCGCATCTCCGACATTGAGGATGGGACTGCTCAGTCCCTCAAGAGACTGGAGCACGTGGAACGCATACTCAAGGAAGTCGACATAAAAAACGAAGATTTGGAAGCTCGTAGTCGACGCAACAATGTCCGTATCCTGGGGGTTCCAGAGATGACAGCCACTGGACGCATGGACCTTTTTGTGGAAAATCTACTCACCGACCTCTTTGGCAAAGAGTCCTTTACTGCTGGATTCGTGGTGGAGAGGGCCCATAGGTCACTGGGCCCCAGACCTAATCCTGGTCTTCCCCCAAGACCCATAATAGCACGACTCATGAACTTCAGGGACCGTGATACTACGCTGAGGCTGGCCAGAGAACGTGGAGACTTAGACTGGCAGGGGTCGAAATTGTCCTTCTATCCGGACTTCACATCGATGGTTCAGGAGGCCCGACATAAATTTAATGGGGTAAAGGCCACTCTTCAAAACCTAGGCCTCAAATATGGCATGCTCTACCCTGCTAGACTGAGAATTGATGTGGGTGGCAGGGCCCGCATATTCAACACTCCAGCAGAGGCTCAAGAATTCTGTCAGACATATAAACAACAGAACAATCAGTCCTCCGCGGAAGGAAGCCTCCCTTCCCCGCCACATATCGGCTCAGATGCTAGTGCAGAACTCTTTTCTAACTCAGGCACTGGTTAACGCTCTTTCTTGGTTTCAATCATTCTAATGTGTATAATTGGGAAAATGTTATTCATCTTGCATTATTACGTCATTTGGCTGGTTATCGACCCGGCGTTGCCACCCCCCCATGGTGCACCCGTTGAGTTTGTTCTTCTTCACACTGGGGTACTATGCTTGGGCCACATCAGTCAAGCTTAAAGTAGATTTGTACTTCTTGTCCGCTTGCTTACAGAGGTTTGGCCTCCTTTGGGTTGAAAGGTGGCTGGGTGGGGGGAGGAGGGGGGGGTTGATTGGTTTGTACGATTCAATAGTTGTAGTTTGCACCTTTGTTCACTATCGCTAGAAATGTTGGACATTTATCGCTGTTCTGCCAAGTTTGATTGGACACGCTTCTCTGATGGCACGGCTGGGTAACGTTGAAGGCCCCTCGGCCCTATCCCTGGTTTCGTGGAATGTTAGGGGACTCAATGATAATCGTAAACGACGGCAGGTGATTCACTACCTGCTTCGACACAAGGTGGACATAGCCTATTTGCAGGAAACACACCTCCCCCCCACAGACGCAGCACGATTCGGCGCCAGCTGGGGCGCACACAGGTTCTTTGCCAACTACAGCAGTTATGCTAGGGGCACCGCCATTTTAATACACAAAAGAGTCCCCTTTAGTCTTAGTGACGTTGTTCCCGATCCAGAGGGCAGATACATCATTGTCACTGGCTCCCTCAGTGGCCACAGGGTTTCACTGGTTAGCGTTTATGCCCCAAACACTGACTCCCCGAGTTTTTCCACGCGCTGAGTGCCCAGTTGGCGCAGAAAGCGCCTCACAAGTTATTGTTGGGAGGGGACTTTAACTTACTATTTGACCTTAGGCTTGACAGCACCTCGCGGGCCCGTGACACCAAACCACGGGCACGGCGAGCACTGAGGGACCTCTGCGAGCAGCACTCACTTACAGCTATATGGCGGAAATGAAAGCCTACTCTAACTGAATACACTCACTATTCTGGCCAACATAACACCTGGACCAGGATTGATTATTGGCTGCTTTCCCCTGAATTTACAGACTGGTTCGACTCACTTAAGACGCTCCCCAGGACATACTCGGACCATTCTCCGATAGTGTTACATTTGAAACTCCCACGGCCGGAGGGATATGAAAGACAATGGCGCTTTCCTAGCCGAGCCCTACATGACGAACTTTTTAAGGCTGAAATACGTGAAGCCATCGAAGACTATTTCGAGATCAACACCGGTTCCGTGAGCTCCTGGGCAGTGCTGTGGGAGGGATTCAAGGCAGTTATTAGGGGTGTTTGTATCTCTAAACACGCTGGGGTACTCAGGGACCTCCGCAACACGATGACACGCATTGAACGCGACATCACTACAATTGACTCCAACCCCGCGGGGACCCTGGACCCTAGGGTCAGGCAAAGCGGTTAGCCCTTCTGTCTGAATACAGAGACACCGCGGACCGGGAGATATTGTACCTGGGGAAATACCACTCGTTATGGGGAAGGAGAGAGACCAGGGAGAGCGCAAATGTTGAGGCCGCCTTACAGCAAATCGTACATTACTGAACTCCACTCCACCACTGGACACACACTCACCACTACATCCGATATTCGCGACGAGTTCCTAGACTATTACACCACACTGTACACTTCCAGGTTGGGATCTGATCACAAAGCTCAGGACGACTATTTCTCCGAAATCGCACTGGTTTACCTAGAGAAGCATATGCAAGACTTCTTGGCGGTGCCCATCTCCGTGGCTGACGTCACACTTGCCATCGACACCATCCGAGGCTCCACAGCCCCTGGGTTGGATGGCTTTACGGGTGATGTTTACAAAGAATATAAGGACCTTCTCGCCCCACAGCTAATTGAGGTGTATGCGGAGGCATTGGAAAAACAGGTACTCCCCCCCACACTATGCGAGGCCGTCATCATCCTACTCCCCAAACCCAGCAAAGACCCTACACTGTGCGGGTCCTATCGCCCACTATCCCTGTTGAATTTAGATTATAAAATATTAGCCAAAGTCATTGCGAATCGGCTGTCTCAATTAATGGAATATATTATCTCCCTGGTGCAGTCTGGCTTTGTGCCCCACCGGTCCACCTCCTTGAACCTTAGGACACTGTTCGCAGTCCTTCACAGAATCAACCCGGAAACCCCTGCGGCCGCAATACTATTAGATGCGGAAAAAGCCTTCGATTCCTTGGAATGGCCATTTATTCTTGCAGTGATGAAACGTATGGGTATGCCACTGGGTTTCATTGCCACTACTGCACTGCTCTACGGCAGTCCCACGGCAAGACTTCGCTTAAATGGCACACTTTCCAGACCTTTTAGGCTTTTCCGTGGGACTAGACAGGGCTGGCACTTGTCTCCGCTTTTGTTCATATTGGCAATGGACCCGCTGATTCGGCATTTCCAAGAACGCCACCTGCAACGAGGATTACAGTTTAACACCGGCCCTCTCCTTGTTTCCCTTTATGCAGACGATACCATTCTATACGTCCGGGAACCCCAAACTAATTTAGCACCCCTTATCAGGGAAATTCTTCGATTTGGCAGATTCTCCGGATTGGGCATAAATTGGCATAAGTCCATCATTTTTCCCTTAACCGTGAGCACTAAACCATGGGATTGCGAGTATCCCCTTGAATGGTGCTCCGACTCGGTAAAATATCTCGGGATTCACATCCACTTAGACACCGCACAAATTATACACTTAAACTATGGGCAGGTTGTTCATACATTGGAGACACAGGTGGAACGATGGCTGAGATTACCATTATCACTGGCGGGTCGGGTAGCAATTCTAAAGATGGTCGTACGTCCCAAATTTTTATATCTCTTCAATAACATCCCCATACCTCTCACCGACGGCTTTTTTTGGACATTGCAATCACACCTCACGCAACTAGTTTGGGGTGGAAAGCAACCACGCTTCCGCTGGTCAACACTCACACTCCCATACGAAAGGGGAGGGTATAACATGCCAGACTTACAATTATATTATTTAGTAGCACAATGTCGCTATGCGCACGCGTGGTTCCACCTAGACGCAAGAATACCGTTTCTATGGCCAGAAGCAGATCTCGGTCTCCCCGATCGGCTGTCCACAGTACTTCCTAGGGGCTTCCCTCGCGACCCACACAACATACAAACGGTGTCTACCACCAGCTGGGCATGGGAAAAATTGAGAAGGCTTACCGGCGCTACGACCCTATACTCATCCGCCCTCCCCCTGCCAAACGCTAGGTGGTTCCCAATATCTGGAGAATGCTTGGTACAGCGCACACTGGCTAGCTTAGACGTAGTCAAAATAGGGGACTTATATCCTGAGGGACATGTATTTTCATTAGACGACGATACACGGTACACTGACAGCAGCTTTATGACTCGATTTGTTATGACCTGAATGCGATCGGCCCTGCGGGCGACACTCCCCACGTTTCCAATCGAACCAGAATCGTTTCCCCCACTCACACTAATAATCGAGAACCCTGACGGAGCGCGTCTCATTTCTAAAATGTATAAAGCTAGCGCCAATATGAGACCGGTGTGTGACGCCAAGCTCCGACTAGACTGGGAGACTGACTTAGGCGGGCCAATAACGGACGAACAATGGGTCAAATGCTGTGCGGCCACTAAAGAAATCTCTCTTAACAGCAGGCACAAACTGCTTCATTTTAAATTTCTTCGTTGGGCCTATTTTACACCTGCCAAAGCACACAGGATAGATGCATCTAGGCCACATGCATGTCTAAAATGCACGGCACCTTACGCCGACTTCTCACACCTGGCATGGACTTGCCCCCGATTGCAGACTTATTTGGGAGACATCCATTCTACACTTGGGAAGATGGTTGGCTTGCCTCTCAATCCTATTCCAGAAGTGGCACTGCTGGGGTACACAGTGAACTTCCCAAAGGGGATCAGACGCTTCGCGTCACTGGGACTCCTGCTGGCAAAAAGGGAGGTTGCTATACACTGGGGCAGGAAAACAGCACCCAAAGTACAAGACTGCTACGCAGTTTAGCTTATTGCAATGTAAATGCAGAGACCTATGCCAGTATCATGCCCTCCATGTCTCGCCCCAAAGACATATGGGGCCCATTTCGGGCATATGTGGAAGCGGCTAAGCAGGCCTCAAGCTCTCAATCAGAAAACGGTATTGTGCCTGAGGGAGTGGGGTGATTGTACTCAGAATCATTGACATATACACTGAGGGCGACAACCTGGGATGTTGTACTGTTATGTGCCTTTGCTAAATGTAGATAAGGAGTAAAGAATCCTGCGCATCTGTGTCAAGAACTGGGATTGGGCCAGAGGCAAGGCTTCTTGAGAAAGATATTTACAGCTACGATGTTTCATTGTACTAGCCGTGCCAAATACAATTGTTATTGTGTTATCGAGATATACATGTAGAACTTGCGAGGTGAATCCTTACGACATGATGAACGAGGTGTCTTATATGCATAATTTGTATGTATTTACATAAATGGAAATAAAGTTTAAAAAAGAAATCTTCCATTAACTGCGTCTTTTATCTTTTGATGGTACTCCTATTAGCCCTACGTTTTGCTGACCACGCAAGATATTTGCCTATATGCTCATTCTCCTCATATCTTTTCTGCAAAACCGCGTCATGCGCTAGGATTTCCTTGGAAACCAAAAAATCCTGTAAATTATATTTTGTTTGATGTAGTTTAATTTTATTTTCCCTAGAAGGTACTGCTAAATATTTAGCCGTAGAAATCGATAATTGTTTTTCTAATTGAGCCTTTTCTTCATTCTCTTTTCTCCTTTTATACGCTTTATAATTAATAACTTCCCTTCGAAAAAAAGCCTTAAGAGCTCCCCAGACTGCAAGATTCGAAACTGTATCCTTATTAAGTTCCAAAAAATCTTCTAACGACAAGGGCTTGCCGGCCACACATTGCTCTTCCACTAGAAGAGATTTGTCCAAAGACCATTTGAGCTCATTTCGAACTTGAGTTTGAATTTGAAATTGGAAGGAAAGTAGCGCATGGTCAGAAAAGGGGTTTTCAATAATCTCAGATTTAGAACTTAAAAGAGCGTGAGAAATAAGAAAGAAGTCAATTCGTGAAGATGAATGGAATCTCCTCGAATGGCAAGTGAACTTCTTCTCTCGGGGGAATTCAATGCGCCAGCAATCAACCAGCCTGAAATCCCGTATCAGCTCCTGACAAACCCTGAGGGATTTGGGTTTTGTCTGAGTTTTCTGGGATCATGAAGAATCAATAGTTGGGTCAATTAACAGATTGAAGTCCCCCCCAATAATCAAATAACCTGCATGAGCAGTGGCAAAGTCATATAGAGACTGGAGCGTTTCTGACGAGTCTTCTATTGGGCCATAGAAGCTAATAAAATTGAATAATTGGTTACAGATCTGCATCTGCAACCAGAGCCATCTGCTGTTATTATCCCTTTGGACCATTATAATATCCCCCTGAACCTTTTTACTAACTAATATCGCTACTCCCCTGATAGCCGCACTTGCGGAGGCATAAAATTCATGTTGAATGAAGGCAGGGATTTTATCCCTTGATGCACCCTCCTTGTAATGAGTCTCCTGTAAGAAAATTATATCAGCTGGGAGGGACTTAAACCAAGTCATCATTCAATCTATTATTAAAGCCATTAACATTACAGGAAATTATCTTCAATGGTCTAGCACACATTTAAGTGTGAAAATAAGAAAAGAAGGAATATCTCGATCTCTTGCGTTTCTAAAAAACCCACTACATTTTATTTTTTCACCCCCCCCATAGCCTGTGAGCCCAACCCCCTTTACCCCCCTCTACCCTTCATGCATCCTTCCTCCCCTCACCCACGGATCCCCTCAATATTGGAGCCTCCGTCTGGGGCTCCCCAAGGTGTCTCTCTCCCCCCCAAGTGACCCTGAAACCCTCCCACCAACCTCATGTGACCCTCCCCCCCATCCTACATAGGGGTGCAGTGATATGGCACCCAAGGTGATGAGCCAATGGCTGGCTGGCGGTTCAAGAAAAAAAGGGGAAAAAAACCCTTAAGAAGAAAGGAGGCAAAAATTAGGGGAGAAGCAAAGGGAAAGACATCTAGTTCTTGCTTCACCTAATTATATTTTTGCCGAGCTCCTAGATCATTTAACCCCCCTGACCCCTGAATGTTGCAGAGAATGGAGAAGGTCTTACGCCTCTTCAACTGATTGAAATAAATGAACTCTCCCCTTATGAAGGACCTTCAGCTTAGATTGTTGGACTAAACCTGCAGGTGCCCCCACTTGTTGGAAAGAATTTATCATGCCTCTAAAAGCCTTTCTACGTATAGCAGCGAAGGATGACATATCTGAAAAAAATTTAAACGAAAAATTGTCTTTTGACTGATACCCTTTATCTCAGATTGCACAAGCTAGAATTTTTTCCTTGATTCTAAAGTCCCCGGAGTTCACAATGATCGTTCTTGGATACTTGGCGTTAGGGAATTGAACTGCCGGAACTCGGTGAGCACGTAGAATCGTGAGATCTGTCGTCTGAGCGGTGGCTTCAGGGCAAACCTACTTGGTAATGAAATCCGTGATAACCTTGTCCATTGCTTGCCCCTTCTCGTAGTCTTCCGGAATCCCTGTGATGCGTAAATTACATCTTCGAGCATGATTTTCCGCATCATCTACCTTAAGAAGAAGGCTTGCTAGCTCAGTTTGTATTTTGATAACCTGATCCGCTTGTCGAGGGGCGATATCTATCGTCAAGATCAGATATGCGTTGTTCCGCTTCCGAGACACGAGATGTAAGCTGCTGAACATGAGATTGTATTTAGTTCAGCTGTGTTTCTGTCCTTTTCTGGGCTTCTTCTTGGGAGAGTTTCATATTTTTTAACTCTGTTAAAATCTGGAGAAGAAGAGTTTGTGTTGAATCTCCTGTGGCAGACCCTCTCCTTGAGTCTGAAGGCGTTGAGGCTAATTGCTGGGTATTAGGGCCCTGGGGTAAGATTTTGACTGGTGTTGCATTTGTGGCTTCCATTGCCGTGGTAAATAAGGAAGCATCCAAAAGCATGGGACTCACCACATCCTGAAGCGCAGGACTTGCAGTAGGTTTAGATAAGATGAAGCTTTTTAGATTGGTCTGAGTCTGAGCCTTCACACTTGGGCCCAGAGAAGGCGGGCAAGAAACATACTGTTTATCCGCTGGGAGACCCTCTGCAGTTGGCGCCACAGATGTTGCCAGGCAAGGTTTATCATTGCCTAGGAGAGAGGCCGAGTTAGCTGGGCTAAGCAGGGACTTATCGGAATTATCCGGACCTCCGGACGACTCCATTGTTAAAGAGGGCCATACCGTTAATTGGTCTTCGTAGCCCTGAGGGGCATTCATACCTTGCTGAATGACCAGCTTCTGCTGGATACCCACAGCTCCCGGGCCCGGGCCTGGCGGACCTGCGATTTTATTAGATGAGTCCCTCCGTAGGCTGCCGCTGAATAGCCTGAACTCAACGTCTTTGAGAGGAGGGAGGGATGGACTCTTGCTCTTGCGACGTGATCTCGTGCCCCTTGCAGAGTTTGCCTTCAAAAGAGGTTTCACAGTAGGATCTCAGGAAAATCTTTTCATATTAGATTCCCCTTTGAGCTTAATTCCTTATTCTTTATACGCCAGATATGGAACCGTTCGGGAAGAGGGCGCAAGCCGCACCCGATCCAGTTGGGCCGCTTCCGCGCCCTATCCCTTATCCCCTAACCCCTGTGTGGCTATCTCAGAGAGGGAGCCTCAATGTCTCTTCTTTGCTTAGCCCAGATAGGTGATATTGCAGCTTTGATGAGTGATATTTAAATTTCTATAAGAAATAACACAGTCTTGTAAAAAGGAAAAACCACGACCTCGAAAAAAAAAAATAATAATAATTTTAAGTTCCAGCACCTATTCTATATTCCTGTATCTCCAGAACAGTCTTACCCAGGTCCTTACAGGCAGGTGTGAATTTCGTCTTGTCTCACCTTAGAGAGCTGCTGCACCAGCACCGATCAGGAGGGCCCAGGAGCTGAAAGATGATCTCCCTTTTACATCACTCTAGCGAGAAAGCATTCCAAATGACAGCGTTGTTCATGTGGCTGCTCTGTGTATCTCCTCCCGGGGTGGCCGAATCGCCTCCTCCACTTCCTGCCCACTCAGCCTCAGCGTCCCATCGGCAGTGCTGCCTTTTGACTGCAAGAAGGAGATGACGCCTGAAATGGCCAAACCGCGTCTTTCAGCAACACACGCTGCGGGCACTTTGGTGCAGAAAAAGCCCAAAGAATGCTCGGGTGCTGCTCAGGGATTTTTTTGCGAGCTGCCGCCGCCGCTTCCTCCTCTCTCAAAACCGAGCTAGCCCGCCAGCCGCTTGGCACCGCCCACCTTCAGTCACGGCGAAAGACACACAATTGATGGACGGAATGCAGAACAAATCAAAACATTCACCCCCAGTCAAGAGATCTGGGTTAAATCCATCATTCTTTTGCGCACCATGCCACCCCAGTTCAGACCTGGCCATATGCAAATAAGTCTTGACCCTGTGCCTCATGGGAACAGTCCAGCCCGAACTGCCAAGCCAGGTCCTCCCTGGACCGGAAACAAGCATCCTAGGACCGGTTTCGGGGTTTCACCCCTCATCAGCCAGGATAGCTTGAATCCAGTGGCACAGTGAGCCCGGGACTCACACTTCGGGCGAGAAAGCAAAAGACACACAATTGATGGACGGAATGCAGAACAAATCAAAACATTCACCCCCAGTCAAGAGATCTGGGTTAAATCCATCATTCTTTTGCTCACCATGCCACCCCAGTTCAGACCTGGCCATATGCAAATCAGTCTAGACCCTGTGCCTCATGGGAACAGTCCAGCCCGAACTGCCAAGCCAAGTCCTCCCTGGACCGGAAACAAGCATCCTAGGACCGGTTTCGGGGTTTCACCCCTCATCAGTCAGGATAGCTTGAATCCAGTGGCACAGTGAGCCCGGGACCCACGTCTGGGCATACCCGGCTCACTTAGGGCGAGAAAGCAAAAGACACACAATTGATGGACGGAATGCAGAACAAATCAAAACATTCATCCCCCAGTCAAGAGATCTGGGTAAAATCCATCATTCTTTTGCTCACCATGCCACGCTAGTTCAGACCTGGCCATATGCAAATCAGTCTTGACCCTGTGCCTCATGGGAACAGTCCAGCCCGAACTGCCAAGCCAGGTCCTCCCTGGACCGGAAAGAAGCATCCTAGGACCGGTTTCGGGCTTCACCCTCATCAGCCAGGATAGCTTGAATACAGTGGCACAGTGAGCCCGGGACCCACGTCTGGGCATACCCGGCAAACTTAGGGCGAGAAAGCAAAAGACACACAATTGATGGACGGAATGCAGAACAAATCAAAACATTCACCCCCAGTCAAGAGATCTGGGTTAAATCCATCATTCTTTTGCTCACCATGCCACCCCAGTTCAGATCTGGCCATATGCAAATCAGTCTTGACCCTGTGCCTGTTGTTTTTGCATTTGTCACCCCGAGTGGGATGGGTATGCCCAGACGTGGGTCCCGTGCTCTCCATGCCACTGGAGTCAAGCTATCCTGGCTGAAGAGGGGTGAAACCCCGAAACCGGTCCTAGGATGCTTGTTTCCAGTTCAGGGAGGACCTGGCCTGGCAGTTTGGGCTGGACTGTTGCCATTGGGCACAGGGTCAAGACTGATTTGCATATGGCTTGGTTCAAACTGGAATGGCATGGTGAGCAAAAAAACGATGGATTTAGACCCAGATCTCTGTACTGGGGTGAATGTATGACATTGTTCTGCATTCTGTCCATCAATTGTTCTTTTGCATTTGTCACCCCGAGTGGGACGGGTATGCCCAGACATGGGTCCCGTGCTCTCCATGCCACTGGAGTCAAGCTATCCTGGCTGAAGAGGGGTGAAACCCCGAAACCGGTCCTAGGATGCTTGTTTCCAGTCCAGGGAGGACCTGGCCTGGCAGTTCGGGCTGGACTGTTCCCATTGGGCACAGGGTCAAGACTGATTTGCATATGGCTGGGTTCAAACTGGAATGGCATGGTGAGCAAAAAACGATGGATTTAGGCCCAGATCTCTGTACTGGGGTGAATGTATGACATTGTTCTGCATTCTGTCCATCAATTGTTGTTTTTGCACCTTCAGTCACGGAGCATGACAGGAGCTCCTGCGACCACCAAACATCGATATTAGTGTAAAACAATTTTTTTTCTTACCATTATATGTAGAGAAAAACAATATTTTTGTGATCGATATTTTTGGCATGATAGTTTTGTATGATGATATTTTTGGTTTCAATATTTTGCCAGAGTCAGGCCCTGATATGTGTTTTTTTTCTGACACACATCAACACAAACAATGCCTTTCACTTTGGTGGCGGAAGATTCAGAGGTGCCACTGGAAACCCTTATTTCAAGAGCAGAGGATGCTTTTACTGTTGGTGTTGTAGCTAAAGGGATGTGCTGCTTGAATGTGACATTATAGCAGGTAACGATAGAGAGTAAACTGCACCACTGAACCTCTTGCCAACCTGGAAATATGTGATGTCCCTTTTTAAACATTTTGCAGTTGTGACAGTACTGAGCCAAGTTAAGGCTGCCACAAACACTGAGAGGCATATTTATGAGCCCCTTTGTGTCGCTCTTGCATAACGCAATGTGGTGCAAGAGCGACGCAACTTAATAATGAGATTTATAAAGTCACGCAAGGCCAACTTGCGTGGCCCTCAGCGGCTTCATAATCTCAAGTATTGTAACGCAGAGCAAATCGCTGTGTTGCATTACTCTGCACCAGCGAGGCGTTTCCATGGGTGATGCGTGGGTGTTCCCATGCAACATCCATGGATTCTGAAGCATTCCCAGATTTACCAGAAATGGTAGCCCTGGGAATGCACCGAAAACCTGCACCTCCCTAGGCGAGGCGTAGCGAGGAGAAATATCTTTATTTCTCCTCATTTATTTCTACTTCTATGTTTGCTGCATTCTGCATCTTTTTATGTGTGGAGGTCTCCACCCGACTGTGAAGTCTCTTCAGTCGCAAAGTTACTATTCAATCATAGTTTGCGAATACCGTAAAAGAGAAAACTTACACAAAAGTGTAAGTTTACTTTTGTGAATCAGTCCCATGCTCTTTAAATCAGATACAGAGAAAAGAAAAGATGTTCCTTTCATAAATTATTACTGAAGTTAACTGATAACAACTCCTCTGTATGGGGAAAGCTCCTTCATGACCCACCCGACCATAGATCAACTAAAGGGTTGACCACAAGAAGACAAAGGCATTTACAGTTGAATCAGGACTGTTCTCTCTATGTAAGCATCAGTTGTTTTTGAAGGCAATAACGAGGCTACGTTTATTGTGGAGCAGCATCATATTGGCTTCACCCTTACATGTCATAAATATGTAATATATACGTGCACTTAGCGCTACATACTTGTGTTTTCTAACGTTATTAATGTAAACTGTTGCACTTAAATTCAGTACTGAAGTGCATTCACCATAGAACTAGGAATCATATACACTCTGTTCCTTAACTTTATTAATATCAAATATAGTCTTGAGAGGTTTGATGAAACTATCCTCACACTATTAAAATGTATTTACATTAGAAAATCATTGGAATTCATAATGTAGTTCTTAGTTACACTTGTATTCAGGTATTCGAAGATACTTTACATTAATTTAAAGTGCAACGTGACTCTAATGCTGAATTTATGTACTTACATGTGTCATTGATTTGTATTTGTATGTGCACAAACAACACATATTAATGTGCACCATCAAATAAGATGCTTAACTTGACTTAACAAGGCCTGTATTTCTTTCTGCATAAATACTGTTTTCCATTTCTGCTTGTGTGACATTTCTTTGCTGGTACATTCACATGTTTTGTTATTTTGAGAATAGATGTAACACTGTATTAGCAATAGAAAGCCTGAGAAGAAGACCTTGCCAAAGAATATGGAGAGCCAGAGCATTAACTGGAGGCTCTATTCAGTAATGTTTCAAGGAGTTACAGGTGACCAAGGATGATGTTGTTCTCAGGACTGGCCCAGGCGAATCTGCTAATGTTGCAGCTCGCAACGTGAGTATGCAAAGGACAATGGGGCTCCTGATGGTGTGATCAGTGGGTGTTACCCACACGATTCTTATGGTATTAACTAATGTTCTCACAGTTTGATGTTGGCCACTTTTCCTTTGGACTTTCAGAGGTACAGCTGTCTATGCTTACCCCTTTGATTCTTTGCTGAGTGTGGCTTAGGCTAACACTTACTTCCCTATTCCTAGAATACTCTAGACTGAGCTTCCAAAATGCTGACACCTCCCTACAACTTTCCGGTAAATTTCTCAACATTTTGAGATCCCTTTAGGTTTAACCATCCTCATTAGTTTTAGACTCTAAATTAGATGACTTTAGATATTACTCATGTGTAAGAGAGAAGTTAGAAAGCTCTTCTCTGAGCATCAGATTCTGTTGTCAATTCTTTGTATTGCTGTGACTGAACTTTTTACAGGTCACATACTGATGCACCTAAACTTTCTTAGGAGATTTGGCTATCCAGTTGTTATTCTGTACCTTTTCAGCATGGTATTGAGATTCATTCACATTAACCTAACTGCTAACTTGTAATAAAACTTCTTGACTTTATTTACTGATTCCTGGTCCTCAATGTGTAGCCAAATGGGTTACACTGTTAATTATATGTGTTTGACCAAGTGCTAACTTGAATCACATCTCAGTCGCATAAAAAGACCTATCGGATAACCAATAGTAAGAGGTAGGCCCAGGGCTGGATCAGTTGTGAACTGTTCGAAAAACCAAGCATGGTTCTTATTACGTCCATTGAACTAGTGGCTAAGCAATTCTGGTCATGTGATTTTGCACCATTTACACTGACAAGCCATTGTCAAATGACAGTTGCGCAGAGCAAGTGCAGCTCTTGCACTGATAAAAATAAACTTTACGCTGTTAAAGCCACTGCAAAAAAAGATCCTTAATTGCCTGGTTCCCTGTGCAAAATGTATTAGTCGCTGATCCAGTACATGTAATCCAGCCGCTAAGGGTTTATAGAAAGAAAGTGGTGTTTGAATGTGGGGAGCAGAACAAGGGTGTGTTCTTATCTGCCCAGACGAAGTCAAATATGTTTTTCTTTTGCAAGGCGGGACATGTTTAAATGAAGACATTTTTGAAACTTTTGGATCATTTGAGGATAGAGCATGCAAGGGGGCACTAATCTTTGTATGTGTTAGGTGATGTTACATTAGTGTATTGTACGGTGGCTAACAAAGATGTAGCTTGGCTGCATCGTCTTAATTGGCGTGCTAAAACAAAACCATTTTCTACATCTGTGACCCAAACAATGAATGTGTAGCCCATACACATTGAGTTATATTTGGCTGTCAGTGCTTATCTGAAGACATATCTTTTTTCCAAATTTTCCTGTAGGTGTAACTTTTTGTGATTCTTCATAATCCTGCTCTAAATTATCTTCATAGTCCCTTAACCGCAAGTAGAAACCCATCAGTAAACTGAAGTGTTGGGAATATTCCTATATTCATATCTTATCAATGTCTCTTTGTCACATTGTGAATGCTCTGGCAGTTTGTCAGGTGATGGAGAGATATTTTAGGAGCTATTAGCATTTGGTGATGCTGCAAAAAAAGATGTGATTGGCAGCACACTTTTATCCTTGGATACATGTTGTTAAGTGAGATTGTCAGATCCCATTTGGGGGGAGAACACAGGACAACTAGGGGCTACAGAACCTTTACCGTGGCGGTTAAGGTAATTCACCAAGGTTGACCTGGGATCTGTCCTACTATTGCAAAGTGGCCCAAGTACCGACCCTTCCCAAATTGAACCTCACAGTAGTGAGGGCGAGCGGTCACAGGCTTCTCAGGGAAGTAGTGTGAGGAGTCTGAGCTAAGCACTTAAATATCAGGTAGCAAACTCAATAACTACAAAGCCCAGCCCATTTATTATCTTTGACGAAAACTACTTTTAAACATACATCACTACTGATAATACTCAATTTAATTGTGAATGTAGGAATATACCCCTGATCATGATTCTTTTCTCTGAGCAGGAATAGACAAGATGGCAGGGCTGACCTAGAAACTCCCTCACTTTAAACAACAGAAACAGAAACTGCAATCCCACTCCTCAACCCTACCATCAACCAAATGGCACTGCTCAGAAAGAACAAATCATTACCTGTATATTAACATGTCTCTCATGGAATTTCTAAAGGTAACCGTCTTCATCGTCCTCACATCAGTGTTTGAACTTCCACACTCCAACCATAGTAATGCTGACAATTCACTTCTGATGTGTGGGGAAGCTATCCACATCCTCCATCTAGTGCCATGCTTAACCAAAATGGATGCCACTGGCTTCAGTACTCAGGCTCCTAGACATACAGAGTCCTACTACCACATATATACTGCACACATACTTTAAACACAGGATGTAAGCACCATGCTCTGGGTTACACTTAATAGCATAACTTTGCACAACAGGCCATTCTCTCACAGACACACCTAAAAATGTCTGGTCTACTGTACACAATCATAATACACAGTATGCTGCAACCACTGATTTATGTGCTAAGCAGAGGAGAGGGAAAATAGCCATCTGTACACTATCACAGCACGCTTGCTGGACCCTTTCAGCTCACAGAGCAGGTCCTGGACCTTGCATTGTCAGGGACAGGTCTAGGCCCCTGTGCACAAGCGAGATTAGCATGACATTAGGGCCAAAATAGAAGTTACATACAGTTGGGCTCTGAGAGCCATTATACCACGCCAAAGACGTTCCATATGAACAGTTATTGGTATAGCCCGTTTTTCCAGCAACTGAGGAGGGGGGCAGACTACAACCCCCAGCAGCCCTTGCAGTCTTCGCGGTCGTTGCCGTGTCTTGCCAGCACCGGGAGGTGCTTATAATCTGTGCACTGGCCCCGCAGCGCGGGAGCCCGTTTTTCCAGCAACTGAGGAGGGGGGCAGACTACTACAACCCCCAGCAGCCCTTGCAGTCTTCGCGGCCGTTGCCGCGTCTTGCCAGCACCCGGAGGTGCTTATAATCTGTGCACGGACCCCGCAGCGCGGGAGCCCGTTTTTCCAGCAACTGAGGAGGGGGGCAGACTACCACCCCCAGCAGCCCTTGCAGTCTTCACGGCCGTTGCCGCGTCTTACCAGCACCCGGAGGTGCTTATAATCTGTGCACGGGCCCCGCAGCGCGGGACGCGTGCGGGCGTGCCCGGGCTGTGCCTGGGCAAAGCCCGGGCCAAGGGCAGGCCCGTCTGCGCCCGTCAGCAACAGGAAGAGGCAGGACAGGGCCACCCCCCTTGGCTCCACCTCTCTGTGTTGGCTTGCGGGTAAGACTTTTTGAATTAAAAACCCCTTAATGACATTTTCCTTGGAATTGACATCTATCCATGTACCTCGATGAATCCAAGCTAGTCACCCGCTATTATCTGCTCTCGATAGCACCGGGCCAAAAAGGGGAATACTCATCGTGGGATCATCTGTTTTACCTGTGACATCTATTCCTTACACGGACACTGCAGTTTTTAATTACCTAACTGTTTGTCTATAATTGGACTATTACGTAAGCCCTACCAAGGTGCTGAGCGCAGTATAGCCACGTGTCTGTTGGCTATTAAAATTCATTCTGTTCTCCTCCTTGTTCTCTTTTATCACTTGAACCATTCTTAACTATCTTTTCAAATTTGATTGTACATATTATATTTTAATCTGGGCCTGCTCTAGGGTGCTTCAATTGGGGTGGTGGTGGTTTAGGCCGACTTAGTCTTAACAATGGGGAAGCGTACTTGCCCGCTGAAGCCCAAAGCTACCGCCTTACCCTTACTGCCACCAACTTCAATTGATAGGATGCTGCAGAGGGCTATAGGGGTGGTTAACACAGAAATAGAGCTAACGGAGAGGCGTCTGTCACTCACTCCTGACTTATGTATTCCAGTGTCTGACCTATGTACTCCGCTAACTGCCATCCAAGCCCTTCTAGCTGAACCACCCTCACCATCACTCCTAGAAGCTCCACCCAAAAGACTAGCACGCAGAGGGAAAAATACTGTTAGCATTCCAAAGAATGGGAAGCGTAAACAAGTATCTGGGGTGGGAGCCAAAAGAAAGAAAATATGTGAGGACCCATTACTTAGTCCAGAGGAGGGTTAGAAGTCTGACCTAAATACAAGTTGTCCCTCACACACTAGACTAGTCACTGATTATCCTACCTGGGTACTGAACCTGTTGACTGATTTACAGAACCAACTAAGAGCTATTGTAAGGGAAGAACTGGCCCCCCTACTTAATCGCCTAGATATACTGGCAACAATAGGGGAAAGTAGGCAAGTAAATTCCAATACAAATACCACCCATGTAGCAACAAGGGGGATTGATTCTGGCTGCCAGGTGGACACTCTAAAACTAATATCTCCAGACGGGTTGGGTGTGCAGATCAATCCAGATCCCAAACAACTCAAGAGATAAGGTACCCGAATGTTAATAATAATCATCAGCCTGGCATGAGCCTCAATTGTGAGCCTGGGAGTAAAAATGTAGCACCCCCAAAGAGGAGTATGGATAAAAACAGCCCCCCTCTACATGGACCCAGGGAGATTGCAAGTGGGTTGGGGAGGGACGAATGTACCATTGCTAGCCCTGTAGTAGCGAACTTACCGACCATAAACTTACCCCCTGCCTGTTCCCCGTATGCAGTTATATTGGCAGGAATACCCGTAATTAAAAATGACCAGAGGGAAACACAACTCGACCTTAGGAACAAATGCCTGTTCTGGTTAGCGAGGCACAGGCAGTTTGATTATGGCAGGGCAGGGGAAATCTTAATGGTCCGTAGAGTTGGCTGGGTGGGAAACCAACAAAAATCAGTGTAAGGGGATTGTGTAGTTATAAATTTTAAAAATCCCCAAATTGTGAGTAGTATACTCAATCAGAAACCACGTCATCAGGACCCACCCACAGGAATCAGGCCTTTTTCACTGGATTGTTTTTATACTCAATACCAAATGCCACCTAGGGTCCATACTACCCCAGACGCATCTAGATGGCCATTGAGCACACCAACTGAGGGCAGATGGGATGCTCCCCCAGACCCTTATTGTTCAACATACCTGTAAATAATAGATTTGGGGTTCTGGAGGAGGTAGATTGACAAGTGGTGACTCCGACCCCAGACGGGGAACCTGTAAGGCAGTGGCCGGACATGGAACTAGATGAGCGTAGTGGGGATCATCTTACACAGACAATATGTCCTGGGCTGGGGGCAACAAGCAAGGAGCAGTATTCAGACATATCCCAGACCATTGGGCCAGCAGGAGCTGGGACACAATTGACAGGAGCACTCTCTACCTCATTACCTGCCCCCTTGAGTAAAATTCCTAGAGAAGGTCTGTCCCCAAGGCTATTAGATAATCACTCCACTATTCAAATGCAAGATGCCCAAATCTCTAACACTAGCACACTTGAGTGCACCTATGGGAAGAGTGTGCAAGTTAACACAATGAGGATTTTATCCTGGAACGTTGTTGGCCTCAAAAGTAAACTGTCTTGCCCAGACTGGGGTTTTTTTGTGGACAAACATGATGTATGCATGTTCCAGGAAACCTGGGCTCAGGAAGACCATCTGAGGGTGGGTTTTGCAGCATTTAATATCCCAGCTACATCGGGGGGGAAGGGTAGACCATCAGGGGGGTTAACCATTTGGGTAGGCTCTCATTTGGGCTGCAGAGCCGAACAGCTGACTACCCCTTCAAATGACATCCAGTGTGTTATACTTACCTTCCCTCCAAAGATTAAAATTGCTTTTATTAATGTCTACTCTCGGCCTGTTGCCCTTAGCCAGGAATCCGTCACCTTGGACCAACTGAGCCTCTTCATTCCCACTGTTGATCCAAGCATATGGTTGATCGTAAGGGGTGATTTTAACTGCCAATTTGAATTCCTTATTGATCCACGTAATTCCACCCCCAGTGAGGAAGACCTCCAATGGCTAATCCCAGATCCACAAATTCAACCCATTAAAGCTTGGTCCCCGTTGGCACTCCAGATTAATGCGATTACATTAACTCACTCCATAAGAGCGGGTAATGGCCGTACAAAATCAGATACCCCGGGGCAGCTAACATTCAATAGAGTAGGTCATTCGTCCCTGTTGGATTACATTTTAGTGGACACCAGACTATGGCAAAGGGTTCGTGATTTTGCTGTCATAACATGGCTGGACAGTGATCACAATGCCTTGACCATGGATCTGGAGATGCCAATTCTGGGCCATATTAATTCCAAGGCCACCTGCACACCCCAGGATAGTGGCCTGATACTCTCAAACAATCGAAGGAAAATTAGATGGGGGCAAATCCAACAGTCACCTCACAAGATGGCCACAGTTTATCATTCAGTAATCCCAATACTAATAAAAATGTGGGAAGCCACAAGTGCAGAGGGTACTCCATCAACCTCTGAGAGGGTTGTAAAACTACACATAGAGCTAACATCTAAATTGGTAGATATATTTTACCCAGTGGTACCCCATATGGTGAAAAGACAGGCTAAACGATCCTGGTTTAATACTAAATGTCGAATAGCCAAACGGGCTTTGCTGGAAGCCATTAAAGCAAAGGATAAGCACCGAACCAAAATGAACCGGGTGCTGTATAAAAACAGCATCCAGCAAGCAAAAAAGAACTGGGAATTGGACAGATGGGAGACCCTTAAATCTGCCTTATCTAATAAAGACATGAGGGCTGTCTGGACTATAGTTAGTTCAGGTGATGCCAAAGGGAAGCCAGCCCTTGAGCCGAACATAGCATCTGAAGCATGGGAGAATCCTTTCCAGGCCCTATATACTACTAAGGAAGCTGTGGCTCAAACTGATGAATCTTTCACAATCCTCACTGAGTTCCCCCAGGAGGCAGCCACATGGATTACCATGTGCGAAGTGCTAAATGCAATCAACAAGCTCCCCTTCAACAAAGCGCCTGGATTGGACAAACTACCGGGGGACCTTTTTCGGGGGGGAACCAAAAATTTGGGGGCCGTATCTATGGGCCTTATTCAATGCCATTATGAATGGCATGGATCCCGCGGATACCTGGCTTGGGGCAGAAATTGTCCCAGTCCTTAAAAAGGGCTCACCTCTTCTACCTACTAATTATAGGCCGATCAGTTTGATTGATGTCACCCGAAACTCTTCGCACGGGTACTACTTGACCGCCTCCAGGTATGGATGGATGAACAAGAGATCCTGAGACCATATCAAGCTGGATTCAGAAAAAACACCTCCACCGTTGACCAGATATTTAGACTTCAACTTCTTTTCTGGAAAACGGTGACAATAGAGGGTGGCAGTCTCTATCTAATATTCGTGGATCTAAAGTCGGCTTTTGATCTAGTACCAAGGGATAAATTATGGATGTACTCAGAGATCTGGGGATTCCGCCCTACCTCCTTAGCATTAAGATATAATGGGGTAACCCATAGAAGTCAATGGACCTGGGTAATAATTGGTATAGGAAAACAATGGTCCTAGACTTGTGTTAAATCTTAGTTGTCTAAAGCATCATACGGTACATGTATAGTCTAAATCAAAGATGTACCATTAATTCATTTAAAGAGCATTCAAGTATATCCTCAAAAATCCAAACAAGGCACACACTATTGCTTTATAGGTGACTCTTATTTTATTCGGTCACTTTTCATAACATATTATCATCATATTCAATATTCAAGATAGAGAAATGGTTGCTCCAAGGGAAAATGTGAAGAAAGAAAGTGCTCGTGAAGTAAAATAGAATATGCAAGAGGGGGATCCAATCGAGCAAAACAATGGTTCATCATTTTATATACATTACAATCTCATTAGCAAAACTGGTCGTGATTCATGATGGCACCAGTTCTACATAGGGGCCTGTCCAATGGTTAATTCATGGTTGTTCTTTTTGTTCTTTCACTAAAAGTTTAGCAAACATCGTTTGTCTGTAAGCGGGTAGGACTGGGATGATATCGAGTACACGCCCCGGGCGGGGAAAGTGTCGACGCTTCGACCCTAGTGCAATGAGGGCAGTTTGTATCCTCTGCAAGCGGGTCTTCCTCAGGACAGAAAGGAGGGATGGGGGAGCAACTGATCATGGGTGATGCACAATTAAGGTGCCGCCCCTAGGCATGGATATTAAGGTCCGCAATAGAATTGCAGCTTGATATCAGCAGTATAATTTCAAATTAATGGGTGAGAAAAATCGCCCACGGCGTCTTAATGAATCATCTTTACACAGCCCGGGAGAATCCAGCTGGTCTGCTCGACCTCCTTAGCAGTCTGATGAGGCTCCATGTAGGTAATTTTGCCCAAGTGAGGTATGGAAAATATGGTGAACTAACCCTCGCTTTCCGGTCAATAAAGGGGTACGGCAGGGGTGCGTCCTTGCACCTGCTCTATTCTGTCTATTCATTAATGCACTGGTTGACCAACTCATAAAGGTTAAAGATAATGATGCCCCTAGGTTAGTGTCAGGTAAGGTTCCAGCAATGATTTTTGCTGATGACACCCTTTTACTCTCAAAATCGCCTATGGGAATCCAGCAGATTCTCGATAGCTTTGTTGCATTCCGTAAAACCAGGGGGCTGGAGATCAATACATTGAATACCAAATTTATGGTCTTCAATCCTGCTAACAAATCTCGCTCTAACCCCTGTCTGAATGGCACCATTCTTGAAAGAGTGTCGGTCTTTGACTATTTAGTTGTTACCGTGACAGAAAACCTGGAATGGGGGCCGCAAATGACCAAAGCAAGCCTTAAGCTTGCCAGACCGTAGGAGGACTTGTAAAATTATACAGAACCTCTATATATAAACCAGCCGGGCCAATAGTTGAAATCTACAAAACACAAGCAAGGGGTGCTACATTATACGGGGCAGAACTATGGGGTCATTGCTCTACTACCAGTTTGAACAAGGTAGAGAATAATTTCATGAGGCAGTTGTTAGGTCTCCCCTCCAGTACCCCCCTCAACCCCTCTACGACTGGATCTGGGCATTAGGCCCATTAGCGAAGAAATCGCCCTTAGACCCGTACCTTTCTGGCGTAGATTGTGGGTGACCCCGGAACTGGCCACCTATCGATCTGAGCTTAAAGAGCTGTTGAGTCTCCCGGGCACCAGCAAAATACCTTGGCTTGTATACATAAAGGATGTCTGTAATAGGCTGGGTAAAACAGGCTTATGGAGCACTCCTGAAGAATCATGCCCTCTAATCTCGCGGTTGGAACTGGTAAAATCCTTCAGAAGGTATAAATTTACAGACATCCAGGGAAGCTCGTCCTCAAGCCGTTTGACAGTCGAATTTTTAAAAATCAAAGACGAATACATCATGGAATCTTTCCTGGATGACATACAACCAACTCTGGCCAGGAAACTGTATGTACAGTTTAGACTTGGTACTCTACCGCTCTATGCCTTTTCGAATAAATGGTCCAAAACTCAATCTCGAGGATGTCCTGTCTGCAATTATAAAGAAGAGACAGAGCTACATGTGTTCTTTTTTAACCCTGGCTATATATTACCCCGGCAGCGTTGGCTTATCCAACTTTGCAGGAACTTAGGTTTCGTACATTGTGCTGAGGCACTTAGAGTACTAAAGTACAACACCCATGCCCCCATCGTTTTTGCTGTATCTCGCTTTGTAACCTCAATGTGGCGTGTACGCTGGACCTTTTAAATTAGTAACCATGGCCCTAGAAAATCATATTTGCTGCTATTCTTTTTATTCTCGTATTTATTTCCCCAATTTTAATAGTTTTATCGATAATATCTCCTGATGTATTATCCCTTTTAATCCTGTGATTGTATTGTATTAAATCATACGCCTAGGATCATGACTTGGAAAAATATAAAATGTACTTTATGAGTGCTAAAAGCTTCTAACTGTACAGCTTCTTTTATTGGTAGTTTTTTTCTAACTTTATTGTCTTTTATATGAATTAACTGTATGGTTATGTACTATTTATGATCCATTTGTGTATATCCCCTTTCAAAAAAATGTATGATTATGTACTTTTATGGTCCATGAGACCGAAATAAAGTTATGGAATGGAATGGTATATTTTTATAGGAATTTATTTAAATATCAACGCCTGCACAGATTAACATTTTGTACGTCAATGTGATTCAAGTGGGTTCTATGTGCCAGGCATAATCATTGATTATTCCCTCTTTAAAAGGTATGTTGAAGAACTTTGGGTTGATTCCTAAAACCTAGGGCACGATGTACAAAAGAATTTTGCATTCACAATCCCTGACATCTGCAAAATCACACGGTCTGCCAATGTGAAGTGCCTTTTTAATATGCCTAATAGGGAACCAACTTTGCAATTTTGTAAAGCCTATCTGTATTGCAAAATGAGTTTAGAAACTCATTTAGAAAATGGGAGGGGCCTTAAAGGGGCACCACATCCTATTTGAGATTCCCAGTGTCATGTATCAATGGTTTGCAGTTGCAATTGTAGTTGTAAATCATTGGAAAGCTACCGAGGACTCAGATGAGGTGGTAACCCATCAACAAAGGGGAAGGTGTCTCTGTTGACTGTTCCTCTGAATCTTCTCAGTTGGTGAACTTTTTATAGAATAGTACAGTTCCTTTAAGGAACAAAGAAAAAAAATTGTGTTACATTGGATTTTGGATTTTTATTATTAATTGCACTGAGGGGATTTGTTTACAGTCGATATTTAGGGCACAATGTTAATTTCAGACAATATTATGAAACCGCACCGCCCCACAAAGAGGCTTCTTGGAGGCTTGGATAATGTGCCATCTGGAATAAAGAAAGATAGGAAAGTGCTACCTTGGCATAATGGAAATCATCATTGTGCTAATGGGCACAATAGAATCTAAACATTTAGTAACTGTGCATAATGGAAAGTAGCAATGTGTAAGCATAGCTGAAAATGGCAGTGCGCTCATACCTAATGGAAGCAAATCATATCCTAATTGGGCATGCTGCAATAACTTGACATAATGAAAACAATGCAAATTGGAAATCACACGTGCATGATAAAAACTGACAAAGTGCCACCTAGGATAGTTGAAACTGCAAATTTGCTAAGTGTATATAACAGACGCACCTATGTTTACCATAAATTGGAAACCACCAACGTGCTAGTTTGGATAATAAAAACGACAATGTTCTGTCAGAGCAAAATGAAAACTGCAAGCATTGTTAGCAATTCAGCATTTTCAAAATAGTCAGAAGGCTAAGAAAGGAAGAATAAAATGGTTCCAACGAAGCTGCCAATATATGACATTGGGTAAATTGTCAATTTGGGCAAAATCGGATCTGATGCAGAGAGTCAATGTACCAACTAAACATAAATAAAATGAGATATAGGGCCCCATAATATGCCATCTGAGTATAACTGAGACTGACAATCATTTTGTAGTGCAAAGTATAATGAAAGCTCCCAAAATTAATGTAATCGACCACTTACCACCAAATACTCAAAAACGTATTTGAAAGGGAGCTGAAATTCCTGCGCCCTTCCTTAAAGTGGCTTGTAAATCCTATAACATTTTGTACAAAGCACAGGCTTAATGTACTTTAAAAACTCCGTTTGCCAATATGCTTTAGGTTTCTTACATGCTCTTTACACAGTCACAGTATTTAAGAAAAACAGTTATTTGTTTAAAATCATACTGTTTTTATATCGCTTTATATTATTTTCCGTGACGGGGATGTGGGGGTGGATGGATTTCCACTAATGTATTTCAAATGTAGGCTGTTCTGTTATGAGGCCCGTGTTCTTCGGCGTTGCTAGTGTCCACTGATCACTAAAGGTGTGGCCTCTGGATCTTCGAAGGTAACTTAGCTGGCTTATCACATTGAACATAATAATATTCTTCTGGCTCTTGCTTCTGGTGAAGCTTTTGCTTTGGTTGTTGCTTGTGACACAAACCTAACTAAATGAGGGAAAAGAGGCTTCCTTTTCTTGATTAGGTTTGAGCTGCATCATGCTGTAGGTGTAACCTGCAATGGTCACTGGTGGTAATGTCAGATGCATTGTCCAGTGTTAATGGTCAGGATTTTGTCTTTGTCTTATATAATTTATTCTTTATTAACCTTGTGATGTTACATGTTGATCTGAAGGCTCCAAATCATTTTTGTCTATTTTAGGGTGGCATGCTTAAAATTTTCAGAGCAGGCGTTGGCCACTGGCTGACACCAGCACTTCCCCCCAATTTGTCCCTCCGCCATTGGCCTATACTGGAGAGGGTTTCAAAGGAACCTCTGGTGCTTGCACAAGAGAGTTTCTGTTTTTTATTTTTCAAGTCGGCTGCTGGAGAAGAGCTTCCCAGCAGCTTGAGTCTTTGTCTTTTTGTAACATCACGATCAATGCGCATGACGTGCTGACGTCATTTCATGAAAGTGAAATAAGCCTCATTCATCTTTCACTGAATCAATGCTTGGGGGCATATCTCAGCCCTCCCCAGCACCAATTTGCCTGGGGCAGGCTTCATTAGAAAGTAAGAGAAATCTCCCAATTCCAATTATATCCCTCCCTAATGGATCCCTGCTTGGTGGTCGCCATAGGAGGGAAATTCCCAAGCAGGAATCCACCCAGTAGACAGTAGGGAGGATGATTGCGGGGAACGGTCTCCTGGGCATGTGCCTGTGCTCCACCCCTGCCACAGGCCCCATTAGTCTTTCTACCACCCTTGGGGGCCGCATGGGGTGTTCACCCCCAATGTGCCCCGGTGGGGGCAGAAAGCACACTAGACACCAATGATTTTTTAAAGCACAGTTTTTTGGGGGTTGGGGAGAAGCCCTCCTGGGCATGGGCCTGTGCTCTCCCTGCTCCTGTCTTCATTAGACTTTCTGCACCCCCTGGTGGGTGGATGGGGGTGTTCACCCCAATTTGCCCCCTCACGGGAAGGGTAAAAAGCCCACTAGACACAAGGGTTTTTTAGATTACAGTATTTTTTGCAGGGGTCAGCCCACCGGGGCATGAGCCTGTACTCCCCCCTGCCTCAGGCCCCATTAATCTTTCTGCCTCAAGGGGGAGCAGAAAGCCCATTAGACACCAGGAATTTTTACATGGCAGTTTTTTCTTGGGGGGGGGCCACAATGGCATGGGCCTGTGCTCCTCCCATGTCGGGAACATATAGTCTTTCGGCCCTCCTGAAGGTCAGATGGGAATGTATACCCCTAATGTGCTGCCCTGGCAGGGCAGAAAGACCTCTAAGCACCAGTGTGTTTTAGATAACGGTATTGTATTTGTGGGAAGCGCCTCCCATGGACATGGGGCTGTGCTTCCCCACTGCCTTTGGCCACATTAATCTTTCTGCCTCCTGGGAGATGGAGGTGTTCACCCCCAATCTGCCCCCGAAAGCCCACTAGACACCAGGGTTTTTATATTACAGTATTTTTTCTGAGGGGATCGCTCCCCCTAGGCATGGGCCTGTGCAATCCCCACCACAGTCCTCAGTCTGTTACCCCTCCTGTGGGGTACGGGGTGTTCCCCCAATCTGCCCCCCAGGGGCAGAAAGCCCAATAGAGACCAGGCTTTTTTAGAGTGCAGTATTTTTTTGGGGGGGGGGTCAGACCCCCTGGGCATGGGCCTGTGCTCCCCCACCCCGGGCCCCATTAGTCTTCTTGCACCCCCTGAGGGGTGAAGGGGAGTCTTTACCCCCAACCTGGCCCCCCTGTGAGGGCCAGAAACCCCCTGGACACCCTTGCAGGAGGGGGACTCTCATTAACCCTGGTTTGATCCATTCATGTTGTGGGCACTAGACCCACCCACACAAGTGAGGTACCATTGTTATTAGGAGACATGGGGAGCATTGAGTGGTAGGAAATGTGTGGCTCCCTGCAGATTACAGAACTTAACCTCACAGAAATATGTGGAAAATGTGTTTTTTTAGCCAAGTTTGAGGGCTATAGTGCATTGTGGGTAATAAAAGTTTTGGCACGCAAGGCACACCACTCTGGATTCCCCCTCATGTCTAGTTTTCTGAAAGGTACGGGTTTGGTAGACTTCCCTGGGTGGCAGGTGAGCCAGGGCCCAAATTCCACAGCTATCCAAGTTGCAAAAAATAGGTGGGTTTTGAGTGCACAAATGTGATCTGTCCATGTTGCGTTTTGGACCCTTTCCTTCTATGGATGGTCCACCTACACAAGTCAGATACTATTTTTGTTCGGGGACTTGGGGGAAGTAAATTTGTGTCTCTCTACATATTTCAGAACGTTTCCTCACAGGAATGTGAGGAAAATGTGTGTTTTTAGCCAAAGTTTGAGGTTTACAGGGCTTTGTGGGTAAGAAAACGTTGTGAGATCCACACGAGGCACACCACCCTGGATTTTCCCATGCATCTAGTTTTCAATAATGAGCCAGTTTTCTAGGTTTCCCTGGGTGCCGGCGAAGCTAGGGCCCACAATCCATAGCTAGCCAAGTTGTAAAAAAAAAAGTCAGTTTTGAGTTGAAAATTGTAATCTGTCCAAGTTGCATTTTGGTATGGGTGGGAGGAACTCACGGAGTTTCACTTTGCGGCATTCCGCGGATTGACATGAAAACTCCGCGAGATTCCGTGAAGTTCACGAATGGGTGGAAATCGGCATGTCGCGCTGCTCGCTCTGATTTTTAGCACCGGGAGCTTGTTCCACACTGAAAAATCAGCTCGCACGGCACCACACTGCTTCTTGAGTTGGTTTTGTTGCTGCTCGAGGAGATTTACTACTTTAGCGGCAGCTTTCTCACCACGAACAGTCGCAACCGCCTGTGACCTGCCGCGTTGTGAAATCTCACCAGGTGCCCTTCTAGCACCCGAAATTAGCGCTAGGGGACGCCAACTCTCGCTCACCAACTTACCGTTGGGGTGCCATGAGTAAAAAAAACTCCACCACGTGGCGGTTGGTGGAATTTGGCTGGAACTCCACCTTACATGCATAAAGCAGAGTTGCCAAAACTCCGCCAACTTGGCCAGAGAAGCTGAATTTCACCCACCCTTACATTTTGGATCCCTTTGTGTTGTGGTTGTTAAGTCCACCAAGACAAGTGAGATACCATTTTTATTGGTATATGTAGAGGAACGCTGGTTGATAGGAAATTTGTGGTTTGCCACAGATTCCAGAAATGTGAGGAAAATGTATGCTTTTAGCCACAGTTTGAGAATTGGTAAGGGCTTCTTGGTAAGAAAACCTCTTTAGAACCACACAAGTCACACTACCTTGGATACCTCGAGTAACTAGTTTTCAGACATGTCTGGGTATAGTAGGTTTTCCCAAGTTGGGGCTGAGTGAGGGCCACAAATCCCCAGCTACCCACATTGTAAAAAAGCATGGATTCTACTGGGTGAAATGTGATGTCTCCAGGTTGTGTTTTGAAGTGTTTTGTGTAGCAGGTGCTAGGAACAGACAAGTGGTGTAGTGCTTTTATCAAGAGATGTGTGGGAACTCAGAAGAGTAGAACATTTATATTACCAAATGGATTTCTCTGGTTTGTGCCTTGCAAATGTAAGCCAGCGTACAAGAATGAAGACATTTCGCAAAATGCCCTCTGAATCACATGCAGGTACCCACAAATCCAGAGGTGTACAAATAACCGCTGCTCATAAACTCAGTATCTGGTGTAAATTTCAGAAAAGCCTAGGTTTCCTCAATACCCATTTTTCACTTTTTATATTTTAACATATGATTTTGTTTTATACTACCTACACAATGAAAAACCATTGTAAGGTGCAGCTCAGTTATTGTGTTTTAGAGAGCCTACAAACCCTCTATATCCCAAGAAATTACAGATGAAAACATTGTCACAAATGGCTGTTTTCAATATTTCTTTTATTTCAACAGTAAGTTCCTTTCAGAAAACCATAATGGGAGCTACACAAATGACATCTTGCTCAATTCAGAATTTTGCCCACTTTTCAGGAATGTATAACTTTCCAGGATCACCCTGTTTCCACCACAAACTGGAAGTAGGTTAAAAAGCACAAACATGAGAAAAATGGGCTACCTCTTTGAAAAAAAGCCGAAACTGTCATAAAAATTGTTTTTTTATTCAGCTCTGCTTGTTGCTGAAAGCTGTGAAGATGGTGATTTTAGCACAGCAAACCTTTCATTGGGGCCATTTTTAGGGAAAAACAGACACGTTCTTGTGCAGCACCCTTTTTCCATTTTTCCCCAAATACCAACATTTAGCTATATTTTCTTGGTCTCCTCAAAGGGAATCCAAAACCACTGGGTACCCCTAGAACCCTTGTGATGTTGGGGAAAAAGTACACAAATCTGGAGGGGATACCTTATGTGGAAAAAAGTTATGGAGGTATAAGCGCAAAGTACCCCAAATAGTCAAAAAACGACTCAGTACAGTAGGAAAAAGACTCAGAAGTTAAGGGGTTAATCATGGGGGTAGCTCTTTGCCAACAATTAATGTAGCTAGGTGGTGTAGAAAATTATGTTGCTGTTGAGGGGGGTAGAACCCTAGACAAGCAGGAACCACAATCCTTGTCAAGGTGAAGTCACAAGCAAACTCCAACCTAACCTGTGCTCTACCCCTTGGTAGCTTGGCACAGAGCAGTCTGGCTTAACTTAGAGGCAATGTGTAAAGTATTTGTGCAACACTTCAAACAGTAACACAGTGAAGACACATCACAAAAGGATTCAAAACCAGATGTAGAAAAATAGATTAAGCTTTAATAAATAAAACAACAGAAATACAATCAGTAAAACCGGAGATATGACATTGTAAAGATTTCAGTGAAAAACTTCACACAGGAGGTTCCGATACGACAGTGAGGTTGATGCGAGGTTCTTGCGCTGAGAGAACCCTCGCAGCAGAGGTGATGCGTCAGTTCTGCTCAGGATTGCACTGCGTAGCAGAGGGGATGTGTCGGTTCTGCTGGGTCCACAGATGGGCTGGCAGAGCCTCTTCAGGCTCACTTCCAAGGGTCTAGGAATGGGGTGGCACCACTTGGCTGGGCAGGACTCACAGACAGCAGAGTCCAGGTGCTGGGCTCAAGGTAGTTGAAGCCTTCTGTCCCTGAGGCTCTAGTCAGAAGTCCAGACAGCTAGCCTTTGGAGTTACTCTGGGGTCCTGGATTCAACAGATGCAGGTCCAGTCCTTCTCACCCAGACAAGAGAGCAACAGGTCAGCACAGTAGGGCAGCAGTCCTTCAGAGCAGCAGTCCAGCAGAGTTGCAGTCCTTTCAGCAGCACAGCAGTCCTTCTTCCTGGCAGAGTATCCAAAGGTCCAGAAGTATACTGAAGGGTTGGTGTCTGATGTCCAATATTTATACATGGGCCTTCTTTGAAGTGGAAGAAGCTTCTAGAGGTTTCCCTTTCAAGTCACAGGCTTCCTGCCTTCCCTGCCCTGGCTATAGACTAGCTGCAGGGGGTATGCATCCCTTTGTGTGGAGGCAGGACACAGTCTATTCAAGTGTAAGTAAGGCTGTGCCAAGCTTCACGCTCCTGACCTGCCAGTAATTGCCCATCAAGGCACACCTAAGCTCTCTATTGTGTGTGGCTGTCCAGGAGGAATACACAAAGCCCAAATATCAGATACACTCAGTCATGGGAGCCAGAGACAGGCCGCAGGCACTAAATGGCTAAGGCAGGAAAATGTCAACTTTCTAAAAGTGGCATTTTCAAAATTGTAATTTAAAATCTTACTTTACCATAAGAGAGGATTTTTCATTGCAATGCCAAAGACACCAAACATGAATTGGTTACTTGTTCCCATTTGGAAGTTACAGCTTACTAAATTAATAAGGTAACTCCAATGTACATGTTCAACTTTTTAAATATACATCACCCTGCCATCTGGGTTGTCCAGGGCCTAACATAGGGGTGACTTATATGTATTAAAAAGGAAGGTTTAGGCCTGGAAAAAGGGTTATTTTGCCAGGTCGAAATGGCAGTTTTAAAACTGCACACACAGGCTGCAATGGCAGGCCTGAGACATATTTGAAAGGGCCTTCTTAAGTGGGTGGCACAATCAGTGCTGCAAGCCAACTAGTCATTTAATGTACAAGCTCCGGTACATGTAGTACCACTTTACTAGGGACATATAAGTAAATTAATTAGGCCAATTGGAGATAAGCCAGTGTTACCATGTTTAGAGGAGAGAGCACAAGCACTTTAGAACTGGTTAGCATTGGTAAAGTGCACAGAGTCCTAAGGCCAACAAAAACGAATTCAGCAAAAAATAGGAGTGAAGTCAAAATGTTTGAGGATGACCTTGTAGAGAGGGCCAGGTCCAACAGACAGGGTCACACAAGCTCTTTTTTATGGTTGCATTGATACTGTGGAGTGATTGTGATTTTTGCATTCAGTGTTGAGTCTGCTGGGGTTTTATCATTGTTAAAATTGTGTGCAATGTGTGTAATTTGGTTTGATGATGATTTTATTTTTTGATTTCTTTACTTCAACAAGATTAAAAATCCAATTATAGGCCTGGGTTGCTTTGGCCTTCTCTCCTGTACTGATTGGTGAACACGTTTCTGCTTCTAGACAAATGCCCGAATGGAAGCAGACATTCTTCAGGACTGTATTGACCTCATAATCTGTCCTCTCTCTATCCTAACCCTTTGTTGGTGTGTCAGGTGCAAGAGTAAAGTGAACAATATGACCTGTTTTCTGGTTCCAATTAGGTCTATTCTGAAATTCCTAGCCTGTTTCTTAATTTTGTATCATGGTCAGGCAGGCGGAATGTTATCAGATTTCTCACTTCCTTTTTTTTCATTGGCTATTTCCCAATTTCTGGCCTCCTTCTTGCAGCAGTCCAGCACACCTATACACAAATCTCTCAGACCAGAAGCCAAAATGCTTTGAAAACTTCTGATCAACCAGATCCGTAACATGGTTAGCAATAAGAAATACTAAGGGGCCAATTCCGATCTCGCTCGGAAGGGCTCCGAACGCAATCCGGCCGAAAAAAGTACGAGCCGTACGCATGTTTTTCGACCGACGCGTACAGCTGTACGAGCGAGCAAGTACGATGCGAGAAACGCGAAATCGCCGACCGAATCGTTTCCGGGTCCGAACCGCTCGGTACGTCTCATCCGTAAGCAAACCGTGCCATTAAATGGAGGCGATTTCCGACCGAGCCAGTACGATGCACGATTCGGACAGCCGGATCGAGTCGGAGCCTCCGACACGTAAACGCTCCAGGAAGCGGACTTCGGGGGTCCGCGCCGGACCCCCCTTCACCCGTAGCCTTACGAGTCAATCACAGGGCCATGCATGTACGGTGCGGGTGGCACAGACACGTCCCCACTACAGGGGGCGCCCTTGTGCGCAACGTACCTTTTTCGTCAATGGGAGCCTATGTACGCGTCGTACAACAGGCTCCCATTGACTTCAATGGGGCTCCGAGCGACCCGTGTCCGTCAGCGCTTGTTCGCATCGTACTCGGGCGCTCAGAGCCCCGGAGCACGAGTCGGTCGGAAAGCCCTCCGGATCCGAGTCGGACAGAGCCTTCTCCCAGCGAGATCGGAATCGGCTCCTAAGAGTTTGTTGGCTTTGGTACCCTTTGAATTAATTTTATAGTTTAGGAAAAAGTACCATTGGCCATAAAATCTCACACTCCCGAACACTTGTTTTGATTCTCTTTCGCTCTGCCTTTGATAAGGTCTGTGCTTTTCGCTGACGGAGTGTCTTTCTTATGCAAAGCAGACTGTGGGGCCCGTAGTAGGCACTCTGTGATTCCGCCCACACCTACTATCCCTTTCCTTATTTAGGCACGATGGGCAAAAATCATTGCAAAACAAATAAAAAAGAAACGTAAAAAAAAAATATAAGAATACCCACAATATTGCCTGGTTATGTAAATAGCCATTCGTGTCCCTTGTGCTAAAAAGGTCCAGTTTCAAACTCGAGACCCTGACAGCAGCCTTGACTAAAACCTTCCTCAGGGAAAATGCATTTGACCACACCGGATCCCAGGCTAGGTGCCTCTTCAGGTAAGTCTCCCTGGGTGCTGTTTGGCTTATATTTTTGACGACGAAAGTTTATTTGGCTGACTCAACCTCCTTGACCTAAACTGGATGCAGCCTCTAGACACGTCCTGCCAATTTTGGGATTTTATTTTTAACCTGTTCAATACTTGTAATATTTTTGGTTTGCTTTTAATTTTTGATATAACGCGTTATGTCATTTGTCTATTTTTGGTGATATTTTTTTACAATATTTGTTTTTTCATTGATTCTAAATGTAACCTTTAACAGTTTCTCTTTAAAGTGCTAAAAGTTTCCTTTTTTAAAACATTTCAATCTCTGATTCATGTGACTTCATTTGTGTTCTGTTTTTCAAATTGAACGATTATCATTTAATAAACTTGGTGGTGAACTTAAACGTTTCTTACTTTATTGTTCTTTGTTTAATTATTACTTTAATCAGCACAACACTAAACAAACTTTCTCTGAGGATCGCCTTGCTACTTTGGCTCAGGCCAAACTTTCAAAGATGAGTCAAGATTACAGTCATTAAAACATTTTGCCTTCTGTAGAGTAGACATTAAGAATATTTCTTTAACTCTACTACTTTTGGATTCAACTAAGATAAAGAGAAACATGTTTGCAAGTCTCAATGAAAGCATAAAAATACAAATCATGAGCATGGAAAATCAGCTTGAAGGGTTAACTGTTTCAGTAATATGATTCACCAGTTTATGTAGGTGAAATGGACTATCTCCTTAACAAAGAACCAAGGCATTCACATAGGATCTATCAAACAGTCCCTTGACACTAGACCACCAAACTAAAACTCTGGTATGCAGGATCTGAAAGGAAATGTGCTGCATGAATCTCTAGCTTCCAGAATCCATAATGAAACGCTATTTTTATTTAGAAATCAAAAATGAGAACTGTCTGTTATTGTTCGACTGATGTCTCAAAATATCAAGAGCAGAACATGTTACCTCATCCATAAAATTAAGGAACAAATAGACCAACACAGTAGCGGGTCACTTAACTGAAAAATGAACAAAATACCCTATTTCCTCATACCCCTTAATAGTTATTCTTCATCTGACAAACTTAAAGTTCGTACAGGGATAATTTGAGCAACAATCACTTTAACAAAATCAAAATTTTCCAAACACTGACCCGTCATTTTATGCCTAATGAGGTGGGTCATATTATGTGCACCACCAATGATAATTCTTCACTGATTGACTTGAATTACAAATTTAAAAAGGTGGAGACATTCAAACATATTTTGAATTGTCATCTAGCCTTCCTCAATGACAAAGAAGCCTAGAGTTCCTTGCCCACCTAACACAATGTTCCCTATAAATCTGTATAGCTGTACAAAACAAATCAATAATTGAGCTGTGTTGGGATGGGAATGTCCTCTGCATAGTAAACAGGCATGCACCCCTGCACTGAGTGACCAGACTACTGCCTGTTACATGTGCATCCTGATTCTGTTGGCCCAGCACATGTGCACTGAGGGCCTAGGCCGGTCTACAATACGTCCAAGGCCCAGACCTGCTCTGTGACTTTGAGGAATGCACCAAGCATGTCCTCTTTACAGATATGGGTCTACTGTTCATGGCCTGGGCTGTTGACATGAAGTAGTGGTATTAACATACTTATAGTTTTGTGGATTGATAGTCCTGAGCAGAGCTTTATCTGTTTCCAGACAAGTGCTGCCTACTGGGCCTAGTCATATACATTTCCACTTAGATGTAAATCTAAGACCCTTGCTCTTCCAAGCCATGTGCGTATTGAGTGAAAGTAAGTGTGTTGTGGTGTAGGTGGCAGCAAGACTCCGTGCTGTGGTGAGAGTCTGATTGCTGGGACCTGTAGTGTCCATTTTGGACAGCCCCTGGATTTGCATGGCACACAATGACTGATAAGATACAGCTTCCCTGGATATTGGATATGCACTGTCTGCATTCCTGGAGCTGAAGGAAGGAGACCCAGAGGCAGGATGTAGACAGTGCTACCCCTAGAAATTCTATGAGGATGGTTTAGCAGTTTATTAGCACTTCTTGAGCACTGCCATTTGGTGGATGGTTGGGAAGAGAGGGTGAGATTGCATATTATGTTGTAAAGATGAGGAGGTTTCTAAGCAGGGCCTGACATTTTGTCCTTTCTTTAATGCTGATTCAGGAAGGCTGATGACAGCCAGATGAAGAGGTTTTAAACTTCATGGTACCCATGTTTTGGGATACTCCTGTTTGGAGCCCCCATTATCCTTAAATTCTGTGAGTGCCATCACCTAGCACAAAGGCTGTGTCTGCACTGCAGGCAGAAAAATGACATTTGAAAGGGAACAACTCCAAAACGGTCCTGGGACTTTAGACAGTGGATCAACATCCCATTTCTGGAAAATGAGTATAAAGATGGGATCCAAGCTGTCCCACTTTATACCAGGTCCGTATTCTTCTTGGCCAAGGCAATGTTCTTGAAGAACTGCTGTTATCCAATGCTGGTGGCTGCATGCCAGCCAGTCTCCCAGAGGTGACGGGACATCATCGCCCTAAGTCTGTTTATCTTGCTTGAGAAACTGTGGCTCTGCCTAATGTCTAAAAGCTTGTCGGCTTGCTCAGTTTGGGATGGAGGCCCTGCAGAAGGGAATGCTGGAGGAGTGACTGATCAGAAGGAGAAGCCCAGGTATTTTCCCGATGGGTGAAACACTCAGAAGTAAACTTGTGCACAGGAGTGTGCTGCCCAAGCTGAGAGGGATCACTTGACCTTACCTGCAAATCATGTTGTAACCAGAGCTGTAGTAGGACCCCTGATGGTCAGCTACTGAAGGTGGTCAGCTGCTGAACTTGGCTTTCCTTGCTTGTTTTCTTCTGTGACGTGATCTGAGAGGCAGGGTCACTGCCACAACCCAGCTCCACTGATGGAGACACTACCCATGCCACTACGAATGGTGCACCCCAACCAATGTAACAACAAAATATAGTGCAAGATAAATACTGAACTGATTTACGGGTCTTCGCGTTGAAATGTTGCTCCCCTAAATACCAAGTAGTGAACTCAGGCCTGGGAGACCTCTCATCCTAAGCTTCCCATCATTACTAGGTCGCAGTCGGAGGATGAGAGTTGTAGTCACTGTGCTAGTTCACTGCAGCAGGTGGGAACTGCTACCATTGAATCAAGACAGTGTTCAACCCGCTACCTCTTTAAGTAGTCTTAAAATACAATTTCGATTAACTAGCATTCTAACTAACCTAACAAAAAATAGGAGTGTCTCTCGGGAGGAAAACATTTGCAGTGAACTGTACTTGAACCATCTCATTAATACGTGGTGGGAATTGCCCAATTCAAAATGTCTGCTTCAAATAGTAAAATATTGGGTACTTATATGTTCCCTAGCAAAGGTGGTTCCGGTACCTGCAGCTGCGAGGACCTGGAATATTGTTTGAATTGCCACAACCAGATTTTGCTGGTAACCCTCAAAGAAGTTATGAAAACACTTTTTTTTAATTCCATATTTATAAACATATGGTAAATGCCTTTCAGTTTCCTATAGTAGTGACACATCTCATACAGTGAAAACTAAAACAGAAGTAGGGTGCTGTTCTCCCCTGTCTTTGAACTAGAGTTTGTACAGGCAGTGAGCGTTCCCAGCAATCACCAAAACTCTTGTACCAAAAAGAATACCTGTATCCCTACTAGTCTAATGAAAGAGGTGTGCTGACTACTTTTATGAGGCTTGCCTCCATCAACAAGACCATTCAGATTCTTTGGGGGAAAAACATTGAACCACAGAATAACAGGTATGCAATGCCACACATGTCATTGCTTTCTTCACTACAACAACCTAAATAAGCTGTAGAAAAGCAGCCTTCATCCAAATAGTAATTCTTATTTCTTAAACACTTAGGGGTCCATTCACCAAAGCTATTTTGGTGTGTGTTAAGTATTACTAATTTACATACTCCAAATTGCAATTTATAAACCTCCGGCAGAAGATCTCAGCCTCTTATCTTTTCTGTATAGAGATCTCCAATCCTGTGGCGGAAATCTAACCCATATTAGAGTAAGACAATTCCAATAGCAAAATGCTCATTTAAATATATTACAGTAGCAATTCTGACAAATCAGGCTCAAATGCAGTCCAGCCCAGCCTTGGCTTAAGTCAAGCACCACACATGGCCAACTACTGGTACTGCAACACACTCCCATAGATATCAATGGGTACATATGAAAACATATACATTATTCATATTAAATAACATCTTAAACTAAATGTATTTACATTATTTTTTGGTTTATTATAAAATACTTTTGAAAACGTTGCTTAAATGTGATATATTTAATAAAATCATGATAAAATATATTGCAAATTAAAAATTATTAAAAAATAAATAAATCACATATAAAATAAAACATAATTTCCAAAGATTATGAACCATTCAACATATTTGATACTGGTAGGGGGTAACAATTAGTTTAATCTAATTTAGTTCAATGTAATTAAAAAATAATTGACATATAATAAAATGCAATTAAGTTTAAATGTGACAATATGTTAGTTTTTAGCAGGTGTGTTGTATGTGAATAGGAGTTAGAGAAATGTGTTATAACATTTTTCATTTAAAAATATATCATCTTAATTATTTTTTTTTATTTGAAGGTAATTTTCTTAAAATTCCTTATTACGTTCTATAGCGATATCACCACCCCAGTGGCAGAGATCTCCACATACAGGTGGAAAGTTAATACTAGTAACTATTCAGTCATAAATTGATAGAGTTTCTACCCCTCACATTTGAGGGGGCATAGGCTTGTAAGAGTACATCTAGGTTTAAATCTACACATGGAAATGGGGAATTCCATCCATGAGGATACTTACACCTAGGATTTTGTATATTCTACATGTGAGGAGATCTACACGGGTAAACTTAACCTTTGTAAATAGAGTCCTAAGAATATCATCAAACTATGATCTGCCCATGCTGCCTGCCTGATTAATACATGTGCAGGCTGCTGCTGCCCTGAGCATGTGTGCAGTCATGTAGGTAATAAAAATCTTCTGCCAGCTTAAAACACATCCCCATCTTTTCTTAGTTCAAGAGGAATATAATTTAAGTTATTAAATGTGAGTGGCCACCTACCATTTCTGCCATTCCTGCACTCACCTTATTTTGGGTGGTAGTGATGTATGATGTCACCCAGTTGACCTGTTAAGCACAAGCACAAAGCATACCAACATATGTATGCTGAAGCATGCTTGCTAACTTTGAGGACTGGAGACTCCTTGTATGCACTATTATGGTCAAAATATTGAAACCTGCTTCGCACCATTTTGGATCACCCCATCATTCAGAGCAGTTGTACAAGCCTTGGAAAAATAGTTTATTTGTTTAATGTAGGATAAGCAGATTCTCATGTTTCTACATTTTCCAATTTGCCAAGGAACTGTATTGCTGGTGGTAGTAAGGGTTTTTTGGGGCAAACATTTAAATATGACTGTTGGTCTCCTTTTTTCAAATTTGAAAGTGATCCCATCTAATTCCTCAGGAAAAATCTACTTTTGATTCTCCTCTTAAAAGCAGGGGTAGTTCTCAGGATTGAGGGATATTGTTCATTATAAATCGTAAGATTCTCTTAAATACATTTGCAGTTGCTCTGCTATTTTGTATATTGGTGGGTGTGAGGATATGAGTCTGTACCATATTCCATCCCCAACCAGGAAGCCAGGTTTAAGGGCCTGAGACATTCTCAGTGCCTGTGACTTGCGAGTACAATCATTTAACTTTCTTGAATGTGCCTTGGATATTCCACTATTGTCTTGCATGCCGTACACCCTCAAAGTGATCAATTGCAGCACCCAAGCTGTCTCCATACGATTCACCAGAGGCAGCCAACCAGAGAAATGCAGAGAAGACATCAAAGCCTGAGCTAGAAACAGGTCAGCTGTCAAAGGTTGAAGTCACCTTCTGAAGGACGTGTAAGAGGTGTTCAGTGATTAGCCAGTGCTAAGCAAAGCAACATACTTTTTGGAGAAGTAGTAAGTTAAGCCTGGGGATTAAACAGAAAGAAGATGAAATTCTGGATGAAAATTCAGTGATGCAGTGATGCGCATTTGCACAATTAAGGAGTGATGCAGGACTCTGCCATGGGTGTGACTGTGTTTTTTGGAACAACACAAGTCAAAGAGGTGGTACAGCAGCTCTGATGTTTGGTAAAAGCTATGCAGTCACACCGTGTATTATTTATTAAATGTTTGTGTGCAGAGGTTCTCATTTTAGAAGACAGGGCACTTTGAGAACAGATAGTGAAACCTTCTGAAGTGATTAGGGTGCTAGAAAAAATGGTAGTGGCACGAACACCCATTTGATTGGGGGTGGGTTTGTACACTAGTGTTTGATCATGCATGTTGCATTCAACTTGAAGTGATACACTCTTTGTCTAAAATATGTTTGTGGAGAGATTACACCATCAGGCTCACAAAGGAGAAGTGTTCTTTAATCAGAGTATTTATCAAGTGCCAACCCGGAATTGTGAGACAGAGCACGGACGCCGAGGTCTGCAAGTCTTTTCGATTTGTGTTTCCAGAGTGATGGGCAACCGTTTACAGGAAGTGGTTGATCTGGTATAAGGTTTCCTTTTGTGATCTAGCAGATTGTGATAATTAGGGAGGATACTGCTCTATGCAACTCTAGGGTGGAATGTGTTCCAGCACTCAGTAATTCCAGGTTCCAGAGCCCTGAGTGCTTTTTCAGACCTGGTAAAACCGCCTGTGAACCTGGAGCGGGGACTGCAGATGCTGGCAAGCCCAGCCACCACCAACTCCCTCAATCACTGTGGGATGAGCATGAGTTCCCCCCTGCCAGTAGAATTCCTGCCCAGCCCCCTGACACAGTTCTCACACCCCACCTCCATAATCCGCAGTGACCTCCCCAGTTTACCAAGTCCTCAGGAGCAGACGGCAAATGTGAGCAGAAAGTGGACTATTATTGGCCCACCAATAGGGATCTTCAAGTGCAAATTGGCTTTGTAATACCAGGTCAGCATGTCATTTCCATTCTGGACCCAACAACTCATGATGCCTGGACTTCCGTGTGGAAAGAGGAAATACCAGACGGAATCGGTAATTTCAGGCCCAGTGTAGTATATCTCATCAGAATTCCAAGAATCTCATAAAGAGGTCGCAAGTGAATGCTTTCTATTGAATGTTTTTGTCTTCTGAATGTTTATTTGTAGTAAACTTAACCTGAGAGTGTGGAACAAGAATTACAAACTCACCCCATTCTCTTTGCAATATAATGCTGTAAGACAAATGTTTCTAGCCCATTACATTTTTGGGTGGTAAATAAACAAGTAAGCATGGGGATCTTCTTTGCTTGAATAAAATTGACAATAATGATTCTTCTACAAAAACATTCTAAATTAGTGGAGATTGTGGAAGGGACAGATTCAGCATGTTCTCCACACCCATATGAGTCAAGCACTGTTTCATTGCCAGCTGAAACAATGAGTCTCCTGTTTACTTAATAGCATAACTAATAAACTAATAGCAAAGACTAAAGAGAGCATATTAAACTCATACTCTAATTACATGATATTCATGGCCAGCCTCTCTGACTATACTCCTTTTCTTACTCCCATAAGTCTTCCACTTCTCCTCCTCTCCAGAAGGTGTCCCCTCTTATTGCTTCCATTATAATAATAGGAGCATTTGAGCATGTGTTAATTGACTTAATTCACAGTATTGATCATGGTTATTTACTGTACTTTGTGGTTTCTTCCTGCAGGGGGGCTCTTCTGAGTTTATCCACCTTATCTTTCCCTTTTCTATAAGTGTAATTTATAGCCATTGGTTGAGACCCTTTTGAAAAAGGAATGCCTCTTGCATGGTAAACGGGCATGTACACCTGTCATGAGTGCAAAACTGCAATTGAAATGTGCTGCCTGACGTTTAGTTTGGTCCCAGCGCATGCTAATCTAGCATGTGTGCAGAGTTTAGGCTTGTCCCTGACAATTAGAGATCCAGGACCTGCAATGTGACCTGGAGGAGTGCACCAAGTGTATCCTCAAAGTAGGCAGTGGACTACTGTTCATGCACTGAGTGTACTACATTAAGGGGTGTTGGCAGAGCACCATGTTTTTTTTGTTGTTTTTTTTTGTTGAATACATTTTATTAATTTAAGAGTGAATATATAAATAATTAAGATATTACACCATGCAATACATTTAAATAGAGATTTGAACAATAAATAGTTAATAAAAAGAATAAATAGAAGCAATTTCATAAATAATGGATATATACCAATAACCTACTTTACTAAAAAAGAAAAACATAGAGATCCAAATATTTCAATTGTATTACATTGGAGAAGAGATGGATCAATATAAAAAGATATACAAAAGGAACAACAGAAGAAAGAAGCAAGAAAGAAGGAAAGAGAGGGAAAAGAAGAGAAAGAAGAAAAATAGATAAGAGAAAAAGGAAGAAAAAGAGAGAAAAAAGAGAGAGCGGGACTCCAACCTTAATGAAAGAGGAGAATCAGTCAGAGATCGTAAAAGGATATTGAGCCACCCGGCCCTGAGAAGCTAACTGCATATACATATCAAGTGATCTCCAAACACCAGAAGAAATAAAAGGAGTATATTGTCTTTCCTCCACTGAAGTGTGAGCTCCTCGTAGAAACGATACCCATGCCCACCATGTGTGATAGGATAGAGCATAAAAGGATTTCCATTCCGTCAAAATAATCTTAACAGCTATCGATAATAGCAAGTCTAGGAGTTGTAAATCTAACTCGTCTAAGGGAAGTGGAACTGGAGCAGCCCAAGGTCCCAATACAACTAAAGGAAAGGAAAGCTCAAATTGGACATCAAAGATTAACGATAAATGCTTATGGACCAACTCCCAAAACGGTTGAAGAAGGGAGCATTCGAAAAACATGTGTTGATATGTGCCAGCAGCACTCTTGCAGCTCCAGCATAGATCATCATCCTTAAGGTTGAGTGAATACAAACGGGCCGGGGTCCAATGAAGAAGGTTGATGGTAAAAAACTTAGATTGAATAAGAGAAGGAGCAATTTTATTGCGTAGGGAAAATTTCCCAATGATTTTCCAGGTTTCCGGTGTAATGTGTTGGAATACGTCAGAATCTAAATGATGTATCCACTTGTGCTGCGTAACCGTTGATTGTGAAGGCGGGGTGGTGAACAAAAATTTATATATCCTAGAAGCCACATGCCCTGCCTTATGCCACAATTGTAGAAGAGAAATAGTATGTGAATCCGGATAATAACTCCCTTTGGACACAGCTACTTTTATTTTAAGAAATGAATAGAAATCAATATTATTAAGATTGTGTGATGTAACCAACGATGAAAAAGGTAAAGGCTCATGATGATCATCATAAAAATGTTTGACCAATGTGAAACCTTTACTAGCCCAATGTGACCTTGTCTCTGCGTCAACCTCAATCTTAATTTTGGGATTAAACCACAAAGAAGACCATCTAGATTTATGAATATGCAAGGAAACCCTCCTATCAATCACTTTCAATGCAGAAATGGTATCGGAAATGATACGTCCAGAAAAAGGTAAAGGCAAAGTAGAAGCAGTCATCAGAGCAGAGGTAGATAAGGGGAAGCCAGATGTTGCTCAATATATAACCACGGTGGAATATGTCTAGAATCAGAAGAAAACCATAGCGCACCCTGAGAAGCTAAGAACACCAGTTGATATAGATTCCAATCCGGGAAATTACACCCACCCATATCATAGGACCTCCGTAATTGTTTATACCTAATCCTAGCACGCTTATCACTCCATAAAAACTTTGAAGAGATCACATCTAGCTCGTGAAAAAAAGATGAAGATAATTTGATAGGGAGCATAGAGGACACAAAGTTGACAATAGGAGTTATCATCATTTTCAATGTTTGAAGACGTCCCCACCATGAAATAAATTTAGGCGACCAAGTGTTGGAACCGGGGTTACCGAGTCCGACACGGTAGCATGGCGTGGAGCGGGAAAGGCACGCGAAGGCAATGTGTAAGGCAGTTGTGCAGCACACTCTCACTTTGACTCACAAATGCGAACGCAATAACATGACACCACACCAGGCTTTTGTATTTAAAATCAAGATCTTTTATAAATAAATTAAGTTGGCATCAGATAAGGCAGGTTAATTTAGATCTACATTCAAACTCATTAAATTATTCAACTGGTGCACATTTTAAATAAAGCTGCATAGCTCATCAACATTGTAGGCCACTAAGAGGCCGCAGGAATTATCTCCTACACGTAGCACTTAATAATGATCTCAAGGTACGTTAATAAAACATAGGCCTAAACATACAGTTTACTTTAGCATATTCAATTATTTAAAAGAAGGCTTTTCACGTTACATTTAAATAGGCCTGCATTAATCTAGGCGCACCCACATTCAGTACAGTGGGCATCGCAACTCCAGTACACCTGTAACAGAAAATACTTCAACTCTTGGCGGTGTACACTTCAGCTCAACTCCATTAAACACTTTCCCCTTGTGGAAAAGACTTAACAGTTAAAACCATGGCCTAGGCAGTAATTATAATAGGCAATGGCATAAATCATTACATACTGTGGGCATCATCAATACATGAATGAACTATGTGGGGAATCCCTCAACATGTCCTGTATTCTGGGGCTTCTAGGTTCCTTAGGGGTTAATTCAGGCCAGGCCCACTCCTCTCTGGGACCTCGCCTCGTAGGACTACAATAGTAAGGGTTAATAGTGGCCCCCGGCCCCCAGTGGCGTCTTATGGGCCCTAGGGGCCTCCAGGGCTCACCTGTGGTGTGGTCGTTGGTCGCGCTTCAGGGCGACTGGCGATCATCCGGGCCGGCCCGTGTTCCGTTGGGCGGGGCCCGGTCGGGGGTGTCTCGGCCTTCTGGCCGGTGTTGCGGGGTCGTTGCGGGGGCCGGTATGCCTTACTCCGGCCCCCGGGATCAGGGGGATAACTGCGGCTCGTTGCGGGGACCGGGATCACCCTCCTCCGGCCCCCGTGCTCAGGGTAAGTGTAGGTGGGCTCAGGGCTGCTGGGGGAAGGGAGCGGGAGCCGGCAGTCCTCTCCGGCCGGCTCCCCGTCTCCCTCTGCACTGCCGGGGCTCTTCCCGGGCTTCCTTCGGCGCTGGGCGGGCCCGGGAGCCGGCGCCCAATCGGTGCGCGGCCTTCCCGGGTCACGCCGAGCGACCCCTGGTTGCTCGGCAACGGCGTCTGCGGGGCCGGGAGGCCTCGCTGCAGATCGCGGGAGCGATTTCTTGGGCCGCTTCGGCGGCGGTGGCAATCTCTTGGGCCGCTAAGGCGGCGGCGACGATTCTTCGGCCGCTTCGGCGGTGGGGGCAATTCTTTGGCCGCAACGGCGGCGGGACCAATTCTTGGGCCGCGACGGCGGCGGGACCACTTCTTGGGCCGCGATGGCGGCGGGACCACTTCTTGGGCCGCGACGGCGGCGGCACCACTTCTTGGGCCGCGACGGCGGCGGGACCACTTCTTGGGCCGCTACGGCGGCGGGACCACTCTTGGCCGCGACGGCGGCGATGAGGGTCCCGGGCCCCTGGAGGCTTCGGTGAGGGCGCGGACGGCGCTCCTCACCTCACACACCTGAGGGGCTTCCTCCACCTCAGCGCTTCCCTCGATGAGGGCGCGACGGCGCACCTCACCACACGGTGTCTCCTCTCAGGCGGCGGCGGCAATCTTCATCATAAGGTCAGTGACCTGAGGGACAACAGCACACAGGGTGCACCAGCAGCCTGTGGGCAGGGCTGACTGGCAAAGTACTTGGGGGCAGCCCAGCAACAGGCAAAGGTGGATAGGGGGTGAAGGTTTAGCGCTTCAGGGTACGGCGCTTTACCTGGTGATCCCCAGTTGGGCAGTTTTAGGCTTTAGGCCTTGCTGGACGGACAGGCCTCCTCAAGTTAAGGGTCTTGCGACTGCTTCAGCTTGGTTGCTTCTTAGGCGCTTCTAGTTGTAAGTTTCTTGTCAGAAGTTCCTTGTTATAAGTTCCTTGTCAAAGTTTCCTGTCAGAAGTTTCTTCTTATGAGGGGGGGATGAGTTGGTGGTCTGGGAGTGCTTGATGTTCCTCCCCGCACGCTGAAGGTGGTTCCCTGGGTCCCCTCACACTGGGCAAGGTCAGTGGGTGGTGGGCGTTCCTCAGCTATCTTTCTACAGCAGGGCCTCAACCCTGTCAGCAGCAGTAGTGTAGGTCTCCCCCCTAGGCCCTAAAGCCTATACTCCGGCGGAGGTTCTCCCAGGTTCAGTGGTGCCTCATCAACTGACTAAACCCAACTGACTAAAGTTTTCCCTCCAAGCCTTTTATACTCCCAGGTCAGGTGACTCTCCCAAAGGCGGCAAAACATAACTCCTCCCACAGCCCGGAAGGTTCTAGAACCTTCTACATGCCTGGCTATGTGGCCCAGAGGCGGGGATGGAATGGATACTGTATCCCTATACCCCAGCCTGACCCTGGCTACTAGTGTGTATGCATGTCAGGCCCCTCTGCAGTAGCAGGGGCCTGTGGCAGCCATCTTGAGTGAGAGAGAGCACCTGCACCTCAGCACTGGCTAGCAGTGGCAAGGTGCCCAGAGACCTAGGTCCAGTAAAAATATGGTGGCAAAAAGGAGGCGAAAAAGGAAAAAAATAGGGAAAGACCACCCTAGGGCTGACAGGTCTAACACGCGTCCCCCCCAGCCGAAAGAGGGGAGAGCTTCCCAACCTCTAGGGAGTTCTCTTTGCTAAGGCGGAAAAACCGGGAGAGACCGTCAGCGTTGGCGTGGTCTACACCGGGTCGATGTTCCACCCGAAAGTCCATCCCCTGGAGGGAAATGGACCACCTCAACAATTTGGGGTTTTCGCCTCTCATCTGCATGAGCCAGCGAAGGGGTCTGTGGTCGGTCTGGATCAGGAAGTGACAACCAAAAAGGTATGGCCTCAACTTCTTGACAGCCCAAACCACAGCAAAGGCTTCTCGTTCGATGGTACTCCACCGCTGTTCCCGGGGAGTAGTCTTCGGGAAATGAAGGCCACTGGCTGGTCTTGGCCATCGTCATTCAGCTGCGAGAGCACAGCTCCTATGCCATGCTCAGAAGCGTCTGTCTGTACAATAAATTCCCGTCCAAAGTCTGGAGTCCTGAGCACCGGTGCGGTGCACATTGCACGTTTGAGGGTCTCAAAGGCTTCCTGGCAGGCAGCCGTCCAGATGACTCTGCGTGGCTGCTTCTTTGAAGTCAATTCCGTCAATGGGCCCACGATGGTTCCATACCCCTTGACGAACCGGCGGTAATACCCCGTGAGGCCGAGAAAAGCTCGGACCTCTGTTTGGGTCTTGGGGGGCTCCCAGGCCAAGATGGTCTCAATCTTGGCTTGGAGGGGTTGCACCTTACCTCCGCCCACCAGATGTCCCAGGTACACGACAGATCCCTGTCCAATCTGGCACTTGCTAGCCTTGATGGTTAGACCAGCCCGTTGCAAAGCCTGTAGCACCTCCTGGAGATGCTCCAGATGGTCCTCCCAGCTGCTACTGAAGACAGCTATGTCATCCAGGTAGGCAGCAGAGAAGGCCTCTAGGCCAGACAGCACCTGGTTCACCAACCGCTGGAAAGTGGCTGGAGCATTTTTCAACCCGAAGGGCATCACCCGAAATTGAAAGTGGCCCTCGGGGGTGGAGAACGCAGTCTTCTCCCTTGCTCCTTCCGCCATGGCTATCTGCCAATAGCCTGACGTCAAATCAATGGTACTCAAATACCGGGCTGCTCCCAGCCGGTCAATGAGCTCATCCGCCCGCGGGATTGGGTGAGCGTCGGTCTTAGTGACTGAGTTGAGTCCACGGTAATCCACACAGAACCGAAGTTCTGGTGTGGTGCCCGGTGGGGCCGCTTTCGGCACCAACACCACCGGACTAGCCCAAGGGCTACTGGAAGGCTCAATCACTCCCAGTTCTAGCATCTTGGTAACCTCACCCTGGATACTAGCCTTGACTTTATCGGACAGCCGGTAAGACTTGGTTTTTACTGGCGGACTGTCCCCTGTGTCCACATCATGGGTACACATGTGCGTGATTCCAGGCGTGAGGGAGAACAACGAGGCGTACTGCCCCAAGACCTGGCGGCAGTCCCTCTGTTGCTCTGGGGTCAAGGATGGGGCGAGGACCACTCCCTCTACCGAACCATCCTTCTCATGGGCCGCCAGAAGGTCTGGAAGAGGCTCACTCTCCTCCTCCTCACTTCCATCTGTTATCATTAGGAGAGTGAGTTCTGAACGCTCCTGGTGGGGCTTCAGGCGGTTGACGTGGAACACCCGGTGGGGTTGACGGGGGGTCTTCACATCGACGACATACGTGGTCTGGCCTTTCCTTTCCAGGATCTCAAACGGTCCAGTCCACCGGTCCTGGAGGGCGCTAAGCTCTCCTGGCTCCATGACCCACACCTTCTGTCCAGCGTCTAACTCTACCGTCCGCGCGTTCCGGTCATACCATTTCTTCATGACGGCTTGACTTGCCTCTAGATTGTCCGAGGCCTCTTTCCACAGCTTGGCCACCTGGCTGCGGAATGCCAGCATATAGCTGACCACATCACGGGGAAGCTTCGAGGAAGACTTCTCCCACCCCTCCTTGACAAGACTGAGGGGCCCCCGAACGGGGTGGCCATAGAGCAGCTCAAAGGGGCTGAAACCGACCCCCTTCTGCGGCACCTCTCGGTAGGAGAAGAGCAGACAGGGTAAGAGGACGTCCCACTTTCTTCTCAAGTCCTCGGGTAGGCTCCTGATCATCCCCTTCAAGGTTTTGTTAAAGCGCTCCACGAGTCCGTTCGTCTGGGGGTGGTAAGGAGTGGAGAACCGGTAGGTCACTCCACACTCCTTCCACATGGCCTGCATGTAGGCCGACATGAAATTCGTGCCCCTATCTGACACCACGACCTTGGGGAATCCCACTCGGGTAAAAATCCCCATCAGGGCCCGCGCCACCACCGGTGCAGTGATGGTCCTCAGAGGGATTGCCTCTGGGTACCGGGTGGCGTGGTCTACCAGCACCAAAATGAACCTATGTCCTGCAGAAGTCGGCGGGTCCAATGGCCCGACAATGTCAATCCCTACCCGCTCAAAAGGGGTATCGACAACTGGGAGAGGTTCTAGAGGGACCTTCACTTTCGTCCCCGTCTTGCCGCTCGCTTGGCAAGTGGTGCAAGTCTTGCAAAAAGTGTCAGAAGTGACGCGCATCCTGGGCCAATAAAAATGTGGGACCAGACGCGCAAACGTCTTGTCTTGGCCCAGGTGTCCTGCTAGTGGTATTTCATGTGCCAACTCTAGCAGAAAGGCTCGGTAGCATTGGGGGACCACCACGGCTCGGGCGGACCCATGCACCGGAGCCTTAGGCTCACTGTAGAGGAGACCATCCTCCCAGTAGACATGGTAGTTACCAGTCTCTGTTCCAGCTGCTTGGGCTTCGGCCTGTTGCCGCATGCCTTCAAGCGTAGGGCACTCTTTCTGCGCCCGGCAAAATTCCTCCCGGGTAGGCCCTCCTTCCACCTGCCACTCTGCAGGGGTCGGCAGGTCCCCCACGGGAACACCAACCACCTCAGCGGACTCCGGGGTCACCTCCACGGGCTCCCCATCCATCTCACCGGGTGTCTCCTCCTGGACATCTCCTCGTCCAGCAGTGGGCTGGGCCATTATTCCAGGCTCCAACCCCAGCTGAGTTCCTTGTCGGGCAGCCATGGACCGCGTGACAACGCAAGTCCATCCTGGTAATCCCAACATCTCAGCATGGGCATTGAACTCTACCTCCCTCCAGGCAGTATGTTCCAAGTCGTTGCCCAGCAGACAGTCAACTGGCATGGCAGGGCTCACCGCAACCTTCAACAGACCTGATACTCCTCCCCACTCAAAGGGAACTTGGGCCACGGGGTAATGACCCAGGCTATTATCAGCCATAACAACCGGGTGGAATTCCTCAGGAATCACCTGCTCTGGGGACACCAGCTGACGTCTCACCATCGTCATGCTGGCACCTGTGTCCCTCAGAGCCTCCACCTCCTCCCCGTTCACCAGGACCCTCTGCCGATACTTGGCAGTGTTCGCGGGTACCTGAACCCGTGGGATGATCTCTCTATCCCCCAGGGAAACTAAGGTCAAGCCTGTCCACTCACCTCCCCTACCTAGGGACAACTCCTCCCCTAGCGCTACACTGGCCACCCCGGGGCTCTTACCTCCTGTGGGGGCTGGGGTTCTCTTGCGACACTTGGGATCCCCCTTATAATGTCCAACCTCCCCGCACTCGTAGCACCGGACAGTTCTGGGCTGCTGACTCCTGTCAGGATAAGTGGGTTTCTGGAATCCAGATTGGGATGGGGAACCTACCCCTCTCCCAGGCGGTTTATTTTGGGGACCTTTAAAGAACTCCCTCTTTTTATCTCCCCCTCTTTCTTCTGGGGGAGCCCCTGTCCACCTTTCGGGGGGTCCGCCCCGGCTCCCTTGTGGGACACCCGAGTGCTGACCCACGTGTCTGCCTCCTCCGCAAGCTCCCTAGGATTGGTCAGCTTGCGGTCCACCAAGTACTGGCGCAGCTCCGGAAAACATTTCTCTAGGAGGTGCTCTCTCAAGAACAGGTCGTACAGCCCTTTGTAATTGTCAACGTTGCTGCCACGCACCCAACCCTCCAATGCCTTCCGGGCATAGTCAAAAAATCCACCCAGTTTTGTGTGTGAAGCTTGTGGCTGTTGCGGAACTTTTGGCGGTACTTCTCTGGGGTGAGGCCAAACTTCCTGAGCAGGGCCTCCTTCATGATAGGGTAGTTAGTCTGCTCCCCCTTATCTAAAGTTAAGAGTGTGTCCCTTACTAGTGGAGGTATGTACCTATAAAGACCTCCTCCCCAGTAGCTCTCAGGAACTCTATGGGCCACCAGAGCCACCTCGTAGGCCGCCAACCACTTGTCGATGTCATCACCTACACTAAAACTGGCCATCACCTCTCTGGGTAAATAGAATTTGGGCTCCTGTGGAACCCCAGCAGGTACGCTGCCACCATTCATTTTGCCTTCCATCTCCATCTGCAAGGTCCGGAGCTCTAGCTCCTTCAGGCTAAGCTCATGTACAAGCTTCCTTTCCTCCATGGCTTTTTCCATCCTAGCAAGTTCTAATGTCAATTGCCTCTGCTCCCTTCTGTCTTCCAATTCCTCTTGTGACAAACTTCCCCCTGACGCACTACTGCCTGCCCTGGAACGTCTTCCTGGCAACACATTCTCTCTAACATCAATGCTCAGTAGGTCCAGTTCTCCTGGGTTGTCTGTCTCCCCCTGCTCCTCATCCCCTCTTCCCTCCGGGTGGGCCATTACCCATGCCCTCAAAGCTTTCTGAAGCACCTCCTTCCTGGCGCCTCGCTTGACGGCCACCCCCCTCTCTAGGCAGAACTCCTTGAGCTGTGTCACCGTATACCTTTCTAGGTTGGCTAACTCAAACTCCATCCTCCTAGGTGGGGTCCCAGACAATTCAAGGAAGGGGTTCTAAACTGTAGGTAACAGGTCCAACACAGGAATGTACACAGTCGGCAATTACCATAGAATTCCTAGCACTCTCATTAATATAGGTGTCTAATTGCGGCGCACATTGAGTCACTGTAGGGTGCTGCACAAACACCAGTCCTTATCCAACCGCTGAACACCAAATGTTGGAACCGGGGTTACCGAGTCCGACACGGTAGCATGGCGTGGAGCGGGAAAGGCACGCGAAGGCAATGTGTAAGGCAGTTGTGCAGCACACTCTCACTTTGACTCACAAATGCGAACGCAATAACATGACACCACACCAGGCTTTTGTATTTAAAATCAAGATCTTTTATAAATAAATTAAGTTGGCATCAGATAAGGCAGGTTAATTTAGATCTACATTCAAACTCATTAAATTATTCAACTGGTGCACATTTTAAATAAAGCTGCATAGCTCATCAACATTGTAGGCCACTAAGAGGCCGCAGGAATTATCTCCTACACGTAGCACTTAATAATGATCTCAAGGTACGTTAATAAAACATAGGCCTAAACATACAGTTTACTTTAGCATATTCAATTATTTAAAAGAAGGCTTTTCACGTTACATTTAAATAGGCCTGCATTAATCTAGGCGCACCCACATTCAGTACAGTGGGCGTCGCAACTCCAGTACACCTGTAACAGAAAATACTTCAACTCTTGGCGGTGTACACTTCAGCTCAACTCCATTAAACACTTTCCCCTTGTGGAAAAGACTTAACAGTTAAAACCATGGCCTAAGCAGTAATTATAATAGGCAATGGCATAAATCATTACATACTGTGGGCATCATCAATACATGAATGAACTATGTGGGGAATCCCTCAACATGTCCTGTATTCTGGGGCTTCTAGGTTCCTTAGGGGTTAATTCAGGCCAGGCCCACTCCTCTCTGGGACCTCGCCTCGTAGGACTACAATAGTAAGGGTTAATAGTGGCCCCCGGCCCCCAGTGGCGTCTTATGGGCCCTAGGGGCCTCCAGGGCTCACCTGTGGTGTGGTCGTTGGTCGCGCTTCAGGGCGACTGGCGATCATCCGGGCCGGCCCGTGTTCCGTTGGGCGGGGCCCGGTCGGGGGTGTCTCGGCCTTCTGGCCGGTGTTGCGGGGTCGTTGCGGGGGCCGGTATGCCTTACTCCGGCCCCCGGGATCAGGGGGGATAACTGCGGCTCGTTGCGGGGACCGGGATCACCCTCCTCCGGCCCCCGTGCTCAGGGTAAGTGTAGGTGGGCTCAGGGCTGCTGGGGGAAGGGAGCGGGAGCCGGCAGTCCTCTCCGGCCGGCTCCCCGTCTCCCTCTGCACTGCCGGGGCTCTTCCCGGGCTTCCTTCGGCGCTGGGCGGGCCCGGGAGCCGGCGCCCAATCGGTGCGCGGCCTTCCCGGGTCACGCCGAGCGACCCCTGGTTGCTCGGCAACGGCGTCTGCGGGGCCGGGAGGCCTCGCTGCAGATCGCGGGAGCGATTTCTTGGGCCGCTTCGGCGGCGGTGGCAATCTCTTGGGCCGCTAAGGCGGCGGCGACGATTCTTCGGCCGCTTCGGCGGTGGGGGCAATTCTTTGGCCGCGACGGCGGCGGGACCAATTCTTGGGCCGCGACGGCGGCGGGACCACTTCTTGGGCCGCGACGGCGGCGGGACCACTTCTTGGGCCGCGACGGCGGCGGGACCACTTCTTGGGCCGCGACGGCGGCGGGACCACTTCTTGGGCCGCTACGGCGGCGGGACCACTTCTTGGCCGCGACGGCGGCGATGAGGGCCCCGGGCCCCTGGAGGCTTCGGTGAGGGCGCGGACGGCGCTCCTCACCTCACACACCTGAGGGGCTTCCTCCACCTCAGCGCTTCCCTCGATGAGGGCGCGACGGCGCACCTCACCACACGGTGTCTCCTCTCAGGCGGCGGCGGCAATCTTCATCATAAGGTCAGTGACCTGAGGGACAACAGCACACAGGGTGCACCAGCAGCCTGTGGGCAGGGCTGACTGGCAAAGTACTTGGGGGCAGCCCAGCAACAGGCAAAGGTGGATAGGGGGTGAAGGTTTAGCGCTTCAGGGTACGGCGCTTTACCTGGTGATCCCCAGTTGGGCAGTTTTAGGCTTTAGGCCTTGCTGGACGGACAGGCCTCCTCAAGTTAAGGGTCTTGCGACTGCTTCAGCTTGGTTGCTTCTTAGGCGCTTCTAGTTGTAAGTTTCTTGTCAGAAGTTCCTTGTTATAAGTTCCTTGTCAAAGTTTCCTGTCAGAAGTTTCTTCTTATGAGGGGGGGATGAGTTGGTGGTCTGGGAGTGCTTGATGTTCCTCCCCGCACGCTGAAGGTGGTTCCCTGGGTCCCCTCACACTGGGCAAGGTCAGTGGGTGGTGGGCGTTCCTCAGCTATCTTACTACAGCAGGGCCTCAACCCTGTCAGCAGCAGTAGTGTAGGTCTCCCCCTAGGCCCTAAAGCCTATACTCCGGCGGAGGTTCTCCCAGGTTCAGTGGTGCCTCATCAACTGACTAGAAAAGTTTTCCCTCCAAGCCTTTTATACTCCCAGGTCAGGTGACTCTCCCAAAGGCGGCAAAACATAACTCCTCCCACAGCCCGGAAGGTTCTGGAACCTTCTACATGCCTGGCTATGTGGCCCAGAGGCGGGGATGGAATGGATACTGTATCTCTATACCCCAGCCTGACCCTGGCTACTAGTGTGTATGCGTGTCAGGCCCCTCTGCAGTAGCAGGGGCCTGTGGCAGCCATCTTGAGTGAGAGAGAGCACCTGCACCTCAGCACTGGCTAGCAGTGGCAAGGTGCCCAGAGACCTAGGTCCAGTAAAAATATGGTGGCAAAAAGGAGGCGAAAAAGGAAAACAAAATAGGGAAAGACCACCCTAGGGCTGACAGGTCTAACACCAAGTCTCCAAAAATTGTTTAACTTTAGCAATCACCTGAGCCTCATTATATGAAACAGTATCTAATAGGTCAGGACAGAACCAAATCCCTAGATATTTAATCCGCTCAGCTTGCCACTTAAAACCAGCCTCTCCCATATGAGAAGAAAACCATAGCCGATTAAGGGCCAGATGTAGGTGGCGAAATACCGGTCGGTAACGCCGAAATTCGGAGAATTTCAGTGTTACCGACCGGTATTTGACTGAGTGCAATGTAGGTGAGTTCATACCTACATGCAAAATAAGGAATCGCAAAATAGCGATTCCTTATTTTGTCTCTTGCATTTAAGGAATCGAAATACCGATTCCTTAAATGCAATGTACGTAGCACTAAAAATAGTGCACTTGAGCCTTAAGGAATCGCTAATTACCACCAACTTCAAGTTGGTGGTAAGAAGCGATTTCCTTTAAAAAAGCACTTTTTTGCTTTTTCAAATGTGCCATGTGGCACACATCCATGCCCTTGGGCATATATGTGCGCCACATGTGCACACATGCACATTTCAGGGGTGCAACAGGGTGTCCTTTGGACACCCTGGCACCCTTGAAATACCTCCCGTTATTAGCGATTCGGTAATACCGAATCGCTAATAGTGAATATCTTCCCATTCATTCCTATGGACCTCCTAGCCCATAGGAATGAATGGCTAGGTATTCCTTAATAACGAATCTCAATTACCGATTCGTTATTAAGGAATGTTAAGGAATCGCTAATATTTTAGCGATTCCTACCTACATTCCATTTAGCGTAGTCCTTAATAGCGATTCGGTAAAATCGCTATTAAGGACTCGCTAAATTGAAGTTACCTACATCTGGCCCTAAGAGGGAACATTTCGGTTTTATCTTTATTCAGAGTATACCCTGAAACAAGAGAAAAATCTTTAATAATATGAGAAATAGCAGGAATTGCCCTTTCTATGTCCTCAGAGAAGATAAGCACATCATCCGCATACGCGGCCGTTTTAATGATTTGTATACCAAATTGAAAGCCCCGAATGTCTTTATTTAAATTAAGTAAACGAAGAAGCGGATCAATAGATAACAAGAACAGAAGCGGAGATAATGGGCAACCCTGCCGGGTGCCCTGGCCAAGATCAAAAAAAGCTGATGTAGCTCCATTAATTCTAATGTTAGCTTTAGGTTGTGCATAGAGAGACATTACCATACCAATAAACACATCCCCGAAGTTATGAGACTGAAGTACTGCTTGGAGGAAAGGCCAGGATACCTTGTCGAAAGCTTTCTCAGCATCAAGGGCGATGGCTGCCGACGGAGAATTAGTCAACTTTGCTTTCTCTAGAATATGACAGAAAGTCCGGATATTATCCCTAGCCAACCTACCCTTGACAAACCCAGTCTGGGAGGGATGAATAAGTGACGGAATGTGGCGCTCCAAACGTTTGGCCAGAATTTTCGCGAAAATTTTCGCTTCCATATTCAACAGAGAAATTGGACGAAAATTCTTAGGATCTAAATGGTCCTTCCCTTCCTTAGGGATAACCACTATAGTAGCCTCAGTAGCCGACCCGATACCCTCCCTGAGGAAACAAAGTGATCAAAAACATCTTTAAGATGTGTGGTTAAGGACGATAGGAATTTCTTATAAAAATCAATAGAAAAGCCATCAGGTCCTGGAGCCTTCCCTGACCTAGTAGCCTTACTGGCTTGAATGATTTCGTCAGAGTCAATTGGTTTACTCAGGGATTCTATGTCAGAGTCAGCAAGCGTGTGAGTAGGAATAGAAGCCAGGAACTGCTGACACTGAGCCAGAGAAGAGTGGTGGATAGGGGTGTAGAGTTTACAATAAAAATCACGAAATACTTCCAAAATATCTTTAGTCTGAAGTTTCCTAGCACCCGAGCTATCTTTAATACAAGAAATCTGCGCGGATCTAATGTTGGAATCCTGAAACTTTAAGGTTGCCGCCAAAACCTTACCTGCTCTATTTTTCAATAAAAGACGTTTAGATTGTTGTGCTTGTACACCAATGTGTGCCCTCCTGGTTAAAATAGAGTTATAAGAATATTTAAGGTTTTTGATATCCTGCAGTAGTACTCTTTCCTTAGAACTTCTGTATAAGGACTCCTTATGTTTAATACTATCTGCCAAAGAAAAGAGCTCCTTTTTAATGGCCGCATTTCTTCTTGCCATTATTTGAATAATGTTACCTCTAAGCGTGCATTTGAAAGCATCCCATAAAACCACCGGGGATGTCATGGAGGCCGCATTCTCTCGAAAAAAAGTGTGAATAGCTATATTAAGTGTCTCAACCTCTTTATCATCATGCAAGATTTCCGTATTTAAACGCCAGGTACGTGGCCCACAACTGTCCATGAAATTAAGAAGAGTGAAAGAAACTGCTGCATGATCAGAGACAACTATAGGGTGAATGATCGTATTCGTAGTATGTTTTAACAAGTTATCGCGAATCAGGAGGTAATCAATGCGAGAAAAACTAGAGTGAGGAGAAGAAAAAAAGGTAAAATCACTACCAGTGGGATTATGCATTCTCCAAACATCAGTAAGCCATTGGGAAGAACACATATTAAGCATCTGTTTATGAGCTCTGGTCAGACGGAATTTAAATGCAGAATGCCTGTCCAGGATAGGATCCATTGGAAGATTAAAGTCACCTCCAACAACCAGCTTATCACTCAAAGAAACTTCAGAGAGTTTTTTGGTTATTGTACGCCAAAGGACGGATCATCACAATTGGGTGCATAAATGTTCATAATGTAGATATCAGACAGCCCATTAGATAAACGTGTAAGTAACCATCTACCATCAATGTCATGTTCCGCAGAAACAATAGACAGACCCGAGGTTTTAGAAATTAATGTCACCACCCCATTTCTCTTACCAGAGGCCTCTGAACATGCCACATCAAGAACCCACTCCTTTCGCAACAATAAGGCCTCCTTATAAGCCACCTTGGTTTCTTGCAGTAATACAATATCAGTAGCAAGACTTTTACAATAATCCAAAATTTTTGACCTCTTGACCGGGTGATTCAAGCCACGTACATTAAGTGACAAAACATTTAAGCCAGCCATAGACAGGTAAAATTAACAGAAAGAAGAGTATTCAGTGAAAGAGAGAGAGCAGAGTATATTCGTTGTGTGAGAGGATCAGAAAAAGGAGGAGACCCAAATAGATAGGCACAAGACATCAAGGCTGGAATCCCTAGACAGAAAGGAATCAAGAAGAAATAAGATAAGAGAGAAACCAAAAGTGAGACAAAAACCAAAAACTGGACAGACGAGAATAGAAGCCCCACCCGGGGAAGTCCATAAGAGACCAAAAACATGCAAGAGGGAAACATGGAAGAGCAACCAAAGAGGCCATTCTTACCACCGGCCCTTAATATTATAAGATAATGGGAAGAAACCGGAGAGAAGAAAAGCAACACATACATATATATAACATTGCATTAAAATATCAGATAAATATAAGTTCCAACAATACTTGAGTAAATACCGGTAATCCGATAATAAAAATACTAAAGTCATCAATCATGTAAAATAACATCAATAAAATAACAAATTCATGTAATAAGCGATATGAGAAATGAGCAAATGTATACAAATAAGAAAGTGTAGAACATAGAGAAATTTATAAATACATATAATACTATTATCATTGAGTGTAGAATCAACACGTAACAGCCTACAGCCAAAGAAATGATATTAGAAACCATAAAGGAAATATCTCCATTCTATCTAATACCTGTGGAGAAAAAAGTTAATGAAAACCACCCACCGCCACAAATGTCTATACCATCTGAAAAGCAAACATCTATTAAGCAAACATCTAATATCTTCAACATCCCTTCAACAGAAAGAAAAATCAAATCCGAGCTACACGTCAACAGTGTCATAGTACATATGAAGTGAAGAGTCTAGCAAATATATGTAATTAGGAGATTACGGATATAAAAAGAAGATAATCAAAACCAATAACAATCTTACTCCTGCGTAGAAAATCTTAAATATAGAACGACATGTTAAAAAGTGATACTCAAAAACCAATGGGATAGTAAAAAGAAATACATTTAACTGCTCCAATTCATACCTGTGGAGAAAAAAGTTAATAAGAGACCCACACCGCCGTAAATAACCATTATGAGCAACCCCAATATGTTAACAGCTACACAGATACACAGATATCTAACCAGCACCAGAACCAATGCCCAGGAACACCATTCAGGACAGGACAGGAAAGAGACCCTAGACACTATATATATCAGAAAAGATGGAAAAACCAGTGAGAAGAAAAGGGAAAACACATCCTAATCTGATAAAAAACAGTTGGAAACAGAAAAATCCATAGTGTGACACACAGGAAGATGCATCCTTTACCTAATCCTACCCCATAAGAAGGCGGTAGTACCCGCACTATACCAATTAGTAGATATACAAATAGGAGAAAAAAGGGAGAAAGGTTTAACCACCCCCTGATCCATCCTCTAAAGAAAGAAGTCACTATAAACCGTAGATCCAGAGATACAACCTGTAAGGAAAAAATTATTACACAAGGAAATATAAGAGTAGCATCAACCAATCATATATAAAGGTTAAGGAAGAGGGACCCCAACGCCCCACCGGAACAACAATCTGAGAACCTGTGAAGAGAAAGGTGACATAGAAGATCCCAACCCCTTAAAAAAGGAAAAGGATATCACATACAAGAAGTAGAAGGGCCTGAAGGAGATTCTGAATCCATCCTTGACTCAGACTGATTGTCCAAAAAGGTAGCCAACTCGGACGGTTCATAAAAAATCTGCGAGCGACCCTTGAAAGTTATTCTGAACCGTGAAGGTCCAGCAAAGGAAGATTTTGGACGAAACGAGGGAACCCTATGAGCACGTTCAATTTCAAAGTCTTTCTGAAAAGAAATGTTCAGAACCGCCGGAATCCATTCCAGCAAGAAATCAAGCATCGATGGAGCGGCCTTCTCTGAGTCCTCTGGTAGACCAAAGATACGTAAGTTGCTTCTACGGTTCCTGTCTTCCTGCTCCGTAAGATCCCTCCGTAAAGAAGCCATGGAGCGCTCCAGACTTTGCACATGTTTAGCATTTTGATGTGTTGTATCCTCAACACCACTAATACGAGATTCTGCATTAGAGACCCGCAGCGACAAACTTTTAAAATCATTCCTGATTGCCGCAACTTCAACCTGAAGTTAGTCCGTATTTGTTTTAGTGCTCTGCGCAATATCATGGACAGTATTCAAACGCAAGAGAATCGTATCAAGAGTAGTAGTGGACTCCTTTGATGTTGCATCCGGCGTAGGAGACACTTGTTTGGATCTCTTAAGATTACCTTTGGCTTCTTTGTCCTTTGAAGAGAGACACATGCTGTCTGCCATTGGGATAATGAGGCATAAGTAATAGGTAAGCTTCCTCACCGTAAATTGACTTCACTAGCCTCGCGGACCACTCTTCAAAAAAGAACCCAGACCAGACCCCAGCAAAGGAGAATCAACATTGAACAGACTCTTAAGTAGTCATAGATGAGCGACACCAGCAACCCATGTACCAGCCATCACAGAATTGCAGACTGGTACCCACATGGACCCGCCACAATGACAGAGCTGGTATATCAAAAATGGTAAAGAACAGCGACCAAGAAACTTAAATATAGTTCATGCCGGTCTGGAACACAAACTGCCAGGTATAACTCCTGTGCGGAAAATGGTGCAAGTCATAAATCATCATAAGTATGGCCCCCACACTTATAAGACATTCTTCTTCTCATGGCCAGGAAACATGAGGACCATGAATATCTCCTCAATAACACAGCACTTGTATCATTCTGGCAATGAAAAACAGACAAGCCAGCATATAACTCCAATCCAAACGCTTCCTCATGAAGTGGAATCCTCCTCAGGGAAAGCACTCTCCATGCGAATGAGCAAAAGTTCCAGAAAGTATGTTGCGAAATACACTCCCCGCTCTCACCGTAAGAAGTAGAGAGGTTCCGGCGTTACTCCCTCCGTGTTCCTCGCGCCGCCGCCATTTTAGACGCCGCGTCTGAGGAGCTGACACACACGGAAAGAACTTCACCCAGGAACGCTAAAAATGCGTCGCCACTCCTCCTCCGGTCGCTCAACACATTCCGCTGCTGATTTCCTGGCAGGGAACCGGCATTCAGGGACTCCGACTCCTTGTAATCCGACCGGCCTCACAGCGCCGCGTCGGAGCTCAAAAACTTGTGGCCATCTTGACCGCGCATAAGCCACGCCCCCCAACAGAGCACCATGTTTTTGAACCTAAAATGTGACCAGCCCTGCTGTGAGATCAATCACTTTGCACAAAGGCTGTGCCTGGAGAGCAGCCTGAAAATGACATACTAGAAAGAATCAACTCAATTCAGTTCTAAAGCCTCAGGCAGTCGATCCATATCCCCTGTGTAAACAAATGTGTGTACTAGTGGGATTCACACAACCCACTTTCATGCAGTCCCACATTCTTTTTGACCAAGCAAGATGGTGCCCCACAGATCTCTCAAAAAGCTCACTGGAATCTGCCTGACAGTCAGTCTCCAGAGATGAGGGGACATCATCTGGAGTCAACACTTTCCGTTGAAGGAGCTGAGTATGCCTAAAGAGTCTAGAAGTCTGACTGCCTTCTGAGAGAGGGTAGGAGTATGATGGGCTTTGTAGGGGGAGATTTTACAAGAGCAGAAGCCCAGCACCTTCCTAGAGTGAGGACCCCAGAAAAAGATAAGAAACCAATAGATCCAGGAGTGACCTGTGATGTAAATAGGTCCCGCAGTCTCTTGTTGTAGTTCATGAGTGAGCTGCATCGAGTGTACCAGAGCATGAATTGCCTTGAAGCCCTGCAGTCTACATGGGCTCTAAAGAATAGTGTTGCTGCGGCCATCGAGGAGAAGAAATCCTTGTCACTGATGAAGTAGAGAGCTCTGATTTGCCTGGAGGCCAACTGTGCTCCCAAAGACATCACTGCATGGAACTCAGCCTGGAGGACGCAACTGCCACTGCTGAGCAGCTGATCTAGCTGCCACAGCTGCTGCGAGTTGGGAGGTGCCACAGGCACACCTTTGTAACACTGTACCACAAACACTGTCCTGAGTGAGGTCGCCGCCGCTATTCCCCAGTTAAAAGAAGTTTCAAGCAGTGAGGGTTAGAGTGCAACCCGGGTCTGCCGCACAGCCTGTACGACCACAACCACCCAGCAGGTAAATTGTGGCGTATAGCCTGCACCAGGGGACAATGGATTGAAGAGTGCAGGTGAGACTAACGCACCCACATGACACTATTTGCAAAAGGAATTATAAAAACATTGAACTTAGTTGCTCTACCAGCCAGTGAGAACTTCTCAGCCATCTGCACCTGAGCCAAATCTTGCCTCAATCCGTGCAGGGTTGAGGATCGTAATAGTGGGGTCTCAGCCATTAAGGGAGGTAGAGCAATTACCAAGAAAGTGCAGGAGGGAGTAGCACTTTACTGTTAGAACAAAGCTTAGTACAGCCCTTTGTGTTGCACCCATCGGTTTGTGCAGTATGCGGCACTGCTGCAATATTTAACTGCCTTCTTTTACCATAAAAGTCAAGCACTGGGTTGGATATTAAGTTATTGTGTCTGTTGGTGGACTGTAGAGTACTGAGTACTGGAGCCCCCCAGCTCCACCTAATCAGCCACAATTGGCACACCATATCTAAAGCTTCCTGCCATGTCAACAAGATTTTTCCTCCAAAGCAGCTCTCACCTCCATGCCAGACGATGGATCAGGGAAAAAAATGTGAGAACAGTTCTCCCATACAGCGGCGGCATGGCACGCCTGTTGGCACTTTTTCATTCTATATGTCTGCAGGGAGCAGGAGAGATGAAGTGCCTGATTTAGAGTTGGGTGATAAGGAACAGTTCCATTTCTGGGGGAGAGGCCATTTTGATCGAGACATTCCACCAGTGAATTTTCAAAATGGTGGAGGCCATTTCTCCCATGGAATCTCCTTATGAATTAGCCCTTCTTTGGGAAACAGGAGGATTTTTCGCAATGCCAGTGAACTGGAAATCTGGCCCTTGACCTCATCTGCTTTCACTGATCCTCGATTCAGATATGAATAATACATGGGGAATGCTTGCTGTGTAACAAAACACACCTGGGTGCAGATTGCAATTTGTGAAAACATTTTTAGTAATATAATACAAGTTATTTTTAATTACATTTATATAGTATAGTAGCAAATAGATTCCAGCTCACCTGCACTGAATTCTAGCAGCGCAATAAATAAACATAATATACAAAATTCCATATCTGCGTCTGCGAATGAATGCGAATTTTCAGGGAATTAATAGTCAGGCGAAAAAGATCTAGTTAATCATCACTTGAAATGGTGAAGTGTAAGTTAGTGTTCTTTTGAACTACAGGGCATGGATTGTCAAGACTTCTGGCATAATTGACAATTCCCCAAACAACACAGACTTTTTGAGGCCATTTTTTACTATCGCCCCCTCTTTCGACTATTTGTGTTAGCGCCGTAAGTCAGCTGCCTGCAATTGTCTTAACGTAGCACTAGCCCCAATTTTGCTCAGTGAGCTGTCAACAGTCACTTGGCTATATTTGTGTTGGGATCTCTCTAGTGCTGTTCTCGTGTGCATTCTATAATGAGTGTTCCTTGCATGGAACACAGAATGCGTAGTTACGGCAGTTGCTGCCGGGGATCCCATGTTACTGGACGTGAATAAAGAGACTTCCCCATCTTACCAGCCCTCGTCTTCTTTTCAGTGGCGACGAGCTGGTCCAGTATCCTGTCTTCCCCATCGTGTGTTGCTGGACGTTGTGGCTGTTCTCCACTTCGAGGCAACGTCAAGACTTTCGACGCTCTGCGAATCCTGTGAAGCCTTCAAGCCTCCTCAATCTGCTTCCACAGACGCTGCATGCCTTTCCCCTGAGGCCCTGTGATTCCGGTGAGATTTCTACATTTTCTCGCTCGCCATCTCCCCGTTGTGGCGCGCGAGTTACTGAGCTGCGGCCTTCGACTTGTGCATCGCGCACGTCGCCTTGACAACCAGCGCGCGTACCGGCGCGCGTCACGCTGCGCATCACCCTGCAGAGGATTACACTGTCACCTCGGCAACCGACGTCCATCGACGTGTACATCGGTGCACATTGCCTTGACAACCGGCGCGCGTATCGGCGCGCGTTACACTACTCGTCACCCTGCAGAGGATTACACTGTCACCTTGGCAACCGACGTCCTTATTGACACCCGCCACGCTCTCAGCACCCGTTCTATGCTGGCTCTGAGTGATTTGATTGTAGTGCCACTCTTTGAATTGAATCAGTCAGCTGTGCCTTGCTTTCAGCCGTGCCTTGCATTCAGATTTCACTGGATTTCCATTCCTGAGTTGTTTCTCAGGTGGAAATTCCTCACCCTCATTGGCCATACCTGGCACAAGAGTACAGTTTTCAAGACTGGTTGTTTGGTGCACAGTTTTTGCTTTATTGTGCCAGTCTTCATGGAATTTTGCTGGCATTTCTTACTTCTGTGAATTGTGATTCAATGGTACACAATAGTAACAATGGTGATTCAATGGTAACAAGCGCATCTGCACCATTTTACTAGTTTCCTCATTATTGTTGCTACGGTGACACGCACATCACGTGTGTCATCTGGGTTCATCTACCTTCTCGTTAGTGACACGTAAACTTGTTCATTTGTGGTTGTGACTTGTGGGGCAGCAACTCACCCACGCAAATGGATCATGTAATTGCGCCACCTCCCTTTTTGCAGTCACCTGGTACTCCTCCTGTTATGTGGCAACAGTGGAAGGAGACGTTTGAGGCCTACCTTGAGGCGATTGATGGTGACACTTTTACCTTGAAAAAGAAAAAAGCTTTACTTGTCTATAATTTGGGTGCGGAGGGGAGAACTATTTTAAAAACTCTACCTCTCGAACTTGTAAGAACATGTATTAGTGGAGGTGATGATGGTGATTCGCTTATTGTTGATGAATACGCCTCTCTTGTTAAAACGTTGGACAATAGGTTTAATCCCAGGCGAAACATAGTATTGGAGCGCCACAAGTTTTTGCAACGTGCACAGATTTCTGGAGAATCCATAGATGATTTTGTTGCAGCCCTTAGAACCTTAGCCGTCACTTGCAATTACAGGGAGTTCAGGGATGAAATAATCCGTGATCAGCTCATTGAGCGCACGTGCAACAAGAAGATTCAGGAGAAACTATTGTCTTCTGAGGATCCGGATTTAGAGACTGCTCTCATTTTAGCGAGAAGTATTGAGCACTCCCAATTTTGCATGAAGGAATTGAGTGTATCTGAGCCATCTTCGTCATCTAGCGAGATCAAATTAGTTAGCACCAAACCTTCTGCCAAACCGACCAAGGGAATTAACTTGAATGTTCCTCGCATTTCTTCACCCACACCCAATTCGTCCAAATCCAAAGTTGAGGGACAAGATCTCTCTTGTTATCGTTGTGGAAGTAGATCACATTTGGGCAATTTCAAGTTTTGTTTTGCTATAAATCAGATTTGTTTCAAGTGTGGGAAGAAAGGACATTTAGCACGCTTGTGCAAAGCGACTGTGTCTTACAAGGGACCGTCACGAACTGTAAGAGCTATTGAAGAAGACTATGCTGAGTATAGGGAAGATAATGATATTTATGAATTATTGATGTTGTCCTCTTCCTTCATTCAGTCAGATGGTGTAGTAGAAATTGCTTCCATCATAGAGCCTCATAGAAGAAAATCTCCCGCGTGTACCATAAGTCTGAACGGCAAAAACATCAAGTTTCTTGCTGATTCTGGTTCTCCTTTTACCCTCATTAATGCCAAAGATTTTGAAAGTCTGGGTGACATTCCTGTTGTCCAGTCCAGCATAAAGATCTTTGCTTATGGTGGTAAAAGAGTTGAGGTTCTAAGCAAATTTTTAGGCAACTTAAAATTCAAGGGGGATTTTGCTCGAGGTACTGTATTCGTTGTAAAGGAAGGTGCTAATTTGTTGGGATGGGAGGAACAAGGTGAGCTCGGAATCATCCTTGATCCCAATCATCCTGATATGGTCTTATCCAAACATGAAGCCAAACAATATTATTCCAGTCTTCCTGATGTCTCCCCTGTGCACACGGTTACAGCTGGGTTGTCAGCTGAGAATGATTGGGTTCAATGTTACCCTGAAATTTTTAGTGGCAAGTTAGGCAAGCTCAAGGGATTTCAACACCGCATTGTTCTTAAGGAGGGTGTCAAGGCTGTTGCACACAAAGTGCGCAGAGTACCACTTAGCATGCGTAGTGAACTTAGACAAGAATTAGAGCGGTTGTGTACCATGGGAGTAATTGAGCCTATTGAAGGGTCTGAATGGTTGTCACCCATTGTTTTGGCGCGCAAAGCAGACAAATCTCTTAGAATGTGTGTGGACTTACGCGACCTTAATGCTTGCATATGGGTGGACCGCCAACCCTTGCCAAACATCAATGAGATGTTGGCAACTTTGGAGGGTGCAAAATATTTCTCTTCACTCGACATATCTTCTGCTTACCATCAAATCGAATTGTGCAAAGACTCGAGACACCTCACGTCATTTGTGACTCCTGACGGGGCGTTCCGTTATTTACGTATGCCGTTTGGTTTGGCGTCGGCTTCCGCAGTGTTTCAGCGTCTTATGGGAAACCTGTTTAAGAACACTGCGGGGGTCGTGTTCTTCCAAGACGACATCTTGATTCACGGAAAAACTGTTCTTGAGCACAATGCCAGAGTCAAGCAGGTATTGGAGATTGTCGAATCTAGCGGGTTAACATTGAGGAAAGACAAATGCAAATTCCTTCAAGAGGGTGTAGATTATCTGGGGCACCATATTTCTGCAGGTGGAGTAGAACCCAAGATTAAGCTCCTTGATGCCATCCAAAATGCACCTGAACCGCAGAATAAAGACCAGTTGCGTTCTTTTCTAGGACTAGTTGAGTACTACGCTAAATTTGTGGCCAATTTCTCTGACAGGACAGTGTGTTTGCGTAGTTTGCTAAAAAAAATGCAAAGTATGCATGGTCAGACCAGTGTGCATCTGACTTCAAGTTGTTGAAAGAAGCAATTGTTCAGGCACGCCCACTCAAATTGTTCAATATTAACGATTGCTGCATTGTTACCACTGATGCTAGCAATGTTGGGCTTGGGGCTGTTCTTATGCAGAAAAGATCCGACAATAGGGAGGAAATCATTGCTTTTGCCTCTAGAACACTCCGGGGTGCCGAAGGGACTTATTCTACAATTGAAAAGGAAGCATTGGCTCTATGGTGGGGAGTACAGTATTTTCGCAATTTCTTGTGGGGCAATGATTTTGTTCTCAGGACTGACCACAAACCTTTGGTGGATCTTTTTACCACCAAGGGTGGTGGAAGGGCCACTCCTCGCATTGCCAAATGGCAGTACAGACTGAATGAATTTAATTACCGCCAGAGTACGTGGCTGGTGTGAAAAATCGTGTAGCTGATTGCCTATCTAGGTTACCCCTCGCTGAGAATGTTCTTGAACCTGAGGGTGAGCATTTGGAAATGGTGTGCGCTGTTAGTACAATAGCTGATACCGGAGCTGCCTTGTCCGAAGTTGATTGGAAGCTGGCTCTATCTGAAGATGTTGAGATCAGTAAGGTAACGGATTTCGTAACTCATGGTTGGCCCATTAATTCTGTTCTTTCTTCTCAAATGATTCCATTTAAGAGGATTGGTGATGAGTTATCTCTTGTCGACGGGATTCTGCGCAGGGGTGGATTACTGGTTGTTCCGGTGTCCTTACGCAAGAAGGTTTTAGATTTAGCCCACGAAGGACATCTGGGCATCCGTGCCATGAAGCGAAGGATTAGAGTAGACTTTTGGTGGCCGGGTGTCGATCGGTCCATCGAACACTGTGTTCGTGATTGTGGTGCGTGTGTTTTGAGTGATAAAACTCAAGTGACCTATCCATCTTCCATCAGTCCCATTCCTGTCAAGGATTCACCCTGGTGCAAATTGGCTTTTGATGTGGCTGGTCCATTTGGTGGTCTGGGTAGTTCTCCCAAGTACGCTTTAGTTTTAATTGACTATATGTCCAAATGGCCAGAAGTTAGGTTTGTGGAAGGAATCAATTCTGCCACTGTCATCAATTTTTTAAAAGACATTTTTCTTCGGAGGGATTTCCGGAAGAGTTGGTGACTGATAATGGTACCCAGTTGGTGTCTGTTGAGATGCAGGATTTTCTCAAGGTGCATGGTATTAAACATATTCTCACCTCCCTTTATCATCCCTGTAGTAATGGTTTGGTCGAACGCCTTAACCGGGTGATCAAGGATCAATTTCAGTTGGCCTCCATTAATGGTTTGCACTGGAAGGAGGTGATTTCTGACATGTTGTGGGCTATGAGAATTACTCCCCACTCTAGTACTGGAATGTCTCCTTTCACCTTGCTTAGAGGCAGAGTGGCAGGTTCCAAGCTAAACAAAGACTGGATGTCAAGGAAGGAGGTGGATCTGCAGAAACTGGGCAGAGTGGCGGATGTCAGGGCTGCTGCCCAAGCTAAGTATGCATCTGATCGTGTCAGAGTGTCTCCGGTGCGTCAAGGAGACTGGGTGAGGATTAAAAACCTGTGCTTGTTCGTAAGGGTTCCTCTCGGTTTTCTGTTCCTGTTAGGGTCAGAGAAGTGAGAGACCATGTTGTTGTACTGGAGAATGGGAAAGTCTGGAACAAGTGTGCTGTCTCGGTAGTGCCTGAGTCAAAAGTCGAGTTTGTGAAAAGCAAATTTGGAGTAGACACTCCTTGTATGACTCTGCCTCCTGGAGTTGCGTGTCCGAGGAATCCTGTACCTTCCAAGGACCCAGTTCCCCGACAAAATCCTTCTAGAACTAGGTCTCCTCCCACCAAATTTCAGGATTATATTAGATTTTAGTTTGCTTCCTTTGTTTTTAGTTAGATCAGTTTCTGTTCGTTTTTATGTGAAGGGAGGGTGTGTTGGGAATTGTTTTTGTGAAGGGAGGGGGGTGTGTTGGGATCTCTCTAGTGCTGTTCTCGTGTGCATTCTATAATGAGTGTTCCTTGCATGGAACACAGAATGCGTAGTTACGGCAGTTGCTGCCGGGGATCCCATGTTACTGGACGTGAATAAAGAGACTTCCCCATCTTACCAGCCCTCGTCTTCTTTTCAATTTGCATACATCATGATGTAACAACTCAACTGAAATTAAGTGCTACTGTCCTTCCAGGAAGGGCTGTAACAGTTCTTAACACCCTCTTGTGATGACGTGAGCCAGTTGTTATTGCCCAACCTGAAATTATGGGGTGAGCCACCTGACTAGGGGGCTTATTTAGAAAACCCCTTGCGCCGCCAATACGTCACTTTTCCCATATTAAAAGTGACACACCGACGGCGCAAGGGCCTTGTAAATAAGCCCCTAGATTTCTAAGGACGGTAAAGGCTTGTCGGCAAAAATGCCAATATAAATCATCCCACAATCTCACCACTTACAGTCAAAAAGAAAGTCAAGTGTAAGAAAGAAAGTCAAGGGTCAGTGTATGCTCCTTTTCCCTGTTTAATATCAACATTTTAAATCTTCTAATTGGCTGTGCCAATAGCAGCCTTCCACAGACATCTCTAATAAAGTGGTGCATTAGTGTTTTATGCCCTCTTTTACTACAGTTGCGAAGGGATGTCATAACTAGACTTTAATAAGTACATTGGTTTTATCTTTTCAAAAAGGTATTTTAGGCTCCTATGTGCTATCAATCACTGAGGTCATGGCCGTAAAGCACAGACTGACTGAATCATAAGCCGTCTGTATATGACACCAACAAGCCCAGTTGTGCAGCAGATAACATTTAGGGACAATTGCTCATCATTCCATCTTATACCACCTTTGGCCAGTCTAATAACTCAAATGAAGTGTTCTGACACCTGGGAAAGAAGGATAAGGTTACCGTGCCCACGACATTACAGCAAATAGACCTTTGTCTCCCCTGACACCCACACCGGTATTAATGCAATCACTTGGTGACTGCAAGGAACATTAAACACAAAAACACAAAACGGAAACAGCAAGCACCTATCTCCGCTGGCCACATTTATATTGTATATTAGAGCATCAAGAAGGAAAATGAACCTTTTAACTCCCATTTCAATTTGACAGTCTCATTAGCCCTGCAAAACATCTATCCTAATGGCACCTCTGCAAAGAGGAGTTTTACTACCATGTGGGAGCAGCAGGTAATGAAATGAAGTGAATGGAGGGATTTGTTTTGTTTCTGTGTCTGGTTCCAGTGATAGCATGAGCAATGGCCACCAGCTAAATACGCCTGGGAAGATGGGTATTCATTTTTAGGTCTGGTAGAAGCCAAGCCTTTTTGATTTTAGTAAAATTATATAGATATAATTATATATATTATATATATATTTGGACTATGTTTCCAAAGAAAAAGCATTTTTTGACTTGCCTATAATTTTGGTGCCGTTTGACAAATGATCACAAAATTTTCCAAGAAAAGTGTCACGGTGGGTCTTGTTGTGCATGGAAAGTTTCAGGGTGATCCATCAAGCGGGGCCAAGAAAAAAAGGGGGTGGGTGACAAAAAGTGTGTTTCCCATGTTAATTCCCATCGGGTTTTTAGATACACCTGCAGCCCGAACCACTGGAGGGAATTACACCAAATTTGGCAGAAAGGTAGATTTTGTTCCGGAAATCACACTTTTTGTTATTTGGTGTAAATCCGTTCAGTAGTTTTGGAGATATTAAAGAAAAACTAAATTTGTATATCTGGGTGGAGCATAAGCACAGATCTCGTGGTGGGATCTAATTGGTTGCCAACACTTCAACCAGGAAGTGTTGGCAGCCATCTTGGGACCAATATATATGACAGCACACCATTGAAATGCTTAGTAATGAATGGCAGGTTTTGAGGGTCACAAAAGGAGAACGTATAAAGGGTGATAACAGATTTTAGTTACAATATAAATCATTTGTTGATGGTACCATACGAATTTTAGGGATTGTGGTATGTTCTAAGGTGATTTTACCCTGTGAAAAAGCCTTCTGCTGGAATTTCATGAATCATGTTTGAGAGAAAACTTTTTTCTCATGACTTTTTCATAGAGGTTATGGAAAGTGCTCCAGTAAACTAAAATGAGAGCATATTTTCTGTAAATTCACACTATCTTTCTCAGCCATATGAAAATGAAGTCTGACTTTCTCAGTAAATCATGTACTTCCAACAGGAGCATCCTGTCAGTTGATTCCCTTGTGTTCTACTGCAGCCTCCCAGAGTGTTCTAAAGAGCAACTAGAGCACTAACAGTGTTTTAAAATTAAGCAGTTATACATTTTTTTTAAAACAAAGCCAGTTTTCCTAAAAGGAAAACGGGATGCATTTCAGAAATGAAAATGAAAAGTTTTCTTTTCATTTTATTTGAGTGGGCAGTGGTCCGTGGGGCCTCTGTCTGCTCTGAAAAAATGTTGGCGCCCCCAGTCAAATAGGGGCATGAGTCCCTTGGGGATCCCTTCCCATGTGCGTATGGCTTACCCCCAATTTGAAATTGGTGGTAATCTGTGAATGTTTTAGGACCGCATTCCCAGTCGCAAAACATTCATACATACCAGTGTGACTCGCTATTCGGAAAGGATTCCCGTTACACGACCCTACCTAATAGGGACACGCAATCCCTATTTTGTGAGTCGGTAATAGATTACCGACTCACAAAATAGGGTAGGTACATAGGAAAATGCATTTCACTGGTCAAATGAGTTGTACATCTGGCCCTTAATTTAGAAAGGTAAAAAATGAGGGGGTTCAGTTTGTCATAGAAATTATAGTTAGCGCTGTAGAATGAAAAATTGGGACACATTTTAAGTGAGTTCTCAAATATCTTCCTCTTCTATTTCATTGAAACATTCTGACATGCAGACTGAAACATGCAATTTCAACACCAGCAGCAGACTGCCAGTTAACTCCCTGGTGATCAGCAGCTTTACTACAGTGTACTAATGATCAACTAGAGTGTTAACATTCTGAATTTATGCCAAAAGTGTGTCACATCTGAACGCCATTGAAGTTGAAAACTGTAAGCATTTTCTTCCAAGGATACTGCAGTAAATGAGGAAATTAGGGATCTTTATAACAAATAACTCTCCCAAGATGGCCACCAGAGAAAAAAGAGCCCAAATGTAGCACAAATATCACCCAAATGTGGCCCAAGTATGGCCTAATGACGGAAGTGTGCAAAGCACTCTGGCCCGATTAGGAATTTGGTGGTCTCAACACCTGACCACCGTTGCTGCGGTCGGGAGAACGTCGCCAAGCCGGCGATATACCGACTGCCACAATACAACCTTACCGCCGGGCTGGCGGTGTTGCAGCGGTGGTGCCACAGCGGCAGCATGCTTCGGCTCATAGAAAGAGCCTCAATCACATGCCACCGCAGTGCAGCGCCACTTGCACGTCGGGTGCTCGGTGTACCATGCACCATGTTGTGCATGGCACACAGTGCACGCATGACAGTGCAAACAGAGAGGGGCACAACATGTGCCCCAAGCACATTCCCCAATGGGCAAAATCACCTTGGAGCCCTGTTTGAGGCCACTTCCCTGCCTTTCTGCCGCCCTTTTCATGGTGGGGTCCCAGCCATGAAAGGTCAGCGGAAAGGCAGATCATGATCAGCATGCCCCCATAGAGCGCGACTTTCCCCACCACCGCAGGATCCAAGATCGTGGCGGTTGCGGAGATCTTATGGCAGTCCAAGTGTCCTCCTCGTAATCGGGCGGTTGAACTGCCGAGGAGGCGGCGGTCAGACCACCACCGGCGGTACGGCGGTCTCAAGACCGCCGTACCTGTAATCAGCCCCTTAATTGTTTTGTTTTTTTGCATTTTTATATAGCGCAGACTTGACCCGAAGGTATTGGAGTGTTTTACATGAGCATCAGTTACATTACACAAGGACACATTCATTTTGGTTTTAGGCATGGGGAGATTAAGTGATTTGCCCAGAATCGCAGGATGTCGAGCTGAAGCCGAAACTCGAACCTGGTTCCCCAGTTACAAAGTCTGCAGCTCTTGCCGTAATGTCACATCCTCTCCCGTAAGTGTAACATATAATCAAGTGATCAACTGGATAAAAAACACATAAAGATAGCAAATTATTTAAAAATGCTTTGTTGCTATTTGAGAACTCAGAAAATATGTCCTCAATTCAGATGTTTAGAGCACTAACCATAATTTCTATGGGAATAAAACCCTCTGATGGAGGAGGGTGGAGAGGCAACAAGCTGACCACACTGGCCAGGTGGGAGGGGCAGTGGCAGCACAACGATCCATGGAGGGCAGGGGCAACAAACCAACCATGTAGTACAGGCAGGAGAGGCTGTGGCAATATAAAAGACCATTAAAGGGCAGTAGGAAGAGGCAGTGACAGTACAACCATACATGCCAACAGACCCGATTCAGGCAGGAGACTCCCAATGTTTTTAAGCCCAAAAGGGCTTTATTTTATATGTCTTCTATCTAAAATATCCTTTTTTTTCAATGTATGGCAATGGGGGAAATCAATTCCCTAGGTTTGTTTTCAAAATCTCTCTCTTACCACGTTCAAAATTTTGGCAAGTAAGGTACATTTGATCATGGAAGGCAGGAGGAATTGGGAAGAGACATGGACTCAGATAACAGAGGGCAGGAGGGAGATGGGCAGGGGAACCAAACTGACCTTACAGGGCAGGTGTCACGTGTTGCAGCAGCACAATACACCACACAGGGCAAGCGGGTCGGCAGTGCATCACAAGGGACCATGGAAAGCAATAGGGAGGGGACAGTCCATGCAGATGGACAACAGAGAGCAGAGGGGAAAGAGGTAAGGGCAGCAAGCTGACCATAACGGACAGACAGGAGGGACAGTTGCCACATAAAAGACCACGAAGGGGAGGAGGGAGAGGGCAAGGGCACGACAATGGACCAGACATGGCAGTGGTTAGGGGATAGGGGTCTGCACATAGAAAATGGGGGGCAAGGGGCAGAGCAGGAGCAGCAAGCTGACTATGGAGGACAGGCGGGATTGGCACTGGAAGCACGACACATCATAGAGGGCAACAGTGAGACTATAATGGCATACACACAGACAATGGAGGGAAGGTGGGAGGGGGTCAGGGGCAGCAAGCAGACCATACAGGGCAGGTGGGAGGGGCTGTGGCAGCACAGAAGACCATGCATGGCAAGCGGGGGGGTTAGTGGCAGCACAAAAGCCATGGTGGGCAGGGAGGGAGGGGCCAGGGGCATGCACAAAGGACCATGGAGGACAGACAGGAGGGGTAGGGGCTGGGCACAGACAAAAGAGGGCAGGTGTTGGGGCTTCACAACAGACCATGCACGGAAGGCAGGAGGAGCAGTTGCAGCACAACGGAGCATGGGGGGGCAGAAGGGAGCGGCAGCAAAATGGACCTTGGAGGTCAGGAGGGAGGGGCTGGGGCACAGAACTTGGACAGGCAGGGTGGAGGCGGCAGGGACAGGCGGCAGCCATCTGACCATGCTAGGCAGGCAAGAGGTGCAGTGGCAGCTCAACTGGAACACTCAGAGTAGATAGGAGGGTGGCAGGTCCATAGAATATGGTGGGCAAAAAAGAGGAAGCAAGGGCATGCACACAGACATTGGAGGGCATGGGACAGCAAGCTACTTAACGTTAAAAAAATAATTTATATGAGATGTCATGAGTGATGTCATCCGTGATGACACTGACCATGTCATGAGTGATGTAATATGTGAGGTCATAAGCAGTGTATTGCGGGGGTGTAATTTATAGTTAGCTCATTCGCTCAGGTAACTATAACTGCAGAATTTCACTGGCTTTGTACAAGTGAAATCTGAGCCTAACTATAACATCCTTGTAACCTTTGTTTTTTTCAGTGAATATATATATACCTGTTACAAGAGATCCAACATAAAGGAAGTAACTACTAAGAGCAAAGAACTGAAAAAGAAACTGAATCACTACAAATCAGAAGGACTCTTGACTAAGGATGAATTTCATTTTCTCAATAATGAAACACCAGTGCTCCGGGTACTATACTTTCTTCCCAAAGTGCACAAGGGCACATCACCTGTCCCTGGGCATCCAATAATCTCAGCCTGCAACAGCTTGTGTGAGAACATGTCTAAATACGTGGATTACTTCCTACAGGAATTTGTGACACAGCTACCATCTTACCTTAGAGACACGAGTGACTTTCTACTTAAAATCAAGGATATCTCATGGTCCAGCAGCTACATACTGATGTCAATGGACATCACCTCTTTGTACACCAGTATAAAACATAGTGATAGGTTGATTGCATGTGAGCAGTTCCTTAAAAACAGACCTATACACTGTTATAAACACAATGAGCTGATTTTATTCATGATAGAGTGGTGTTTAAACAATAATTTCTTCATGTTTGACAGGGAAATCTACCAACAGTTAAGGGGTGTCGGAATGGGAGCTTGCTTCTCCCCTAGTTACGCATGCCTCCATGTGGGCTGGTGGGAGGAGCAAGTTCTCAAGGTGGTGCATCATGTAGCTTGGAGTACACATGTAGTCTCATGGCTCCGGTACATCGATGATGTCTTTGTTATTTGGAATGGTACCAGGGAAAGTGCACTAACGTTTATTTCTGCTCTGAATGTGAATGACCTCAATCTGGAATTCAACGCTAACATCAGCACCACCTCCATTGAATTTTTAGATGTCACTATCTACATTGAGAACAATGCACTCCATTCAAAGCTGCACCGTAAATCCACTGCTGGAAATTCCACACTGCATGCATCCAGCTTTCATCCCAGGCACCTTATAGCCAGCATCCCTTATGGTGAAATGCTACGGCTTCTTAGGATTTGTAGTTCGGACAGCGACCTTGAACAGTGCCAAACTGACTCTCATCTCAGGTTTGCAGCACGTGGTTATTCAGAGCACATTATTACTACAGCCAGAACCCGAGCAAACACCATACCTAGGGAACAACTCCTGACAGGCAGATTAGGCAATGTACAGAACGACACCGGGACCGTTCCTGATGACAATAAGGATGGTACGGTAGATACTCGTTTAATCATTACCTATAGTAAGGAAGAACGTTGCATTAGATCCATCATTAACAGACAATGGCGCATCATTCTGACTGATCCTGTCCTAGGCCCCATAGTTGCCAAGCGGCCAACGATCACACACCGCCGTGCTTTCTCCATGAGGGATGCGCTGGTTAAGAGTAGCCCTGAAGTCAGTGTTAAATCTAATTGGCTCACTGACATTAAGGGTTTCTTTAAATGCATTTCATGTAGAGCCTGCAGGTTCGGCATCAATACCACTCAAGTCACCGCCACCTTTCGTACTGAACCTATTACTATCAAGAGCAGATACACTTGCAGAACTGAGTTTGCAGTTTATGTACTTCAGTGTAGTTGTGGTCTTAGATATGTTGGCAGCACCAAACTTCAAGTACACATGAGAATCTTACAGCACTTGAGGGCCATCGTCAACCCCACATACCCAGTAGCTAGGCATTTCAAGGAGGTTCATCACAACAACCTCGAGAATCTCAGATATTTTGTCATTGACAGTGTACCACCACTCAGACGCGGAGGCAACCATGAGAAAAGGCTTAGGCAATTGGAGACACGGTATATATGAGACGGACACTTCTTCACGGGTTCCCTACCCTTTTCTTCCCCGGGTTTGGGTGTGCACTTCGTTAAGATAAGAGTTTATTGTTTTTTCACCTTTGCACAATTTTATTAATTGCTTTTATGTGTGGAAACGTGACTTTTGATGACACATTATTTGTGATGCCACTTGGCGATCAGAATTAATTGATAGATGGTTAGAATGTTTCGGCCAGCCACTGGGCGCCATTAAGTCTTACTTCATGTTTGCCAGGGTTATATTTCCTCTCGCTTTCAACAAGCTTATTCCCATAACCATTTTGGCTCTGCAGCTTTGTACTTAGGTTTCCCTTTGATGGAAACGGTTGCATTTGGGATATGCCTGTCTAACTCGTGTATGTACATGTACTCCATTGTACAAGGAATTCTTGGTGCCCTTATTGTATTTTACATGCTCCAAGATGGCCGCTAATTTTCGGTCATCATGCTGGATTTTGAGTCTAAGTCCACATGATTTGTTCTTCCTTTTCGAGTACTTTATTTTTGCCTAGAACATGCCCATTTTGGCACCTTTTACTTGTCCTTTATATGACCACTGTGGTTGATTAAGCCTAGGCACTTTGCGCATGTTTTCTCACAGGGTGGACACTGCTGTATTATGATGCGCTATATAACCCGTAGTGTGACTTCAGCAATGCGTTATCGTTATTTTTATGGCATTACAACATGTATTCAAATTGAGTAATCCTTTGTGTACATACAATTTGACAACAATGTCTATGTATCATTGCATGTTCTAAGATGGCCGCCATCTTTCTGCGACTTTGCAGCACTTTGGAGTGAGAGTCCTTTGTCTATGGCTCCACATGTCTATGTAATGCATTCTCATTTTTCAGTCAGTGTGTGACCAAGACAGTTTTTCTGTCGAAACGTGTAACAACTGAGTAATAAACCTGCACGAGCAATTTCCTCCCGAGTGTGCGCCTTATTGGATCTCGTTGTTGATATATATATATATAAAACGTTCTTATAGGAGCTTGCAGTCAACCCTCTTAATCCATTGGTCAGTTGTTGTATCATTCAGATTAATTTCAGCCCCAACAGCGCACAGTGCAGTGGATAAGCCCATTTTAGCTGTTGGCTAACTTCCCTGTGAGTGACGGCATTCTGTTGTATCACAAGGAGCACATACACACACAAAGTAGTTCCTTTAAGTGCTAGGGATGACTACGATAATGTGTGCTTTCTGAAACAAAAACGATTTTTGTTTTTAGCCATTTTCTTTACATTGGTGAGTGCCCAGCAGCTTCTCCAACATTAAAGATTTACAAAAACCCTGACTAAGCAAAATAAACATTGACAAAGGCAAAAAGCTGGCAGTGGAAGCAAGAAGTATTGGCTTTTCCAATGCGTATCTGTTGTTTGAGTCTGAATGCACATTCTGCAGTCTTTCTTAGCAAGCTGTGCTCCACTTTTGGAGAGGAAGTTATAAACTTCCATTCAGATAATCTTGGAAATCACGTCACTGTTTTGGACGTTGAAATTATTTTCTCCTTCAAATACAAGAAGTAAATTACTTTCACACAAAAAGGAGAGTTAATAGTGAAACAAATTTCCAGGTGAAATCTACCAGAATTGTGTTTTCAATTCAATGTCTTGGAGAGACATAATTAGAAAAAAGTGACCTTGCACCAGTCTAAGAATACTTCTGAGGCTCCAAATCTAAAAGTCATAATTTAAACACAATGGGATCTATTCAAGTCTTTGACATCATATCTAAACTCTGGAAATTTTCTGCCAATGTCTGGACTTAAAATGTCCAAGGTGGCTAAACTAAACCACTTCCTCTTCAAATGGTAAACAAGTGTGTGGAGGCGAAGGAAGGCAGTTTCTGCTCATTAAAAGACACAAAGTAATTCCTGGCAGGCAAGACCACATTTATGTGGGCTGTAATGTCCACTACGAATGTGGAGATCTCTGCAGCCATAAATCCACTAAAGTGGGAATATAAGCATTTCAAGAATTGGCTTAAATTGAAAGTTTAGGAACTGCCAAACAAATTGAAGTTTTTAGGCATTCCCAAACTAACTACCATTTTAACTCATTCACACCCATGGAAATGGAAGAAGATTTACTCAGGCACAACGCTGGTTTAACTCTCCTCCCAGGAATTTCAGAGAGGGGATATATGGGAGAGATTTCTCCATGGGGAACAATCTTTTCCACCTAGGATTGCATTCGCACAGGGGAATCCATTCAGGGTACAGAGTTTCCCCATGGAGAACTCCATAAAGAGGGAATGGAAATAAAAGTTTAGAACAATGGGAGTCCGAGTGGAATCCGCATGGAAGGTGCAGATTTCCATGCTCGTTCCAATAGAAATTGATGAGTTCCAAAATGTAGTAAATCTGCACTCACACGTAGAAGTAGATCTTCATGTGCAGATTTCCTACATTTTTAATGAATAGGGCCCATAGAATTATATCTACGTATTACTTTCTGGAGTTCGTGAAAATTTGCAGGACTGGCATGGAAAACTGAGCCAGCCAAAGGTTACTATGTGGATTCCTGTGTAATTATGTGATTTTCCATTTGAGATACCCAGTCCTGCTGAATGGAGTTCTCTGTAGCAGGGGGAATTGCATCCTCTGTGCAAACGCACATTTTTTACATTTGTTTTGTTTACTGTGATAAAAATATTATTCCCCATAGAGAAACATCTCCCACTACATTCCCTCCAAATCAGAGGTGATCCATTTTCCTTCCCACCCTGGAAAAGCATATTTGCTACAGCGCTGTGCTGGAGTAGAATTCCGACCCTTTCAGGCTAAAAAGGGGAATGAGAAGAGTTTGTAAATGCCCACAAATATAGTTGTTAGTGGACATACACAAACTTCTAAGGCTAACCACACCTTTTAATGTTCAGGCACAGCCATATTCCCATCCTTCGAGTGACATTAATGGGTGCTAATTTGATGAAATGAAATTACATGAAGAGGTGGTAACATATTGATTTGTTGAGTACAGCTTCCCTAAGAGTCTAATTGTATGAAAACTGGATTTGAAATCCTGTTATTCACTACTGTTATACCTGGGATCCTCGGCATGGTTTTTGCCTGACATTTTGCATTCAGTCCTCCTGTTTTTGCTAACTTCATTTTTGCTGGCCTTAGGACTCTGCACACTTTACCACTGCTAACCAGTGCTAAAGTGCTTGTGCTCGCTCCTTAAAACATATTGAATTGGCTTATACCCAATTGGCGTATTAAATTTGCTTGTAAGTACCAGGTAAAGTGGCACTACCTGTGCCAAGGGCCAGTAAATCAAATGCTACTAGTGGGCCTGCAGCACTGATTGTGCCACCCACAAAAGTAGAACTTTAAACATGTCTCAGGCCTGTCATGGCATCCTGTGTGTGTGTGTGTGCAGTTTTAAACTGCCATTTCGACCTGGCAAAATAAACCTTTTGCCAGGTCCAAACCTTCCTTTTTAATACATATAAGCCACCCCTAAGGTAGACCCTGGACAGCCCAAAGGGCAGGGTGCATTGCTTTTCAAAAGTTGGACATGTACTTTTAGGTTTTCCATGTCCTGGTAGTGAAAAACTGTTAAATTCATACTGCAAGGCCTACCTCTTCCATAGGATAACATTGGGATTAATTTATTACATGTTATAAGTGTAATTTTAAAATGGTAAGAGATGGCCAATTAATGTTTGGTGTCTCTGGGATCACAATTTATAATCCTAATTTATGGTGAAGTCAGATTTTAACTTATTTATAAGTCTAAAAATTACAGTTCTAGAAAGATGGCATTTTCTTGCCTTAGCCATTTGGTGCCGGCAGCCTGTCTCTGGGTCACATGAATGGGTATGGGTGACAGTTGGGCTTTGCGTATTCCTCCTAGACAGCCAGATACAATGGGGAGCTAAGGTGGGACTGGTTGGACCATCACTGGCAGGGTGGGGAGGAGGAGCTGGGTCCAGCCCCACTTATACTTGAATAGTCTGTGTCCTGTCTTCACACAAAGAGCTGCATACCCCCTGTAGTTAGCCTGGAGCCAGGGCCAGGAAGACAGGGCACCTGTGCACTACAAAGGCATGCCTGGGTCTATATACTGGAACTCAGGCCCCACCACGTCAGTACACTTCTGGACCTGTGGATATTCTGCAAGGAAGAAGGGCTTGTGTGTTGCAGAAAGAATTTCCACTCTTCTGGACTGCTGCTCTGAAAGAAGTGCTGCCCTGCTGTGCTGACCTGCTGTGCTGACCTGCTGTCTTCTGCCCTCTTGCCTCATTGAGAAGGACTGGTCCTGCATCTCTTGAACCCAGAACCCACAGTGACTCCAAGGGCTAGTTGGCTGGCCTTCTGCTCTGAAGCCTAAGGGATCTAACAGGCTATGAATAACCTTGCACCTGCACCTGAACATTGCCGTCTGTGAGTTCACCCTGCCAAGTCGTGACGCTCCCAGTCCTGGACCCTTAAAAGTGGACTTAAAGTGCTGTTCCAGCCTCCGTGGATCTATAAGAACCGACGTCTCTCCTCTGCTGTGCAGCACAACCCCAAGTTGAACCAATGCATCACCGCTGCTCTGTGGCTTGGAACAGTCACTAAGGCCTGCATCGCACCCGCAGCCTGCATCACCTTCGTAACCGTCACTGTGCGACGCATCCTTGGCACAGGCCCTTGCATCCCTCATCAGCGGAAGCCTCGACAATGACGCCAGATTCCACATTGCAGCATCGCAGCTCTTCGGAACCAATGCATCCCCCTGACTGTGTGCCGCATCCTCGAGACTGAACTTCGCATCGCAGTCTCTGTCGACGAGATCCTTGACGATGACACAGACCCTCGCATTGCAGCATCACCACATCTCGCAATTGGCGCATCGCTTTGGTTGCGCAACACATCTTCAATACGGATTCTCGCAACACTCTGCAAACCAGGATTTAAGGTACTTTGTTCAGCGGACCTAGCTGGGTCCCCATAGCTGGCCCTTGCACCATCTCGGTCGACCTAAACTTGTGATTTTGTCCCAGTCTGGCATGACCAGATATCCATAGTTGGCTTTTTGGTGCTATTTTTACTAAAAGCTTAAAAATTGGATATATCCGGTTCTGCGCCATTGGATTTTTGGCGTTTTGGTCTTGTTTTATTTACTAAAGAGAGTTCTATTTCTCCAACTTGGTGTGGGATCCTTTTTGTGTGGTGTTTTCACTTTATTACTGTTTGAAGTGTTGCACAACTACTTTACACATTGCCTCTAAGTTAAGCCTGACTTCTCTGTGCCAAGCTAACAGAGGGTTCAGCACAGGTTAATGTAGTGCCAAGCTAACAGAGGGTTGAGCACAGGTTAATGTAGGGTTGGCTTGTTCCTCACCCTGACAAGGACTGTGATTGCTATTTGTCCAGGACTCACACCCCAGTCAACCAACAACCCAATTTCTTACAACTACCATTCCCACCAAACCAGCAAAACAATGTTTGTCTTTCATCACTGCAACAGTGCTCAGGGAACATGGAAGCGTCTGATTCCTCAGTTCCTTGACCTTGCTAGGCCCTCCAGAGAAAAAAATAAAGTGATGGGCAATGCAATGGCATATAATAGTCTGCTGTCTCACACACCTACCGTTGTCACTCCAATGTCTTCACAGACTCAACAGGGTCAGGGAATGCGGGAGGACATCTGAAAGCACAAATCACCATCTTTTCTCCGAGCAACAAGTCTGTACAGACCTGGACAGGCAGGTAGTCACAGGCAGGCTGAACATGGCTCAGTTACAGCAGCTGTGAGCATAGCGCTTGCGCTCCGCTCTCATTTAGAGCAGAGAGCTTGGCACTTAAGCCAGTTGGTGGAGGGGGGTTGTAGCACAGAGGATGGTGTTGGAAAGTTTCAGGACACCAAGTATTGTTTTTTATTCAGGGAAGTGAGGAAGGGTAGCACAACACCATATGTAATTAACTTCTAATGTATAGAACAGTGAGGAGGGCCCCTGGAGGGGAGGCCATATTCTGTGTGGCTCCCTGCAACTCCTCTACCCCCTGTGCAGTTGATTAATGGGATATGATTTTCAGTGTGTGGGAGTTTGGGGGAGAGTACACAATATAAATCATAGATAAATAGTTTAACCTCTTAGGCACAGTGACAAAGCAAGAAGACAGCCAAGAAAGATGTAGCAGACTATATTAAGGTGATTACTGTACTCATAGCGCATTTTCAGAAGGATGAAGTTGAGAATTCTTGGAAATGAAGCTGCAAGAGCATCGCATTTTCTATCTTTTTCTGGGACTGGCAAGATGCAGGGCACCCTCACCTCCTGGACAGCATTCCAGGAAAAACCACTGTGTCCATCCCTGAGTTGCTGAAGAACCTTCTGTTAGTATGGTATATGAATATTGAGTTTAAAGCATTGTTTGATCATAATATTGGTCAAAATATTGTTACTACAAGAACTTTAAGGGCAACGTATATATATTATATTGATTTTATTAATCATTTCAATGTTTAAAATATTTATAAAACTATTGTGGCATTTAATATGTTGATGTTACTATGGCAATGTTACAGTTTATTAATATATTTTTTAATTTCAATAAATGTTTTGTTATGGGTAATTCTTTGTGATTTTTATTGAGTGCTAGTATTTTGTAATTTTGGTTTAAGGTGGATGTTTGTTTAATTATTTTTTTTAATGATTAGTTAGATACTTTTGAAAGCTCTTACTATTAATTTTGAGTAAAGAAGTAGCACCACTAAATTTAAGTATACATTTTAGGTTTGTTTATTTGGGTGATTTGATGTTAAATCTCACCCTCAATGTTTGGTCTCAGTTTACCTTTGTGAATACCGAAAATTAGTAAAGTTAGACTTTTGGTTTAAGTTTACCTTTGTGAATACCGAAAAGTAGTAAACTTACACAAAAGGGTAAATTTACCTTTGTGAATCAGGCCCTGTATCTACTCAAATGATGATTAAAAGAGACCTGTTGTTGATGCCATTTACTTCCTTTTTATCTAGGAATAAGAAGAATGATATGGATAATTCAGTTTTTGATACTCCATAATTTTTTGATATTATATTTATATTCATATACTACTTTACGGTATATAGTTTGCACTGTTCCTTCTTAAGTAATGGTAATTTAATGCATAGTACTAGGTTTCCCCATTTATATGATTTGGGGAGTCTTTCCTGCAGTGTTTTTCAGCGGGACTACATCTTCCAGCAACCCAGGGCCCCAGGAGACGGTCCCTGGGAGAGACAGTCCACCTGTGTCACATTAGTGCTATAAAGCGTTCTCGAGTGCCCTGTGGCGTGGGAGTCTTGCCACAGTTATTTTCAGCTGGAGTACATTTTCCAGCAACCCAGGGCCCCAGGAGGCGGTCCCTGGACAGACAGCCCACCTGTGTCCTATTAGCACCATAAACAGCTCTCGGATGCCCCGCGACGCGGGAGTCTTGCCCCAGTTGTTTTCAGCAGGACTACATCTTCCAGCAACCCAGGGCCCCAATAGGTGGTCCCTGGGAAAGACAGTCCACCAGTGTCCCATTAGCGCTATAAAGCGCTCTTGGGTTCCCCGTGGCGCGGGAGTCTTGCCGCAGTTCTTTTGAGCGGGACTACATCTTCCGGCAACCCAGGGCCCCAGGAGGCGGTCCTTGTGAGAGACAGTCCACCTGTGTCCCATTAGCGTTATAAAATGCTTTTGAGTGCCCCGCTGCGTGGGACGAACGCGGGTCAAGGGCGGGCCCATCCTAAGCCCATCAGAGCCAGGAAGGGCCAGGTCAGGGCCACCCCTCCTGCTTCTTTTATCTGGCATCACTACAGTTTGTTGCTTGTACGCACGCACCTGCCTGGAATAAAGATAAAACCATATTTTCCTGCGTGGACTTTGTTTATGGACTCCATTTGAGCATCTATAGCCCTCAGGAGGGAAGGTTGTGGTGTTTGATCCTGCATGATGGACTACCATAGTCGCTTCCTGATGTCCGAGGGTCAGAGGATTACTGAAGGAAGTATCAGTTTAGTTTTGTACGAACAGTGACTCATGTTTCTGATTGTTACTCCATTACCATCGCCCACTTTTTTAGAACAATTGGACGGGACCCTGTGTTCCCCTGTTCCTTTTGGATTTATGTCCCTTCAGCTGCACCATTCGATTTCCATTTGACCTGTGTATTTGTTGTGCTTTTGGGGGGAGGTCTCCTACCTTTGCTATTCTTGTGGCCTTTCTTAAGGGCAGGACTCTGAGCCCTTATCTGCTGACTTATGGGCAAAAGAAAGACCCTTTGCCCCACAAGGGTAGTGTCCTTACGAGGTCTCATGACTGTCCCTCCATCATCTCATATTTGACCTTGGTGATAGGAGCTCTCAATGATAACATTCTATCTGCAAAGAAAGAGCTAGGTCTGAGTGGAAGCCCCTCCGTATCTTCAGTGCCCTACCCCGAAATGGACCCTAACACCGTTCATGCCTGCGAGATCGGGTTTGTAAAGGAGGCTCCCCCCACCCCAGTGCTGATGGTCACAAGAAGATTTTTAACAATTCACGTGCACCCTGACTCTTGCTTTCTCCTCCTGAGACTTCCCAGTCGGCAAAGAAAAAGAAGAAGGAACAGGGAATAAATAATGATCAATGCAGGGGAAAAAGGTATACAGCGGAAGAGGCCTTGCCCTCTAAAGGACTCTGGTAACAGTCCAGCAAAGAGGGCTTATCTTTTCTATCAGTTGGTTTAGTCTCAAGTGTGGACTCTTTGTTAACAACATTTTTGGGTAAAGTGGAAAATCTTGTAAAGGATGCTGTAGTTTCCCTAACCGAGAAAATGTCCCTGATTGAGCTCAAACTGGCGAAGATCACCCCTGAGATTCAAATCCCTTCCCCTCCCTGTGCAGGGTCTGATTTGGGTAGAGGGGTAACTAGGAATCAGCATCCTTCCCCTACAAGGTTTACTGGTCCCCCTCGTTTTGATAAAGAGAGCTCCATACTGCTATTAGTGCAGACAAGTCATAATGCACAGGGTTCCTCTTATCCAGGAGAGACCATGGTTGGCAACATTAATCGGTTGGATAGTGTTACCCTCTTGTGACCCCTATATCCTCCTAATAGGCAGCTGACGCATAGATGTAGGCCACATCTTCCACCTGAATCAACCCCGTTAGTGGCAATTCTGACAGGGGTACCACCCCTAGCAGAGGGCGTACGCGAATCTGTGTATGATTTGAAATATAAAGTAACCCATTGGTGTAATCCTCAGCGAAGGTTCGATGGCCATTCAGCCAAGCATATAATAATGGTCAGAAGATCTGAATGGGTGGGCCAGAGGGAAAAAACTAGGGAGGGTTATTGTATCATCGTCAACTTTGAGCAACCCTATTGGGCCAGCAGTTCATTAGCCATACTGCACAGAATAGCTCCCGAAAATCTAGCATCGAAGCACTTCCTCTGGGCTTTTTCTACTACCTAGGGTCCAGTAGAGAGTTAATGTGATCCCCTTAATGGGGCGGGGGGGTCGAAGAGTTGGGGGTGACCCTATTTCACTCCAGAACAGATTTAGGGCCCGATTACGACTTGGGCGGTGTGGGAGCAGGGCCGCCACGCTGCGGCCCTGCTCCCACACCGCCAAAGCATTGTGAGCACTGCCTGCCAGATTACAAGTTTTCTCGTGTCTTGCTGGCATTTCTTTGGCGGTCCCATGGTGGTGCCTCTGAAAAAGGGCACCGCAATTGGAGTGTGAAAGACAGTTCCTGCACGGCAGTCCATGCTGTGCAGGAACTGGGGTGCATGCAACAGGGGGGCACAACACATGCAACACGTGCCCCCCTGCATGCCCCCCATTGCCCTAAGCCAACAGGGGGCCGTTTAGAGCCCCCTTTGTTTCCTCTCCAACACAGTTTTCATAGCGTGCCGCTGTAGTGATAATTTGGCCCTTAGTCCTTTAAGCTCCCTGGAATGCAGTGACTGACTACATAGTATTAGTGACTCTACACCCCTGATGCAAGTCTCAGCTGAAGTCTCTGTTCTTAGATTTATTCCTACAGGTACCCCCCCCCCACACACACAACGATAGTCATCTGAATATTTTAAGTTGGAATGTGGCTGGTTTAGTTAACAAGCAATCAGATGTTAAGTGGTTGAGTTTTTTAAAGGGAGTTCATATCATAGGATTGCAAGAAACTTGGGACACTGGCATGACCTTCTAATTAGATGATTACTCCTCCTTTTATCTCCCAGCCACCCTGTCAACCAGAGGTAGAGCGAGGTGTGCTTTAATTACTTTAAGATTTCCTTGGACATTCCCTGTAAAATTGCACAGGTTCATACAGGCTCTCACCTTCTCCTAGCCCTCACTCTGACATACGTTTCCTCACCCAGTCTTTTAGCTATACATTTTTATAACTCTCATTCTCAGGACTTCCCGAATGAGCACTTGAGGGCACTTAAATTGTTCTTGGCCCCCTGGGGTGACTGTGCTGAGGAATTTTAATATTCATCTAGGCCCTGAGTTTTGTTTAAGGGGTGAGGATTTGGCTGTAGAAGGAAATCCCCATTTTGAACATACAGGCCCGGCGAACTTTTGGACAATATCATGGCGGATAATAATTTGCAACTTTTAAATTATATTAAAAATGGCACTAATGTGGGCCTAGATATCCCTATTTTTGTTGGGTGAGGCCACATTTCAGCGGTTGATTACATTTTGCTCTCACCTAACCTAGCCCATCTCGCACTACAGTATGGAGCAACAAAGAGTCAATTTAGTGATCACAATCCTCTGTGTTTGACACTTGATGGTGACCTGTGGAAGAACACAATACATAATAAGGGCATGGTTGGGTGGGAGCTCAAGCCAGTAGACCAGGGACGAAGATTGAAATGGGCCAATTTCGATCATGTGGTCATGATATTTTTATCTGTATGGGGGCCTCTCCTACACCTAATGATATTTTGCTTGCTTTCTGTAGAATATGTGAGTTCATTCAGGGGTCCCTCAGTTTAAGAAAGAGCAAATTGGTAGATATTGCATCTGTGCCAAGATGGTTCGAGACTGCTCCTGTTCCCAAGCCCACCACAAATCGCTTATAGCCTTGAAAAAAAAAACCACATAAAACGCGTAGTACCAAGGAAATGGCAATGTGCAGAAAACTTTATAAGACTGCTGTAGCCACTAGGAAAAAGTTCATTCAGCAGGATGCGTGGGACCAACTCCTCCAGGTGAACGACCTGAAGAACAGTGCCCATTTCCGGAAGATAGTTAACTACCCTTATTTTTCTAGGGCTGCTCATGACAGTATGGAGTGTCATAATTCCCCTGAAGCTTGGGTGGAGCATTTTAAGGGGATTTATGGATTTAATATGGTTGAAGATACTGGGGCCATTCTGGGGTTAGAGGTGGGCAATTCAAATTTGGTCTTGCAGGGAGGGGAAGTTAAGATGGCTATTGGTGGCATGTCTAAAAATAAAGCGCCAGGCCCGGATGGGGTCCCGGCTGACCTTTTAACACCAAGCCAGAGAAATGGGCCAAAATTCTGACCAAAGTGCTGACTGTCACAGTGTAGGAGGGTATCCCACAATCAGTCCAGGTCAATTATTGCGCTGATCTTTAAAAAGGGGCAAAAATGAACCGCGCTGTTATCGTCCCATTTTTTTAATAGACTCAGTGGTTAAGCTCATGGGACAGGTCATCCTCTCCAGGTTGACTACTTGGCTGGAGTAAATTAAAGTCCTAAGTGATCTACAATATGGTTTAAGAGTGGGTAGAAGTACCCTGGACCAGTGTTTAAATTTACAGCTGGTTATTGATAAATATGCCATCGCCAAAAAGGGATATCTGTATTTGGCATTTATTGACCTCTCATTGGCCTTTGATATGCTGAACAGGAGTAAACTATGGTTCATCCTGAAAAATAGGGGCCTAGATAAAGAGATAGTGTACTTCTGGCGCGATTTGCTCCATGACCTAGAGGTGGTAATAAGATACAGCCAAGATGGAAACATCACAGTTCCTTTTAAAGTTCAGCGTGATGTTAGGTAGGGATGCCTATTGGCCCAATATTATTTCCCTTTATATAAATAATTTGGGAGAAACTCTCTGCGTAACATGTCCAGATAACCCCCCCCCAAGCAGGCTTGCATAACATTCCAGCACTTTTATATGCCGACAACACGGTCCTATTATCTAGGACCGCCGTCGGACTTCAAAAAATGTTAAATGCTTTTGTCAGCTTTATGAGTGGTCTGGATTTATGCACTTATTTTAACAAATCGTATATTATGGTGGTGGATAGGGGCGTTAAGTGGCAGAAAGCAGAAAGCAGGGGGGCGTGACCAACTGCCGAGCATGGAGGACGTGAGCTGAAAGAGCTCCGTTCTCTGCCCTGACACTAAGCGGAATATCCTGCATTTCCTTGGACCCGCGGAGTCGAGTCACTCATTTTTGAGCAGCGGACCGCCCCTGGACCCAGTGGCAGTGTTTTGGACACGGTTGACCCGACGGAACCTATCAAACCCTGCACGGCCTCTGGACGGCGCCGGAGCTGTGGAGCGCTGTAGGCCGGGGCCGCGTGAGCTGTGAGGCTGGCCCGCTGTGTTTGCGACTTCTGCCGTGCCACCGGCGATTCCACTTGAAGACGTCATGGGGCTAGTAGATATCGCTCCGGTTTGAAGGTGAGACAGGGGGAGGCTGAGACGAGTGCTCGATTGATTGGGTTGCTGCGCCACATCAAAGAACGCGGACGACGAGATGGTGGATGCGGCCGGCCACGATCCTGCTCGGCGCGAGTGTGAGTGAAGACGCGAGGCGCCCTGGTGTGTGTGCGGGCAGCTGAGAAGGATCCTACTGCTGCGGAGGTGTGGGGACTGCAAGCGCTTCCCCCCCCCCTCCCTCCCCTGTTGAGGACATTTACTGAGGCCGAGGTAAGCCCACGTGGAAAGGAGGGGCATGTGAGCCTGTATGAGGGCGCCCTCAGACCTGTGTTGAGCATCGCTGCTCCCCTGCTGACCACAGAGAGCCACGCTTTTGTCCTGTGCAGATTGACGCGCCGCCGAGGGGCCCTCTTCTGTACATTGGCACTCCTGCCCCCATGATTGGAACTCACAAGAGCAACTGTGGGTGTTGCTCTCCACTTGCTGCCTACCCTGACTGCAGAGGAGAACCCGAGGCTGAACTGGGAGTACACTACTGCTCTACTCGCTGGAGCTGATTTCGCGCCTGTTGCAGGCGTGGTTTGTGCGCACCGGGGACTTGAACCTGTCTGTGTGAATACAATTGCCCAGGTGGCCCCCCAAGTGATCATACTGGAACAGAGACAGGTGGGCAGACGCCGGGGCACGATGGGGCGCAAAACAAAACAGACGAATGCAGCCGCAGATGGCGATCTGCAGCTCACATTCGGCAGCGACCCCTCCGGTGCTTCAGACAATGATGTGATACCTCCCACTGGAACAGATCCCCACGACGCTAAACTGGACCTAATACTGAAAGAAATACGGGACTCACGAACGGCACTGGAGGCACGAATGGGTACGATGTCCACCAGTCTCGGCCTCCTACAGGCTGACCACAAAAAGCTCGCTGACAAGGTCAAATCGAACAAACTGGCATTAGATGATCTCATACCCCAGCAGACCAGGCACTCCACTCAACTCGAACAATTTCAACATCAACTGAAGGGCTTACAGGACAGAGTGGACGAAGCGGAGGGGAGGTCCCGCCGCAACAACGTTCGCTTACTTGGTATACCGGAGCGCAGCGAGGGATCCAACCCCACACAGTTTGTGGAAGACTGGCTAAGAGACCATGTGGCGACAACGGGACTAACATCCTTGTACAGTGTGGAGAGGGCACACCGTGTGCCTCCCAGACCTCCTCGACCGGGTGCACCACCCCGCCCGCTAATAGCACGCATACTACATTACAAAGACCGCGACACTATCCTACGGGCTGCCAGAGAGAATGCTCCCATACGGTTTGAAAACAGGACAATTTCCCTTTATCCGGATTTTACGCCGGCAGTCCAGAAAGCTAGAGCTACTTTCTTAGGAGTGAAGAAACATCTACGGGACCGTAATTTGAAATATGCACTGCTTTTCCCGGCCCGACTGAAAGTTGTACACAGACAAAAATCATATTTCTTTGAAAACCCGGAGGAAGCAGCGGACTGGCTTGAACTAACTTTTACCCCGGGGAACTCTCAGACCTCACTACCATCGGGACGGCTGCGTCGCACCTCCCCGATTCGAACGACTGGACTACCCTGATTGGGAGGTGGCAGCGATGCAGTCACTGTGGATACTAGCCCAACGGCGGAACAGATCATGAACAGCCAAAAGGATGCACTCCTGACGGCGGCGGCGTTGGCTGTCCATGATGCCCGGACTGCGGCGGCCTCGGAGAGCTCATCGGATGCAGCCACAGTGCGCTCTGACTCTGAAACTAGCATAATGTTGTTCCCTTCAGTTACAGCACAGACTGCCAGAGACTTCTAGGGTGGTGCCCCGGAGGGTCCAGGAGCGGTAAAGTATACTGGGGTGGTACCGGGTGTGTGCTACTGTTGATGGCTTCTGTTGGGAGTCTAATGCAACTAAGCTGTATAGGGAAGTGTGCTAATGTAACCAAGACGTCTTCAGATGGGCAATGTGTTGCTTATACGAACTGTTGCAGTTCTGGCCTTCACCCCCCAGGCGATTGCGATACGATATTTATTGTTTAGAATCCATATTGGGTTTTATTTTCACGTTTGGTCCTCTGATGTTTTCTGGGGAACCTAGTATTGGGGAGTTTATATGTTCACGCATGCTCAGTTCATAGGCAGCCTATGCTTCCTGGGATTCGGTTTTCATATGTCACATGGCAAATACGCTTTTCGCATCACAATGACATTACATAATCAATACACCTACTGCACCTGGAACGTGCGGGGATTGGGCTCCATACATAAAAGGCACCGTGTCCTGGCGCAGCTCAATAGGAGGAAAGTTGCTATAGCTTACCTACAAGAAACCCACCTCAATACTGACGAGGCAGCCAAAGTACTGAAAAAATGGAGGGGGCAACTGTTTGCCACAACATACTCAGCTTTCTCCAGAGGGGCGGCGGTGTGGATGCGAAATAATGTCCCTTTCAGGCTTTTGGAACAAAAAATAGACATTCACGGCAGATATGTGTTACTCCATGGCTTGTTAGACGGGGCTCATGTGGTTATGGGATGTATATATGCACCAAACATAGACCAGGATAAATATCTAGCCACACTGAGTGCAGTCTTGTCAGACTGGGCCGAATACCCTTGGGTGCTAGGGGGCGACTTCAATACTGTATTAGACGTTGACTTGGACAGATCACACCCCCCATTACACGTCACAGAAAGCAAGAAACAGGCAGAGGCACTTCAAGGCTGGGCAGGGGGATGGGAACTCCGCGACGCATGGCGGGCAAAACATCCAGGGTACAGAGTGTATTCCTTTTATTCCCCACCACATAAATTACACACTCGGATAGATCGGTTCCTATGCTCTGGTACCCTGATGTCATCCGTTACATCAGTGCTCCATATGGGGAAAACTCTGTCGGACCATAATCCAGTGGAGTTGACCCTGCAGTGGGGCAGGATCCCAACTCCGATACCGACTTGGAAACTGCAGCCTGCGATGCTGGAGGACCCGGTCTTCCGCAGTGCCCTATCGGAGGCGATTGCCCACTACTTTTCGGAGAATACGGGGTCTGCTAGCACCCGCCAGATGGAATGGGATGCCTTTAAGATGGTCATTAGGGGAGTAGCAATTAGCACTAGGATAGGAGTTCGACTCGCGCTAATAGAACGACTCACGGAGCTTGAGGGTAAACTGGCTGCGCTGGAAGGGGAGGCTGCAGGGACAAATGAACAATTGACACAGCTACGTGAGGCAAACATTCAATACGCAGAGCTACTTGAGGAGCTCCGTGTTGTCGATTACCGGCTATACACGCAGAAACAACATACACAAGCTGACAGATCAGGGCCGCTGCTAGCACGGTTGGTTTGTGGCGCCCCTTTGCCAACTCCCATACTAGAAATCCGGAACAGTATGGATGTTGTGGTGAACACGCAATGGGACATCAATACTGCATTTAGGGACTACTACGAGCACCTCTATGGTCCACTGCCTAGACTTACTGACATTGATTTCGAACCCTTCTTCGACGGTCTATGCTTACCACAACTCACGCAACAACTAAGTGATGAATTAGCACGGCCAATAACAGGGGCGGAAATCCGGCAGGCGATTAAGGACCTACCGCGTAATAAGACCCCAGGGAATGATGGCCTGCCGGCTGAATTTTATGCGGTCTATGCCGACTTGTTGATCCCTCGGTTGCAATGCATATACCGCGAATCTTTGGAGAAAGATGGGCTCCCCGCTTCTACACTGCAAGCGTTAGTGGTTTCTTTACTAAAGCCTGGAAGGGATGGTTTACTCATTTCGAGCTACAGACCCCTGTCTCTCCTTAACACGGATTATAAAATTCTGAGTAAATTGCTGGCCACTCGCCTCGCTCAGTTTATCCCTACACTAGTACACCCGGATCAATGTGGGTTTGTACCTGGTAGGAGCACGGCACTGAACATCAGACGCCTGCATCAGGTCATGCTGGGCACACTTGCCACGGGAACTAAAGAGGGCTGCATTTCACTTGATTTGAGGCAGGCATTCGACTCCTTGCGCTGGGACTATCTGTTCTGTGCCCTTGCACGGTTTGGTATACCTGAGAAATTTATAGCGTGGGTGCGCTTACTATACACGAACCCCACCGCGCGAGCGCGCACAGGCCAGCATATTTCAGGGCATATACAGTGGCACGGGGAACCAGGCAGGGCTGCCCCTTGTCACCATTGCTGTTTATCCTGGCGCTGGAGCCGCTTCTACTCAGACTCCGTGCTTTTGCGGCCTACAAGGGAATAGTGCGGGGGGTGCATCCCATACTGTCTCAGCTTACGCAGATGATCTCATTCTTTATATCAAAGACATGGACGCGGACCCACACCCGATGCCCTCCATCTTCGAGTCCTTCCAAGACCTTTCTGGCCTGGCTATTAATGCTACAAAGTCGTATGCGTATTTCTTTGATAGCGCTGAGAGGAGTGGTCCTTTTGCGTTTGGTTCCTGGACCTTACACATAGCGCCTGATACCTTTAAATATCTTGGAATACAGATTTATCGCACTACCACGGACCTCCTAGATGGCAACCTGACACGTGCGATTGCGGCTCTCAAATCTCAAATCCAATTTTGGGTTTCACTGCCCCTATCAGTGGCGGGCAGAGTAGCCCTCACCAAAATGGTGTTGCTTCCGAGGCTCCTTTACTATTTTACTAATTTACCGATACTGGTCCCCACAAGGATCTTTAAACTATTGAATTCTCTGGTAATAGACCTAATATGGGGCAAAGGGCGCAGACGTATCAGCCTAGCGAAATTACAATTACCCACGAAACAAGGGGGGATGGGAGTGCCGGATATGCGTGCATATTGTTATGCTAGTCAGTTGCAGTGGCTAGCGTATTGGCTAGCAGGACGCAACTTACAGGAGTTGGGTATGACGTCACGGGACAAGGACAGAGGGGTCCTACACAGGCTCTTGCTGCCTCAGGCCCCCTTGCCGGCATCGACTCCCCATTTAATGAAGTTAGCCATTACCTACTGGAGGAGCGCAGTGAGGTACACTGGGCGGGCGCCACCGTATGCCCCCACTATTCCACTACTGGGTATCCCTACACGCGCGGGACTGACCACTAGCCGCGCCATTGGTGCGCGGACAAGAGTGGGAGTCACACGGTCGGAGAGTTTTTCTCGGGGGGTGTCTTAATGTCACATGAATCGTTTGCGCGCGTACATGGCGCCCCTGATACGCTATTCCTTCTGCATGCTCATATATCCAGATATATACGCATTACATGGTCACCAGGGGATGCTGAACCGAACACGAATACTCTACTTACCATGCAATATCTAATGGGGAATGGGGCACACCTGACGAGATGGCTAACCTATGGGATCCGGGCTGAGACGGGACTCTCCTTACGACCGTTACGTGACAAATGGGAAAGAGACGTAGGCCGTGAGTTTACAGTCAAGGAATGGGACACTATATTGGGATTTCCCCAGAGGGTTTCTCGTAACCCTAAATTTAAATTTATTCAATTGATGTTGCTACACAGAGCTTATTTAACACCAGATAGACTGAGCACAATATTCCCGGGAGCAAATGATGCTTGCCCGCGCTGCCATGCACCCAGGGCGGGGTTGATACACATGGTGTGGGATTGTCCTCGACTGGGGCACTATTGGATGACAGTATGTAAAATACTGACGGATATAGCCCCGATGAGCAAGAATAACACCTTGGAATACTGTATACTGGGTCTAGAGCCCCGTGGAAGGAAGGGTGGCTCCGCCTCTCGTTTTGCCAGTCTTGCGCTCCTTCTGGCTAAACGAGTCATAACCACAAGATGGAAAGCCACTAGGGACCCGTCCCTACAGGACTGGCATGCGGAGGTGCTGAGATGGGGCAGGGCAGAGGGAGCTGAACTACAAAGGGAGGAATATAGAGGCTTGAGGAAAATACCGATTTCGCTGAGCTGGATTACAATGCTGGAGGAATATGCTGCAATAGATATTTTGTCATACTAAGACAACGTGTGGCATTTGGCTGGGGACTCCGCACATGACTACAGGACACATGGGCTCCTTCCACTATCCGTACACAGTATTATGTAACGTGGCAGAGCTGTGCAGTTCATCTAAGACAGACTATGAAACCGAGATACACACGACCCTAGATATGTAAATACGCCAAAGCTAATGTTAGATACTTCTTACCGAGCATGCGGGGGGGAGGGAGGGTTGGGTACGTTTTTTGTTTTTTCTTAGGTTGATATAAATGTAATGGGATCTGCCAGGTTTGTCTAACTATGTTATGATTTGCTGGATTCCTAGGGCAAGTGAGGCTGCTGGGATTATCCGTATTGGTCTACCATTAGAGACTCGTTTCACGAATTCAGATCTTTATACGTTGGAGTACAGAGACCCACATAGATCAATGGCACTATTAATGTATATTCTTTTAAATTGGTTGTAAACATTTGTAGCTATGATATGTGTCCCCCTGTACATGTATCACTATGCAATATCTGGCTTCTTGTTGTGTAAAATCAATAAAAACAGATTTAAAAAAAAAAAGTGGCAGAAAGCATATAGTGTGGAGGGGCCCGAAATTACCTCAGTTAAGGATTCTCCATATGTGGGGGTCTTATTTGATAAGAAGGGCTAGTGGGCGCCTCTTCTAAAGGCGAAAAGGAATGTTCTGGCCAGGTCAGTGGCCTCTGCGTTTGATTTTGCTGGTCAAGCTGGGGCAAAAGCTCTTAAAGCCCTTATCCAAATTTATCAATCAAAATGTATTTCCCTGGCTTCCTACGAGAGTGACATTTGTGGTATAACAAGGCCACTGAACTTCAAACAATTGAGAATAAATTTTGAAATGCCTTTTGGCTGTATACCAATCCACAGCTTCTTTTGTGGTACATGAGTAGCTAGGTGTGGGTTTTATCTCTGATTTGCTGTTAATCTGCCCTCTGTTAAGACGGATCACAATCTGGATCAACCCTGAACTGGAGTTAAATAGGGTATTTCTGAGGGACTGTATGCTTTTGGACAGAGTCAAACTAATCCCCTGGTTGAATTATATTAGATTTACCTGTTGGGAATTGGGTCGCTCTGAACTATATGACCATGCTGAAAGCACAAGAAGTGGGGGCTTGACCTGGGTTAAAAAACATTTTTGTGTCAGAGCTCAGGCCTCTCGGGAGTGTAGGGAGCTAGCTAAGCCCTCAGTCCATGCACATGTGATGATTTCTACCTATGAGCTTGTGGAACCCTATGTTTCCTTTGTCACTAATCCCCATCATCACTTTCTGTTGACCCGTCTGAGGTTGAACAAGCTGCATTGGTTTCTAGTGGATCCATTAGGTTGGAATAAAGTTGACATGTAGCCCCAAGCAGATGTGATAACTTTTCTGACCAGGACACCTTACATTTCGTCCTGTTCTGTGAGTTTTATTGCATTCCCCGTAGGCAATTTATTCTTCCATTATTAAGAGGAAAGCAATTTACTCAGACCTGACCCACTCTCATATTTTTGCAAATACTTCCTAATGAATATGTTTGTTTTAATGTAGCTAGGTTTTTAACGATTTTAGTCAGGATCAGAAAAAGAAGGGGATGACTGCTATCTTGTCCATTATAAGCACTTCTGGTCTTTTTTTAATGCCCTTTTAACACTGTATCATTGTTATGATTTTATATATACTTTTACAATTTTATTTAACTTTGGTTTTTTAGTTGTTATTGTGTTTAGTGTTGTGAATTTTGACTAGTACGATGAATTTTGCCTTGACATATTGTTTATGTACCAGGTGCTATTGTGGATTTTAACTACAGGTATGATTTGTTTTTATTTTTCTGTTTGTATCTTTTATGGTTTTAATTAACTGATTTAAAATCATTTTGACTGACTGAATTGCTCTGTTCTTGATGAAAGGCTTTCCCTCCTTTTCTTCTCCTTTTCTCCTTAAACACTATGTAAAATGCTACTTGTATTTTATATTTACTCCAGCATGTTATTGTAGCTGTATTCATCTATTAAATAGCTTTATGTACTGATCTTTTATTCACATTTTCTACATGACGTATATGGTACACATTGTTAATACCTTTCTGATGTTGTTCTTTTTCATACTTAATATATTTTAGTAAAGCATTTTTAAACAAAAAAAATTAATTCTCATTTATCAGGACATTTATTTGGACGAAGATATCAGATAAGTTGTATTCATATTTTTGCACTGGTGGAAAGTATGTAAAATAGTGATACAAATGTCTATAGACCATATTACGTACTCGCGGTGGCGGTTCGACCACCTCCACAGCGGGTCCTCCCGCCGTATTACGATGGTGGCGGTGGGACTGACACAAGAATGCTGCCTCCACTGGGATCCAACATCCCACGGCTGTGGTGGTGTGGATAAGGGCCAGTAAACGATTGCTGGGCTAATGCCTGCATATTACGACCTTCTTTTCCACCTCCCATTTCCTGGCAGGGAGCCCGCCATGAAAAGGGTGGCAGAAATGCAGGTAAAGGGGTCCTAACAGGGCCTCCTGGTGCATCTGGCCATGGGTGTGTGCGAGGGAGGGCACATGTTGTGCCCCCTCTGTAATTGCATTTTTGTTCATGCACAGTGTGTCCTGCACATGCACGGTGTAGTATGCACGACATGGTGCATGCCACACCATGCAGGAACATGTAATAGGCGCTGTCACAGTGGAGGTCTGCTTGTTAGGCTCTCCTATGAGAATCCATTTCTATACTTCACATCAACGGTCTCCAATGTATCACTCTCTTTTTTGGACTTGGACATTAGATCCAAGGATGGAGAATTAATTACTGTAGTACATCATAAACTGACAGACAGAAACAACCTGCTGTCATTCCACAGCTTTCATCCTAAGGCCCTACAAGAAAATTTGCCTTAAAGGCAATTTCTGCGACTACAAATGAATTGCACAGAGATTACTGCCTTTGAAGATGAAGCCGCAAAATTAAGCAGGAAATTGCAGGACTGTGACTACCCCAGCAAGGTAGTAAGGAAGGCGTGGTAAAGAGCCAAAAACAATACCAGGGATGCCGTGCTGGAGACTTATGAGAAACCAAGGACCAACAGGAGTGTCTGTGTTACAACTTTCAGCACGGCCTCCAATATGGTGAAGAAGATTGTGTCAAAAAACTGGCGGTTAGTCAACTTTAATAGTCTAAACTTGGAATCATCATTGTTTTCATTTCGGAAAAGGCTAGCATTAAGAATTTGTTGGTACATACGAGACCACATACAAACAAAGTAGTGGCTGAGCCAAGACTGTGGGATCACCCGTTCTTGCCAGGACACAATGCCTGGGGGTCGTGCAAAGCATGTCCACTAACGAGCAATGCTAAGTCAGTTGACTTATGTTATGTTATGGGGTATTTGTTAAGCGCACGGCTACTCCGACTTAGGTCTGAAGTCTCCTTGGAGACTTACTAATCACTCAACATGTAACTCAGAAAATGTTATCTACCTCATCAGGTGCCCATGCAATTCAGTGTATATTGGAATGACAACCCGGAAAATAAAGATTAGCTTCATGGAACATATGAGTAATGTGAGGTGCCAAAAATCAATGACAAAACTGACCACACGCTACCTTAAAAGAAGACACACAGTGGAGGATCTGAAATAGATAGTCATTGCCGAACCCTGGATCCCAAAAACAATATCAGATGTGAAAACATTTATTTTAAAATGTGAACAACGCTGGGTATATAGACTTAAGAGCAATGAAAAGGGATTAAATGACGATATCCCATGGCACTTCCTGAACTGTATCAAATAGGAAATAAGAGTAACAAGGATAGCAGTGGTATGTGTCAGAATTATGGACAGGGCACAACTACCTCTTCTGTAGCTGAACTTCAGTGGCAGATCTACATATGAACCTGGTTTACCATTGTAAAAGATTCAGACCAGACAGGGGTTGAAAATATGTACTCACGAGAGGGCCGCATTAGGTTTTGCTAATAGAAAATCTTTATATGTAGATGCACACCAGATTCCAAGATGGCGGTGCATCTGGGGCCAATGGCAGGAGGAGGAAGCACTCCAGTGCTTGCAATAATAATCACATCACACAGGCCGACTGAAAGAACCAAGAACTAAAAATGGCGGCCACGTTACAGGATCACACACATCAGAGGGTGTTGAGTGGCTGAGCGGTAGCATTAGATCCTTGACGAAGTAAGTGAGGGTGCAGTAGGAGGGAGGGGGTTCTCCAGCGTACATAGGAGTCTAAAGAGCGTTACTGCCACAGAATTTTGAGACTCCATACACTAGTGCAATACGGAGTCAATTCTCCTGAACTTAATATCGATAGGAGAAGGGGACATCGGGTATAATGAGAACCCGACGACCAATATGTTGGAGATGTAGAGCGCACTTGGTGAATACTGCACTAAGCAAAAGCTATAAAAATAGGAGCATGCCAGGAAGAGCAGAGGAATAGGTAGAACCAACTAGATTTTCATCCCGGTCGCGCCTGGGGGATGTCTTATTACCAGCCCTGGAAAAGATATTACTGGTATATATAAAAGGTGACAGGGCAGCAGAAAGTCCGAGGTTTGGACAAACTGAGGTACCAATAACAATAGTCGGAGAAAGGCATAAAAAAATGACATGGTTTGGCTCTTTTTAACGAGGCTCTTGTGAGGGGGCGTAGTACACATTGAACATAGTTCAAGTGTATTTGCGTTTTTGTATTCTCCGCCTCTCTCTCACACAGCATGTGACTACAGGGCGACGCCCCCACTCCTACCCCGGTTTTGGAAGAATTAGAGTGAAACTTGGGTAAGAAACCTGAAGGGGCGAACGCCCTGAATCACATGTGTTTGCATGTACATGTTTGTGTCTGCACTAGTTTATCAACTGGGTTTTAGTACCCTATGGGTATCCATAATAAGACATTGGAATGAAGCACTGTTTATTTATGTGGTAATTCACCAGGAGCCTACTCTCTAAAGGCTTGAGACTAATGGTAAGAGTGTTTTCTACAGGTTGTTTCTGATAAGGTTCCTGAGAGTGACAAGTATGGCCACAATGTGACCCCCTATCCCCATTCTTGCAATTAAAAGAGACAGGGGGCAACGTAGGGTTGAGAAATATAGGGATCCACATCCTGATGAAGGCCAGCGTCCTCAACAGGCGATTTGATGGCCCAAACATGTTCATGAACACAGGTGGCAGGGGCAGTAAATACTAATAGTATAATTGCACCCTGGCCGGTTGATTATAATCATACCAGGAGGGGCACGGAATAAAATTAGGAGGGCACTCTCTTAGGCATTTTTAAACTCTTTTTTGTGCTGAGAGGATCCCAGTAGTTGTAGGGCTAATAGAGATTTTTGGCCCTAAAAAACATATATTATTTGCTCCAATCTGAGCTTTGGTTTGCACCAGAGTGTTGTAGTATGCCCTCTGATGAAGCATGACAGTATCTAATGTGTGAAGGCAGTTTTAACTCCTTAGAGGACTTCCCATGAAGAAGTCAGGCTATTATCAATGTCCTCTTCCTTTTCTTATGTGTGAGATATAAGGCCCTATGTGTCCACACAATAAAATAAGCACACTATATTAAAGAAAAGATTGGGTCCAGTCGCTATGTTACAAACCTTTAAACTGGTTTTAACCATTCCTTTGGTATTTGACAAAGAAAGTGTTTGTTGTAAATATGTACAAAACCACTGTATACAGGACATTCAAGTACTATATAAATCGCACACACACTATCATCTTCACATCAACATTTCTGAAATCTGGTCTCAACACCATCACACAAGCAATAGTATTCTATGTAGAGCCCTTCTTATCTGGAATGCTCCTGCTACAATGCAAATATTCTCTATAAAATAATGTGCTGTCCTTGAAACTACATCAACGTATATTACAATGAAACAGGAAAATAGGTAGCCCTGCTTGGTTAGGTCAAAGTAAATGCAGTACATGACACAACGGAGTTCCTCCAATATGCACAAGTATTTGCCAAAACATATTTAGCTATGTATTAGTTATATTTTTTAACAATAATGAGAGTGTAAGCCGCAAGTTCAATGTTTCCAGGTTATTTGTTGCGTGCTGTATGAAACCTAATGCTGGCTGGAACTCTACGCAAGGCAATTCATGACATCTGGCGCTGGATGGGACCTTATCCATAGTGCTTCAGGACAACTGATCGGGGGTGAAATTCTGGGCATGGTGATCTATGACAGTTGATGCGAGTGGGACTTTTGTCAGAGTGCTACATGACATTTGAAGTAGGCTGACTCTTCGTGGTGCTGCAAGGCACCTCAGGAGTGATGGGACTTAATTCATGCTGTTCCATGGCAGCTTATTCCATATAGGACTTTAAGCGTGGTTCTATGTGGCACCTGGTGCAAGCTGAAACTCAATGCATGGTGCTACATGACACCTGATGCGGTATGGAACTTTATCCTTGATGCTCTTTGACAGTTGATTTATGATTGGACCTTATGCATGCTGCTGGATGAAACTCTACGAATCTTGCTGCGCAACGACTGGCACTAATAGGACCATAACCATGGTGCTTCATGACAACTAATGGAGGATGGAGAACTATGTATAGTGCTCTATGACTGCTGATACGGCAGAACATTATGCAGAGTGCAGCAAGACACCAAGTGCAGGCTGAAAGTCTAAGCATGGTGCGGGAAGACACCTGAGAATCAATGGGACTTTATGCATCGTTGACCGTGGCAGCTGATGCCGAATGGTATGACATGGATGGTGCTCCATGACACTTGATGGAAGCTGAAACTGTACAAATGGTGCTACATGACACCTGACGTGGGATGGCACTTTATGCGTGGGCTCTTTGAGAACTGATGCTGGATTGGACTTTATGACTGGTACTGGATGAACCCTGATGATGGCACTCTGCGCAGGTTGCTGCAGAGGTGCTCTGTGACAACTGCAGCAGGAATGAACTTTACACCCAGTACTGGATGACACCTGATGCTGCGTGGCATCTGTGAATGTTGCTGCAGTGGTGCTCTGTGACAACTGAAGCAGGAATGAACTTTACACCCAGTACTGGATGACACCTGATGCTGCGTGGCATCTGTCCATGTTGCTGCAGTGGCGCTCTGTGACAACTGAAGCAGGAATGAACTTTACACCCGGTACTGGATGACACCTGATGCTGCGTGGCATCTGTGCATGTTGCTGCAGTGGCGCTCTGTGACAACTGAAGCAGGAATGAACTTCACACCCAGTACTGGATGACACCTGATGCTGCGTGGCATCTCTGCATGTTGCTGCAGTGGTGCTCTGTGACAACTGAAGCAGGAATGAACTTTACACCTGGTACTGGATGACACCTGATGCTGTGTGGCATCTGCGCATGTTGCTGCAGTGGCGCTCTGTGACAACTGATGCTGGATTGAACTTTACGCCTGGTACTGGATGACACCTGATGCTCCGTGGCACTCTGTGTATGTTGCTGCAGTCGTGCTCTGTGACAACTGATGCAGGATTTAACTTTACGACTGGTACTGGATCACACCTGATGCGTGGCATCTTCGCATGTTGCTGCAGTGGTGCTCTGTGACAGCTGAAGCAGGATTGAACTTTACATCCTGTACTGGATGACACCTGATGCTGCGGGGCATCTGCGCAGGTTGCTGCAGTGGTGCTCTGTGACAACTGAAGCAGGAATGAACTTTACACCCGGTACTGGATGACACCTGATGCTGCGTGGCATCTGCGCATGTTGCTGCAGTGTCGCTCTGTGACAACTGATGCTGGATTGAACTTTACGCCTGGTACTGGATAACACCTGATGCTCCGTGGCACTCTGTGTATGTTGCTGCAGTCGTGCTCTGTGACAACTGATGCAGGATTTAACTTTACGACTGGTACTGGATGACACCTGATGCGTGGCATCTTCGCATGTTGCTGCAGTGGTGCTCCACTCCCACACCGCCAAAGCATTGTGAGCACTGCCTGCCAGATTACAAGTTTTCTCGTGTCTTGCTGGCATTTCTTTGGCGGTCCCATGGTGGTGCCTCTGAAAAAGGGCACCGCAATTGGAGTGTGAAAGACAGTTCCTGCACGGCAGTCCATGCTGTGCAGGAACTGGGGTGCATGCAACAGGGGGGCACAACACATGCAACACGTGCCCCCCTGCATGCCCCCCATTGCCCTAAGCCAACAGGGGGCCGTTTAGGGCCCCCTTTGTTTCCTCTCCACCACAGTTTTCATAGCGTGCCGCTGTAGTGATAATTTGGCCCTTAGTCCTTTAAGCTCCCTGGAATGCAGTGACTGACTACATAGTATTAGTGACTCTACACCCCTGATGCAAGTCTCAGCTGAAGTCTCTGTTCTTAGATTTATTCCTACAGGTACCCCCCCACACACACAACGATAGTCATCTGAATATTTTAAGTTGGAATGTGGCTGGTTTAGTTAACAAGCAATCAGATGTTAAGTGGTTGAGTTTTTTAAAGGGAGTTCATATCATAGGATTGCAAGAAACTTGGGACACTGGCATGACCTTCTAATTAGATGATTACTCCTCCTTTTATCTCCCAGCCACCCTGTCAACCAGAGGTAGAGCGAGGTGTGCTTTAATTACTTTAAGATTTCCTTGGACATTCCCTGTAAAATTGCACAGGTTCATACAGGCTCTCACCTTCTCCTAGCCCTCACTCTGACATACGTTTCCTCACCCAGTCTTTTAGTTATACATTTTTATAACTCTCATTCTCAGGACTTCCCGAATGAGCACTTGAGGGCACTTAAATTGTTCTTGGCCCCCTGGGGTGACTGTGCTGAGGAATTTTAATATTCATCTAGGCCCTGAGTTTTGTTTAAGGGGTGAGGATTTGGCTGTAGAAGGAAATCCCCATTTTGAACATACAGGCCCGGCGAACTTTTGGACAATATCATGGCGGATAATAATTTGCAACTTTTAAATTATATTAAAAATGGCACTAATGTGGGCCTAGATATCCCTATTTTTGTTGGGTGAGGCCACATTTCAGCGGTTGATTACATTTTGCTCTCACCTAACCTAGCCCATCTCGCACTACAGTATGGAGCAACAAAGAGTCAATTTAGTGATCACAATCCTCTGTGTTTGACACTTGATGGTGACCTGTGGAAGAACACAATACATAATAAGGGCATGGTTGGGTGGGAGCTCAAGCCAGTAGACCAGGGACGAAGATTGAAATGGGCCAATTTCGATCATGTGGTCATGATATTTTTATCTGTATGGGGGCCTCTCCTACACCTAATGATATTTTGCTTGCTTTCTGTAGAATATGTGAGTTCATTCAGGGGTCCCTCAGTTTAAGAAAGAGCAAATTGGTAGATATTGCATCTGTGCCAAGATGGTTCGAGACTGCTCCTGTTCCCAAGCCCACCACAAATCGCTTATAGCCTTGAAAAAAAACCCACATAAAACGCGTAGTACCAAGGAAATGGCAATGTGCAGAAAACTTTATAAGACTGCTGTAGCCACTAGGAAAAAGTTCATTCAGCAGGATGCGTGGGACCAACTCCTCCAGGTGAACGACCTGAAGAACAGTGCCCATTTCCGGGAGATAGTTAACTACCCTTATTTTTCTAGGGCTGCTCATGACAGTATGGAGTGTCATAATTCCCCTGAAGCTTGGGTGGAGCATTTTAAGGGGATTTATGGATTTAATATGGTTGAAGATACTGGGGCCATTCTGGGGTTAGAGGTGGGCAATTCAAATTTGGTCTTGCAGGGAGGGGAAGTTAAGATGGCTATTGGTGGCATGTCTAAAAATAAAGCGCCAGGCCCGGATGGGGTCCCGGCTGACCTTTTTAACACCAAGCCAGAGAAATGGGCCAAAATTCTGACCAAAGTGCTGACTGTCACAGTGTAGGAGGGTATCCCACAATCAGTCCAGGTCAATTATTGCGCTGATCTTTAAAAAAGGGGCAAAAATGAACCGCGCTGTTATCGTCCCATTTCTTTAATAGACTCAGTGGTTAAGCTCATGGGACAGGTCATCCTCTCCAGGTTGACTACTTGGCTGGAGTAAATTAAAGTCCTAAGTGATCTACAATATGGTTTAAGAGTGGGTAGAAGTACCCTGGACCAGTGTTTAAATTTACAGCTGGTTATTGATAAATATGCCATCGCCAAAAAGGGAAATCTGTATTTGGCATTTATTGACCTCTCATTGGCCTTTGATATGCTGAACAGGAGTAAACTATGGTTCATCCTGAAAAATAGGGGCCTAGATAAAGAGATAGTGTACTTCTGGCGCGATTTGCTCCATGACCTAGAGGTGGTAATAAGATACAGCCAAGATGGAAACATCACAGCTCCTTTTAAAGTTCAGCGTGATGTTAGGTAGGGATGCCTATTGGCCCAATATTATTTCCCCTTTATATAAATAATTTGGGAGAAACTCTCTGCGTAACATGTCCAGATAACCCCCCCCCAAGCAGGCTTGCATAACATTCCAGCACTTTTATATGCCGACAACACGGTCCTATTATCTAGGACCGCCGTCGGACATCAAAAAATGTTAAATGCTTTTGTCAGCTTTATGAGTGGTCTGGATTTATGCACTTATTTTAACAAATCGTATATTATGGTGGTGGATAGGGGCATTAAGTGGCAGAAAGCATATAGTGTGGAGGGGCCCGAAATTGCCTCAGTTAAGGCTTCTCCATATGTGGGGGTCTTATTTGATAAGAAGGGCTAGTGGGCGCCTCTTCTAAAGGCGAAAAGGAATGTTCTGGCCAGGTCAGTGGCCTCTGCATTTGATTTTGCTGGTCAATCTGGGGCAAAACCTCTTAAAGCCCTTATCCAAATTTATCAATCAAAATGTATTTCCCTGGCTTCCTACGAGAGTGACATTTGTGGTATAACAAGGCCACTGAACTTCAAACAATTGAGAATAAATTTTGAAATGCCTTTTGGCTGTATACCAATCCACAGCTTCTTTTGTGGTACATGAGTAGCTAGGTGTGGGTTTTATCTCTGATTTGCTGTTAATCTGCCCTCTGTTAAGACGGATCACAATCTGGATCAACCCTGAACTGGAGTTAAATAGGGTATTTCTGAGGGACTGTATGCTTTTGGACAGAGTCAAACTAATCCCCTGGTTGAATTATATTAGATTTACCTGTTGGGAATTGGGTCGCTCTGAACTATATGACCATGCTGAAAGCACAAGAAGTGGGGGCTTGACCTGGGTTAAAAAACATTTTTGTGTCAGAGCTCAGGCCTCTCTGGAGTGTAGGGAGCTAGCTAAGCCCTCAGTCCATGCACATGTGATGATTTCTACCTATGAGCTTGTGGAACCCTATGTTTCCTTTGTCACTAAACCCCATCATCACTTTCTGTTGACCCGTCTGAGGTTGAACAAGCTGCATTGGTTTCTAGTGGATCCATTAGGTTGGAATAAAGTTGACATGTAGCCCCAAGCAGATGTGATAACTTTTCTGACCAGGACACCTTACATTTCGTCCTGTTCTGTGAGTTTTATTGCATTCCCCGTAGGCAATTTATTCTTCCATTATTAAGAGGAAAGCAATTTACTCAGACCTGACCCACTCTCATATTTTTGCAAATACTTCCTAATGAATATGTTTGTTTTAATGTAGCTAGGTTTTTAACGATTTTAGTCAGGATCAGAAAAAGAAGGGGATGACTGCTATCTTGTCCATTATAAGCACTTCTGGTCTTTTTTTAATGCCCTTTTAACACTGTATCATTGTTATGATTTTATATATACTTTTACAATTTTATTTAACTTTGGTTTTTTAGTTGTTATTGTGTTTAGTGTTGTGAATTTTGACTAGTACGATGAATTTTGCCTTGACATATTGTTTATGTACCAGGTGCTATTGTGGATTTTAACTACAGGTATGATTTGTTTTTATTTTTCTGTTTGTATCTTTTATGGTTTTAATTAACTGATTTAAAATCATTTTGACTGACTGAATTGCTCTGTTCTTGATGAAAGGCTTTCCCTCCTTTTCTTCTCCTTTTCTCCTTAAACACTATGTAAAATGCTACTTGTATTTTATATTTACTCCAGCATGTTATTGTAGCTGTATTCATCTATTAAATAGCTTTATGTACTGATCTTTTATTCACATTTTCTACATGACGTATATGGTACACATTGTTAATACCTTTCTGATGTTGTTCTTTTTCATACTTAATATATTTTAGTAAAGCATTTTTAAACAAAAAAAATTAATTCTCATTTATCAGGACATTTATTTGGACGAAGATATCAGATAAGTTGTATTCATATTTTTGCACTGGTGGAAAGTATGTAAAATAGTGATACAAATGTCTATAGACCATATTACGTACTCGCGGTGGCGGTTCGACCACCTCCACAGCGGGTCCTCCCGCCGTATTACGATGGTGGCGGTGGGACTGACACAAGAATGCTGCCTCCACTGGGATCCAAGATCCCACGGCTGTGGTGGTGTGGATAAGGGCCAGTAAATGATTGCAGGGCTAATGCCGGCATATTACGACCTTCTTTTCCACCTCCCATTTCCTGGCAGGGAGCCCGCCATGAAAAGGGTGGCAGAAATGCAGGTAAAGGGGTCCTAACAGGGCCTCCTGGTGCATCTGGCCATGGGTGTGTGCGAGGGAGGGCACATGTTGTGCCCCCTCTGTAATTGCATTTTTGTTCATGCACAGTGTGTCCTGCACATGCACGGTGTAGTATGCACGACATGGTGCATGCCACACCATGCAGGAACATGTAATAGGCGCTGTCACAGTGGAGGTCTGCTTGTTAGGCTCTCCTATGAGAATCCATTTCTATACTTCACATCAACGGTCTCCAATGTATCACTCTCTTTTTTGGACTTGGACATTAGACCCAAGGATGGAGAATTAATTACTGTAGTACATCATAAACTGACAGACAGAAACAACCTGCTGTCATTCCACAGCTTTCATCCTAAGGCCCTACAAGAAAATTTGCCTTAAAGGCAATTTCTGCGACTACAAATGAATTGCACAGAGATTACTGCCTTTGAAGATGAAGCCGCAAAATTAAGCAGGAAATTGCAGGACTGTGACTACCCCAGCAAGGTAGTAAGGAAGGCGTGGTAAAGAGCCAAAAACAATACCAGGGATGCCGTGCTGGAGACTTATGAGAAACCAAGGACCAACAGGAGTGTCTGTGTTACAACTTTCAGCACGGCCTCCAATATGGTGAAGAAGATTGTGTCAAAAAACTGGCGGTTAGTCAACTTTAATAGTCTAAACTTGGAATCATCATTGTTTTCATTTCGGAAAAAGGCTAGCATTAAGAATATGTTGGTACATACGAGACCACATACAAACAAAGTAGTGGCTGAGCCAAGACTGTGGGATCACCCGTTCTTGCCAGGACACAATGCCTGGGGGTCGTGCAAAGCATGTCCACTAACGAGCAATGCTAAGTCAGTTGACTTATGTTATGTTATGGGGTATTTGTTAAGCGCACGGCTACTCCGACTTAGGTCTGAAGTCTCCTTGGAGACTTACTAATCACTCAACATGTAACTCAGAAAATGTTATCTACCTCATCAGGTGCCCATGCAATTCAGTGTATATTGGAATGACAACCCGGAAAATAAAGATTAGCTTCATGGAACATATGAGTAATGTGAGGTGCCAAAAATCAATGACAAAACTGACCACACGCTACCTTAAAAGAAGACACACAGTGGAGGATCTGAAATAGATAGTCATTGCCGAACCCTGGATCCCAAAAACAATATCAGATGTGAAAACATTTATTTTAAAATGTGAACAACGCTGGGTATATAGACTTAAGAGCAATGAAAAGGGATTAAATGACGATATCCCATGGCACTTCCTGAACTGTATCAAATAGGAAATAAGAGTATCAAGGATAGCAGTGGTATGTGTCAGAATTATGGACAGGGCACAACTACCTCTTCTGTAGCTGAACTTCAGTGGCAGATCTACATATGAACCTGGTTTACCATTGTAAAAGATTCAGACCAGACAGGGGTTGAAAATATGTACTCACGAGAGGGCCGCATTAGGTTTTGCTAATAGAAAATCTTTATATGTAGATGCACACCAGATTCCAAGATGGCGGTGCATCTGGGGCCAATGGCAGGAGGAGGAAGCACTCCAGTGCTTGCAATAATAATCACATCACACAGGCCGACTGAAAGAACCAAGAACTAAAAATGGCGGCCACGTTACAGGATCACACACATCAGAGGGTGTTGAGTGGCTGAGCGGTAGCATTAGATCCTTGATGAAGTAAGTGAGGGTGCAGTAGGAGGGAGGGGGTTCTCCAGCGTACATAGGAGTCTAAAGAGCGTTACTGCCACAGAATTTTGAGACTCCATACACTAGTGCAATACGGAGGCAATTCTCCTGAACTTAATATCGATAGGAGAAGGGGACATCGGGTATAATGAGAACCCGACGACCAATATGTTGGAGATGTAGAGCGCACTTGGTGAATACTGCACTAAGCAAAAGCTATAAAAATAGGAGCATGCCAGGAAGAGCAGAGGAATAGGTAGAACCAACTAGATTTTCACCCCGGTCGCGCCTGGGGGATGTCTTATTACCAGCCCTGGAAAAGATATTACTGGTATATATAAAAGGTGACAGGGCAGCAGAAAGTCCGAGGTTTGGACAAACTGAGGTACCAATAACAATAGTCGGAGAAAGGCAGAAAAAAATGACATGGTTTGGCTCTTTTTAACGAGGCTCTTGTGAGGGGGCGTAGTACACATTGAACATAGTTCAAGTGTATTTGCGTTTTTGTATTCTGCGCCTCTCTCTCACACAGCATGTGACTACAGGGCGACGCCCCCACTCCTACCCCGGTTTTGGAAGAATTAGAGTGAAACTTGGGTAAGAAACCTGAAGGGGCGAACGCCCTGAATCACATGTGTTTGCATGTACATGTTTGTGTCTGCACTAGTTTATCAACTGGGTTTTAGTACCCTATGGGTATCCATAATAAGACATTGGAATGAAGCACTGTTTATTTATGTGGTAATTCACCAGGAGCCTACTCTCTAAAGGCTTGAGACTAATGGTAAGAGTGTTTTCTACAGGTTGTTTCTGATAAGGTTCCTGAGAGTGACAAGTATGGCCACAATGTGACCCCCTATCCCCATTCTTGCAATTAAAAGAGACAGGGGGCAACGTAGGGTTGAGAAATATAGGGATCCACATCCTGATGAAGGCCAGCGTCCTCAACAGGCGATTTGATGGCCCAAACATGTTCATGAACACAGGTGGCAGGGGCAGTAAATACTAATAGTATAATTGCACCCTGGCCGGTTGATTATAATCATACCAGGAGGGGCACGGAATAAAATTAGGAGGGCACTCTCTTAGGCATTTTTAAACTCTTTTTTGTGCTGAGAGGATCCCAGTAGTTGTAGGGCTAATAGAGATTTTTGGCCCTAAAAAACATATATTATTTGCTCCACTCTGAGCGTTGGTTTGCACCAGAGTGTTGTAGTATGCCCTCTGATGAAGCATGACAGTATCTAATGTGTGAAGGCAGTTTTAACTCCTTAGAGGACTTCCCATGAAGAAGTCAGGCTATTATCAATGTCCTCTTCCTTTTCTTATGTGTGAGATATAAGGCCCTATGTGTCCACACAATAAAATAAGCACACTATATTAAAGAAAAGATTGGGTCCAGTCGCTATGTTACAAACCTTTAAACTGGTTTTAACCATTCCTTTGGTATTTGACAAAGAAAGTGTTTGTTGTAAATATGTACAAAACCACTGTATACAGGACATTCAAGTACTATATAAATCGCACACACACTATCATCTTCACATCAACATTTCTGAAATCTGGTCTCAACACCATCACACAAGCAATAGTATTCTATGTAGAGCCCTTCTTATCTGGAATGCTCCTGCTACAATGCAAATATTCTCTATAAAATAATGTGCTGTCCTTGAAACTACATCAACGTATATTACAATGAAACAGGAAAATAGGTAGCCCTGCTTGGTTAGGTCAAAGTAAATGCAGTACATGACACAACGGAGTTCCTCCAATATGCACAAGTATTTGCCAAAACATATTTAGCTATGTATTAGTTATATTTTTTAACAATAATGAGAGTGTAAGCCGCAAGTTCAATGTTTCCAGGTTATTTGTTGCGTGCTGTATGAAACCTAATGCTGGCTGGAACTCTACGCAAGGCAATTCATGACATCTGGCGCTGGATGGGACCTTATCCATAGTGCTTCAGGACAACTGATCGGGGGTGAAATTCTGGGCATGGTAATCTATGACAGTTGATGCGAGTGGGACTTTTATCAGAGTGCTACATGACATTTGAAGTAGGCCAACTCTTCGTGGTGCTGCAAGGTACCTCAGGAGTGATGGGACTTAATTCATGCTGTTCCATGGCAGCTTATTCCATATAGGACTTTAAGCGTGGTTCTATGTGGCACCTGGTGCAAGCTGAAACTCAATGCATGGTGCTACATGACACCTGATGCGGTATGGAACTTTATCCTTGATGCTCTTTGACAGTTGATTTATGATTGGACCTTATGCATGCTGCTGGATGAAACTCTACGAATCTTGCTGCGCAACGACTGGCACTAATAGGACCATAACCATGGTGCTTCATGACAACTAATGGAGGATGGAGAACTATGTATAGTGCTCTATGACTGCTGATACGGCAGAACATTATGCAGAGTGCAGCAAGACACCAAGTGCAGGCTGAAAGTCTAAGCATGGTGCTGGAAGACACCTGAGAATCAATGGGACTTTATGCATCGTTGACCGTGGCAGCTGATGCCGAATGGTATGACATGGATGGTGCTCCATGACACCTGAAGTGGGATGGCACTTTATGCGTGGGCTCTTTGAGAACCGATGCTGGATTGGACTTTATGACTGGTACTGGATGAACCCTGATGATGGCACTCTGCGCAGGTTGCTGCAGAGGTGCTCTGTGACAACTGCAGCAGGAATGAACTTTACACCCAGTACTGGATGACACCTGATGCTGCGTGGCATCTGTCCATGTTGCTGCAGTGGCGCTCTGTGACAACTGAAGCAGGAATGAACTTTACACCCGGTACTGGATGACACCTGATGCTGCGTGGCATCTGTGCATGTTGCTGCAGTGGCGCTCTGTGACAACTGAAGCAGGAATGAACTTTACACCCAGTACTGGATGACACCTGATGCTGCGTGGCATCTCTGCATGTTGCTGCAGTGGTGCTCTGTGACAACTGAAGCAGGAATGAACTTTACACCTGGTACTGGATGACACCTGATGCTGTGTGGCATCTGCGCATGTTGCTGCAGTGGCGCTCTGTGACAACTGATGCTGGATTGAACTTTACGCCTGGTACTGGATGACACCTGATGCTCCGTGGCACTCTGTGTATGTTGCTGCAGTCGTGCTCTGTGACAACTGATGCAGGATTTAACTTTACGACTGGTACTGGATCACACCTGATGCGTGGCATCTTCGCATGTTGCTGCAGTGGTGCTCTGTGACAGCTGAAGCAGGATTGAACTTTACATCCTGTACTGGATGACACCTGATGCTGCGTGGAATCTGCGCAGGTTGCTGCAGAGGTGCTCTGTGACAACTGAAGCAGGAATGAACTTTACACCCGGTACAGGATGACACCTGATGCTGCATGGCATCTGTGCAGGTTGCTGCAGTGGTGCTCTGTGACAACTGAAGCAGGAATGAACTTTACACCCGGTACTGGATGACACCTGATGCTGCGTGGCATCTGCGCATGTTGCTGCAGTGGCGCTCTGTGACAACTGATGCTGGATTGAACTTTACGCCTGGTACTGGATAACACCTGATGCTCCGTGGCACTCTGTGTATGTTGCTGCAGTCGTGCTCTGTGACAACTGATGCAGGATTTAACTTTACGACTGGTACTGGATGACACCTGATGCGTGGCATCTTCGCATGTTGCTGCAGTGGTGCTCCACTCCCACACCGCCAAAGCATTGTGAGCACTGCCTGCCAGATTACAAGTTTTCTCGTGTCTTGCTGGCATTTCTTTGGCGGTCCCATGGTGGTGCCTCTGAAAAAGGGCACCGCAATTGGAGTGTGAAAGACAGTTCCTGCACGGCAGTCCATGCTGTGCAGGAACTGGGGTGCATGCAACAGGGGGCACAACACATGCAACACGTGCCCCCTGCATGCCCCCCATTGCCCTAAGCCAACAGGGGGCCGTTTAGGGCCCCCTTTGTTTCCTCTCCACCACAGTTTTCATAGCGTGCCGCTGTAGTGATAATTTGGCCCTTAGTCCTTTAAGCTCCCTGGAATGCAGTGACTGACTACATAGTATTAGTGACTCTACACCCCTGATGCAAGTCTCAGCTGAAGTCTCTGTTCTTAGATTTATTCCTACAGGTACCCCCCCCCCCACACACACAACGATAGTCATCTGAATATTTTAAGTTGGAATGTGGCTGGTTTAGTTAACAAGCAATCAGATGTTAAGTGGTTGAGTTTTTTAAAGGGAGTTCATATCATAGGATTGCAAGAAACTTGGGACACTGGCATGACCTTCTAATTAGATGATTACTCCTCCTTTTATCTCCCAGCCACCCTGTCAACCAGAGGTAGAGCGAGGTGTGCTTTAATTACTTTAAGATTTCCTTGGACATTCCCTGTAAAATTGCACAGGTTCATACAGGCTCTCACCTTCTCCTAGCCCTCACTCTGACATACGTTTCCTCACCCAGTCTTTTAGTTATACATTTTTATAACTCTCATTCTCAGGACTTCCCGAATGAGCACTTGAGGGCACTTAAATTGTTCTTGGCCCCCTGGGGTGACTGTGCTGAGGAATTTTAATATTCATCTAGGCCCTGAGTTTTGTTTAAGGGGTGAGGATTTGGCTGTAGAAGGAAATCCCCATTTTGAACATACAGGCCCGGCGAACTTTTGGACAATATCATGGCGGATAATAATTTGCAACTTTTAAATTATATTAAAAATGGCACTAATGTGGGCCTAGATATCCCTATTTTTGTTGGGTGAGGCCACATTTCAGCGGTTGATTACATTTTGCTCTCACCTAACCTAGCCCATCTCGCACTACAGTATGGAGCAACAAAGAGTCAATTTAGTGATCACAATCCTCTGTGTTTGACACTTGATGGTGACCTGTGGAAGAACACAATACATAATAAGGGCATGGTTGGGTGGGAGCTCAAGCCAGTAGACCAGGGACGAAGATTGAAATGGGCCAATTTCGATCATGTGGTCATGATATTTTTATCTGTATGGGGGCCTCTCCTACACCTAATGATATTTTGCTTGCTTTCTGTAAAATATGTGAGTTCATTCAGGGATCCCTCAGTTTAAGAAAGACCAAATTGGTAGATATTGCATCTGTGCCAAGATGGTTCGAGACTGCTCCTGTTCCCAAGCCCACCACAAATCGCTTATAGCCTTGAAAAAAAACCCACATAAAACGCGTAGTACCAAGGAAATGGCAATGTGCAGAAAACTTTATAAGACTGCTGTAGCCACTAGGAAAAAGTTCATTCAGCAGGATGCGTGGGACCAACTCCTCCAGGTGAACGACCTGAAGAACAGTGCCCATTTCCGGGAGATAGTTAACTACCCTTATTTTTCTAGGGCTGCTCATGACAGTATGGAGTGTCATAATTCCCCTGAAGCTTGGGTGGAGCATTTTAAGGGGATTTATGGATTTAATATGGTTGAAGATACTGGGGCCATTCTGGGGTTAGAGGTGGGCAATTCAAATTTGGTCTTGCAGGGAGGGAAGTTAAGATGGCTATTGGTGGCATGTCTAAAAATAAAGCGCCAGGCCCGGATGGGGTCCCGGCTGACCTTTTTAACACCAAGCCAGAGAAATGGGCCAAAATTCTGACCAAAGTGCTGACTGTCACAGTGTAGGAGGGTATCCCACAATCAGTCCAGGTCAATTATTGCGCTGATCTTTAAAAAAGGGGCAAAAATGAACCGCGCTGTTATCGTCCCATTTCTTTAATAGACTCAGTGGTTAAGCTCATGGGACAGGTCATCCTCTCCAGGTTGACTACTTGGCTGGAGTAAATTAAAGTCCTAAGTGATCTACAATATGGTTTAAGAGTGGGTAGAAGTACCCTGGACCAGTGTTTAAATTTACAGCTGGTTATTGATAAATATGCCATCGCCAAAAAGGGAAATCTGTATTTGGCATTTATTGACCTCTCATTGGCCTTTGATATGCTGAACAGGAGTAAACTATGGTTCATCCTGAAAAATAGGGGCCTAGATAAAGAGATAGTGTACTTCTGGCGCGATTTGCTCCATGACCTAGAGGTGGTAATAAGATACAGCCAAGATGGAAACATCACAGTTCCTTTTAAAGTTCAGCGTGATGTTAGGTAGGGATGCCTATTGGCCCAATATTATTTCCCCTTTATATAAATAATTTGGGAGAAACTCTCTGCGTAACATGTCCAGATAACCCCCCCCCCAAGCAGGCTTGCATAACATTCCAGCACTTTTATATGCCGACAACACGGTCCTATTATCTAGGACCGCCGTCGGACATCAAAAAATGTTAAATGCTTTTGTCAGCTTTATGAGTGGTCTGGATTTATGCACTTATTTTAACAAATCGTATATTATGGTGGTGGATAGGGGCGTTAAGTGGCAGAAAGCATATAGTGTGGAGGGGCCCAAAATTGCCTCAGTTAAGGCTTCTCCATATGTGGGGGTCTTATTTGATAAGAAGGGCTAGTGGGCGCCTCTTCTAAAGGCGAAAAGGAATGTTCTGGCCAGGTCAGTGGCCTCTGCATTTGATTTTGCTGGTCAATCTGGGGCAAAACCTCTTAAAGCCCTTATCCAAATTTATCAATCAAAATGTATTTCCCTGGCTTCCTACGAGAGTGACATTTGTGGTATAACAAGGCCACTGAACTTCAAACAATTGAGAATAAATTTTGAAATGCCTTTTGGCTGTATACCAAGCCACAGCTTCTTTTGTGGTACATGAGTAGCTAGGTGTGGGTTTTATCTCTGATTTGCTGTTAATCTGCCCTCCGTTAAGACGGATCACAATCTGGATCAACCCTGAACTGGAGTTAAATAGGGTATTTCTGAGGGACTGTATGCTTTTGGACAGAGTCAAACTAATCCCCTGGTTGAATTATATTAGATTTACCTGTTGGGAATTGGGTCGCTCTGAACTATATGACCATGCTGAAAGCACAAGAAGTGGGGGCTTGACCTGGGTTAAAAAACATTTTTGTGTCAGAGCTCAGGCCTCTCGGGAGTGTAGGGAGCTAGCTAAGCCCTCAGTCCATGCACATGTGATGATTTCTACCTATGAGCTTGTGGAACCCTATGTTTCCTTTGTCACTAATCCCCATCATCACTTTCTGTTGACCCGTCTGAGGTTGAACAAGCTGCATTGGTTTCTAGTGGATCCATTAGGTTGGAATAAAGTTGACATTTAGCCCCAAGCAGATGTGATAACTTTTCTGACCAGGACACCTTACATTTCGTCCTGTTCTGTGAGTTTTATTGCATTACCCGTAGGCAATTTATTCTTCCATTATTAAGAGGAAAGCAATTTACTCAGACCTGACCCACTCTCATATTTTTGCAAATACTTCCTAATGAATATGTTTGTTTTAATGTAGCTAGGTTTTTAACGATTTTAGTCAGGATCAGAAAAAGAAGGGGATGACTGCTATCTTGTCCATTATAAGCACTTCTGGTCTTTTTTAATGCCCTTTTAACACTGTATCATTGTTATGATTTTATATATACTTTTACAATTTTATTTAACTTTGGTTTTTTAGTTGTTATTGTGTTTAGTGTTGTGAATTTTGACTAGTACGATGAATTTTGCCTTGACATATTGTTTATGTACCAGGCGCTATTGTGGATTTTAACTACAGGTATGATTTGTTTTTATTTTTCTGTTTGTATCTTTTATGGTTTTAATTAACTGATTTAAAATAATTTTGACTGACTGAATTGCTCTGTTCTTGATGAAAGGCTTTCCCTCCTTTTCTTCTCCTTTTCTCCTTAAACACTATGTAAAATGCTACTTGTATTTTATATTTACTCCAGCATGTTATTGTAGCTGTATTCATCTATTAAATAGCTTTATGTACTGATCTTTTATTCACATTTTCTACATGACGTATATGGTACACATTGTTAACACCTTTCTGATGTTGTTCTTTTTCATACTTAATATATTTTAGTAAAGCATTTTTAAACAAAAAAAATTAATTCTCATTTATCAGGACATTTATTTGGACGAAGATATCAGATAAGTTGTATTCATATTTTTGCACTGGTGGAAAGTATGTAAAATAGTGATACAAATGTCTATAGACCATATTACGTACTCGCGGTGGCGGTTCGACCACCTCCACAGCGGGTCCTCCCGCCGTATTACGATGGTGGCGGTGGGACTGACACAAGAATGCTGCCTCCACTGGGATCCAAGATCCCACGGCTGTGGTGGTGTGGATAAGGGCCAGTAAATGATTGCAGGGCTAATGCCGGCATATTACGACCTTCTTTTCCACCTCCCATTTCCTGGCAGGGAGCCCGCCATGAAAAGGGTGGCAGAAATGCAGGTAAAGGGGTCCTAACAGGGCCTCCTGGTGCATCTGGCCATGGGTGTTTGCGAGGGAGGGCACATGTTGTGCCCCCTCTGTAATTGCATTTTTGTTCATGCACAGTGTGTCCTGCACATGCACAGTGTAGTATGCACGACATGGTGCATGCCACACCATGCAGGAACATGTAATAGGCGCTGTCACAGTGGAGGTCTGCTTGTTAGGCTCTCCTATGAGAATCCATTTTTATACTTCACATCAACGGTCTCCAATGTATCACTCTCTTTTTTGGACTTGGACATTAGACCCAAGGATGGAGAATTAATTACTGTAGTACATCATAAACTGACAGACAGAAACAACCTGCTGTCATTCCACAGCTTTCATCCTAAGGCCCTACAAGAAAATTTGCCTTAAAGGCAATTTCTGCGACTACAAATGAATTGCACAGAGATTACTGCCTTTGAAGATGAAGCCGCAAAATTAAGCAGGAAATTGCAGGACTGTGACTACCCCAGCAAGGTAGTAAGGAAGGCGTGGTAAAGAGCCAAAAACAATACCAGGGATGCTGTGCTGGAGACTTATGAGAAACCAAGGACCAACAGGAGTGTCTGTGTTACAACTTTCAGCACGGCCTCCAATATGGTGAAGAAGATTGTGTCAAAAAACTGGCGGTTAGTCAACTTTAATAGTCTAAACTTGGAATCATCATTGTTTTCATTTCGGAAAAAGGCTAGCATTAAGAATTTGTTGGTACATACGAGACCACATACAAACAAAGTAATGGCTGAGCCAAGACTGTGGGATCACCCGTTCTTGCCAGGACACAATGCCTGGGGGTCGTGCAAAGCATGTCCACTAACGAGCAATGCTAAGTCAGTTGACTTAGGTCTGAAGTCTCCTTGGAGACTTACTAATCACTCAACATGTAACTCAGAAAATGTTATCTACCTCTTCAGGTGCCCATGCAATTCAGTGTATATTGGAATGACAACCCGGAAAATAAAGATTAGCTTCATGGAACATATGAGTAATGTGAGGTGCCAAAAATCAATGACAAAACTGACCACACGCTACCTTAAAAGAAGACACACAGTGGAGGATCTGAAATAGATAGTCATTGCCGAACCCTGGATCCCAAAAACAATATCAGATGTGAAAACATTTATTTTAAAATGTGAACAACGCTGGGTATATAGACTTAAGAGCAATGAAAAGGGATTAAATGACGATATCCCATGGCACTTCCTGAACTGTATCAAATAGGAAATAAGAGTAACAAGGATAGCAGTGGTATGTGTCAGAATTATGGACAGGGCACAACTACCTCTTCTGTAGCTGAACTTCAGTGGCAGATCTACATATGAACCTGGTTTACCATTGTAAAAGATTCAGACCAGACAGGGGTTGAAAATATGTACTCACGAGAGGGCCGCATTAGGTTTTGCTAATAGAAAATCTTTATATGTAGATGCACACCAGATTCCAAGATGGCGGTGCATCTGGGGCCAATGGCAGGAGGAGGAAGCACTCCAGTGCTTGCAATAATAATCACATCACACAGGCCGACTGAAAGAACCAAGAACTAAAAATGGCGGCCACGTTACAGGATCACACACATCAGAGGGTGTTGAGTGGCTGAGCGGTAGCATTAGATCCTTGACGAAGTAAGTGAGGGTGCAGTAGGAGGGAGGGGGTTCTCCAGCGTACATAGGAGTCTAAAGAGCGTTACTGCCACAGAATTTTGAGACTCCATACACTAGTGCAATACGGAGGCAATTCTCCTGAACTTAATATCGATAGGAGAAGGGGACATCGGGTATAATGAGAACCCGACGACCAATATGTTGGAGATGTAGAGCGCACTTGGTGAATACTGCACTAAGCAAAAGCTATAAAAATAGGAGCATGGCAGGAAGAGCAGAGGAATAGGTAGAACCAACTAGATTTTCACCCCGGTCGCGCCTGGGGGATGTCTTATTACCAGCCCTGGAAAAGATATTACTGGTATATATAAAAGGTGACAGGGCAGCAGAAAGTCCGAGGTTTGGACAAACTGAGGTACCAATAACAATAGTCGGAGAAAGGCATAAAAAAATGACATGGTTTGGCTCTTTTTAACGAGGCTCTTGTGAGGGGCGTAGTACACATTGAACATAGTTCAAGTGTATTTGCGTTTTTGTATTCTCCGCCTCTCTCTCACACAGCATGTGACTACAGGGCGACGCCCCCACTCCTACCCCGGTTTTGGAAGAATTAGAGTGAAACTTGGGTAAGAAACCTGAAGGGGCGAACGCCCTGAATCACATGTGTTTGCATGTACATGTTTGTGTCTGCACTAGTTTATCAACTGGGTTTTAGTACCCTATGGGTATCCATAATAAGACATTGGAATGAAGCACTGTTTATTTATGTGGTAATTCACCAGGAGCCTACTCTCTAAAGGCTTGAGACTAATGGTAAGAGTGGTTTCTACAGGTTGTTTCTGATAAGGTTCCTGAGAGTCACAAGTATGGCCACAATGTGACCCCCTATCCCCATTCTTGCAATTAAAAGAGACAGGGGGCAACGTAGGGTTGAGAAATATAGGGATCCACATCCTGATGAAGGCCAGCGTCCTCAACAGGCGATTTGATGGCCCAAACATGTTCATGAACACAGGTGGCAAGGGCAGTAAATACTAATAGTATAATTGCACCCTGGCCGGTTGATTATAATCATACCAGGAGGGGCACGGAATAAAATTAGGAGGGCACACTCTTAGGCATTTTTAAACTCTTTTTTGTGCTGAGCGGATCCCAGTAGTTGTAGGGCTAATAGAGATTTTTGGCCCTAAAAAACATATATTATTTGCTCCTCTCTGAGCGTTGGTTTGCACCAGAGTGTTGTAGTATGCCCTCTGATGAAGCATGACAGTATCTAATGTGTGAAGGCAGTTTTAACTCCTTAGAGGACTTCCCATGAAGAAGTCAGGCTATTATCAATGTCCTCTTCCTTTTCTTATGTGTGAGATATAAGGCCCTATGTGTCCACACAATAAAATAAGCACACTATATTAAAGAAAAGATTGGGTCCAGTCGCTATGTTACAAACCTTTAAACTGGTTTTAACCATTCCTTTGGTATTTGACAAAGAAAGTGTTTGTTGTAAATATGTACAAAACCACTGTATACAGGACATTCAAGTACTATATAAATCGCACACACACTATCATCTTCACATCAACATTTCTGAAATCTGGTCTCAACACCATCACACAAGCAATAGTATTCTATGTAGAGCCCTTCTTATCTGGAATGCTCCTGCTACAATGCAAATATTCTCTATAAAATAATGTGCTGTCCTTGAAACTACATCAACGTATATTACAATGAAACAGGAAAATAGGTAGCCCTGCTTGGTTAGGTCAAAGTAAATGCAGTACATGACACAACGGAGTTCCTCCAATATGCACAAGTATTTGCCAAAACATATTTAGCTATGTATTAGTTATATTTTTTAACAATAATGAGAGTGTAAGCCGCAAGTTCAATGTTTCCAGGTTATTTGTTGCGTGCTGTATGAAACCTAATGCTGGCTGGAACTCTACGCAAGGCAATTCATGACATCTGGCGCTGGATGGGACCTTATCCATAGTGCTTCAGGACAACTGATCGGGGGTGAAATTCTGGGCATGGTGATCTATGACAGTTGATGCGAGAGGGACTTTTATCAGAGTGCTACATGACATTTGAAGTAGGCTGACTCTTTGTGGTGCTGCAAGGCACCTCAGGAGTGATGGGACTTAATTCATGCTGTTCCATGGCAGCTTATTCCATATAGGACTTTAAGCGTGGTTCTATGTGGCACCTGGTGCAAGCTGAAACTCAATGCATGGTGCTACATGACACCTGATGCGGTATGGAACTTTATCCTTGATGCTCTTTGACAGTTGATTTATGATTGGACCTTATGCATGCTGCTGGATGAAACTCTACGAATCTTGCTGCGCAACGACTGGCACTAATAGGACCATAACCATGGTGCTTCATGACAACTAATGGAGGATGGAGAACTATGTATAGTGCTCTATGACTGCTGATACAGGCAGAACATTATGCAGAGTGCAGCAAGACACCAAGTGCAGGCTGAAAGTCTAAGCATGGTGCTGGAAGACACCTGAGAATCAATGGGACTTTATGCATCGTTGACCGTGGCAGCTGATGCCGAATGGTATGACATGGATGGTGCTCCATGACACTTGATGGAAGCTGAAACTGTACAAATGGTGCTACATGACACCTGACGTGGGATGGCACTTTATGCGTGGGCTCTTTGAGAACTGATGCTGGATTGGACTTTATGACTGGTACTGGATGAACCCTGATGATGGCACTCTGCGCAGGTTGCTGCAGAGGTGCTCTGTGACAACTGCAGCAGGAATGAACTTTACACCCAGTACTGGATGACACCTGACGCTGCGTGGCATCTGTGAATGTTGCTGCAGTGGTGCTCTGTGACAACTGAAGCAGGAATGAACTTTACACCTAGTACTGGATGACACCTGATGCTGCGTGGCATCTGTCCATGTTGCTGCAGTGGCGCTCTGTGACAACTGAAGCAGGAATGAACTTTACACCCGGTACTTGATGACACCTGATGCTGCGTGGCATCTGTGCATGTTGCTGCAGTGGCGCTCTGTGACAACTGAAGCAGGAATGAACTTTACACCCAGTACTGGATGACACCTGATGCTGCGTGGCATCTCTGCATGTTGCTGCAGTGGTGCTCTGTGACAGCTGAAGCAGGAATGAACTTTACACCCGGTACAGGATGACACCTGATGCTGCGTGGCATCTGTGAATGTTGCTGCAGTGGTGCTCTGTGACAACTGAAGCAGGAATGAACTTTACACCCAGTACTGGATGACACCTGATGCTGCGTGGCATCTGTCCATGTTGCTGCAGTGGCGCTCTGTGACAACTGAAGCAGGAATGAACTTTACACCCGGTACTGGATGACACCTGATGCTGCGTGGCATCTGTGCATGTTGCTGCAGTGGCGCTCTGTGACAACTGAAGCAGGAATGAACTTTACACCCAGTACTGGATGACACCTGATGCTGCGTGGCATCTCTGCATGTTGCTGCAGTGGTGCTCTGTGACAACTGAAGCAGGAATGAACTTTACACCTGGTACTGGATGACACCTGATGCTGTGTGGCATCTGCGCATGTTGCTACAGTGGCGCTCTGAGACAACTGATGCTGGATTGAACTTTACGCATGGTACTGGATGACACCTGATGCTCCGTGGCACTCTGTGTATGTTGCTGCAGTCATGCTCTGTGACAACTGATGCAGGATTTAACTTTACGACTGGTACTGGATCACACCTGATGCGTGGCATCTTCGCATGTTGCTGCAGTGGTGCTCTGTGACAGCTGAAGCAGGATTGAACTTTACATCCTGTACTGGATGACACCTGATGCTGCGTGGCATCTGCGCAGGTTGCTGCAGAGGTGCTCTGTGACAACTGAAGCAGGAATGAACTTTACGCCTGGTACTGGATAACACCTGATGCTCCGTGGCACTCTATGTATGTTGCTGCAGTCGTGCTCTGTGACAACTGATGCAGGATTTAACTTTACGACTGGTACTGGATGACACCTGATGCGTGGCATCTTCGCATGTTGCTGCAGTGGTGCTCTGTGACAGCTGAAGCAGGATTGAACTTTACATCCTGTACTGGATGACACCTGATGCTGCGTGGCCTCTGCGCATATTTCTGCACTGGTGCTCTGTGACAACTGATGCAGGATTGAACGTTACACGTGGATCTGGATGACACCTGATGCTGCGTGGCATCTGCGCATGTTGCTGAAGTGGTGCTCTGTGACAACTGAAGCAGGATTGAACTTTACACCCTGTACTGGATGACACCTGATGCTGCGTGGCATCTGCGCATGTTGCTGAAGTGGTGCTCTGTGACAATTGAAGCAGGATTGAACTTTACACCCAGTACTGGATGACACCTGATGCTGCGTGGCATCTGCGCATGTTTCTGCACTGGTGCTCTGTGACAACTGATGCAGGATTGAACGTTACATGTGGGTCTGGATGACACCTGATGCTGCGTGGCATCTGCGCATGTTTCTGCACTGGTGCTCTGTGACAACTGATGCAGGATTGAACGTTACACGTGGGTCTGGATGACACCTGATGCTGTGTGGCGTCTGCGCATGTTCCTGAAGTGGTGCTCTGTGACAATTGATGCAGGATTGAACTTTTTGAATGTTGCTAGAGGACACCTGATGCTGGATGGTGCTTAGTGCATGTTGCTGCATTGCACCTGATGTGGGATGAGTCTTCTGACCAGATAAGGATGGCATTACCTCAATAGTGAACCTACCTATGAGATCTAGTCAAGAGACGTTTTGCTTCTCACGACAAACAAAAGCAAGGAACCTCAGATTAGAACAACTAGGAAACCCCATGGAAGAAAGAAGACGCTGTTGCTTTCCTTGTGAGAACAAGTGCATGGAATCTCTTGGCAGCAAACCATGGAACACGTCTAGTGGTGTGCCCCCAAAATCTCAACTGAAAACAATCTACTTACAGTCTTTCATCAGTAATGCCATACTTTGTCACTTAGGTAGCTGAATGTCATCGTAATGGGGAAGACATGCTATTGCCTTGAGCTCACTGTTATCTAAATACCAGAGAATAACCCGTCTAAGTGCTTATCCCAAGTGCTGATATATGCAGTAGGTAAGCACCTTCCTCCAGGGTCCCGTAACAAGGAGGCAGGAACTGGTTCATTCACATTCACTGGTGTTATTAAACTTCCACGCCAGCAGCACCGGGGTGGAGAGTGTGCCCCAACAGCAATGTAGTAGTTGGCGGACATTATGTCCTCCTCCACTTTGATCATAGAAATGCTGGTCTCCATGGAGAATCCCATAAATAAAACCGTAAAGCAATAGCATGTCAGAGTTGTCAGATGGAGAGGCTGCATGTCCAGTGAAGGGTGAAATGATGCTAACTCAGCGAGAAGGAAAAGAAAGGATGAGAAATTATATAAAGAGGATGGAAAAGAAGTGCACAGAAAAAAGAAGTGGCAATTAGGGGTGGAAACGAATGATCAGGAAAAAGTGAAAACGGGTTGAGGAGGCTAACAAGAAAACAACCCGGAAAGGAAGGAGAAAAGAAAGAAAGCTAGAAAGAAAAAGAAAGAGGAAAAGAAAGGGTCAAAAAGAAGAAAGGAAGTAAGAAAGAAAAAAGAAGGGGAGGTAGAAAATAAAGAAAATGGGAAAAAATACAAATTGAGCGGTAAACAAAAGAAAGGTTAAAGAGGGTGAGATAAATATAATAAAGAAGGATTGGTAAATAATGGAAGCAAAATAAAATAAAAAATAAATATTGAGGAAAAGGCAAAAAGAGATCAGGGAATATGATAGAAATGGTCTGTGATTAGGATGAGGAAGAATGTGGAAATGCATGAAAATAAATGGCAGGAGGTGAAAATTGAGAGGGTGATTGAAAGAAAAACTAATACAATGAAATAAAGCAAAAACTGAAAGGAAAAATGGAGAAGAAACAAAAAGGGAAAGTACAAGAAGATGGATAGAATGAAAAGAAAGGAGAAGGTAGAATGAAATAAAGAGAAAGTGAGTGCAATATGGAGGGAAGTAAAGCGACAGAAATAGAAGATGAGAGCAAAGAATAAACAAGAAATGGAAAGAAGGGAAGAGCAAAATGGAGGGAGGCAGGTGGAAAATTGGAGGAAAGGAGAGTGAAACTGATCTATGAGAATTGAAAGGGAGGCGAAGGCAAAAAGAAAGGAAGTGCTAAACGAAAGTAAAAAGTCAGAAGAAATGGAGAAAGGTCGAGAAGGGGTGGACAGGAGAGGAGAGGAGAGGAGGAGGGGAGGGGAGAGGAGGGGAGGGGAGAGGAGAGGAGGAGGGGAGGGGAGAGGAGAGGAGATTGGCATTTGTTTAAAAGACAAGCTGGTATTTGGGTGACAGATCATTATTATAAACTACTCACACACTTAAGTTTCGGAGAATTTTAGTTTTCTTACCTAAAATAAAAATCTGGTTTAGGATAGCAAAATATGTGTTTTGCTCTGAAAATGTGAAGCTGGTGTTTGGTGTTTGTCTAATATATTTAAAGCAGATATTTGAGTAATAATTCGCACTGAGAAGGGGCTTTTGATTGGTGTAAAAATCTGTTGCTGCTCTGCCTGTTAATTTATAATTTATATGGAGGCATTTCTTCATTCAAATAGACATTATCATTTCTCCAAACTTCCTTCCCTAAGTATTTTCCCAGTCTCAGTAAAAATCTAACTGGAATGGCAGAATGGGAAATTCAAAGAAGGTGGGAAGCAGAAATGAAGAAAGATTATATATGCATTGTCAACATACCAAATTGAATTCTCCGATTACCTGCCTGTCTCTAAATCCCAACGCTTGTAGGCCAATGTTTAGGCAAATCAGACTGAAAAATGTTAAGTTTTGCTACCATTTGCCACATTTTCTTGTTTGAAAGAGCCCCCAACATCCAAGAAGGGCCAGTCTTGTCTGCCACGCCATAAAAAAATTAAAATGTTCCAGGAATACCCGTTTAGAATTGCATATAAATCCTATGGCCTTTTCAATAAATGTATTTGAAAATGGTGTCGTAAAATTCAAAATTTGGCTACATTGTCATGAGTTAGCCCCCTGCACCCGTGCAGAAATACCTGTCTTGCTAGACATTCTTTGGATTACTGCACGAGAGTCTGGAAAATGTGTAACGTTTTGGCTACATTATTTGAAAATTGTGTTGTAGAAATATGCCCCATGTGCTTTCATGATTTCCTCAGGGAGAGAACTTCTCCAAACCTTCCGGGAGGAGTGGATGTTGCTCATTTCGCATGCTCTGCTGTTCGGGGTACATTTTTAAGTGATGGTCATTTTATATTTCTGGCAACTCCCTTCTTCAGATCCATCAGTTTTTAAATATGTCCAGAAAATATCTTATCTGTCAGGCAATATACAAAAAGATACAATTACCGTCTGCAGATATTCGCTGTCTGATTGGCTGGAGGCCATAACACTCAATCATTCCAGCCAATCGCCAACGTGTCACATTTCAGATTTAGTGCTCATGGACCAACACTGGCCTGCCTCACGTGTGACTGAGTCAGTCATTGCTTTATTCACACATACACAGTCAATCAACTCTCCTTTCCTACTCAGACGGGTCCGGGGCAGGCTACGGTAAATAGTCAACCAAGCTTGACATCAGGTTTTCAGTGAGACTCTCACTGAACTAAAAATCAAGATGCAGTGCAGTCCCGGACATGTACCTTCCATGAATATGATGGCCAAACGGGTCATTAAGGGCCATATGTAGGTGGGCTAATACCGGTCGGTAACGGCCGAAAATCGGTAAATTTCCCGTTACCGACCGGTATTTAGCCCTTTGCGATGTAGGAGGCCGGATTTAAGGAGTCGGTAATTTACCGATTCGTTATTTTAAGGAATCGGTAAATTACCGATTCCTTAAATCCTATGTAGGAGCACTCAAGTGAGTGCATTTTTGGTTTAAGGATTCGTTATTTACCACCAACTACAAGTTGGTGGTAAATACCGAATACCTTTTAAAAAGCAATTTTGTGCGTTTTTAAAAGTGCCATGTGGCAGACATACATGCCCTTAGGGCATGTATGTGCGCCACATGTGCACACATGCACGATTCAGGGGTGCAACAGGGTGTCAATTTGACACCCTGCCACCCTTGAATATGCTCCCCTATTACCGATTCGGTATTTACCGAATCGGTAATAGTGAATGGCTTCCCATTCATTCCTATGGGCCTCCAGGCCCATAGGAATGAATGGGAAGGTATTCCTTATTACCGATTCGGTAAATACCGAATAGGTAATAACGAATATTACCGAATCGGTAAAATTTACCTAATGTTTACCTACATTCTATTTACCGATTCTTAAATACCGAATCGGTAAAATTCAATATTTAGGAATCGGTAAATAGAAATTACCTACATATGGCCCTAAATGAGGAAACGTGGGCTTTTTATGCGATATCTGCATTGGGTATTAAGGTTTATTGGTTTTTCGGACATGTGGTGGATGGTGCAGCGAAAGATGAAACATATACAGTTCAGGCACAGCCGTATCTATAAATGATACCAAGGGCGTCGTGAACCCCCGGCTTTATCAGCTACAGCGGGGGGGGGGCGATAGGGTTATTTATGTGCCTCTTTTATCTGCAACTTGGCAGACAAAAGCTTACAATTATCGCTAAAAGGAAGAAAGAAACGCTACTGGGACAGGAGGATGGACGAGTGGATGCATGAGAAAGTGAAATGACGGCTGAGTGACAGGATGGGTGGATGAAAGGATGAATGGATGATTGAGCGAAAGGATACATAGATGAGTGGATGAAAGGCTGGGTGGATAAAAGACGGGAAGGATGAGTGGGTGAAAGGGGGGATGGATAATAGAAAAGAAGGATTGGTGGGCAAAAGGATGGATGTGTGGGTGAAAGGGTGAGTGGGTGGATGGGTGGGTGAAAGGTTAGATGGATGAGTGGGTAAAATGATGGGTGGATGAGTAGGCGAAAGGATGGGTAGATGAGTGGGTGAAAGGATGGGTGGATGAGAGGGTGACATGAGGGGTAGATGGGTGGATGAAAGGATAGGAGAGTAAATAGAAATCAGAGAGGATGGATGGATGGGTGGATCGATGAAAGGATGGCAGCGTAAGTTGAAATCTGAGTCGATGGATGGATGGGTGAATTGAAAGGATGGTAGATTAAATGGGGATCTGAGAGGATGGATAGCAGAGTACATGGACATCTGAGAGGATGGATGGGTGGGTGTAAGGATGGCAGAGAAAATGGAAATCTGAGAGGGTGGATGGATGGGTGGGTGAAATAATGGCAGAATAATTGATAATTTGAGAGGATGGATGGACGGCAAAGTAAATGGTAATCAGAGATGATGGATGTATGAATGAATGGGCAAAAAAATCAATTGATGTATGAAAGGCTTTATTGATGGGTGGATGGATAAGTCAAATGATGGATGTATATGTGGATGGATGTATAGATGATACGGATGGTTGGATGGAATGGGGAATGGATGGATGGAATGGTGAAAGATTGAATGATGGATGAAAGAATGAATGAATGAGAAAATGCAAATGTGAAATGGTGGCTATCAGCGCTGGATGGAAGGGTGAAAGGATGACCCGATCAAGAGACTAGGGAGCTCTTCTAGGGAGGTACGAGCTCATATGCCTCGCTTGCTTGGTGCCATCACAGCATGGGTTCAAAGTGGGGGGTATTTACATTTTCTGGCTAATCCCCTGAATGATACAGTGGCAGTGCGACCCAGGGGTGTGAGTGGCTCTTGCCCCACAAAATTAAATGAATGTTACCACCAGACCAGGTTAAGGGGGCCTGTTTTCCTGCTTGCATTAGTGCCCGTAACAACATAGCTACACCACTTATATCAGGAGTAAGAAATTGATATTTTTAGACTCCCTGCCTTACCACATTGCACTAAAATAATTGATGCTATGTTTAGGTGATTTTGGCATGCCCAAATTGGCAAAATGTAAGGCTTATAAATCCGAGTTTCTACTAAAATACCCATTTTCTTTGTCAAAGTAAAAATACCAGTAACCCTTGCCATCAGAATGTTTTGCTTAGAATACTGTCCGTGTTGTATCTTGTCCCAGATGGCTCTGTGACAGGAGAAATTTGCTGTAAAGCATATCCACTCGAGACTAGTTTGAAATGTTCTTGCAAGACTGCAATTATGTAAGTAGCTTTCAGAAACCTCATTGTCACTTGGAGCACATCTCATTAGCAGAATATTCCTGTGAGATGAGATCCTGTACTTTTTTTCTTTCTCCACCTCTGTACACATCATTCTGAATGTAATGCAGCGAATATTTTTTTTTATTATTATATTTTTTCAAAGACGTATGATGAAAGGGTTGCGGTTTCACACGACAGGGAGATAAAATAATTCAGGAATGGCTGTATGTCAGAACATGCACAAAAGAAATTGTGCTACAGAAATATCTTAGGCAGAATATGGGCTATCAATATATTGTAAAGGGGTATATGTATAAAGGTTAAAGTGACGTTATAATTAGGTGAAAATGCCAGTTTACAAGTAACATTTTAAACACAAAAAAAACTGAAATTCAGTTAGAGTTAACTAAAGTAATTCTAACTCACTCCCCACCATGCACATTAATGTCATAAATTACGTCATGTCAGTTGTTATCAATGATGTCATAGATAAGGGCGGGCAGAGAACTCCGCTCTGCCAGCGGAGTGTGCGGAGATTTGCCTACTCGCGGAGTATAGGGCAAAACTCCGACTCCGGAGCGGAGTTAGCCAGGCCCCCCTGCCAAATTGGCTCCCCGCCTCCACCCACCCTAATAAAAAATACTTAAAAAGTAATTTAAAAAGAAATAAAGTCACTTACCTGTACTGCGGCGTCCCCCGGCTGCCCTCCTCCTCCTCGCCGTACATCTTGCTAAAACTGCGCATGCGCAGTTCTCGCAAGATGTAGGGTGAGGAGGAGGAGGGCAGCCCGGGGACGCTGCAGTACATGTAAGTAACTTTATTTCTTTTTAAATTACTTTTTAAGTATTTTTTATTAGGGGGGTGGAGGCGGGTGGTGGAGCGGAGTTCCACAGAGTTTTTTCCCAACTCCGTGGGGCACTACGCCAGCTCCGCCCGGTTTAGTCATAGAGCATGTCATGAGTTATGTAATATGTGAGGTCATAAGCAGTCCATGATGAGGGAGTGAGTTATACTTACTTCAGTTAAATATAACAGGTGAATTTCAGTGGGGTTTTTATTTTAGCTTAAAATGTTTAATTTAAACTGACATTTTCACCTAACTATATCGTCACTCTATCCTTTGTTTTTTTCAGTACATTTAAGAGGTTTATTTAATTTAAAGTAAGATATTATCACCATAACTAACTATAACATCACTTTAACCTTTGTTTTTTTTTCAGTGGATTTCTAAAGTTATTGCAGCGTTAAGTAATGTTTTATTACAATCCGTAATTATTACAACCTCCTTTGGTCGCTGTTGGCAAGGGGATGGTTCCAGGGCCTGGCCCGTAGCCAGTCCTTGCTCCCAACCCGTCTGCAGGTGGCCGCCCCCTGCCAGGCACATCCTTCAACCATGCACAGCATGGGGTTGGCAGCAGGGCCTGCACCAATCCCCCACGGGCAGCCAACCCTGCTGCAGACAGTCTTCAATCATGGGTGGCGTAAGTTGGTCAGAGAGCCGGGCCTTTAACCAAGCCCAAGCCCCCGCAGACAGCCATACTCTGCCGCACATGACATTTGGCCACACACGGTGTGGGTTGGGCCCATGGGACTGCCCTGTGACCAGGGTCTGTGCCCAACCCCGTGCAGGAGCCACCACATGCTGTGCATGGTCTTCAGTCATGCACAGCATGTGGTTGGCCACAGGGAATGGCCTGCAGCCAGGCCCTGAACTCAACCCTCACCCTTAGACATGCACAGCCTTCAGCCATGTGCAGCGTGTGTTGGCCGTAGGGATTGGCCTGCGGCCAGGCCCTGCTCCCAACCGCTCACAGGCGGCAAACCTCCCCCCCCACCACCAAGCATGACTTTAAGAAATTAACGCAAGAGGTTGGCAGCAGGGCCTGGCCAGACCATGTGCCCAACCCCCTGCAGGTGGCAACCACACATGCCTTTTGACGTGAACAACGTGGGTTGGCCACAGGGCCAACCACCCATCTGTGGCCAACCTAACACATACACCCACAACCCTTATTTAAAATAATGGTTTTCCGATCTCATGGGACTCTCACAGGAGCCAGCGTGGCCCCTTGTGCACCCACGGGACCTTCGCAGATGCAAGGAGGGTCTGCTGGTTCCTGCAAGTTTCCCATTGCATGGAACTGGTGGGGTGTTTCTGCACATTACCAGTTTTTATATGTATGGCGTTTTCCTTGGCCGTTACTGTCCAACTTATAATCATGTCCTTGGTCAGAAACCATTTCAGAACAGAAAGCTGCTGCTGCTGTAAATCCACAGCATGTTTGTGGTAGTTTAGCTCACAGAATTAAGAACAATCTCTTACCTGACAGGTATAAAGTATATGAATAAAGCCGGCAAAGGCAGACAATGTACTATTATTATGCTTCCAATGTACACAGATGCTTACAGAGATTCATGTGAGCACTTTCATAGCACTCTACTCAAATTCTTCAGGTGATATGATTTATATTCTATTACCATTAGCCATTGGAAACTGGTACTCATGTTCAGCCTAGAAAGAATGAAAGGTCGAGTAAATCTTGAGAGGACTCAATTTGATTGCTCAAAGCAAATTTCACTCACAACTCTTGCGAGTGAGGAAAGCCATCTACGTTGTTTATTTCCACGTATTTTATTATTTGGAACGTTGCATTTTTACCTCTTCTGTGGGCTGAAGCAAGCTAAACAGGCCACAGCCTAGGTACTCTGTAAAAAAGGTATGTTTTGTTTTCTTATTTCAGCTCCAGTTAATGTGTGGTTGTGCAATGTCCATACAGTTGGCTGTCATTCACTCCTAAGGGGTCAGCACTGTTAGTGTGGGCAGCCTTCTGTGAGGGGTCAATAAAGAACACTCTGAACCATTATGTGCCATTCCAAGTTTGTCCGTTTCAATCAAATGCCCTCATTGTTGAGAGACTGACAGATATTTGATGCCCAACTAAAATAAAAATGTTACTTTACGATAAATTAGGAACCCATGTGTAATTTCAAGCATGCATTTAGCACCATGTTCATAATCTATATTTGTTTTGTCTTGGAAGGCGCCAATCTATAGTTAAATTTTTTTTACATTAGATTTATGACTTTTAAGACACAATTATTGTTTGCTTAATCCTGCTACAACAGCCCATCGGGAAAGGAGTGGAGAGGTCGAGAGGTCTTGTAAACATGGTTTGGGCATCTCACGAGTGGTTCTTTTGCTGAAGGGGGTGGGCATTGCCAGACCAGGTAACTCCTCTTCTCTGTGTTAGCAGATGATGCTCGAATCCCTTTGATGTGCAATGGATACTGGAGCTCACTAACACCACCGATGTTCCTCGCCATTTTGGATTTTGGAACAAAAAGCAAGTATTTTTGTGTGAATGGACACATGATGCCTAGCCCTCTGAAGTGAAGGTGGATGTGGTTGTATGGGAACATATACAGAATGGTTTTGGGGCACTCACATCATTATGCTAGTTACCTTTTTAAGTAGACCTCATTTTTCATGTGACACTAAGGGCCTTTTCTTGTTCACAGAAGACGAAAACATCTCCCTGTATACTGCACCAAGACTTTCTCTGAGTGGAATCTGTATGATAAGGACTTGTTCCAGTGGAGGGGGGACCCGTTTCCTGACATGGTCCACATGGATATTCGGTCCTGTCTTTCTTAAGATAACTGACTGAAAGAAGGAGCCTACATTCGAGGAGCTGTGTGCTGGGAGCAGCAGATGAACATGATGCAGATTGATATGCTGACCAGAGACTCCAAGCCAACTGGACTGTGTGCTCAATTTCAGTCCTGATTTAGTTCATGTTTGGATCTAATGAAGCCTATTCTGGAAGTAATCCCTGCTAACCTATGAGTTACTGGGTAGGATGAAGTAGACATGCATGGTTATGAAGCATCCATCACTCATTTATCCTGCATGCCTTAGTTTGGTGGGGTACAGAAGAGTCTGAGAACTCCACTGCCCTTGTCAGAGGAGCAGTGTGCACCAAATCAAGGTAAGTGACTGTTCCCCTGCCCTTGTGGCCTATTTGAAGCATCCACATGGCTTTTTGCTTTCAATTCAATAAACAGTCTCAATGCACTGCTGACCCTCTCTTTGTTGTTGGTTTATTTCTCAGCATTTCCACATTTTGCACAATTTTGTTTTGCTATAACTTGTAAACAGTGATGGTATTCTTAATGAAGTTGTCTGTTTTTTAACTGTACATGTTTTTGATAATAAAGGTTTTTATTTCATAACTGTATTGCTGCTTTGTTGTGCTATAACACAAAACATGTTCAGCAAATAACGCTAGGGGGCCCTGGTCACCTCTTTGGACAGACAAAGGGACACAGCCCAGCAGGCCGTGTTCTCAAATTATTCGACTCTAGTGAGCGCCTCAATCGCAACAAACCGGACACACAAAAATCAGCCTTGCTAGAGAGAATAAGCTTGTGTATCAATGCTGATTATTTTAATAAAATCTTAGTACAATTATTTATTCTGAAATCACACAAGCAATTACCAGGTGAGATTCCCCACCTAGAAATACCAGACCAGGTAAGCCAATACTAGCAAAGCAGCAACCACAAGCCTTGTCAAGGTGAAGTCACTAGCAAACCCCAAATTAACCTGTGCTCACTCTCTGGTAGCCTGGCACAGAGCAGTCAGGCTTAACTTAGAGGCAATATGTAAAGTATTTGTGCTACACTTCAAAAAGTAATAAAATGAAAACACTATAGAAAACAGTTCCCACACCAATTTAGAACAATAGAGTAGGTTTTAATAAATAAAACAAGACCAAAATCACAAAAATCCAATCAGTAGATCCGAAGATATGCAATTTCAAGGATTTCAGTGAAAATAGCACCAAAAAGCCCAAAGCTCTACTCACAGCTATCTGGTCATGAAACAACGGGGGAAAGTCACAAATTCAGGACGATCGCAATGGAACGCAGGTAAGATACAGGGACGAGGTTAGTCCTGCTGAAAAGTTACTGTCTCAATCCATCGCAAAGAGTCCCGTTTGCGGTGGAGGGCCCATTAGGAGCAGATAAGTGTCATAGACGATCGTCGATGTAGCGTGCAGAGCAGGCCTGGCATCAAGGTTGGCGTCGCTGTAGAGCAAAGATCCTGTAGTCGTCACGAACGGTTGGGCTGGTGCTTCGCGTTGGCGCTCTGTATGAGTGGTCAGTGCTGTAGCGCGAAGTGTTGGGTTGACGGAACTTTGCGTTGAAGGGCTGTGAGAGTGACAATGTTTCGGCGCTCACTGGCTCGTTCACGGTCGCGAATAGCTCAAAAAATTCGATTCAGCCTCTCTGAGGCCACACAAGGATCCAGGACCTAAGGGGCACCACTTGGGGGTCAGTGGCATGCTCCAGATGGATCTGGGGACTGGGTCAGGTGGTTGTGAACCTGTTATGTCCCTGTGGCTCTAAACAGGAGGCCAGCAGACTAGCCCTCTTTTTTTGTGGACTTTTATATAGCACAAACTCGACCCAAAGGTATCAGAGTGCTTTACATGAGCACCAGTAGTTCATTTTTGTTAGGCACGGCGAGATTAAGTGATTTGCCCAGAATCACAGGATGTTGAGCGTCCCTGCTGAGAATCGAACCCAGTTCCCCAGCTTCGAGGTCGACCGCTCTAGCCGTTGGGCCACATCCTCACCTGAGTCCTTGAAGTCACTCTGGGAGTCCTGGGTCCAGGTGCAGGGCCAATCCCTCTGACTCAGGCAGGAGGGCAGCAGGGCAGCAATCCAGCAAGGCTGCAGTCCAGCAACACAGTAGTCCAGCAGGGCAGCAGTCCATCAGAGTGGCAGTCCTTTCAATGGCACAGCAAATCTTCTTCCAGGCAGAGGCTCCATAGGTCCAGAAGTGTATTTAAGAGTTGGTGTCTAAGGTCCAATATTTATAACTAGTTCTTCCTTTGAAGTGAGAGAAGTTTCTAGAGGTTTCCTTTTGAAGTCCACAGGCTTCCTGCCTTCCCTGCCCTGGCTCCAGACTAACTACAGGGGGGATGCAGCACTTTGTGTGAAGGCAGGATACAGCCTATTCAAGTGTAAGTAGGGCTGCGCCCAGCTCTGCCCTCCCATCCTGCCAGTGCATTACCCATCCAAGCACACCTAAGCTGTCTATGTGTGTGGCTGTCTAGGAGGAATACATAAAGCCCAACTCTCAGCTACATCCAGTCATGTGACCAATAGACAGGCTGCAGGTACCAAATGGTCAAGGCAGGAAAATGGCAACTTTCTAAAAGTTGCATTTTCAAAACTGTAATTTAAAAGCCGACTTTACCATAAGATAGGATTTTCCATTACAGTTCCAAAGACACCAAACATGAACTGGGTACCTTTTCCCATTTGGAAATTACAGCTTATTAAATGTAATAAGATAACTCCAATGTTATCCTATGGGAGAGCCAGGCCTTGCAGTATTGAAAAACAAACATAAGAGTTTGTCACTGCCAGGACATGTAAAACTTAGACATAGATGTCCTACTTTTTAAATACATTGCACTCTGCCCTCTGGGCTGTCCGGGGCCTACCCTAGGGATGACCTGTATGTAATAAAATGGGAGGTTTGGGCCTGGTAAATGGTTAATTTAGCCAAGTCAAAATGGCAGTTTAAAACTGCACACACAGGCTGCAATGGCAGGTCTGAGACATGTTTTAAGGGCTACTTAAGTGGGTGGCACAATTAGAGCTGCAGACCCACTAGTAGCATTTAATTTACAGGCCCTGGGTACATGTAGTGCACTTTACTAGGGACTTAAATTAAATATTCCAATTGTGTGTAAGCCAATTCTACCATGTTTAGAGAAGAGAGCACAGCCACTGTAGCACTGGTTAGCAGGGGTAAAGTGCACAGAGTCCTAAGGCCAGCAAAAACTAATTCAGCAAAAAGTGGAGAGTAAAGGCAAAATGGTTGGGGGTGGCCCTTGAGAGAGGGCCAGGTCCAACCCTACCTGCTTTTCCAAGGGAATATGTGACTGGAAAAAGTCTGCAAATCTGGAAATGTAGTAAATGGATCTGCAATTCCAGGTGCTAGCTGTTATTCCCTGATCGAGGCCCAAAAATTGCCCAGTAATCAGGTGGGAAAACCTTTCGATATCAGTAATGCTAACCCATTTTTACTGGGTGACTCAATGATCCCCTCTAGTTAATTCTGCATCACAAGGGAGGATTGTTTTGAGACATTCAAAAATGAAATCAGAAAATCCTGCAATTTACTTGAGAGCCAGCTGTGTCTTTTCGTAATCCAGACCATTACTAAACAAATGCTTGTACAGAAAGGGTAAAAGGATCCTCTATTTTGACTTCCATCACCAAAAGCGCAGATCTTATCGAGACAGAAAATATCTGATGACTGAATCTTTAAATCTGTTTCCTATATATAGGCCTCAAAACTGAAGTAAGTTTAACAAACAGAAAACCAGTGTAGTGGTGAAAATTGGGTTAATATGCATTTTTCCTTTGGCTTCTGAAACCAGGAATGTTGCTACATTGCGGGTGCCCTGAATCCTTGATATGGAGTATTGCTAATTGAGTTTGTATCGATTATAGCAAAGGTCAACGTGAACTTGTCAGAAAATAACAATAATGGGGGTATGTTACAAACCATATTACAGAGTACTTTCAAGCAAAACATGAACAGGGGGATAATTTTAACCACAACACAAAAGATAATTAATCAAGTTTAGGTTTTAACATGGAACCAAAAGAGATACACTATCTGTGAATGAGGTCAAACACCTAGGGGTCCTCTTTTGCCAAAGATAAGATTTTCAATTGAATTTCCCTTCAATATACAGCAGTTTCACTGCATGCACCTGCTGACCTAGCTCAGTATGCCTCGCAACATTGGTGGCACATAACTGAATCACTCTCTAACCTGAGCTGGATTTGAATGACCTACCTATATGCAGTATACAATGTCAATGTATGCAATAAACATGACCAACTGGAAGACATAGTGGTTCAAATAAATGATTAAAGGGAAGCGTACTTGAGGAACTCCAGATAACTAGACTGAGATGTAAAAAATTTACAACTTGCACATTCTCTGAAAGGAGAAAGAGATTTAGGAATGATGCCTTTGGAAATCTGGATGGTCCAGGCAAAGAACAACGGTATCAAACACTGTTAAAAGTTGTCAAACCTTTGAAAGGAATTTCAATTCTTTTGTTGCTCCACACTCAAAAACATGCCATCTAAAAATAAAATCTCAAAGATATACTACTTTTTTCAAAAAATAGGTTTCATTTGGCAGAATGACATGCATGTGAGCAACAGCCATTATGATATAATGGGGAAACCCACAATTGTCCACGGACCTGGGTATCGATCGGTATAGAGAAACAATGGTCCCAGACTTATTATTCGTTACAGTCTAGTTAAGAAAACATTCATTATTCAAAACAACACATCCGATATGTATATGATTAGTATAGGATCATTGGTACACATCTAATTCTCCAATATGCAAATCTGTACATCCTCAAATGACACAAAAGGCATCCAATATATCTACAATTGTGATTGTTTATTAATTTCAATAGCTTTTATAACAGATCACAGTAAATAAATACTTTCAACAGAAAGGTTGCTCCAAACGGAGTGTAAAAAAGGGGAAAAATGTGCTGGTGAATAGGACAGATATGAAAGAAGGGAATAAAGTCTGGATTTTCAAAAACACAGTCAATTAGTGCTGCATTATCTATTAGCAAACTGGCTACGGTTTAGAATGACACCAGTTCACAATTAGGCCTGTCCCTCATATAGAGTTCCAAAAAATTTTTGGTTTGCGATTTTCTGAAGATGCACAGAGAGTTATCATCTGTGAAATGGGCAGGGCTGGGGTGGCATCAGGTACAGGCCCACTAGGGGAAAGTGTCGATGTTTCGACCCTAGCGCATAGAGGGTAATTTACATCCTCTGCTGGCGGGTCTTCCTCAGGACAGGGGGAAGGGAGGCAACCTATGGTGAAGCAAAGTCAGGATACAGCCCCTTGTACGATGGTCCGCACTTTGGTTGCGGCGTGGCTATTGTTAATTCAGGAGAGTATGGCCTCTTAAATGATTCAAGTAATCCGGGGTGAGTAAATCGCCCACTGGATCCTCGAGGAGTGTAGCATGGATCCCCCGGGCTGCGCCTGAATAACTTCTAAAAGATCCAGTGGGCGATGCCGCCATGGAAAGACTGGCGGGGATTGGGTTTGGGGGCCCGTTGCAGGCCCCCCTTGTGTGGGGGGTGTCACTGCACTGAGGGGTACCCATGGTACCCCCCTACATTTCCATGCACCAAGTGGCAGGCACCGCGTGGTGTCTGCCACGCGGTGCAGGGAAATGCGGTGCAAGCACTTTCAACATTGCGGACGGTGCTGCAGCCAGCAGCACCGCCGGCAATGTTGAAAGCCCAGGATGCGCCCGCCAGTATGGCGGGCGCATCCTAATTGCAGTGGTGGGACTGCCGCATGTCTGGCGGGCAGTCCCAATCACCGCTACGGTGGCGGGCGGACCAAGTCCGCCCGCCATCGTAATCAGCCCCTAAGTTACTTGTGCTGTAGAATTCTCGCTTTTGTTCTATGTTTAAAATAAATATAAACAATTAGAGACTCATTTGGATGTCGGTCAGAAAGCTTTTCGACTGAGATCCAAGGTTTCAACTCCGACCGCCGTATTACAATGATTGCGGTCGGATTTGAAACCTGCCGGTCAATCCGACTGGCTTTGCCAGTCAGAACCACCACATAATCCCTTATGGACGGCGTTTCCACCGTCGGGATTATGATGTGTTGTCGGTTTCCAACAAGCTTTCCATGACGGGCTTTCCAACATGGAAAGCCTGTCGGAAAGCGACTTTTGGGGCCCCTAGCAGATCAGCCTTTCCTCCACAGCCTCCGGTTCGGGGCTGGGGGGACACCTATGGTGCCCCCCTGTAAATCCTTGCACTCTGTGGCAGGCACCAGTGCAGGAATTTACAGTAAATCCCATTTCTCTATGGGAGATTGTGCTGTGGCCGGTTTCCGACCGCAGCCCAAGCTTCCATAGGGAAATGGGAGTCGCGGTCGCATGGTAATTGCGGTTCCGAAACCGCAGAGATGTCGGTCGGAGGCAACTCTGACTGACATCATAATCAGGTCCTAAATGTATATTAATGTTTAACATAAAAATGTTTTTACTCGTTTTTTCCAAGTTTAATAAACGTTTTACATTTTTGCTATACTTTCCCCAGGGTGGAGCTCAACATATGCAAAAGTATAGGGATATTTTGCTTGTACTTTACCATACAGGGGTCTCTGCCCTGACTGTGGAGTTTCCCTATGGTAATATATAGGAAATAGTTTATTAAACTTGGCAAACTTTGTAAAAATGTTTTTATGCTAAATATAAACGTAAAATAATTTTCTATATTTTTCTGAAGTTTAAATTAAAAACGAAATCCCACTTGAAGTTAAAAAAATAATATTTTGATTATGTATTAACAATTATTCAAAGGGATGTATAGCATTAATTAAAACTAATGTAATTGTATTTTAATAAAAACAAACTGTCACATTAATGTATAAATTCAAAAAAGGTTACTGCAATATGTAAAAATGAAACAAAAGATTTGTTTTGTTTTCAGATACTTTTTGACATTATATTAAATGTAATAATATTTTTAACCATTTTAAATAATTTAATTTAAGTTAACATTATTTCCTATGGAGGTCTATTATAAGTTGCTGCCTCCAGTATTTTCTGTGGGAGGGTATTTTCTATGGGAGGGTGATGCAGTCCCAGTGGTTGGCCATGTGTGGTGCTGGACTTACTCCAACTCTGCATTGGAGTGAACTTACTACTGTTTGGGGTTCTTTTTTGCAGTAGTATCTATAGAAGTGAGTACAGTTTGTGAATAGGAGTGGGCTTAACTCTTCTGTGTGTGGGTGCATGTCCCTCCCTATACCCCTCCCTAGCCTTCCCTTAAACCCTCATTTTTACTCCATAAACCCCTCCTCTTTAGTCATAAATATTTCCCATTTTCCAGCTACTCTCTCAGTTCTTCCCACACTTACTCCTAAAATGTATACCTACGTGTGCAGCGACTTCACAGCTGGGGTGGAAATCTCTGCACAGAAAAAGGTAGACAGGCGTACCATTATCGCACAACACAAAGTACGACAAAGTGCAGTTTGTGAATAGGCCACTTAGTATCTACCATTCTGAGAGCGGTAGGAGCCACTAAATGTGATAATTATAAATATTTCAAAATTAGATCACCAAAAACTAGAAAATGATTAGTCATAAACCACCAATTACTGTTCAAGGTGAAATAGGACAGATTGAAGAGCCCTACAGGAGTCACATGGATAATGTCAAACTTCATTTCCTTAGGAAGGACTAATGGAGATGGAGTTTGGAAATGGGCTAATGTTAATTTTTAAATAGCTTCAACACCCAATATGAATGATACACACCTTTCAGCACTCACCTATATTTGGAGATAGTCCAATTGACCCCAAGGGGAAATGTCATTATGTAAAAAGAAAAGTGAATCATATAAATACAGAGACAGAGAGAGAGAGAGAGAGAGAGAGAGAGAGAGAGAGAGAGGAAGAACTCCTACCATACAGCAAGACATCTTGTACACACTAGAAAAATTCATACCAGATCACAGAAATGGCTGAATGAAGAAACAGCAAACCTTCCAATGAAAACCGATAGTTCCTGAATGGAAGGCATACAATTCAGTATTGCATTTTGAGTGCAAACCTGAGTGAGACCAACTGGAATCTGCCCTTCACCTTGTTGAAAACTCCACTTAGCAAAATCTGTTTTTCTGTGCCACTGTGTCATCCTAATATTTTCATTGTAAATCCTTTGGAGATACTGTCAAGCCATGGATCAATGAGTGTTATTCTGTAGGACTTCTACAAGACCGCAAGCAACTTGAAATTTCTGTAAAAAGTATTTTGCATCCAGCGCAAATCCGGTGCCACCCACCCTGGGAGAGAGTACTGCTAACAATAACCCAGGATACGACACACTGATGCAGGACTCATAGTATTAATGTATCCAGTGGGCTTCTCCATGCCACTTTTCTCAGTGTTTTGAGTTTTATCTCTGACAGCTAAATTCAATAATGGCTACCCCACTTCCCTTCTAAGTGCAAGGCGCCTGCATATATAATTGGAAGTCATTTGGGCAGCCATCATTTTAGATTTCCTGGTTAAAATTCAACATATTGATTGCATCCTTCTTTGTCAACCTTATTGCTGTCAAACTAAAATTAATTTACCAGACGTTCATATCACAATTACCCAAACGAAGTATTATACCTTAAACATTACCCTTTCATTTAAAAAATACGACATTTACATATCTTCTCTAACAAGATACATTACAACAGTTATGTCATTCTGTGTGTTTTAAACTGTGCTATTTGCTCCAGCTAGAAACTCATTGTGTTAGTACCTACTATGGGACATATTATGATTCAACAAGCCATAATCGGAAAAGTAGAGCTAAAATTGTGTACAAGTGTATAAATTATACTTGCTAACTGCATTGCGTGACATCCAATATTGTCGGGTTGCTGATACTGTAAATAAAAGAAATCAGTACTCACTGTAACCGTATATTAGGATTAGGCCCTACTGAAGAAAACATTTAAGCTGCTCTTGAATTGAGTTGATTAGTTTACACCAGCCATTGTGTAATTATAATATTATCCCATGGGCCAAATAGCTTGTGTACAATTATTTGATTGTTGCACAAATAGATGTGTATTTCTACAATTTTAAACCTGCCTTTTGTATGTATTGACTGCGCAGTTGCTGGGTGCTGCAGATGCACTGCTTAAGGGAAAGTCCGGCCTAGAAAGTGCAGGCGCTCTAGTTAAGCTCCTGCCTGCAGGACAGGGTGAAGGTAATTAAGAAAACAAAGGTCTCATAAAACCAGCGTTCAGACAGGGCAGCCATATGCCACAATCAGAAGGTCACATATTACTGAGACCAAAACAGGCTCAGTCCTATGGAAGGATAGAATCCAGCATGAAAATGATCACGGGGATTGTTTGATTCAGCAAACTGCTACACACATTGGTAAAGTTTTCTTTAGCTTGTTAGGAAAGGGTAAGGTAGAAATTAGGGGAGCCTAAAGGGTATCTAGAAGGCTCTGTAAATTAATTAGTCACTTTGGCGAGCTTAAACGGAACAGGACCCACCCATAAAATAAAAAACAAACAAGAAACTGGAAAATGTGTGGAGATGAGTGTTGTGAGTTTACCTGCTGCTTTATAGAGGGTTGTAACCAAAGCTGTGAATTGCTGTAGGGCTATTATAGTTGGTGGCTAACGTGTCACAACTAATATGTAACCTGGACATTGTGGAGCATTGTGCATTATGGGCGGATACTATAGAGTGGGATAGTAGGTAGTGATTACATTCTCTGGCATCTGCTGTGGCAGACTACATTGCTCCCTTTCGTTGCAGCTGGTAAAATTACAATGTCTGAATTACATAAACTTCCTTGAGGCACCATTTTTCAATGGTTTGTGCTAGTCTTCAAAAACGTGTTATTTAGCGTCACTTTACACACCTACACATGGGGCCAGATTTACCAGTTTCTCACGCAGCGCAGTGCAGCAGCCTCAAATGCTGTGCTGTGCTGCACTGCGTGAGGAGACCACCATATTTACAGAAATATGGCACTCTCCTCCCTTCTCCCTAACGCTGATGCAGAAATGTGTGGCCGTGTGCCACGGACACACCTTTGCACCATAGTGCAAGAGTGTCTCAATGAGTCTAGCATAGGTTACCCTTCCAGTACAAAAATACTATGGTTAGACTTTAAACCGTTTCCCACTTTGTATGTGTGCTGTACAGTGCAGCACACGTGCAAAGTCGGAAAAGAAAGGAGAACTAAAAGCATTTCTCCTTCATAGCACCTCTCTGAAATGAGCGCTATTTTCTGACGCTAAACATTGTCTACTTTTTTAAGTAAATAGGGCTTAGCATCAAAAACCTTGGTTGGTTGCATGGGAACGCCCAGGCCCCACCCCTGTTACACCCCGTAAGCGCTCTGTGCTGCTTTGCGTTACTTTCAAGTTATTTTCCAGAGTAAAAGAGGCTTTACGCTAAAAAGTAAATAGGTGAGAAAAGATTTTGCGGCATTTTGCATCACTTTTGTGACTCAAACACAATGTTAAATCTTAGTAAATAGTCTTAATGGTGAGCTATTTTGCTCAATTTCCTTTTGTGGTATGTAGTGCTGTTTTTGGTACAGGAAAATATTCTTGAATATATATTGACTATTGTTGCCGCTAGCAACAAGGGAAAGCAATAAGGGAAAATTAACAGAATAGCATTTAGTAAGGTGAGCGCATACTAAGTTAATAGAACAACCTTAGAGGTTCATGTAATCTGGCTGCTCTGGCTCACACTCTCCTGCTATTGCTATTCCCCCTTCCTCCCCGAGACTCTAGTGTGTTACCCATGGCCCTGAGTGCCAGTGTGTCAGCACCATGGTCATCAGGTTTATTGGGATCATCACTTAAGAGCCATTTCAGCCACAGGTATAGTGTTAGTGCACCAGTGATATGTGATGCACAAAAACACCTTCGCAGTCACAGACTCAGCAGCAATGAGTAAGAGACCAGTGATGATGCCGATGAGTTCACCTTCCATAAAATTTGATGATGAGCCACTCACACTTCCCATAACTGCTGTCCTTCCTGGTTGCCTCGCTCACAGTCACTGCCTGTACTCGCAGTCCCACTTCAAGCCAGCCCTCCTGTCAGCAGCAGAGCTGCATCCACTATTAAGCCCATTCGCTAGGTCATCTCAAGGGCTCAGACTTAGGGCCTCACTATGAGTGCAGCGGTCCTCAGGACCGCCATACTCGCTGCGGCGGTCTGACCACCACCACCACTGTGGGTCCGCCCACAGTATTTTGAGTGTGGCAGTCGGACCTCCACAGGACTGCCGCCTCCACTAGGACCCAGGATCCCGCAGCAGAGGCGCAGCAGACAAGGGCAGCAATATGGTGGCCGTGCCGCTGCAGCACCTCCGAGCATATTACGAGTTGCCTGTCCACCGTCCATTTAATGGTGATGAGCCCGCCATGAAAAGGGTGGCAGAGAGGCAACTAAGGGGCCCCAAACAGGGTCCCCTGCCGCTCCTGAGCCAGGGGGTGCTTGTGGGGGGCACATGTTGTGCCCCCTGGAATTGCACCCCATTCCTGCACGGTGTGTCATGCATAACATGGTGCATGCCACATCGTGCAGGAACGTGCTGCAGGCGCTGTCACAGCAGCAGTCTGCTGTTAAGGCTATCCTATGAGCCTAACAGACCAACGCCATGAGACCGTCTCAGCACCGCCCACCGCCATGGAGTAAACTCATAATCTGGCAGGTAGGCACACTATGGGCTCATCGGTCCTCCTGTTGGCGCAGCGGTGGTGGTACCCTTTGTGGGTAGGCTATCACAAGTGTTGTTGCTGTTATTCAACATGGTCATGGTCACTGTCGCTCCTCTTCAGCCCGCTGCCTCACCTTATGTTGACACTCACTGGGAGGTGCTAGTGATGTTCCATGGTATGGCTCTTACGCACCTGCTCTTCTGTCTCCTGGCATACATGGCGCACATGGCACAGCACAGTGACAGCCATCAGTGGGACAGCCACCTGGGTGGCACCCCAAGGTGGGGCGTTGTAGGCCACTATTTCAACTATACCTAGTGACAGTCCTGTGCATGCTGGAAAATGCAGATTCCTGTGACATGGTCCCCACATGCCCATCATTAAAAACGCACTGGTAAAATATATTCAAAAATATGGGTAGGATGGATTTTTTATTGCGATATAGGGACAAGAAATTTATTATATAAAAATGTATTATATTTGGTAACCCAGGTGATTACAGCTGTTATTGTAAAAATAGAGTTGGATCTGTGTTTTTTTAATATAATTAATATTTCAAGAATTTTAATCCATTGTGCAGATCTAGAAATTGAGTAAGAGAGAATAGCTAATCTTAAAAAGATGCGACACACCACAGAGTCTAAAGTGTATACACCATGGCATTAATAGTTTGCAGCGTTCAGTTATTTCAGGGTGGCGTCCATTGATTTGCATTAATGAAACTATAAAACAGCACCGAGGGCAGATTGGAACAATCCATATTACTAGACATAGTTTTCAAAACCAGGGAAGTAAATGTCTCTACTGAGGCTAGCTTCCAGGATCTGAACAGACAGATCGATCTTCCTGACAGAGCTGGTCAGGATGTGCATTCTGCTTGGAAATGCACACGGATAGTCACTGCAACAGCTTTTGACGTACTTTCAAATGATATGGACTTATATCAAAAACATAATCAAGTATATTCGAAACGTGGCGTGCGCCGGGGAGCTAAAAGTGGAATGTGCATGGTATTAAAATTCAACAGCAGCTTTTGAGTGAGAAAAAAGGCATGCCATAAATCAAGATGTCAACATTTAAGAGTATGGTACCAGAATATCGAAATCAAAATGCCATATGACAGAAGGATTGGGGCTTATTCACACACTGCATTCTGTAGTAATATTAGTAGTACTGCTCACTTAGTTTAAAATGCTATTCACTAACCTATGTGCGAAGGTCTATGCCCTCACCCCCACCTCTCCTTCCTTATATGTGCGAAGATCTCTGCGCCGACTGCAGAGATCTCTGCATGTGTACACCTATGTTTTAGTAGTAAATGTGGGAGATACTGGGGGAGTGGCTGGAACATCAGGAATATTTCATACTAAATGGGATGGGTTTAGCGAGGAGTAAGAAGGGGTTTAGGGAGAGTCATCGAGGTGTTTAGGGAGAAACATGAACTCACCCACAAGGGAGTGAGCGCAATAATAAAAGTACTCCAACTCAAACCTGAAGTAACTCCAGCACCACACATGGCCAACCATTCGTACTTTAACACCCTCCTGTGGAAAATAATAGAGACAGGGACTTAAAAAATTGCCCCATAGAAAATATTGTCAAAATATATTAATATATTTCTATTTTTAAACTAGTTATACATTTAATTTAATTTTACCAAATTATGGATACATAAAAATGGAAAATATGTTATTATAAAATATTTTAAACAAGTTAATTTAAATTAAATCCTTACATAATTTATAGTACGTTTAATACAGGGTAAATAAACATAAATGTTGTATTTTAGGTAAGAATTTTTATTTAAATAATCCTTCACAAAATATTGTATTTTGATTACTGATATTCTGACATACAACCACTGTTAAGTGCTACAAGGAAATTGTAAAAGGAGTGGGGAAAACTGTAACATTGTCTGCAAATACGTCTATAGAAAATAGAAAAGAAATCATGCAGATGTATGAGAGAGAAAAGAAGACAATTTGAGCTTCAAAGAAGGAAGTCATAATTCATTTTATTTCATAAGTAAAGCAACCCTCACCTAGGTACACTGTCCTGAATAATTACTAAGCATCTAACTGAAAGGGTCTCTATACCAGATGGTCACTATATTATTTTACTGAAGTCTCCTACAGAGGTAACGTGGGTGGTGTTTTTCAGAAAGTTATAGATTTGAACAATATATTTTACAAACCCCATGTTAGCATATATGTGAGCCCTGGTAAAACAGCAACCACAATCCTTGCCACGGTAAGGCACAAGCAAACCCCAAAATAACCTTTGCTCAACCCCCTGGTAGCTTTGCACAGAGCAGCTAGGCTTAACATCGAGGCAATGTGTAAAGTATTTGTGCAACACTTCAAACAGTAAAACAGTGAAAAAACCACACAAAAGATCCCACATCAGGTTAGAAAAAAAATAGGGACATATTTATCAAGTATTGCATCGCTTTTGCACCACGTTGCATGGTGCAAAGCGACGCAAACCTTGAAATGCAATTTATCAAGCCACACAAGGCTGCCATGCGTAGCCCTGAGTGGCTTGATAAATCCAGAGCAACGCAATGCAGCACAAATCGCTGCATTGCGTTACTCTACCCCAGGGAGTCTTTCCATGAATGGTGTTTTTCAGGCAAAACCCATTGATTTTGATGCATTCCCAGATTTACCATTATTGGTAGACCGGGGACAGCGTATAGCTGTGGGAGTTATCCAGTATTTCTGGGATTTAGGCAATACCGTTCAGTGCACCGGTTTTTGCCTTTTATGTATTATTATTTTCTATATTAATTTTTTTCACACACACTACCTATACACACACTCACACGTATATTCACAAACATGGCCGAGACAGCAGGTCTCACGTTCAATGAAGACGAGATCGACAGGATCCTAGCTGCACTCAACCCTTCGAAGGGCTAAGCAACTCAGATCCAGGACCTAGCAGCTCTGATTGGGATGAGATGGCTAATCTCAGAAGAACCCAGATTAAAACAGCACTGCACGGTCTATTAATGACTGAGTACCTAAGGGCAAATGCGGCACCTCATGGCTTAATTGTCCGCAACGAACCATTCATTTTTCAGCACGACAAGGCATTCAAAAAGGATTGGTCACTCATATCCTGGCACTGCACTAGGGATTGGCTGGTCCTGATAATAAAAACAGCAACCCGTCTGGCACAAGAACTGAAAGTTGACATACAGAAGTTGGAGGTGCAACTTAAGAGCTACCAATCTCATACAGTATTAAAAAAGAGATTGGACGAATTGAACCAACAGATGAGTGAGTACGAGATTACTTTGAAACAAAGTAAATTCAAAAAATTTAAAAAGACACTGCAGCCTTTAGCCATGAACGTGTATACCCCTATATATGTGAGGACTACGTAACAAGGAAAACCAATAGTGAACAAGGCTCTGACAGTGATATATCAGACACTGGCTCTAACGACTCATATTCCAGCCGGGGAGCAACTCGAGAAATCAGAGAGGAGGAACATGGAAACAAAGACCGTTCCAACCTAGAGGGAGATGGAACCACTACCCAAACCAACCAATCTTTGCCCACTATCCATATGGTCCACCACCAATGGGAGGACCTTTCCAGCACTGGGCCCCAACACCACAGGAGTATGACTATTATGGACCACCTCCTTTTTTAGGTACATGCCCAGGACCACAAAGAGGAAGAAATCGACGAGGCAATCATGTCCACTGGAGGAACGAACCAGAAGATGCAGTCAGAGTGTCAACAAGAAGCATGACCGGAATCACGAATCAACCAACAACCAGCAGGTAGAAAACTTAGTGGTCAACCTTACATCACTGGTTCTTAGTGAACCACAAAAACTGGCCTTAAGCAAAGGTCTTGGTTTTGTGCCCACTAATAAAATGGACAATTTTAAGCTATGTTTGGAGGTAAAAGAATTCTTAAGAAAACTTAAACTACGGGCTTTCTTTGACAAGAAGGATCCTACAGTGCCTGTTGAGGAACAGATTTCCAATACCGGATTACGACCTAAGTCTACGTTCACCCCCCCGGATCCAACTCTTCCAGTGGAGCTACTTACCTTTGAGAGAGCTGTTATGGGTGAAATCATGCAATTGTCTAATGCAGACAAAAAAACCTTTCATAATACAACACGAGAGGAAAAGGAGGCTTTACGAACTCTGGCTAATAACAGGGATCTTACCATAAAACCAGCGGATAAAGGTGGAGCCATTGTGTTACAAACCACTCCCAAATACGATACTGAGTGTAGACGACTATTGGGTGACTTACGCAATTATGAAGTGATCCAAAATGATCCAACAGAAAGGATTCGGATACGGATAGGAGCAATGGTGGAGGAAGCGGTCTGTCACAGTTGGATATCAAAAAAGAATCAGAATTTCTGATACAAAAATCACCTATAACACCCTATTTTTACACCATTCCCAAAATCCATAAGAACTTGGATAATCCTCCTGGACGTCCAATCGTCTCAGGGATTGGTTCCTTATTAGAACCCCTGTCCAAGTTCTCTGATGCCTTCCTACGACCTCTAGTCCAGAAAACAGGTACTTACCTTAAAGACACGAAAGCAGTCTTACAACTACTTGCGACTCAGGATTTTGACACAAGTCAACATCTTTTACTAGGTTTAGACGTTGAGAGTCTTTACACTAGTCTTCCTCATGATGAAACCATTGATATCATAGAAGAAGTTCTATATGCAACCACATGGGAGTACCACACACCATGTAGTATGGTTATGGAATGCATTTCCGTAGCATTAAAAGAAAATTTCTTTCTCTATGAAAATACACACTACTTACAAAAACATGGGACTAGCATGGGAAGCACCTTCGCTCCTAGTCTTGCAGGTCTTTACGTGCATCATCTAGAGACAACCAAGATACTGCACCAAGACAATCCATTTTGTGAACACATCATTACCTGGAAGAGGTACATTGATGATATCTTAGTGGTATGGAAAGGCGATACTCACTCTGTTGAAACCTTTATGTTATGGTTAAACCAACAAAATCAGTTCTTGAAATTCACACATACAGCATCCAATACTAACTTAGTGTTCCTCGATCTTAACATCTACCCAGAGAATGGCAAGCTTAAAACAACTACCCACTTCAAACCTACTGCAAAGAACTGTCTTCTCCTGTATAGTAGTTTCCACCCACGACATTTGCGAGACAATCTCCCTTTTGGACAGTTCCTACGCCTAAGAAGGAACTGTACGGAAATAACGGATTTCAAAAACCAAGCTACTGATCTTGAAAGGAAACTACTGACACGTGAATATCCATCAAGAATTATCACACAGGGTTGGAAAAGAGCCAGGTATAACAATAGAGAGGCATTGTTGGACAACAATCCCCCAAAGGAAAGAGAGACCAGACCAATCTGTGTCACAACATACAATACCCATTCAAATGAAGTATCCAAGATAATCAATAAACATTGGAAAATACTGAACTGTGGAAAACTTTCCTTTCCCAAACCCATGTTTTCGCACAAAAGAGGCAGAAATCTGAGAGATATTCTTGTGCATACAAGGCCACGTACCACACGGGAAACAAACCTGACCCCTTTCATTTCCCAACCTATCCAGGGTCATCATCCCTGTGGAAATTGCAGTACCTGTGCCCTTACCACAAAGAGTAAGAAAATTACATTCTCTAACGGGTCTGTGTGGGAACAAAGATGATTTACTAATTGTAATAGTAAGAATGTAATTTACATGATTACTTGCCCGTGCCATTTGGAGTATATCGGGATGACGTCCAGACCAGTTAAAATACGGATTGGTGAACATAGAAGCAATGTGAGGTGTAAGAAGAGTACCACTAAAATGGCAACCCACTATCTGTCAACCAACCACAACGTTGACGATATAAAATGGACAGTGATCGAACAAATCTTCAACGAAAAGTGTCTTCTGGAAAAGGAACAACGTTGGGTGTTCCGTTTGGGGACACATGAAAAGGGTTTGAATGACGAAATTCTTTGGGCCCAGTTAATAGGTTGAAAGTAGTCACTATACCTGCCTACTTCCCTTTATTAATATAAATAGGGCACAAACTGTATCTCAGTGTTTTGGTCTCTGTGTATAGAGGTCCAGATGATACATTAGCAATCTCTTTAAAACCTGATTTTGCCTGGTTTCGCTAGCGTTCCTTCCATTAGTATCATTTTTCTGGCCCTTATATTATCAGATACCTTTTGTGACTTGTGCTGTTCAATGAGCGTTATTAATATATTTTTTTAAACAACGAATTGATACACTTTCAGTGCCTTTACTTTCCCTCACTCGATTATAATGACCATTTGAGTATCACCAATCTCCATGTCTCGCGTTTTCTCTTAGATAACCACACGCAGTGTTGGGCATCAACCACACTGTTCTATAGAAACCTGATTTTGATTTTGCAATTTACGATTTTCGATATCCCCAACTGCTGGATAATGGACTACAGATTTAGGTCAAGCTCCAGAATTACATCTTCTATGCAATACTTGGTTACCGTAATTCATCACTACCCTCACATTTTTCATTTAGAAAACTAAACGTAATGTTGAACTATGCCGCTGATTTACAGAACCCTGGTTGAATGACATACACTTTTGTTTTTTTGAACACGTACGGAATACTCACTTCCGCAGTGCACTGAAGTCAGTGCTCTAGTGCGCAATGACAGTCAAACTTGGAAGCTTTCTTCCGGTTTGTTTGTTGGTCTCGCGCCAGTTTCGCAGGTGAATCTTGTTTGCTCTCGTTACTTCAGTATATATAGCCGCTCCCCGAGCTCCCTAGTCATACAGCGGAGCCGCGGGTGAGCAGTATGGGGAAATATTTTGTCTAGCAGCATGTAAGTACGGCATAGCCGTCATGGTCCGAGTCTTCATTGTTTACTCGGTAAAGAGGACGAGCACTACCTGACCGTTTCTCTCTGCATTACAACAAAATTTATTTTCCCTCACAGTAACGAGTGACTACTTCCTGCTCATCTGTACCTGAGGCTCATGGGGCAATACACCCATTCATACATTGTATGTATTGTGTATACACACCGTTATACACACCACCTCTTTTATTATAATAGTCACCATATAGAGTGTGTGTTTTATGTTATATGTAGTGTGTCATTGTATGTTTTCCCCTTTTCCCAATTTCTTTCACAGGTCCCTGCACCACTATAGCATTATGTTTTTATTAAACAGTCACTTTGACACGTTTGTCTTTTCAGATCTTCGTGAGACAACGTTGTGTGTGGCAGAATTAATATTTCAAAAATTTCCTCTTTTTTGCAGATTAACATATAGTAATACTAACACATATAGGAGTACAAAACAGGTACTTTATACTGCATGAATATTTGCAAGAATTTCTTTCACTTTTGTATATTACTATTTTCACTTTTAAAAACAACAAGTGAGCGCTGAAGGGATCTTCTTAGTCCTGATGAAGAAGCCTTGAGCTTCGAAACATGTTGACTTTTTAGGAAGGTCAGCTCATTATATGCATGACCATTCCAAATCACTATTTTTAACAGGTTCAGCCTCAATGACCTATTAAATTGTTTTATGTCCATGAGGCCGGTTCCTTTTTAAACTTCACTTTTTGACCCTTCTTCTCACCACCCCTGCACCACACATAGTATTTTAGATTAGTGCTCCCGCGTAGTCGCTGGTTGTAGCACGCCCCATCCCACAGTGGGATGGGAAGACCCCAATGATGAAGCATGACATCAAGGGTCCTTTTGATGTGTGAGGGGTATTTAAACAACTTTTGTGTATGTCCTATCATGGAATAGGAACACAACTCTTTCCCCATCCACTATAGGCCCCTTTACTTCATCATTCAGATCATTACCCATATGGTGGATCTTGATGTTTTGTTAGCATATATGTGAGCCCTGGTAAAACAGCAACCACAATCCTTGCCACGGTAAGGCACAAGCAAACCCCAAAATAACCTTTGCTCAACCCCCTGGTAGCTTTGCACAGAGCAGCTAGGCTTAACATCGAGGCAATGTGTAAAGTATTTGTGCAACACTTCAAACAGTAAAACAGTGAAAAAACCACACAAAAGATCCCACATCAGGTTAGAAAAAAAATAGGGACATATTTATCAGGTATTGCATCGCTTTTGCACCACGTTGCATGGTGCAAAAGCGACGCAAACCTTGAAATGCAATTTATCAAGCCACACAAGGCTGCCATGCGTAGCCCTGAGTGGCTTGATAAATCCAGAGCAACGCAATGCAGCACAAATCGCTGCATTGCGTTACTCTACCCCAGGGAGTCTTTCCATGAATGGTGTTTTTCAGGCAAAACCCATTGATTTTGATGCATTCCCAGATTTACCATTATTGGTAGACCGGGGAATGTGCGAAAATGCTACGCCTTCCCGGGGGAGGAGTAACGAGGAGAAATATCTTTATTTCTCCCCATTTTTCCTCTTTCTATGTGTGCTGCATAGGAAGAGGAAAATCCCTCAGGGGACTTAAAGAATAAACTGTAAAACAGTGCCTATAAGCAAAAAAAGAGTCAAACCGCCGCTATCTGGTCGTGCTGGACCAGGTCAAAGTCAGAGGTTCAGCAGGCCGACCCTGATGGAGTGCGGGTCAAATACAGTCCCAGATTAGTTCCGCTGAAGGTTTACCTTCTCAAGTTTTGTGACAAAAGTCCCATTCACGTTGGAGAGGATCTCAAGGAGAAAGGAGAGCATCCTGGGTGGTGGTCGGCATGGCACGAGGAGCAGGCCAGGTGTCACAGATGGGTAGGCTGATGCTTCACATTGGCGGTCATCCACATGCGATTGATGTTTGCTGTGCTAAGAAACAGGCTGGCGGCGGCTCGCGCTGAATTTCGGGGTGAACTGCATGGTCTCGGTGCGAACGGGCCCATTTGCGCTCACAAACAGCCCAACAGCTTGATTTAGTGAACCTGTGAGCCACACCAAGGGTCCAGGACCTAAGAGGCAACACTTGAGGGTCAGGAACTCACTGAGGACGACTCCAGGAGCTGTTGGGGAGCCTTTTATGTCCCTGAGGTTCAGGTTAAGGGGCCAGCAGACTCGCCCTTAGAGTCACTCTGGGGTTCAAGGTGGAATTGCAGGTTCAGTTCTTCCTCCTCAGGCAAGAGGTAAGCAGGCAGCAGGTCAGCACAGCAGTGCAGTAGCTCCTTCAGAGTAGCAGTACAGCAGAGTGACAGTCCTTGCAGCAGCACAGTAGTCCTTCCTGACAGAGTATCCACAGGTCCGGAAGTGTACTGAATAGTTGGTATCTGAGGTCCTACCTTTATACCCTGGTGCTCTGGTTCTGGAAGGTGGACACATTCAACACCAGTATTAAGAGTGGAGCCCAGACCTCAATATTTGATTCAAACCAACCTGGCGTAATGCTATCAGGACCCAGAGCCTTGTTACTAGACAAGGTGAGAATATCCTGTGTAACTTCATCTAGGGTCCTTACCACTGGTACACAGGCTGTGACGGATTCAGCGGGAGTTTTGTCACTTCCACATACCCCCTGGTTATATACGCCCTTGAAATTAGCCACCCACTGGTGCTCTGAAATATGATGATATAAAAGTGGCCAGGGACCCCCCGCAAAACAGGGTTTGTTTACCACCCGCCAGAAGAGAGAGCTGTCCCTCATCTCACATGCTTGACAGAGCTCCTCCCATGCCACTTCCTGTAAATTATATTTACAGGTATCTTGACCCTGCTTGTAAGCCCGCCTGCAATCTTTAACCAATTCCCCGTCCCTCGTTGACTGCTTCAGAGCCGCCTTCAGAAGACGCAGGAGCTTAATATCTTTTCATTACTTTGGCGCTCCCAACAAACTGGGCCTAGCCCAAACAGTGCTTCTACAGAGCTCGGTGAGACTTAACTGCCCCTATACCACTGAAAATAATAAAAAATCCAATCTCCAGTATTTTTTCATTATGGATGCACTTGTTTGGTAGCAGGAAGTTCTTTAAAAAGGATTCTAATAGAAGGCACAGAGATTGAATTCATATCTTTGAAGCGGAGTCTTCTATGTATGGAAATATCTTGTCTTGAACAACAGAAGATTCCTGGCTGAATGATGATTTTTTGGTGGATTTTGATTAGAACTTAACCCTACGATGCAAGTAGGGAATGGGACAACGCAAGAGTGCTCACATGAACTGAGTCCTGAGTGGAATCCCAAAAAAACAAAAGGGTTTGAAATGTGTCAACATTTGGTTTTTACCAAATAAGTGCATCCAAAATAAAAAAATACTGGAGCTTGGATTTTTCATTATTTTCAGTGGTATAGGGGCAGTTAAGTCTCACCGAGCTCTGTAGAAGCACTGTTTGGGCTAGGCCCAGTTGGCTGGCAGTGCCAAAGTAATTAAAAGATATTAAGCTCTTTATGGGCATGTTGAAAGCCAGAACATGAGCAAAGAAAAGATAAAGATACTTTCAAACTGTATAATTGTGTCAAAAAAAATAATTCATATGTGTAATGTTTCGTATTGGTGACGCACATTTAAATATTTGTTTGTCATTGGAATATATTTGTATATGTTCGTCTAGTATATGTATGAAATCAGAGAAGTTAATGTGTATGACATCAAATAGAATCTTTCGAAAATTTCTGAAAATTGATTAAATAAATGGTGATCATAATAATTGCTGTGTGTGATCATGAATTGAAATGAGAGTGTGAAAGAGTATCAGTATTGGCAATTGTGATTGTGTACTTTTAGAAAGTGGTAATTTTTCTGCACTTACTGCTCTGTGTGCCTGACAGCCTGTCTCCAATACACGTCTGAGCTGGGTGGCAGCTACATTTTGTGCATTCCCACTAGACAGCCGCAAACACAGAAAGGGTGGGTCTTACATAGGACTCATCTCCATTCATCTGCATTCTGATAGCCCTCCTGGGCAGGAAGAGATAGCTCACACTTACATCTGAATAGGCTGTGTCCTGTCCCCACACAAAGGACTGATTATCCCCCACAGATAGCCTGGCAGACAGGGCTGGAATGAAAATCCTACCCTTGCCAGAGGTGCCCCCTCCAGTCCTGGGCCTCAGAAGTGGGTTCTGTAGCTGTTTTGCTACAAAACCAATGCATCATCACCTTTGCGCCGATCGGAACCGACGCATCGCCCATTAATGCCAACGCAGAGGCTGTTTGACAACAGCGGTTCTACAGCCTGTGCAGCCAGATGATGATGCTCTGCGCGGCTCATCAACAACACATTGCCTGCATCTCAACAGAGCTCGATGACGACTCAGCGGTACGACTGCGTGGAAAAGATCAATGCATCGTGCCCTCAGCGTCGATGCTTTGCTTCATCCACTGTACTTTTTCAGCTGAACCTGTGTGAATCTCATAGCCAGCCTACCCTCCATCGTGGTCGGCCTGAACTTTGGATTTACCCCCGTCCCTCGAGACCTCAAGTAACTTTTTAGTGCTATTGACTTTAAAGCACAGTTTCTGCATTTATTCTTTTAAAAAATTCATATCCCGACTTCTACTGATTGGATTTTTGTCATTTTGGTCTTGATTTACTCATATAAATATTCTCTATTTTTCCAAACCTGTGTGGAGTCTTTTTAGGGGGCTGGGGGTGTGCGTGTGTGTTGCACAGATACTTTTCACATTGCCTCTTAAGTTAAGCCTGCCTGCTCTGTGCCAGGCTACCAAAGGGTGAGCACAGGTTAATTTGAAGTGTTCATCTAGCTTACCCTGACAAGGATTGTGGTCCATACCTGGACATGGTGCAAACCTATGCCATCTAGAGGCCCAATTTCTAACACCTTGCTTAGAGTGTGTACCAATAAATTGCAACAGAGCAAAGGTAGCACGAAGGATTTCCAATGCCCTGACCAGCAGCAGAAAGTGGACCCAAGTACTCTTGGCCTTGCACCTTCATCAGTACAAACTATCCCAGATTTATTTGAGCACACACACATGCATGATGGTCGTTTTGTTGTGCACTTTATGTGAGGAGGGACATATGGCAGTGGTTGCAGGTGGTGGCCAAGAACACTAATTTGTGGGACCAGAACATATTTTTTATCATCAAACTCTGACCCAGAGCAACAATGAAAAAGGCAGAAAACAGAGAAAGGTAGAGGAAGAGAAAGATAGCAAAATAGTTGCAAAAAGAGAAAGCGTTGATGAAAACTAATCCATAAGAGTGATATGAAGAAGTACAGGGTGGTGTAAAAAAGAGGCCTGAGGTGGAATAAAGACTAGGCAGTACTGGTACTCAGCAATCCTGGTATTTAGCAGCACCAGCAATGGGGTCCTACGAAAAGTAGCAGTCGTAAGACTATGGTCAATCAGAATGTGCAACCTGAAGATTGACCCATGGATTCTCCCACATTGCCATCAGTGGCAGTGAGTATAGAAGCAACTTAGCTATGAGAGACAGAAGACTACGTGCTCTGGATGGAGTGCACCCCGATATCCATTCTACTACTGCATACGTGCGGCAACAAGCGCGTGTTTATTCACATGCCCCAGAAAGCTGATTTTTGCATTGACTCTGTGCAGTCCCAGAACAACTCTTTAATATTACAATAACATGAAGCTCTAATTAATGTGCAAAACTTCAAGAACCTCAGAGGTATTATTCAATAGAAAAAGCTTGCTCGTCCAACAAATAATAACAGTAATAAAGAGGCTGTGAAGTTTTTAAGCATGAAACAGCTAGAACACAATTGTCTATTGAGACTTTCTTGTCAAGCATTAAATTGAAGAAATTAGAATCCTTTCACAACATACATTAGATGCCTTATTATTTTAGTTGCTAAGAAGTACTTTCTAGTTAGAATAGTGTAGGGAATAGTAAATGTAGTCATTTCTGCATTCTATATTGAAGATTCTAGAAGATCAAAGTGTCCAAATTGGGTCCAAAGGACCAGGGCCATACCAGATTTTCAGGGTATCCACACAAGATAAATTTACATTCAGTGAATGTAAGTGAAACTTTTTTACTGAGCCTCTGGTAATTCTGAAAAACTGACATGGATATGTCTCTGCTGGTCTTACATTACACACCCTGGATCATAGGTTATATGCAATGTATTTCCCCTTTTCTCCCTCACTCTCGCCTGAATACTCTATCTCTACTTCCTATTCCCTTTGCCCTCATAGTAATTCTCTTATGGGCTCTGTGTAGCTCTTGAAAAGGTAGTCACTGGGAACATGATACACGGCATAGTCTGGTCTCATGATTAATAACACCCCTGTTAATCCACAAGACCTGGGAGTCCTGTTCAAACCTAAGCAGAACATGAGGAACACAATGCGGCAGGTTACCCGAAGCAGACATGTCCATATTAAGTTCTTTGAGAACCTGCAATGTTTCTCAGAATTGAAGAAGATGGCCGCCATAGGTCCTCCGTTCTTCATCTCTCATTGGATGAGTGACACAAACTGAAAGTACCACTAGTATAAACTATGTTTCTGGTTTAGAGTTTAGTAGACAGGGCACTCCATCACAAACATGACGCATCTCCCGTCCGCCTTATTACAACTTCAAGTGTATCATATTCTATGGCACTCATTAACAGATGGATGGAATATCCATCATGCTGTAGCAGGGTAACCCACCCGCCAATCTCTATATCAAGCCCTATATAGTAGATGGATGAAACTTTAATGTTGTAGGACCCTGAATGTGATATACTTTATCATTCACCTTTCTCAAGCTAAACCAAAACTTATTTAATTTGGGAAAGTACTAAAAATGTTTCTTCTATGAGCGAGAGGACCCTTTCTCACAGAAAGCAGTTGCCTTCTTCACCTGCTGCCAACAGCATTTATCAACTGGAGGCAGTGAATGCGTGCATGTCTGAGTTTCCAAGCATTACATAAATATCACATACCTACACATGAGGGTTCTAGAAGAGTTCCACATGTAACATATGATGACTTTGCATGTTTTGCTCAAATGCTACTTGTGTGCTTGGAGTGATAGTAACTTCACAAACGATACTCTGCTTCCAGCTGATTATGTGAGGCAAAGCAGTCTGTCTCAAACCGGCTCATCACTCCTGAAGACCTCTGGACCCTCCTGATTTTTGCTTAGTCACCTCACACAGATCTTCGTTGCTTTCCTGCAGCTATAGTGACAATGTATTTGTAATGTTCCTTCCTGTCCTTGACTCTTAGCAAAATGAATGTCATTCTAATGCACCGTGCTTAAAGAGTTATGAGTTATTTTTTTTAATTTAGACATCTGTGTGTGTCTTGTGGGATTTTGGTGTGGAAGGAGGAGTGGTATTTGCGTGTGAAATGTTTCTGCATACATGGACTTTTACGGACTGCCTATATGGACTTCAGTGTGGGTGTTGGCTGGTGTGTAGGCACAAGTGTAAAACACACAAACTGCACTCCCAGCTTTTCCCTTTTGTTGCCTGCTATTGGGTTCTGTGGTCTATAAGTTAGGTTTCCATTCGCATTGCTGCCAGTTTTAATTTTTGTGGCATTGTGTTTTTTGGGTTTAAAAAATGGTTAAAGATGTCTTTCCTGTCTTTATATGCCTGTGGACTCCTCACAAAAGCCATAACAAAACATGGGACTTGTCTTTCAACAATACCAAATTTGCCCATAGTATCTATCAAAATAATTGAAAATTTGTACAAAATATTCCACCCCAACACATGCCACACTTGCTGTAGGAATTCCTCCTAAAACAGATATGTGTGAGTCACTAGCCTCTAGCTATTAGGTAATGCACCTACAAAGAACCTACAATGAGCCTATGTTTCTAATATAAGTAGACACTGATTGTGGTGGTATGCCATTGTGAGAAAGTGTCTATTTCAGTAAAATAACCCTCATTTTTCCGGGCAGATGCTGCTGTTTTTTTTAAATCCGTGCACTGAGACACTGCTAATCAAGCCCAATGCATGTGCTTTGATTCCTAAAATCAGATGTAACTGGCTAACTCCTAATTGGCATTTTTTAATTTCCTATAAGGCCGCAGCATATGGTGCAGAAATGCACACGTGGCATGGAAAGTTAAATATCACCCGTGGGCTGCAGCACTTATTATACCATCCACTACTGTAAAAAAAGAAAACATGGCTTCAGGCATACCATTGTAGTCTGACTCCTCAGTTTAAACCTGCAGCTCGACCTGTCAAAATAACCCTTTTGACAGAGGAAGAGCCTAATTTTTAGATATTCATAAGTCACCCCTAAGCAGGCCTTGTAGCCTGCTAGGTAAGGTGCATGGTATTTAAAAATGGGACATGTAGACATTTAATGTTGCCATGTCCCTACAGGGACAAGCCTTCAAAAGCTATTTTTCACTGTGGAAGACTCTGGCTGTCCTATGAGAAAAACTAGAGCACATATTAAAATATTAATTTTGCCATATCATGTTTAGGATAAGCTAAAGAAATGATTGAAGCATTATTTTTAATATTTATGAAAAGTCCAATCCAATGGTTAGATTTTTATTAAATATATAGGATAAGTAACTTTTAGAATGTTACTTTTTCACAGCCTGAAACTCCAAGAGGCTAGTTGCATTAGCCTGACAGCATCCCTCCTGCCAGTGCCTGACATCAATGAGGTGTGAACACTGCTCCGAAAGCGGAGACAATGCCTTAGACCTGCTGACAAGATGGGCTGGGTGTCCGCCCACCCAATTTATATGCGGACGGACCTTTGGTGTCACCATGGCAGAGACTACTCTGTATCCGCCATGGTTTTACCTCTCTGACAGCCCAACGGACTAAGGACCATTGGAGGTTGACCTCTATGTCCGCCCAACTAATTTAGATGGGCGGACACACAGGTCAGGTTTCACTGTCTATCACTGCCAGGAAAACCTTGGTGATAAGGGGCAGGGAAAAATGTTTCATGCCCACCTCGCCATGGGAGATAGCTCCAATAGCGAGGGGGCTTTTTTTTTATTTTCAAAAAGAAAATACCGCTTTGAGATTTTCTTTTTGAAAAAAAAAGTTTGACGGACAGCTCCGTCATGTTGACGGAGCCGTGCATCAAACTTAAAAAAGCATTGACAGGAACCGCCATAATGGCGGTTTCTGCTATTGCATCAGAAATGACCACCGGCTGGGCAGTCACTTCAAAATTTGGCAGGCAGTTAATCCACCAGAGGTACGGAGTAATTTCTCTGTCGCCCTGACGGAGTAAACTCTGTCCACCATACACTAAATCACCCCCTAAGTCCAAACCAAAAAATATTGACCGGTTGGTTTTCTTGCCAAAACTAACCGCTTTAGAGGGACCTCGTCCAATGGCTATCCAGCTTCGCAAGGATTTCCTCAGATATAGAGCATTTTGATTTCCATTTCAGAGCCGAAGTCGGAAGGTAAAATCTTAGGCATGGACGAAACTGCTTGGTATACCAGACTCAAGCTCTCTTGTGGTCGGCCTGAAATCATGCCAAGGTCCCAGTCACATATTAACAGTACCTTCTATTGGCACTTTACTTTTTCTTGGCCCTTTTTTCTCTTAAATTTTTCAAAAGCCCTATCTCTGGTTCCTTTTATTGGACTTTTGCCATTTTGGTGTCATATTGTTTATTACATTGTCCTCTATTTTGTATAACTTAGAACTGTATTTTTATTGTGTAGTGTTTTTGATTTTTTAACTGTTTTGGTACTGCTAAATACTTTACACATTTTCACTAAAGTAATTAATGAATGTACCATAGCTACCAGGGGTTGAGCTCAGGTTAAAAATTAGTGAGACCTTTGTCTGGATCTAACAGGTTCTGACTTTATTACGTGTGGTGGACTACCATACACCACAATTAATAATTCACTTTCTTACAGCCATCCTCTGATGCAGAATTCCTGACATTGCAGGGTAGTGCCCAGTGCTTAATTTGTTTTCTTTTAAAAAGTGCAGGTGCCCATAGTTTTTATTATAAGCCCACCTTCAGTGCTGCTGAATGCCATGGCTACATAATACATTCTATGCCTAATTTTGATTCCAACTCATGCCTCTTACTTTCACTTCTCGAATGTCTTGTCTCGTTACCTCACATTTGGAGGCTCTTTTTCATCCAGCAAGGGGCCAATGGGCTGTAGTAGGAGCAAGGAAAGATGGGCCTCTGTCCTGCATTTTGATATAAAAAGACCACAAGAATATACACTATGACCGGTGCATTGTACCTCGTGCACCATTGGTAGCTGTGCATCGTTTTCATATCTTTATTCTTGCTTTGTCACTCTTTTCTTAACCTCCACTTCTTCCTCCTTTATCCCTTTTTGTGTCTTTATCTGTCTTGTGGTGGCTTAAAGTTTGATGATGAACAATAGATCCTGTTCACCAAAAAACGAGTGCCAGCACAAATTAAACAAGAGCTGTGCCCTGGAAAGGGGTGACGAGACCCGTTTCATTTTGCATGTTGCTCTCTATCAGTGTGCTTTTGTGGGAGCTCATCAGCTGATGTTACAGTGATCTAGCCTCCTGACCACCACAGCTCTTATCAGCGCCATTGGATGGTCAGTTAAGAGGGGGGATCATTGTCCTAAGCAGCGTCAGTTGCAGTGTTAAACACTGTAAGGTACGATCCTTGCACAGATTTTTCGGCCAGATAAAAGAGATGTCTCAAAGGATGTTTGAGAATAATGTATGTTTTTTGTCCTGCTTAGGACGCCATGTTCTTTCACAACTGGGCACCTGGCACAGTCCAGATGCGCTGTGCGTTTTCAGCTAATTCTTGACTGTATTTTTTCAGGTGACCACCAGAAAAGATACCTGGGAAAAGTAAGGTTGGTGACGCTGCCCCTAGAAGCAGGGGTATAACTGGCCTGTACTCGCAGGTACTGAGTAGCTGCACTTCTTTAATTTGAAAGACAGAATACTTGACTTCTCAGGGGGGCCTGGCCGGACTGGGCATTGCGCCACCTGGTCATTCCCCCAGTAGGCTGCGGGCTCGGGGTTACTTTTAGAGCAGGATGGGCCGCCATGCCCCCATAGCCCCACTGTACCCGCATCCTCCTGTAGTGTAGGGTTGATTTCGGGCTCCTGCAGGGGGAAGGGGGGTGTTCAATACTTTGAATGGGAGAGTACCGGTACTTCCAGATAACACACAGGTACTCTTGGCCGCCAGAGAGTACCTACGCTTCTGTCATTCCATTGCAACCCTTGCCTAGCAGCTACCTACCACAGGCGGCCCTCTCTCCGGGCCCTTGCATGATAGCTGATTTGCATAGACGAAGGCTGAAGTGCCCCAGCGCCCTTTTGTTCTGTCCCCACAGCCACCTCCCACCATAGGTCAATTTCTGGATAGTCTCTGGGATCATTCTGCACCAAGGGCCAATATTAAGGGCAGAAATTCTGCACAGCGTGGCAAAGCAACTTTACGCATTTAACACAAGAACGTAACAAACGGTTAAATAAGATGACACAAGGATTGGTGCTGTGTGTTTCATTTTGCAGCACAATTATCCAAGTACATAAGTAAAAAGGCAATAGGTTTTTATGGACTTTTCCAAAGGGGAACCCACAAAAATTACATTAATCCCGGGTCTGCCACAGCACACACGAGAATTGTTTGTCTGGAGCTACAATGAGGATTAACCAACTCTCTGGTCTCTTCAGAAAACCATAAATTACGGATGATCTCAAATATGTCAGGACAGAACTCCTAAATACTAGATTGTCCTTGCGACATAAGGACACGTGGTCATACAGGGCCTTGTGCGAACAACAGTGACATAGAAAATATCCTCCAATATGGCAGTAAACAAACTCAAAAATGGATATCCTGTGCGTTGACTATAACCAAGAAGACAGACTGTCTCTGTTGTATGTGGTTCAAAATTAGAAGCAGGTTGGCTGCTGAAGGCGCCTGGCTTCCCTGCCTGCCGCTAGGGAAGGCCCGAAATGTGGAAGGTAATTACAAAGGACCAGCTGTAAAGGGGCGGGACTGCCTCTCAAATCTTCCTGTGACAGCCAGGTGCCTTCTGATGAGCAAGGGGAGGTGGGCATTCAGAGGGGGCCAGAAGGCTGGAATTTCTGAGCAAGTGCCACCCGTGGGTATTTTGCCTTGCATGCGTTTGCTTGTCTGAGAACAATAGACGCTGCAATCAGAAAACAAAACTGCACAACAAATGTACGCTTGTGAGAGTGTAAGGAAATTTTTGAATTACTACTGTATTCTTTTATTTAATGTTAATTTCAGAAGTAGTTCTAAGAGTTATCCATAGGAAAATACAATTTTGCAAAAAATAATTGTTCCCAGCATAACACCGAACTGCTAGAGGTAGAAAACAGAACTATGTCAAGCCGTGTTTCCTACGCTCTACACTTTAAGACACAAGCACGGCAGCTTATAATCAGTCACGCGACGATTGTTAAAATAAATACCTGCCATAGATCGGTTTTTCTCATTAAGCATTACCACGTCCCTTAACCAGATAATGTTTTACAACTTAGGAACGGTCATTTTTTTCATGTTAATGCTACATTTGCACAAACATGTAATTTTAACGCTAAAACTATACAGCACACAAATGATGATGTGTGGGAATCGGGTTTCGGTGAATATTGATCATTTGTGGATCACCAAGTAAAAGCGTCTTGACTTGTTTTGAGCATGTTAAAATATTTGTTTCCTTCACACTTCAGAGTTGCAATTGAAAATGTTTCAATTCTGCCTTCCTAACAGCTGATATATTTTGAAATATGTTTACAGTTCAAGCTGTGCCTTTCCTTGGGTGGGTGATTATCAGATCATCCATGGAACGAGAAGGCCATGCGATGGCACTCTCGGTTCAGGGCATCCAAATGCTGCTCTCTCTGCTGAGGGAGTGCGCAGGGACCTGCTCTCCTGCCCCGGCTCCTCTGCAGTCTTTCTTGGCCTGGGCGGCAGCACAGCATGGCTCCCGAGACAGGCCATGCTGCCTGTTTGCCCTCCTCAGGTTCCACAGCCTCCTGACTACTTACAGGGTACCTGTGGGCCTTGCATCAGTCTGGTATACTCCATCCTCAAGGAGCTCCAGCCAGAATTGGTCCACAGGGTCCCCAGCAAGTTCACCTTCTACTCTCCCCCAGAGTACATGGGAAGGTTACTGTCACTGGCCCTAGAGACAATAATCCAAAGAGTCCTTAAAAGTACAAGCCTGGAGTCCTCTCCAGGCAGGGTTTGCCATCAAGATAGTCCATCCTTCTTCCTCTGTAGTTCCTTTTTCTTTGCAGAGTTTCTCCCTTTTGCAGGAACTTAAAAGTGAAGATGAGGAGTTCTATAAAGTGTGCATGCCAGGTCAATTAAAAAATGAAACTTCATCCTTCCACACCTGACTTATACTTTCTAGAAACAGCCCACTAGTTGGTCCACTCCTTTACACAGCGTGATGGGATTTTAAAAATAGCAGAATACACTCTTGCTTTGAAACCGCTCTCTCCTGGTATCCCAGCCCTTAAATGACACTTCAAACGGGTTCTTTCCCTCCAAAACTTCAACAGGTCACTCCTGGTGTGAGTGGAACCAGAGATCTGACTGCCCCTCTTTGTCTCTATGAGAAAGGCATGCTCTGGTCTGTTGGTGAGTTGACAGTTAATTAGCACATTCCGATTTCTTCCCCACTCTTTTCCTCTACCAGTAGCAGGCGTAATCCCCTCCAATTGGTCTATTGACTGGGAAGACTTCCATCTACCTGCTGGCCTACAGAATAATTCATTTGGCCCAAAAGGGTAGTTCAAAGTCTGAATCTCATTGACTCAGGGAATTACTGTAAAGCCCAAACATATGAAGCAGTTCAAGCATGTCCAAATAATATTATATTTGTAATTAAGACCAATTAAGACCTCTTTAAACATAAGGAATGTTGAGCCAATGCAATGTGAATATTAGGGCAAAGCACTCACCTCAAGTGTGAATATAGTAAAACACTACAGAGGTACAGCGGAGCACTACAGACACACAGGAATACACTACAGACTTACACTATAGTCAAAAAAGTGGTGATATGTATTTTTGGATGCTCATTTAAATTGTAAGGCCTGCACAGCAATGAACAATTCACTCGAGGTCACATCTACAACAGTCTCTGCGTGCCCAAAGACCGAGCCAAGTCAGACAGCAGTCCCACTCCCTCCACAGCACATATGTGCCCATGTGTTCACGTGTAACCAGTCCAAAAAAATTTCCTCAGCTGCTATCTTCCGAGAGATAGATATAGCTATGTAGATATATATATTTATATACTCTCACTTTAAAAAAACACAGTTAAAATTAGGGGTGTTTGAAAATTTACAGAATTTGCTTTCGAGTAATTATGCAACATTTTGGGAACATTACACAACATTTTTGATGCAAGGATGCATTTTGTGCTCTAAAATAGAGGGAAAACATGAAAAACAGCTGCTCGCATTCTGGTTGTTCATATTGCTCCTACTCACCTGCGGTATAATTCTGCCATGAACGACTGAGTAATCATGCGACGTGGCATAATACCATAATTTCAGTAATTTCTCATAACAAGTGTAACATGAAATTCCTAAAACTTACATTTCACCCATGTCTATTTACCCGTGTCTTTGAAGCCGGCGTGGCGCTCAGTGTCAAAGTAAAAAAAAAGAAAAAAAGAAACCGAGCGCGGTGTCCTTGAAGCGGCGCCGCGCTCAGTTTTAAAGTAAAAAAAAAAAAAGAAACTGAGCGTGGTGTCCCTGAAGCGGGCACCGAGCTCATTATGAAAGTTTAAAATAAATAAATAAATAAACAGAGCGCGTTGTCCCAGAAGTGGATGCCGCGTTCAACATAAAAGTTATATATAAATAAATAATTAAACTGAGCACGGTGTCCCTAAAGCGGGCACCGCGCTCAGGATACAAATACAATAAAATAGCATCCGCCATTGTCCCCATAAGTGCCCATAAACAAAATAGTGCTGACCCCCTAGATAAAGCCGACCATGTACAGAGGCAAGTAAAAGGTCCAGTCGTCATGGACGGTAACAAATGGCGAAAAGGCGGTAACAAGGAGGGACTAACAAGCCTCATAATGAATCGGAATCCAGCATTTACCAAGGACAATGACACCAGCCAATGAAAATTATGGGCGGAGAGGGGGCGAGGCTTCCATATCATACTCAACTACTGCATGCCTCACAGAGCGAGCAGTGCTTGCGCGCTGACGCTAGGCTCGACCTAAAAACAGAGACGACGTACACCAGGATATCTGAAAAACCAGGCACTTTATTATTTGGCAACACACAAGCGCAGCTCACTTCTCTGATGCGTTTCAGCTCCTTTCCCTGATTACAGATAACAGTCTTAGTGAGGCCTCAATTCAAATGTTTATAAAGGGCCTAGTGGCCGTGTCTTTGCCTCTATCATGATGTGCCATTGAAAAATGTGTAATAGGGTAAGTAGAACTGAAGGCAATTTAAATTCACAGTCCATTGCCTCTCAGCACTGTAGTTAAGTGTTGCAATCAAATTTATTTCCAAAGTGCATACAATTCTCACTGTCACTTAAGCAAGTCTGTCACATTTACAAAATACCTAAGACACCTACATCCAGTATTGGCAATGGGGATGTCAATATCCCCTCTTGCTTCCCTTGCCTCATTCCTTTCATTTACATTAGGGTAATCCTCTTTTTTTATTTTTTATTTGTTTATTTGCAAAGTTTTATATAGCGCTGGCTAGACCCGGAGGTATCAGAGCGCTTTACATAAGGATCAGCGAGTTACAGGTTACATAGTTACATCAATTACAGGAACCAAGTATAGACATAGGAGAAAAACATGAGATAACACAAATATGAGTTATTAGCGCTTAGCATAGCCAAGACACACGTCATATGGAGAATGAGAGGTAGAGGGGGAATGGTCACAGAGGGAGGAGGCGGGGTAGGGAAGGAGATACAACGGGGAGACGAGGAAAACAATGTCCAATGTCTGGCTGGGTAGGTGACGGCCAAGGGGGTGAACCAGAGCCAAACTCCTCTATAGCTGCATAGCTTCTTTCATCAGTGGAGGTAGGTGACTCAGGCCCCCAAACATACACCAAAAGAATGCCCCCTATTGAGAGAGCCCAATACCACAGCAGGGCGGTGTCGATTTTGCTGGAACAGGGCGTCCCATTGCACACAAAAAAAGAGATACGCCTACACCAGGATATCTGAAACACCAGGCACTTTATTATTTGGTGACACACAAGCGGCAGCTCACTTCTCTGACCCGTTTCAGCTCATTGCCTTGATCAAAAGTTAATCAGTCTAAGCGAGGCCTCAAAGTCAAATGTTTATAAAGGCCCCAATGGGCGTGTCTTTGCCTCTATCATGATGTGCCATTAAAAAACGTGTAATGGAGTAAGGCGAACTGCAGTGCAATTTAAATTTACAGTCCATTGCCTCTTAGCACTGCAGTTTCTATTTCTATTTCACCATACTTATAAAGCACATGGCTACCCGAAACCAGGCTTCCCAGCGCTAGGGAAAAGAACAGTGATCGAAGAAAATCAGAAACGGCTTCTTCCTTAAGTAAAAAAGTTGTTTTCGCTTCTCAAATTAAGAGGCAGAAAGTTCCAGAGCTTGAGGGCAGGGTAAGAAAATGAGCGTCCCCCATGTCTGGCTCTGATTATTCTGAGCACAAGCAGAAGATTGAGGTTATTAGTTCTGAGAATTCCATTGGGTTGATATGGCATGAACACCCGATGAAGAACATTGGTGACCATCCTGTGTTTCGCCCGATGTACAAGGCAAAGAGCCTTAAACTAAACTCTCCAGTTTATGGGCAGCCAGTGAAGGGATTTTAAAGCTTCCCTAGCTGACTGTGACTTCGGAATACCTAATAGTGTCCGGGCTGCAGCATTCTGAATAATTTGAAGATTTCCTATCATCACCTTAGGACTACCAAGGTAAAGTGAATTACTGTAAACTAGGTGTGATAGGATCAGCCCCTGGATCACAAATCTTTTTGACTCGGCTGGAAACCATCCAAGAGTTTTCCTCAATGCTCTCAGGAGACCAAAACAGCTACCAGCTACCTTGTTCACCTGCAAGGCCATAGTGAGTTGGTTGTCTAAGGTGAAGCCTAAACTCTTCACCTCCTTTTTGGGTACTGAGCGAAGTGGGCCAGCTGATCTGTTGCCAGAGGGATGGATTGTTATACAAATGTTGGCTGATCCGTTTGTATGCTATTGCTTAGCATCATTCTTATGGTCTTCTCTGAAGTTTAGGAGATCCCAACTGTATGGCTGGAAAGATAATTGATATATATCTGTGTTCATTAATGTCTACGCTGTTTACTGGGATGGCATTTTGCGTTTGCACTTTTTCTTTTTATATCATTTTAGAGGGTTTTAATGAACTTTTAATGCATTTTAGTATTAGATTATATCATATTATTTTTAATCATGGTCTTATTATGTATCCAGTCTATAAATAATGTAGAATAAAATTTGTATTTTTTGAACTTTATATGCTATTGAAATATAGCTAAATAAAGGACTATTGACTGACTGCTACTTCAGGTATTCCTTCTCATGCTTGGACTTTAAGTGTCGGTGCATGGTTGACGTACCAAAGGAGTAGTCACCAGTCAATCCCTTCCTAAACTGTTGGTCAGACAACTTGCATTCAGCTTCTTGTCCATGGCTGGATGGATGAAGAACTCCCACAGCTCAGACTACTTCTCTGCCTCTCCACACTCTCCAAGGATGGCGCAGGAAGGACTCCTTCTCCAGATTGTGTCATTCTGGATCCAGGTCAATTTCACCTCACCATATGATGGATGTGGCACAATTTGCCAAGGTACAGCTACGTTATTATGTAGTAGTAGGACACCTGGGCTTTCAATCAATATGAAGCTCTGAATGCATTTTAATATGTAAAATAGTCCACAGACTATACGGAAAGTCCTTAAACTACATTGCTAGTTGAACCCTTGGACTTACAAGAAAGAGTACATACCCGGTGCATTAGAAAAAAGTTCTGTTCAATATGAATGAACCCCAAAAGATTAAATGTGGTGCCAGGGCACATGTAAATGGGTCATGTTATGTAGGTAATGTTGCTTTTTTAAATTGTGTTCTGCCCCAAAAGATGTCATTGTTCCACAGACTATTTTCTGAGGCCAAGGACTAGGCACACCCAAAATGGCACCTGTGACCTCAACAACAGAATTATGGACCCAGAGCAGCATGGACCGCCCAAGTCCACAGCAAATAGCCTGCATTTTTGGTACTAGGACCAAGGACTATATAAGGGAGATGAACATCGGCCCTTATAGTCCATGGTCTAGTCAGTTCAGTTCATTCAGTCTTTATTTCGATTGTAACAATCATAAAAGACAGGAGTGACTACAGTTTAAAAAAAGGTCATATTAAAATTCCATAATTCCCTAAATATATATATATATATATAAGACCGAAGGCCAACAGTAACCTGTGTAGGTCTCATAGGATAAAACACATTAGCATATAAAAGATATGTTATAAAATAATAATATATAATACACAAAACAAAATTTGCCATAAGGCATCCACAAAATCAACATCGAAAAACTTTACAGACTAAAAATCACACAATTTAAACAAAAAAAAAATGTATATCTAAACAAACATGGAGCTACTGAACTGATCTTATGCCTAAAGATATTAATATTTAGTTTAAAAGTAAACTAACTGGAATTAAAAACCCTCATTTTCTTGGCGCGAATCACCCACATCCAACTCAAAAATTTGGCGACTGCGACTACTATTGAATCCTGCGTATTAGTCTCCAGAATCCTTAATGCCTCCACACTTGATCTGGTGCCCATATTAAGGCAAACAGGTTTAAGCCATTTTGACCTAGGATGCTTGTAGGCTGGACATACAAACAATATATGGGCTATAGTTTCAATATGTGCTGGGCAAGTAGAGCACTTATCATCCAACGCTGTATCCCAACTTATTGTTAATGCTTTTATGGGGAGAGACCCCACCCTAAATTGGTGGTACAGCTTCCTGTCATGTGGTTTGGTGATAACTTCCCAATAAGCTTCAAACTTTGCTTCGTGTTTGAGCTCCATGAATCGCCTAGACATGATGGACCTTGTTATGGATGAAAAGTGCTTTATCTTAACCATATTCCAATATGCTGCCTTATACACTTTTTTTGATGGAAATGGATTATGAACTGGGTTTTTCCACAGACTGCTCATCCCCATATTATGCAATGTGATTTTAATCTTATTTAACCATGTAATTCTGCATGGGCGTTCAGCCTCCCTTACTTCGTACACAGCTTTAGCATACAGGGACAACTCAGGGGTAGTCCAAAGCCTACGCCAAAATGCGATTGGCCGAAAGCGCGCAATATCCTCAATTGCTTTACATCCTAAATCCAGATATAAGGGCAGAAGTGGCGTCGATTGCGGAAGACCAATTAAAGATCTCATAAATTTATTTTGTGCTACCGTGAGGGATGACAAATCCTCAAAACCCCAAAGCTCAGCACCATACAATACAGAGGAGCAAATTTTAGAATTATAAATCTTTAAAGCGGGGGCAATGGGCTTGGTCTGAGATAGACTCTGTTCTTTAATAAGGACACCTGCTAATTGTGCGTGTTTAAGAACCAACATATCTATCTGGGGCTTCCAGTATAGTCTCCGGCCTAGTGTAATCCCCAGGTATGTAAAGATTTCTGTCTGCTCAAGAAGAACATTGTTCAAAAAAACTCTCCCTTTAATGGCTTTATGTTTGTGGAGAACCATAAACTTAGTTTTCTCCACATTTACCTCTAGCTCATTCTCGCGGCAGAATACCTCGAAACGAGACAGGGCACGCTGTAGCCCTATTTGGGTTTTTGACAATATCAATGTATCGTCCGCAAACATGAGCAGAGATATCTTCATACCAGCCAGTGTGGGGGCATCTGTATGGTAAGTAGAAAAATACTGAAATGCCCTGTTAATAAATAGGGAAAACAGGGTGGGGGCCAGCACACACCCTTGTCTTATCCCCTTTAAATTAAAACCGGAAACCTGCCCGTAACCTTCCCCTGCATACCCCAGCGAACCTGTGCATAATTACAATTGTGTAATTTAACTAATATTGTCAATAATTCCAGTGGCATTCCCATATCCACAAAAGCCCTCCACATTTTAAATTGAGGGACCAAATCATGGTCTAGTCATTAAAGCAGCGTACTCAGTACACTTAAAATAGTGCCTTTAGCTTGTGGCCTTGGTGGCAGGACTGCAAGTGGTAAAACTCGTGGACCTATGTTGGGTTGGGTCCGCTTCCATAACATGCAGCCTTAGTATTGATTATGGGCCGCAGATTTGGAGGGTTGAGGTCGGTACGTGTCAGGGTCCACAGAGCCCTCACGGGATTTAGGATACTACAACAATCAGGATGGACTGTTCCCATGAGGCACAGGGTCAAGACTGATTTGCATGTAGCTGGGTCTGAACTGGGATGGCGAAGTGAGCTAAAGAATGATGATGGATTCAACCCAGATCTGTGACTGGGGGTGAGTGTCTGAAAAGTTTCAGCGCTCCGTCCATCATCTCCTTGTGTTTACTACAACAGAGACCCATTTTTTTTACTTTTAGTTGTGTGGGCAGACCTTTTTGGGCTCCCACCACTTAGGCTTGTTGGGCTCACTTTTCCCCCTCATGTGGGTTTTCCAATTTTTTTTCAGGATGCTTCAACCTTGTCCAATATACTGTAAAGATGACCGCAAGAGAACATTTCTTCTTGCGGCCAGTCAATCAGATCATTCAGGTCAGAGAACACAATTTTAGGACCACAGACCCAAAACTGATGATGGGTGAAAAAGCTTCCTCGTCTAAATGGATTTCATGGATCACACTTGGACTAACTATCTAAATATCTCTATTTTCAGTGGCGGCTTGGATAAACTTGAGATCTTCAAAAATACTTTTCTAAAACAAATTTCTCATAAACTACTGAATGGACTTACACCAAACCAAGCAAATGCACTTCCTTGAGAAAAGTTCTACTATCATGCCAAGTTTGGTGTCATTTCGTTCAGCCACTTTTCTGTATTCGAGAGCAAAGAATCCTATGGGTGTTAAAATGAGAAAAGTCACACATTTGGCCCCTGTGCCCATTTTCTTGCCTGTAATTGACAGATTTGTATCAAACTTGCTGTGCCACACCCAAATTGGATGAACCTTTCTTTGGAAAGTTTTGTGAAGATTTGTTCAAGTGGGTCAAAGTTATTAAGAATACAAGAAAGGCCTTTCAACTGAAACTTATACTAACCGTAACTAAATATGCACTATTTCTGCTTGAGTACTATATATAGACTACACAACAGGCAATTGCGCAATATGGTCCAATATTGAATGTAGTGGTTCTGGTGACATCAAAAGCCATGAGGCTGAAGGCAAAGTGGTTTGTAAATGTCACCAGAACCTTGAGATAGCAATATGCAACGAAATAGTACGTTACCCGTGCATATTTTTTACATTACATGTTATTTTATGGTAGTTAGCTTGAAAAAGCTATTTTCTTCAAAGTGCAGCTAATAATGGACACTGAATTGAATTGGAATGCTTGGATTTTGTTTAACTTTCTTGAAAAAATTGTTAGAAAAACAGTTACATTGGTGGAGGTCAGTGGATTTGTGTGATGATGCAGTGTTGACCGCAAGATGATGTACTTACTGCATTTGCCGCATAGGTTGCAACCTAAATTAAAAAATGTGCAGATTGCACAAAAAAGAATTCTAGCTCAAATGTATCTAAATAATACTGCCAGAGAATGTTACACATAATTGCCATTTCTTGTCACATAACCTTGAGACATTACTTGGTCCACCATGCCACATAATCCTAGTAGCCTTGGCAACGGTAATGATCTACAGTGTAGTTTGGAGGCTGTCATTTTTGATGATGAAATCCATATTTCACAGGAAACCGTATACTTTCCATATTTCATGGTTCCCTATAAAATATGGGCTGAAAATCAAGGGCTTAAATTTGTCCAGAAGGTGAAATAACATTGAAGAGGGCTTGTTAACATTAGGATAGATGTTCCCTTTACCAAGTCATTGTTCCATGCAATTACGTGAAGCAGAAAAATTGTGTTTTTATTCATGTCAGTTGCGTGTACTATAGTAGTAACAGGGAATTTAACTTTTGCATCCTAGACAAAAATGTGTGAAGATGCATTTATTAGCACAATTGCTCTAAATAATTTTGCTTTTGGATGTGGCTGGGTGTAAATTCTCATGCAAAGTTGTAACTCCATAAATATTAGAATGTTCACGGCTCATTTCTCTTGTCTCTAGCACAGAAATGGCCATTTCTCAGATGTACATCTTTTTATTGAGGTTTTCCATGTTTGCCAATTACAAGATTACTGACTGCAGTTTTTCAAGATCTATGTAAGCACCTGCAGCACATCTGCCTAGTAATGCAATGTCAATTTGTTACATAAAATATCACAGTTTAAAAGCATTTTTCCTAAACCAGCAGTGCCCTCTTGTGGTGCACTGCTAAACTGCTGTTCTTAAAGCAAAATAAATACATTTTTGAGACTTCAATTAATGCACTGCTGCCACTTAAAGTAGGTGATTCATTTTAAATCTAAAATAGACATTGAAGGGGAGATTTACTAAGATTTTGTGCCGTGTTTGCATCACAAAAGTGACGCAAATCGGCGCCAAATCTTTTTTTCTCAATTTACTTTTCAGTGCTAAACTTGTTTAGCACTGGAAATAACGGAAAAGTAATGCGAAGCAGCGCTATCATTACTTTGCACCATGGGGGCATACAAAGGGTGGTGCATGGGCATTCCCATGCAACCACTTAAGGTTTCTCACGCTAAATCCAATTTACTAAACAAAGCAAACAGGATTTAGCATGAGAAAACTGCGCCATTTGAAAGTCGGCGCAAGGAAGGAGAAATACTTTTATTTCTCCTTCTTTTCCGACTTTGCATGTGTGCTGCACTACTGTACAGCACACATGCAAAGAGGGAAAAGGTTTGAAGTGAGTCTCAGCATAGTATTTTGTACTGAAAGGGTACCCTTCCAGTACAAAACCTTTGCTAGACTCATGGAGACACCCTTGTACCATGGCGCAAAGGTGTCTCCGTGGCACACGGCAGCTGATTTCAGCGCCGGCGCTATTGAGAGGGGAGGATAGTGCCTTATTTTAGTAAATAGGGTGCCCTCCTCCTCTCTCCTTTTCACATAGTGCAGCGCAGCATTTGCGGCTACTGCATTGCGCTACGTGAAAAGTTGGTAAATCTCCCCTTAGTGTTCCAAAATATGCATTTAGAAAGGTGCTAAAATGGAAAATGTTTAAAATTCTAGTTTTGTTCCTTTTGCTTTGTCCTATTAAGCTTACCCACATTTGAGAGGTTATTTCCATATCCACCACATCCATTGTATCACCTCCCCCCTTGCCCCCCCCCCCGAAACCCTTTGTTATTATTAACTGGCACTTGCATATCGTACAATCTGCCATTAGTGTGGCATCATAGTGTTTTTCCAGTATGAGTTTCCAAACATATCCACCGCAGGACAGAGTCGGCTTTGCTTTAGTGGAGGGGAGTGGTCAGTAGTGTGAGTATGTCATATCTCTTTTTTTTGTGTCCTCATTCATAAATAAGCAGATTGTCTTTAAGCGGGTATCGGTTCTTTCCTGGCTCCTACTGAGGGAGGTCACAGCCTCGTCTGTTACTCATCTGTTACTTTACCACCTCCAAGGATCCTAAAAGGGCCAACCGCAAGACTTCTGGGCAAGAAAAGCGGAAGAGCGTAGCAACCTTCCCAAGGTTCAGCCTCTTTCTCGTAATATCACTTATTTCATAATCATTGGACCATTTTAAGGTGTCATATTGGCCCAATCCTCACAAGCCACCCAAAATCTGGTTCTTTTTCTCGAGCAACAGCCATGATCCAAATTATTAACTCTTTTAACTGAGGCAACCCATTCCAAAAATACTGGAGGCTGAGGCGATACCCATTTTAAACACATTTCTCTCCTTGCCAGAAGAATTAAAATAAATAATAAAAAGGCCTGAAGTTTAGTGAGCTTACAGCTGACACTCTCCTCTGGGAGGACTCCAAAGATAACCAAAACAGAGCTTACCTCAATTTCTTGCCCGAAAACCTCTGAGATGGCCGTACCAACATCTTGCCAGAAGCCCTGGATCTGGGAACACTCCAGAAATATATGCAGGTCATCCGCATTCACCGAGTCGCACTTCAAACAGACCTTAACGCCTTCACCTCCCAGCTTTGCAAGCCTCTTAGGTGTCCAGTATGCTCTGTGGAGTGTAAACAGATGGTTTCTCCTGAGAGGGGCAGCTTTAACAACACTCCATAAGGTGCGCATCCATACTTGCCATAAAAATGTTATGTTGGTCAAGGGCAGGTCTCTTCTCCAGGGCTCCTCCATTGGCGTCGGTGGAGGCTCCCCTCTTACTAGCAGCCAGTACCATTTAGATACTTATTTACATTGACAGAGCGGGCCTGGAAGAGTATTCTCACATTCTTCGTTTTCATCCCCATTTTTACCCAGCTTAGCGGCCCAGCTGGATAGTTGATAAAATTTGAATCAAGACAACCTCTGGTTCGTGATGTTACTTAGAAAGTCTCATGAGAATAGCTTGTTGTTTTGCAGTAGTTGACCCCATTTCTCAATCCCTTTTTCCAACAACGGGAGCGACAAACTATCCTTAAGGCATGCAGGCGTTCTCAGGGAGTTCCAAATGGGGGCACCGACGCTATAGTACGGGATCTTTAGAGTCCTTCTAAACTGATACCAAAGCTCGCAGGCAGGTCTCAAGGACTTTAGCTTGACTTTTAAAAACAATTTTGGATGACCAAACTTAAAAAGAAAGCTGTCGACGCCCCGAGGGACACTTTTTGACATGGCTTGGAGAAGGGGAGGGAAACAAGAAGATCCAAATAAGAGAGATCTTACATACTTTAGTTGGAAGGCCCAGCAGTAAAAGTGAAAATCGGGGTTTGCTAAACCACCGTCTAACTTTGAGCTTCGTAGCTTCTTCCAGGCGATCCTCACCCCCTTATTAGACCAGATAAAGCTGGATATATCACCCTGCAGACCTTTCAATGTTTTGGGATTAAAAGATAGAGGAATCGCATCAAAGATAAATGTGAATTTTGGCAAAATTTACATTTTAACCAGGTTAGAGCGGCCCAGAATGGAGAGGGGGAGGCTAGCCCAGTATCTTAGTAGTGTTCCTGCCTCTTTCCTTTTTAGATCAAGGTTTACCTGGGCTAACTTGGTAATGTCATGTGTGATCTGTACTCCTAAGTATCTGATTTGTTGTTTGGTCAGTGGGATATTAGGTTGCATATTCCAGGACATGATTTCTGTTTTTTGGCGGTTAATTAAATAGCCAGAAACCCTCCCAAAATCCATTAAAAGTTGCTCCAGCATAGGTAAAATATTAGTGTTTTCCCTTGTGAAGATCATCAAGTCGTCCGCATAGAGTGCTACTTTTTTTACCCACCCATTCCATTCGAACGGTGTGAAGATTTGGCTAGCCCTGATATTACATGCCAGAGGCTCAATGTATAAGTCAAAAAGTAATGGGGAAAGGGGACAACCCTGTCTTGTTCCTCGCTCCAACTTGATTGAGTTAGTTAGGTTCCCATTAACCACTATCCTGGCTGTGGGGGTCTTGTAGATGTTGCTAGTAGCCCTGGCGAACTTATCCCCTAACCCAAAGATGTGAGTCATGTATCGTAAAAAGGGCCAGCTCACCCTATCGAAGGCTTTGGCCGCATCAAACGCAAAGATGGTAAGAGGTCGTTTTTTTGTCTGAGGCAATATCAATTGCGCCAATCAACTCATGAGTTAAATCATGAAGTTGACGACCCCTGATAAATCCCTTCTGGGCGGCCTGAACCAGGGTGCCCATCACAGGATTCAACCTCCCTACTAAAATTTGCGCATAGATTTTATAGTCACAATTCAGCAAGGAGATAGGCCAGTAGGACTCACACCTTTTTGGGTCTTTATTAGGCTTCAAAATTAGACTGACAGCTGCCTCGTCCCATGACTTAGGAATCGGGAGATCATCTGAGAAGATGCTGTCAAACAATTTCGCCAAGACCGAAAAGATTTCCTCAGCAAGAGAAATATAGAGTTCATTGGGAATACGGTCTAGCCCCGCGGCGCTACCTCTTTTTATAATCTTCAATGTAGCCTTAAGTTCTTCTAGGGAAATATTTTGATTCAACCGTTGAGCTTGGTCATCAGCAAGTGAGGGCAGTGTTATTCTATCAACATAATCTTTAATCTGGGTGTCACAGACGACCTGATCCTCAGTATATAGATCTTGAAAAAAGGACTCAAATGCTTGTTCTATTTTAGCACTCTCCGACCAGAACCCCCCCCCCCCCTAGGGTCGCCTTTGCCTATTTTTTATAATAAGAGCTACTCCTTTCGTGCAACATGTTTGGGTTGCATGAAGAGAACTTTCAATCCATTTCTGGTTGGTTCGAGCGGCCTCCTATTCATCAAGGGTTAGGTGTGTTTCTTGTAAAATGATGATATCATAACTGGATTGGCTCAAATATTGGAGGATCCTCCTTCGTCTGCCCGCTACTCTAAGGCCATTAACATTCCATGTTACGATTTTTACTGGGGTGTAAACAGGCATTAGACTTTTATCAATTCCAATGTCTTAACACCAGTTTGGACGACTTGGTCGTGGCCTGACCCTCTCTTATTTACAATCTCATTTACTATAGCCAAATGAAGAGGACTTTTTTTTTTTTTCTCCCTAATATGCTCCCCACCCAGTGAAATACAAAACTGAATTGCCCCTCTTGTGACCCCACCCTCCCAAGGGAACCCTCCCTAAAGATAACCTGGGTAAGATGAAAAGGTTACCCATTGGAGCTCACATCGCCCTCCAGATTGAAGCAATTACACCAAAAGAAAATTTAACCCTGAGCCTTTATCTGGTCAATAAAAATCCCTACCTTCTTGGGATCCCTAAAGTTAAGCATTTTATTCTTCCACATGACTTTAAGTAGGGCCGGAAATCTCAGTTGGACTGTTGCACCTAAAGATCTTAAAATTGGTATAAATTTCCCCAGCTCCCACTGCCTGTCCGGCGTAATTCTAGAGAGATCCGATCTAATCCGAAAGGACCACTCCCCTTTGGTGAAACTACCAGCTTTTAGAGCCTCAAACAGCACTCGTTCTTTTAATGTGTATGTTTTAAAATTGATCAAAATTCTCCTGGGGGATTTCCTGTTCAGATTTTTTAAGAAGGGCTTTCTATGAATTCTTTGAATATCGGCCTCTAGGTCTTGAGAGTCAATGGAGGGGATAAACTTCTTTAATAAGTTTATGAAAAAACGTTTAATGTTATCTCCCTCCAGACCTTCCGGGATGTTGAGAACCTTGATCTTGTTTCGCCTAGCATTGTTTTCTAGGGACTCTATTTTATCCAGCATGGCTTTCTCACAACTTTTTAGTGTTTGTATCTCGGTCCGGTTGATCTCCACTTCCTTATTGAGGGCCTCTACTGAGGCTTCCATCACACAGATTCTCTCTGTAATTGAGTATGTCATATCTCACTTCCTCCTCATTTGGGTCTGCAGACAAAAAATGTCAACATCCACAGGCACTAAGGAGGCACAAGCAGCATCTCGACACATATGCCACTTTATGCAAATAAGGTGGAGATGATGTATCATGTTCAGAGGCACTTTGCAGTTGCAAACCCTGGGATTCGAAAAATCAAAAAGTTTGTGACCGCAAAATGATGTTTTGCTATCTACTAAACCCATTTTGTGATTTGGTAAAGGCTTTCCAAATCGTGAAATGGGTCTACAGATATGTTTCAAACTGCAATTAGAAAGGGTCATAAACGTGGCGTTCCTTCCTGTTTGCCAATCGCAATGAGATGTATAAATAGTTTGTGACCACAGTTGCGGTCTTAAACCGCTGACTTCATCAGGTTACTTACTAGGAAAAAGTGGCGGGATCCAATTCTTAAAGGTGAAGATGTCCCTGTTGGACCACTTCTCTTTTGAGAATTGTGTCAGGCGACCTCAGGGGAAGCAGACAGGGGACCGCTGCCTACTCTACCCAATGTGTTCCTAAATGGGAAACATTTTGTTTAAAAACGCACCGGTTCCAAACATGAACTGCTTCAGAAAAAAAAAGTTTCCCATTTGGGCATCCAAACATAGGAACTGTAGTCTGTGTGCAAGTTGTGACTTTTTGCAACCCGTATGTTCACACATCTGGCCCTGCAGAATAATCAAAGGCTGACCTACTTGTGGAGACTGGAGGCAGGGCCTAAGCGCTGGGTGACCGCTCAGTGCACCTGATTACAGGGAGCTGCCTGGAACTGAAGCAAAAGTCTCTTTGACACCTGCCATGAGAGAGAACCACTTCTCATTCTATTTCATTCCCTTCAGGGGTAGTGGTACAAGGTCAATTTCCCACCGCTAAATCCTCCTTACCCTTCTCTAACTTCACTCCTTCCGCTCCCATATCAGTCATGACGTGAAAGGTCTGATAGGGTGAGTGCAGGTTGAGCAACCCAGTTACGCCTCTCTGTCCCTTTAAGGTGGTCGCTAGCGTGTAGAATACACCAGTGCATTCAACGGCACCCCTCAAACTATTGCCCCCATTTTGCCCTACTGTTTTCACAGTTTGCTCATTACCTCAAACACTGGATAGCCACAGACTACCAAATCCCAGGTCCAGGTTTCCTATGCTGGGCTATTGCTAGACTTCAATACTGAGGATATTGTTCTTTGCCCAAAATCTGCCCCAGATACTCATATTTAAATACGTGCATGTGCTCGTCTTCACGAATTCTCGAAGAGGCCCCCATCTGCCCATCACCTCTTCCAGCCACTGCACAACTTTATTTAAGAATCTCATTAGGATCTGGCAGTTTCAGACCATATGGTGGCTGTCTTTTGCTTGCTTATGGATAATGTGCTATGTAACCAAAATATACTTATTTCAGTAATATTAGATTTTGATTCTAATGTGAGCGTGGGAGTTGTAATTTAACTGTATCATTATAAACTTACCAATCTTACTGGCTGCTGCAACTGCTGTGCATGTTGCTTGTCTGTAAAAATTATCCCCATTGAATATTTTCCTTTTCTGCTTTGCCTCGATTCTCTTTTTAATTTAGAGCCAGTGCAGTCCTACCACCATCCGTTAAACCTTTTACCAGATTCAGAGACACATATCTACTGTGCTTATAAGATTGACACGCTTTTGCACACTCCATAATGGTGATATTTTTCAAGAACTAATCACCCAGCTCTTTGACCTCTACACCGCCAGACCTACATGACTATGTGGCTTTTCATGCAATAACTCACTCATATCCTCAATGATCTTCCAGTTGAGTACACAGTTGTGGCTTGACTAAGTAATTGGATGATTTGCAAGCACAGCTTGAATAAGCAGAATAGGATGGCATTAGTAGTGGCTTTGAATGTATCTGGATTTCCATAAAAGGGTGCACATCTGTGACTCATTGCTGTTCCTAAACCTCAGTGACTGGGTTGTTGTATGACCAACATGTTTGATTTGAGTGTGTTGTGGTGAAACACACATGCACTTGCAGACCACATTCAACATTTGTTAATTCACTCATTGTGTCAACCCCATAACCAAACAGTCGCTGAAGGGCCAGACACTCTCCTGTGCCTTCTTTGTTTCCTCACCCTTTTCCTGGCTTCCACCATCTCTTGCTTTTTGGGCTTTTTCCCTGCTTGGAGAAAACTGCCAGGTGGCCAAGAAGAGCACAGGACCACACTCCTTGTCATCTGTTCTGTGCCTGTTTAACTTATTGCTTGTGGCTGTTCAGCAGTTCAGAATGGCATAGGGGTGAAATGTGAACCGTGAACCTTGGCTCGTCTTATGGTTATTTTGAAAGTGGCCTGCAGTGACATTTGGCCATTGCTGTCTTTCTTTAATGGCTACACATTAGATACAAAGCAAACACAAGGAGATGATGGACGGAGCGCTGAAACTTTTCAGACACTCACCCCCAGTCATAGATCTGGGTTGAATCCATCATCGTTCTTTAGCTCACTTTGCCACCCCAGTTCAGACACAGCTATATGCAAATCAGTCTTGACCCTGTGCCTCATGGGAACAGTCCAGCCCGAACTGCCAAGCCATGTCTTCCCTGGACCAGAAACAAGCATCCTGGGACCGGTTTCGGGCTAACAGCCCTCATCAGCCAGGCTAGCTTGAATCCAGTGGCAAAGTGAGCAAGGGACCCACGTCTGGGCATACCCTGCCAACTTAGGGCGAACAAAGCAAACACAAGGAGATGATGGACGGAGCGCTGAAACTTTTCAGACACTCACCCCCAGTCACAGGTCTGGGTTGAATCCATCATAGTTCTTTAGCTCACTTTGCCACCCCAGTTCAGACACAGCTATATGCAAATCAGTCTTGACCCTATGCCTCAAGGGAACAGTCCAGCCCGAACTGCCAAGCCATGTCTTCCCTGGACTGGAAACAAGCATCCTGGGACCGGTTTCGGGCTAACAGCCCTCATCAGCCAGGCTAGCTTGAATCCAGTGGCAAAGTGAGCAAGGGACCCACGTCTGGGCATACCCTGCCAACTTAGGGCGAACAAAACAAACACAAGGAGATGATGGACGGAGCGCTGAAACTTTTCAGAAATGTTTTCCATTCCAGTTGCAGATGAACTGTTGAAGTAAATCAACCATAGGATATACCAATGGTCTTCAAACACACACCCCTCATGTGAAAAAATTGTCAGTCCCCAGAATGCAAAACATATTTTCTTATAATTGTTCTATAACCTTGCAGCTCAGAACGTATTTAGTAATTCAAATATTGCGGATATGTTCAGTTATTCATGTCAATTCAAAACTTTATTCTGCGTTATTGTGGCAGCCATACAAGTTATTTACAAAAAGAAAAAGATAAAAACATTTTACATCATAACAATTAAAATTAAAATATGACCGGTACACAAAATGCCTCAGCTAAAAAGATGAAACATATCATACAGTACCAAATTGCAGCAGCATATGTCATCAATTCATCAAAGCTTTGTGCCCGTGTGGCAGCCTTTAAAAATGCGCCTACATTAAAAGACACTTCATCATTATGTTCAGTTATTCATTTTAAAAATGCAACCAATTACATGATTGCCAACGTGCTAGTGGCAGCTTTGACTCCCTAAGAGTGTACAAGTTTCTACAATGTGATCACTATTCAGAAATGGAGGAAGAGACTTTGAGGGCTATTTGGAGCCTCCCATCCCACCACTGACCCCTATTTTTGACACCTACTTTCAGCCAGGATATTAGTGAGAGAAAACAAATCGGATGGTCCATTATAGAGAGGCTAAAGGCCACTCTATTTTCGTTCATTAAAAAACACAGCACTGTTTAAAGTGTGATGTTTGCCTATGTCCACTTGGTCCAAGCCTGGTGGTCGCCTCAGATGGTATTTAGACAAAATATCGTGGACAAAATATTGTGTGGACAAAATATTGTGTCAAAAGTATTGTGAACTAAAATATTGTAAAGGTAAGTTTCTATAGCTAAGCAAAGTTTTACTATATACAACTCCACATATATGTACCTTGACAATATATATAAATCTTCACTGTACGTAGATGTGGAGTTAAGAACAGTAATTCAATACTTACCTATTTGCACTTACCTTCTCAATATTTTGGTCCTCAATATTTTGACATGATATTCTGTCCCCACAATATTTTTGGTTCTGATATTCTGTCAGTGATCCCCTCAGATCAATTCAGGCTTTTCACAAGCCCCCCCCCCCACCATACTCCAACCTCAGGTCTGAGGTCCTCAATTCAATTAAAAGTTTATCATATTTCCCCGACCTTCCCATTAGCCCCTCACACCAGCGCAGCGCTAGAATATATACACTCCTCCACTTCTCTGCGCAAATTAGTCACTAGATTATACACACTCACCCTGGCTGCATCACCTACTAACACCGATCGAGCCCCCAGCGCATGGAACGCAGATCTGGCTGGCGCCCTCACACCCGCACAGTGGCAATATTGTTGTAACCAAACCAAACGCCTCTCCCCCAACTACCGCCTACGGCTTATTCATTTTAAATATTTGCATCGTTTGTACCATACCCCCGCCGCGCTGCACAAGATGGGACTGATAGACAATAGTAGATGCATGAGATGCTCTGCTCCCGACGCAGATTTTGCACACCTCGCTTGGACATGCCCTAAGGTCTCCGACTTCTGGCTGGAGGTGTGCTCCACGATTAGTGATATCACTCAGGAGCACATTGCCCCTGATCCTCTGTTATGTCTCCTGGGACATGTTAAAGACATCTCCGATGTCAACCGCAAGCTCATAGCAATGCTGCTGGTGCTCGCCAAGAGACGGGTGGCTATCCACTGGGGACGCAAACCGGCACCTCAGGGTAAACATTGGCTTAACGACTCAGCACACTGCCAGACACTCCTAGGGGAATTCTGGGACTTGATGCCAGCCGCAAATAGACCCCCTGACATATGGGGCCCCCTCATATCCTACCTTCATCGCCTTGCTAACCCAGACACACCACCTGTAGGTTCCCCCCTGGTTATCGATCACGTCAACAACGCTGATTCCAACAACTGCAGCCCCGGACACTTTGTGGTCCTCTCGCAAACCACATAAATACACATGTCTCTTCTGACGCCCTCCCCTCTTCACCTGCCAGGCTGTGCTATAGCGTGCATTATTGTACCGCCATGTATAAGTGTTGGGCTATATGATCATTGCAGAATATGTTGCGGTCTTCGATCAAAATGATGTATGTAACATGCCAACTGTTCAATGAAGGTTTTTGAAAAATTAAAAAATATATATATATATATATCATATTTTATCACTGGGAAACTTTGGGGCATTGTGTTTGTGTTAGTGTCTGAACCTCAGCTTAGGTAAACACATATGAAAAAACACATCATTAATTATTAGTCAAGGGTTAGCAAGAATATTATTGAGATCAGGTAAGGGGATGCATTTCAAGGTGCAAAGTACCAATAATACATACTGTGAGAAGGTAGCAGGGAATGTGTGTATGTGTTAAAGTTGCAACAACAATATTTACATTTTAAAGAATCTATCTACTTTGTGTCTTTCCCTATTAATATTTTCATTTGGAGCTTTAGATGTTTGATTTACACTGTGCATTGGCACGGTGAATGGATTTCAGCCCCAGGTGCTCTCCAGAAACAGCATTTGTTTGTGTTTTCAGAACATCCACCATTATGTAGCCATGCCTTGATGCTTGAAAGTTCTAGGTTACAAAATAGACTTATCAAACTATTAATATCTTGTTTATTGTAAGTGAGATTCATTATTGTGGGAAGTTGTAGTAACCTGTATTTTAATTATCTTGATACTTTCTCCGTAGCTCCTCAGCCAGTGTGAATGTGCTGCGTGGAATGTTTGTGTGGTGACGATAGATGGAATGTTTGGGTACCTGCGAACTGAAGTGTGACAGTTGGAGTATGGGCTGAGTAGCAGGCAGACTGCTCCTGGGGGGCTGCTTCACATGAACTTTACAACTTGTAATCAAGACTTAATAAATCTACCTAAACTACTTCTCGGCTACTGGACTTCATTACTACAGAAGTCTGCCTGTTGAAGAGTGGGAGAGTTATAAAAGCGGGGGTAGTTGGTGCAATATTTCTTCAGCCTTTCCATTTTATTGCCTGGCAGCATTTAGCTGCAGCTACGGGTATCTTTAAAAGGAAATGTTTCTGTGTAATTAGTTTGAATCACAGGTTTCAGAAATTCAACAAAAAGTTATATCCTGAATGTGGTTTGGCCTGATTCACTCACATTTTAATGATATTTGAGATATCAATTTAGCTATTTGTTTTTTGAGACATGCAATATTGTGTTTAATTTGCTTAATAAAATGCATTCTCTGTTTCAGAACTTATGAGATTCAGCAATTAATATGATAAACTAATACATCAGGCTGTGACCCAGTCAAATATAATAGCGTTTGAGATTTATACTAATTGCTGAGGGGAGTGTGAAGAACAACATTTGGGGTGTGTCTAGCATTCACCCATATTTTATTATTAGTTGCTGAAATGTATGTCATTATAATGATAATTCTTTTTCACAAGATTTATGCAAAATAGCACACAATAAAATCTAATAAATTCGACTAGGGGGTTTGTCATCGAATAGCTTCTGAGCTACTGGTAGCTTGCAAGGTGCTACTAAGCAGCTCACTGACCAGGAGTCCAGCCCAGTACCTCAATAAGAGGGTCTGGAGATGAACACTGCTCAACTCCAGACACAACATGAAAGAAACAGCACTGCTCGCAGAGTGGCAGCCATCCAAGCCAATGGCAGGGACCCACACACAGTGCAACTGACAGCGTGGGGGCCAGAGACATGGCAAGTGAGCATGGGCCCAGGTTCATTGTCATCAATCATGTTACCGGACCCCCTGCCAAGAAGCCAAGGATCGAGAAAGAAAATGTTCCCTGACGGATACTAAAGCATATCAAAGAAGTGGTGCCTTCGAAAGCTAAATGTTCCCACAAATTGACTTATGTCCATAATTGCCTAAGTCAAAGGCAGAACATTCCATTAGGAAGGCATCAAAGAAGAGAAACGTGAAGTCTTAAACAAAACAAGTACAGAAATTGTAAGAAGAGGTGGCTCTCCTGAAGAAGGCAGTTCTACTGCCGAAACGCGCGTTGAGACATCTTGGAAACCACCCGGTCTTTTTAACTAATTTGATTTATATTATGTCATATAGACATTAGGAAATAGAAGAAAAGATAAAATATGTGAAAGTGATTAACTTCCTCATGTAGGTCATGTAAATTATGTATCTATTAAGAACGCATATCAGGCCTTTGTATTTTATGTAATAATTTTCTATTAAAAAAAACTTTTTGTAATTTTCTAATTTCAGTGTCACTATCATCATTTATATTATTATGGTTTTATAATCTGTTATGAAGTAGCCCTAGGAATCCTTGCTGCCATCTACACTGTCTGTGTGTTGATCATGGTACTAGTGAAGAATGCCAGAAGTAGCTGGTGCAGCATGAGTGCAGAAGCCAGAGTGTAACGACGTAAATTAATTGAGAAAACAACCTAAGATCCAAAGAGAACAGCGGCCAAAGACATGCATGCTCCTCGCTGGCTGTGGGCGATGGATGTGGGATGTGCACATATGAATATGTGTTTATGTGCATGGTATGGGGTTCTCCTGCACAGATAGTTTTCTTCGCCGTTGGCAATCCCAGGCATCTGAAACCATGAGTAGCCTATGTCCACCATGTGACCTGCATCCCAGGAAGGGAGAGCCCATTTGTTGCTTAATGGAATACATTCCTACCTGAATTATGGCTGTCCTTGCATAATGGTTGTCCTGGTATAATGGTTATCCTTTTAGACATTTTTTAATATCCTTAGCTTAGCATTACCCTACTGTGCTGGAATTGTTACCTACCACTGGCATGATGATATTTATTTCAGGCATAATGATGTCCTTCCTTGACATATCATGAGCCTCTTTGGAATTATGGTGTCTAGCTATGGCATAATTGTGCCACTAGCAAAATGGTGGCAATTATTGCTCCATTGTGGGCTTCCTTGCCCTATTCATGGCGACCCTTAGCATGATGGTGGGCATCATTGATATACTGTGACCATCACTGCCTACCTGTGCCATCCCTTTAACACTGATGGGCAGCGTTGGCATAATGAGGGCCATCCTTGCCATATTGTGGCATCCTGACATTAGGGTGTCCTACCCTGGCATAATAGTGGTCATCCTTTATTTATTGTGGGTGTCCTTTAAATTATGAAGGCCATCTCTGTTATATGATGGTAATTATTGGCCTTGTGAGGCACAATCTGTCCAGCTGAGGCATTTACATATGTTAGTATTATTAAAAGCTGATGTTTGGGGATCAACTGGGCATTTGTTTATAGCCAAAATTGGCATTTTGAGACAGAAATATGGGGTTGTCTTCTGAAAATGTTTTGTCAAAAATAAAAATAATGAATTTGATAACAAAATGAGTCAGAAAATGTTTAGCTGGTGCTCGGAGACAAGATGATTGTGTTCAGGAATATATTTAGTGGAAATAGCTGAATCATAATTCACGCTCTGTTTTCAAGACTTAAGATGTTATTTCCTTGATGCAAATTGGCCTTTGTTGTTATCATTTTTATTTAATTAATCTATTCATTAGTTCATCTAGAGGCATCCAATTTTGACAGTTTCGCCATTCATTGCTAGTATTTGACAATTTCTCTATTAATTGCTGGTAATATTGAATGTATCGAAGAATGTTTTTAACAATTTGTTCAATTGTAAAGAATTGTTCTTTATTAAGATGTTACATTTCTAATGGTGTTAGTACTGAAGACTGAAGACCTACAATGTAATATAGCACCCAATTACCTGTATTTTGTTTGTATTTATTGTGTGCTATATAAAATGTGTAATGTTTATAGAGTTCAATTATAAGCCATAAACAGGCTACTAGTCATAATAATTACTACTGGTAATTCTGCCAGATGCTGGGATATTCACTAATGGTAATCCTGCCTTGGTGCCACCGATGTGCCTACTCTTGTAACACTGATAATATTTGCCAGTAGCTGCAAGCATCAGACAGAATTACCAGTAGTAATCATTATGACTACATTGATTTATAGCTATCAGAAGTAGCTCTTCATATATAAAAGGTCGGAGACCTGTGTCTTAAATAACTCCATTATTTCTTTGTTTAACAGTTCTGGGATTCCAGTGGTGCTCTACAACACCACCTGTAGATATAAGAGGTCCCCTGACAGGTTTGTCTGACCCCCTACACACTATGCTCATATGTGCATGCACAGTGGGAGGTGCAAGAGATGCCTTCCAGTTTTCCCCTCTCTGAAGAGGTTATCATTTCCCTTTGGAGCTCAGGAAATCTTCCAAACGTGACCCCAAAAACCTCAGGGTACATCACAGCCTGTGGCAAGAGGACCTTTATGCTACAGGAACAGAAGAGAATGATATTCCAGCCAGATCTTGATCTATGCGTCCAGGATCTGTTTCGGAACTCTGGAAACTTGTCTGCAAGGTTGCTTGGACTTGTCTCTGTTGGTACAACAACCTACCGAAGGCTTCTTCAAAGAGATGTTTAATGAAAAGCTATAAAGGTCTGGAACCCAGAGGCAGATCTTGCAAAATCCTCACTGCAAAACAAGCCAGTCCTCAATGCCTTTGAGGCTGGATCGTGTGAATTTAAAAGGAAGCCTCCTATCCAGTTAAATTTGAACCTGCGAAGTTCGGTGAAGGACAACGCAGATCCGTATGCCTGTCCCACATCCATTTTGTCAAGAGACTTTATCACTGCAGAGCTCACGCTGAAGCACTGAAGGTTTCTACAACTTGGAAAACTCTTTGGAACTTTTCAACAGTGTCCCCAATAGTGGACTACTGCACATAATGAAGACTACAGATTGTGTCCCAGCCTTTCTGGCCTCTGTGAAGCATCTTTGTGGTAGCCGGATTCTCCTTCAAAGTACTGCTGCTTCCTAGCCAATGCTTCGGATAAGATATTTTTTTGTTGCGCTATTGCTCTTCCTGTCCGAAATTGTTCATAATTTTTATTTTATAAATTTAGTTTTGGCTTAACTTTTCTTCCCTTCATTCTCTTTTTCCCATTTGTTTTAAAGTGTTTTGCTCATATTAATTGACCTTGTTCTGACAATTAGGTTCTTTACATTGAAACTGTTTTACTTTGTTAATTGTGCAGCTATTTAACACCCAAGCCATTTTCCACCCAAGTTTGTGTTGCTGCTCATGGTCATCTTCTGAAGTGGCGCTAATGAGAACTGTTAAAGAAAGTGGTTTTCTGGGGACTGAATTGTGGGTCATTTCCCAATCAGATGGGTTCTCCCATTGAAGCAGCAGAAACGAGCTGTAATTGCTGTTGTCACCGGCTTTACAGCAATGTGAAATATCTTCTAGCTATTGTGTTCAACAGAAAAATGTATACTTTTAAACCACAAGGGGGCGTTTTCCGCAGTTCTACAGGGAGTAGTAGTGTACTAAAGGCTAAATTCAGTTGTATATATGCATCCCTGATCCAATCTTTGGTGCAGTGAGTGGGCAATATGAGAACAAGCACTGGGATAACATGTTACATTTGTCCAATGATTCATTAACTGATAGTGTAATCCGTTTTTTCTGTGTTTCCAAATGATGCCACTTGCATATCAATCACGACAAGAAGGGGCATTTTTATTATGTGGTTTACTTTGAGTTTTGTGGATCTCCGATTGTTTTATTAATTTAGCTTCTTTGTCCATGATATCTATTTGAATTTGTTACACAAAAAATATAAAGCACAATTGTGTGGCACAATTTGTTGATGTAAATTCTAAACCTATTTTGCTCAGCTTTTCACCGTACACCATGAAGCTCAATGTGTGTATAGTTTCTTCCCCCCAAAGAGACAATTATTCTTAAATAGCGGACTGCAATGTGCTGTAAAGCATTGTCAGTGGTTGAATGAACATGTGTAGATGTAGTGGCCAGCTTCCACTTTGAGACAGATAAAAATAGACTTGATTCTGGACGATGGGGCTGCCATTTGGAGCTTGACCTACTGGTTGACGGCCTATTTGTTCTTTTACAGGCTGCCATTTCTCGAAAAAGAAGAAAATAATGAAGATGCCGGGCCATGTGTTTCAAATTCAAGGTTGTTAAATACAATTTATAATTTTCAAGCGTATGTTATTTTATGTGGCAAATGTTACTTTTACACCGAAAAGGGAGCCCATTTGTTTCTACACAAAAGTCAACACATAGAGGTTTGAATCTGATTAATTCGCATGTTTCTAGAAATCTAGCTGTCTGCAGAGTTCTGGAACCTTCATCTAGTAGTCAGGTTCTGCCTTGAGCATCGGATACTGACATAGATTATGAATGAAAAACAGGCCTGCAAAAAAAGAAACTGTATATTTAACATTTCTAAAACATCAAACAGTTATGTTACCAAACTCTCTAAAAAAACTTTCGTTAAAGAATATTAAATTTGTCTTCTAAGGTCAGCCATAATCAGTGGTATAAAAAACGAAACAATTCCACGATAAAACTTGTTATGTTTACGGTCCAAAATCTAAAAAATTATAGAAAGTCTCCAGTTATGGCTAGAACATCGCCATAAAACACCCAGTTCACTGCTTATGAACTCATACATGTGTTATGTTATGTTATTTAATCTTATAAGGCGCTACCCGAAGGTTTCCCGGCACCGCCTGACAGGAACAGAAGGAGGATAGAAGATCTATTGATTAAATAGCCAAGTTTTTAAACCCTTTTGAAAATTCCCATAAACTGTTTCATTTCGAAGTGACAGGGGGAGGGAATTCCACATAGAGGGGCCCAGGCAAGAAAAGGACCGACCACCCATTCGCGACAGTCTGGTCCTAGGGACCGAAAATTTAGCCTGATTGGAGGAGCGAAGAAGGCGCGATGGTAAGTAGGGGTGAGCTAAAGCATTTAGGTACTGAGGGGCCTTGCCAGATTTGATCTTAAACATGTAGCTCAGGGCTTTGAATTTAATACGGTTCTCCACCCTGAGCCAATGAAGGTCCCGAAGATAACCTGAGATGGAAGCCATTCTGGGAACCTGGCAAAGCAGCCTAGTGTCCGCATTCTGCACCACCTGTAATTTGCGTATCACATACTTATTGACTCCTAGATACAGGATGTTGCCATAATCCAGTCTAGAAGTGACAAGAGCCTGGACCACAGTTCTTTGAGTGGGGCCGGGCAACATCCAAAGGATTTTCTTGAGCCATTTAAGGATGGTGAAGCAGGTCGAGGCCACCTTCACTGCTTGTTGCTTCATTGATAGCTGGTCATCAATGATGAAGCCTAAATTGCGGACCTGATGCGTAGGCTGGGGTAGAGCACCCATTTCAGAAGGCCAGTGTTGAGGACCCCAGAGATCTTTATTATTCCATGACCTCACAGACATACCAATTGATGTCATCACTCAAATTATTCACATATGACATCACAAATGGCACCATTGAAGTTACACAGCATTGCTCTTTTCAAATTGCAGTCATGGAAAATAAAGCATTTCATATTTATAAGCTAGGGACATAAAGGGGCCTATTCACAAAGGTAAATTTGAACAGGAGTAAATATACATGTGTAAGTTTACTCTTTATAGTAAATGTACAACTTTTAGCAATTTTTTGTCTAAATTTACTACAAAGTTTGGCCTTACACAACTCTACCTCCTGAAATAGGGGGTGGAGCCAAACATATGAGTGTGAAGTTACTACTAATAACTTGTCAGATGTAGGTAGAGTTCTCCACCACCGGGCATATGCCCTCACTATGGTAATGTATAGGGAACATTTTAAAAATGTGCGAAGGTTAGGCCGTTGGGGGGCCTTGCAATTTGGTTGAGAACTACTTTGGCTTGTACTTCTAAAGTTATCGAACTTGGGTCACCTGACGTGCTCTGTGTACTCTTGCAATTTCCTCATGGGTTTTCATTATGTTTGTATAATGTTTATTGTAGGGGTAAAATGTAAGTCCATTTTTATATAGCGCAGCTACTCACCCTTACGGGTCTCAAGGCGCTGGGGGCCGGAGTGGAAATTAAGTGAGCTATTGCCCAGAGTCACATGGTGCTGAGCTGAGCTGCCGCCGGAGCCGGGGATCGAACCGTGAACCCTGTGCTCCGAAGTCAGCTGCCCTGGCCGCTGCACCACACCTCTCCACCCTGTGGGCCATACTCACAGAGTTCTACTACGCGGAACTCCGTGGAGTTACCTAAAAACTCTGTGAAATTATGAGGAGTTCCGTGAGCTGCGGAATTCCTTCTGGTCCGCCGTACACGCGATGGTTGCTGTGTCAATATTTTTCATTATTAAGGAGGAAGGTGAATGATCTTCTAGCTCTTCGGAAAAACACTTCTTTTACTGGCTCTTTGTCGACTTCTCGGCATCTCCTCCCCGACCTTCTTGACATCACAGTGCACACTTCATCAACAACATGATGACATAGCAGTCCGAGTCCACTTTACATTAATGTTACATTAAACAGTTCATAGGTGCAAAACCCAGTCTCAGAACGCAACACCTGCACATATTGTTACACAGTCTGGAGTAAACTGTTACTCACCAATGAAGTATGATGGTTTAGCATTCTGCCCTACACATTGAGTCTGTGTGCATAGAGCGCACATAGATCCACCAGTTACTGGCGCGGGACACACGAGACAAAGGGTGCAGCCCCGACAGGAGCCAGGCCGCCAGAATTCTCCTGCATGGAATGCGCATCACACTGAACGGAAGTGAATTGCTGCCATGTCACACCACAAAGTACTCTTCCGGGGCAGTATTACAAAATGGCTTCCAGAGCACCGGGGCGTTTTTCACTAAAGTAATGTGCATCTTCCATCCGCCTTAGAACGCTGAGTGATGCCTCCAGCACAAACCTTTCCATTAGGGTAACACACAACTTTGAGAGAGCAAAAACTCAAAACCATCTGGTGAGGTGACACCCCTACCTGTGACACAAAGTACCATAAACCCCGGGCTCCAAAGAGCAGTAAAAATCAAGAGCCATGGTGGGAAGGCAGGGGGCAGGTGGGGGCTGAGGGTTCTCATACCCCAAGCCACCAGGACCCAGTGCGGGGCAAACTGCCCATCAGGCCTGCTTCCCAGCTAACTTGTGTAGACACCATGAATAGCGGGATTCATGGTGAAGGGCTGTGACACCCACCATGCCTTGGACATCCGGTCTCTTACTGCAGCTCTCCACACACATAACCGACTCTGTCCCAGTCCTTCTGGTTTTCCTGGCAGCAGCAGGCTAGGCATTGCCCGTCTTATTACTACAGGCTGGACCACCCATGCTGGCAGGCCATGCACCCGTCAGCCTGCTTCCAACAAGTGCCCGTCGTGAGAACAACTGCTAGAGGATTTAATTAATATTTGTGAGTAATGCAGCTGTCAGTGTGGCAGGTATTTCTGCACCTGCCACTCTCCTTGGCGAACGTCAGATAGCCACTTACTGATTGCTCACAGAGCCCACACCGCAAGCGGGATGCACTCTAAGTGCAGAAAAGTGAGTTGATACTACTATCCACCTCCGCAGCACTCATTTGTTATTTCATCAACCTTGAAATTATAAAAGTATGAGTCTTCCCTGTTGTCATTTGAAACTCTGCCCTGCTAGATACTCGGACGTCCCTGCTGCAGGAGTTCTCACAGAGGCTCTCAGGGTTGCAGAAGGTGAAGTGTTACTGTGTTACTTTGCCACCATCACTCACACCATTTCATGAGTTTGCGCCTGGCCCTGGAATCCCAGTAAGGACCTCGGGCGCTGTCTTGTGATTGCAGGTGCTCCTTGCGATTTGTTACTGTGCCATTGTGGGCATGCTTGCTGTAGTTGGCATGTTTGCTATAGTAGAGGAGTGCTTGTCATTGGAGGGTAGAGGATGGACTTTAGTTTACACAGGGGAGGGATGGAGTGTGCTTGCAGGCAGCTAAAGAGCATGCTTTTTTTTTAACGAGGTGAGCAGAATACTGAGCGGAATGTGCTTGCCATTGGAAACACATGCTAATAGGGGAGGGCGCCGGTAAACTCCGTTACATGGCGGTGGGCCGAGTTTTTGCCAAACTCCGCCCTCCAAGCAGAGCGCGGAGTTCAAAATTCTGCAAACTCCGTTCGCGGGGTGGAGTTGACCGCCCACACTTAGTTTATTGTGGGCACGAAGGTAACACAGCTGGTCTGGCTGCTATTGATGTAATCAATGTGTACCTCTCATCTCTCCCAGTTGGTGTTTTTAGAACTGTGACGGGGATTTTAATTGTAATTTTGAACTCCTTTGTATTGCCACTGATGCACTTAGCGGAGATAAAAATGTAGTATGGGCAATTCCGGAGCTTACACTCCACAGTCCTGCAACCAAATACCTTTACCCTCAATAATGGCCTGCAAGCCTGTAAGGACCCCATCAGATAAAGAGGAGAAGGCCACTTTCGATCAGCAGGGTGGGGCTAGTCGCATAGACTACATCTTGATGGATGTGAGGCTTTGGTAGCAAGTAATCGGCATGGAGGTATTTTCTAGGCAGGACAGCCACCACAATACTTTGAACCTCTCCTTGAGCTTGCTGGGTTTCAGTATCTCATCACGTGACCTAGAACCCTTTGATAGGAGGCTTTTGCCAACCAGCAATCGTCGTAGGCTGAGATGGAGTGTAAAAGAAGGTATAGGCAACATGCTGTTTTCAATATTGGTGTTAAGTATGTGCCACTGACCCGGATGGGCACGAAGCCTTGTATGGTGGCGGGGTTGCATGAAACCATGACTAGACTTCAATTTGTTGACGTGGAGTGAATTCCACCCTGCGGTAAAGGAATATTCTTGTTGTTCACCCAGTCACGGTGCACATAGTAGGTTAGATTGGTTCCTCCTTACCAATGAGGGTATCCTTAACTTTGTGAAGGTCGTTTATCAAGTGAGTTGCCTATCTGACCACGCCCCCTTGCTATTGGAGTGTGGCATGAGGGGCCACAGGCCCAAAATCCCTTTGTGGAGGGTTAGACCCCAGGCGCTGGGAGATCCCAGAATATAATATTGATATGGAGTAGCCTTCCAAGGCTTCTTTGCTACAAACTGCAACACCGCCCCTACGCACCCAGCGGAGTGGGAGCTTTAAAGGTGATCGTCAGAGGTGTAAGCCTTGGTAAGACCTACAGCATCAGAAGAAAGTTGGAGCGGGATTCGGGAGTTGGGAGAAGGGGAGGAGTGCCTCGTGAGACTGCAGCAGTGGGCCCTGGAAAGGGAGATGGGTCCCTAGCAGAGGAGCACAGGAAGGGGGCAGCCATCTGTGATAGACTGGACTGCCATGTCCGGCGGGACTATAGGCAGCGCCTTCATAGGGAAGGTGATCAATTGGCCGTATGTTGGCCTGGCTGCTCAAAAGAGAATGTCCCCCAACACTCATTTTTGCCCTCCATAGGCCTGATGGCTCTGTAGTTATGGGTCAGGTGGAGATCAACCAATTATTGCAAGACCATCTCGCTTAGGTGTATACGAATCGAACACAAGAGGAGGCCCCTGGAGTCGAGGGGTTCTTGGCACAGGTGTCCCTGCCCTGGTTGATGTAGGCTCAGGCAGAGGGTCTCAAAGAAATCATAATGCTGTAGGAACTGGAAGAGGCACTCCGGGACATGGCCAGAGGAAAATCTACAGGACCAGGTGGTCTCCCAGTTGAATATTATCAAGCTAACTCTGCCACCTTCCTCCCAGCACTGCTCGAGTGTTTTCGTGAGGCACACAAGGTGGGTGAACTCCCACCATATAGGAGGGAAGCCATTATAAATATGCTCCCCAAACCGGGCATGGATCCTACTGATGCGTGAGCATACACACCGCTCTCAATGCTAAATGTCAATGTTAAACAGCTTGCCAAGGTCCTGGCACTACGGTTGAGTTGGTTTGTGATGATCAATGTGGCTCTATGCCGGGAGGGAGAACCAATATGAATTTAAGACGACTGTCACTTGTGATGCATGAAACCAGGGCCACAGACATTCGTGCAGCCTTGATAGCCTTAGACATAGAGAAGGCGTTTGAAATGTTGTCCTGGACCTATCTCTGGGAGGTTCTCTGACGAATGGGACTCAGCAATGGGTTCCAGGCATGTGTGCATTTATTGTGCAAGGTGCCTATGGCAAGGGTGCCCGTGGGTACCGAAGTGTCCGACACACTTTTGTATTGAGTTAGGTATGTAACAGGGTTGCCCCTTGTCGCCACTTCTGTTTACCTTGGCTATGGAGCCACTGGTAAAGTATCTCAGAGATAGGATGCAGGCTTGGAGCATACAGGTGTGGGGACAAGACCCACATTGTGTCCCTGTATGCTGATGATACATTCATTTATGTGAGAGATTCGGAGTGCATTGTGCCCTCCTCCTGTGGCTGATGACACATTTCAGCAAAGTGTCTGGGCTCTGCGTTAACCACCACAAGACGGTACTATACCCCCTGGCAGAACTGGCAGACTTGGATGAATCAGATCTCCTATCAGTGGAGCTCCCGTGGTAGTCCCAGAGTTTTCTGTATCTGGGCCTGCAGATAACCCATGACCGCCGCCTCCAGTATGAGCTGAACATTGGAAGAGTAATGGACAGCTTAATGGCCTCAGTGCGTTTCTGGACCACACTGACCCTGTCGGCAATGGGTAAGGTGGCTTTAAGTAAAATGGTCTTATTGCCTCTCTGTCTTTACGTGATGCAGAACTCATTCTGTGCTGCCACCCAAGTTGTTCCAACAGATTTATATGTTGTTGGTGAACCAGGTCTGGGCGGGTAAGAGAAGTAGAGTCCGACTGGAGAGTCTGAAATTGGACCTCAGCCGGGTTGGCCTTGGGCTTCCGGTTCTCCAACTGTATTTTTTAGTGGGTCTATTGCAATATGCGGCAATGTGGTGTGATGACGGGCCTAACTGGGAGAAGGAATTACTTTCTGGATCCATTGAGATGTCAGACCTTCCCAGTTGCTGAGGAGTGGTAGTAGGCTACCAGAGGGGACTCCATTTATTATTCATCAGGTGGCCCAGGCGTGGAAAAAGGCCGTCACAAAGGTCTTAAAGCGAGGCACCCTATGCTAGGCTCCTCCCGATCTGGTGCTGCGACCCTTCATACATATCCGTGACTCTATGGATGTCGCTAGATGGCTGGAAGGGGGCTGCCAGAATGCAGGAGATCTATTTCTAAATGGTACCTTTATGTCAGTGGAGGAGGTTGAAACACAATACGGCATCTATCGGAGCCAATTTTTGCAATATGCGAGCATATCCCGTATGGCCCGCAAAATCTGGACTTCCTTCCCTGAGGAACAGGAGCAGTCCCACATCCTGTAAGTGATTCTAGGACCCGGCTCCTTTAAGGGCATCATTTCACGGCTGAACACAGCCTTAAAAATGATAGGCAGATGTATACAGCACTGATACATGCCACTTGAGATAGAGAGCTGGCATCCCTGCTTACAGATGGGGAGTGGAATAGAGCTATTGTGCAGCTGCGGGAAGTAGCCAGCAATGCCCAATTTAAGTTGGTGCATTTTACTTTCTCTATAAGGCATATAGGACTCCAAAGCGTTAGCACAGGGCTTACTCGACATGCCCAGTGAGTTGTGCCTATGTGGTGTGACTCCAGCAGATTCTGGAAACTCTACATGGGACTGTGCGCAGTTGCAGATGATTTAGAGTGGGATCCAACAGGAGGTGTGCAGAGTGATGAAGGGGGCGGTGGAACTTACTACCCGACATTGTCTTCTGGGCTGCGGCCGCTTCCCAAAAAGGGGAGAAAAATGAGGTACAGGTTTACCCAACTGGGCTTGGTGCTAGCACGATGACGCACTGCCATACACTGCGCCAGCCCCAACCCACCAACTCTGCCCAAATGAAGGGCTGAATTTTTGGAGTGGGTGGCTGCGGAAGAGTGTCGACTCTGGAAGGTACGCGCTGCTGAACACGCAGAAAGGGACCTTGAGTACTGGGGTCACATGATGGATACATTGGGTGTGTCTTAGGACACGGCTCAGGCTTGGCCACACTGGAAAGGAGAGACGCAGTCTCTGGGATAGCCGACTCTGTGGCTGGACTAGTCAGGTAGCTGCCGCTTTCGCGTATGCACTTACCTGTCCCTCCACTACTAGTGGGTCCACCTCTGAAACACAATTTGACTAGAGTTATGTATGACTCCCTCATGAAGCGCATGTCAATAGATGAATGCCTGTTTTTTTTAATGTGTCCCCCCCCTATTTACTTGCCCCCACCTGGGAATTCCTATTTCTGTGCCTACTACACTCATAATGTGTATTTGCTTGACGATGCTATGCTGCACTATTTATTTTTGTATTGTCTACAAAAATTGAATAAACAAATTTTCAGCAAAAAAAGTATGTGCCACTGGGAATTAACAATTTGTCTGACTTTTTGATCAAGGTTATAGTGTCATATAATGCACACTAACTTGTCACTATCTTCCTTTTTTCTCTCTTAGAACATAGCCTCCCTGTTGTAATACCTCCCTCTTTTAAGGGAGTCCCATGAGGCGTCTGATATATCCTCTATTCAAAAGTTTTTTCTTCAAGACTTCCTCCATTCTTAAGATAATCCTGGATGTTAGAACAATTCTGTGGAGCCGAAGAAATTGGCTAAAGGAAATCACTTGCTTTTGACAGTGGGGATGGAAACTCTCAAAGTGGAGAAACATACTTCTAGCAGTGGGCTTGGTATACAAAGAGACTTGTAATTGTCGGTCTCAGTGCTGGATCCATATATCAAGAAATTTGACATGTTCCCTACTTGAGTTAGGTGTAAACTTGAGATTACAATCACATAGACTGCTCCATGTAAGGAGTTCTTGGAGTAGATCTTCTTTTCCACACCATACGAAAAAAATATTGTCTATGTATCTAGACCAGTATTTGTTGTTTTCAAAAAACGGTGCTCGTTGTGTGTGTGTCATTCTTCAAAAATGCCCATATAAATATTTGCTATGCTAGGGGAACAGGCCATCCCCATACTAACTCCTGTTGTTTGTTTACATAGAACACCGTCAAATTCAAAAAAATTCTCATTGAGAACAATTTGAGGACAAAGTTGTGGAGGGTATTCTCCCCTGAGTGCATAGGTATGATCATAACAGCTTTGAGGGCTTCCTTTTGGGGAACATTTGAATAAAGGGCCTCAATGTCCATTGTGACCAATATTTCCCCTTTGAGAGTCAAAACTAGTATCTTCTAATTTGGAAATCATATGACCTGTGTCTTTGACGTAAGATGGGAAATTACTAACCAGTGGTTTTGAAAATGGTGTCCACAAACTTGGACAATGGTTCAGTCGCTGCACCAGTAGTGCAAACTATAGGGCAAAGGGGTGGATCCAACATATCTTTATGAGTTCCGGGAACCCCAAAGATTATAGGTATTCCCGTGTGGGAATGATTAAGAAATGTGTTCTCTTTCTTGCAATAATACCACTATAGACGGCTTCCTCACTCATGGTCCCGATCTTCTTGCTGACTTTTTTCCTCAGGGTCTTCTTTTATCTTTTGCTAATGTTCAGGTGTATCCAACATCATCTTCATTTTGTGTTTGTATTGTTCGGCATTAAGAAGTACAACCCCTCCTCCCTTATCACATGGCTTTACAGTTATGTGGTCATTTTCCCAGAGTTTTTTAAGGACCATGTTCTCCTGATAAGTCATGCTTAGGACATTAGCAACGACTGTGTTTTTTCAAAGATCTTAATTTCAGGCCCAAGTTTGTTTTAAACTAGGAATTAAAGATGAGAGGTTTGAGACCTGAACATTATCCTCAGTGAAAATTTCCCTGTTCATGAAAATTATTTTTAATCTGAGGCACCTAAAGAAAGCAAAAAGGTCCCTGGTGAGTTCAAATGTGTCCACTGTAGTACCAGGAACAAAAGTGAGTCCCTTGGTTAGTAAATCTTTGGTGGACTGATCAATAGCAATGGTAGACAGATTAAATATGGGGTTGTTGTTTAATTTCTCCAATATTGGTGTTGTCTGGCTTGTAAATAATGCTGTGAGGGGTCTGTTTTCGGCTATCTCCCCCATAGTTGATTCCAAAATCTCGCTACGTAGGTGCCCCGTCTGGGTCCTGAAAAACCATTACTGGACTTTGGTCCCTCATACTGATCATGTCTGTTACAATAGGAATCAAATTGATTCAAACTGCCTACTCCTTCAGATTCAGATGTATCTCAGACGGTGATAATTTCTTATTAGTCCAACCTTGGTTTTCTGATGGATATGAATTATCCCTAGGTGCATTATAGAAGTTCTCTGAAAGATAGGGATAAACCCGTTTCTGAGAGATTTAAAAAAAATATTTTTTAAGTTTGTCTGTCGTTTTCTTGAGAAGGTAGTCACTAAATGATTCTAATTCTAGATTGACCTCTTCGATTTATTTCTTTGCTTCATCTAACATATTTGTTTTTTGAGGTTATCTTCTAGTTCTTGGATTTCTTTGCTCAAAATAACCACTACTTCCCTTGCTGTTTCTATGATAAGGATCATTCAGTCTCGGGAGCAGCGGTTAGGAATCAAAGACCACTTTTCAGTGAACTTTCTCATTTCTACAAATAGTCCTGGGGCATTTCTCACTCTTAATCCTATAAGAATAATCCCTGCCTTGAGGTACTCTAGCATGAAATCAGCATGCAATTAAGTTCATTTGGCTTTCTTTTTTAAGATTAAGAAGTTTATTTCAGTCATCATTTTGTACTTTTGATATTACTATGAGTTTATCTCCTTGGTTGACCTGACCTAGGAGTTTTGAGAAATCCTCATCACTGAACCTAAACGTTTTGGTCCTCCCCATGTTAGAAAGGTTAGAGCACATGCAATAAAAAAAATTATCAACAATGCCAGCTAAACAAAAATAAATAACAAACAAAGAGTTATCACTCAAATGAATATATAAGTAAATAATGAAAAGGAAAAGAAAACGATAGAAAAATACAAACCGGTACACTTGTGCTACTAAATACAAGTACCCTCACAGCAAAGGTGCTATAACCAACTCTAGAGACAAAAGAGGGCCCCTGATGAGTAAATACACCGGGGGCGGTTCCAGGGGAATCAAAATCAAGACAAGAAACAAAAAATGCCTACCCCGAGCCATTACATCTACATACTTCATGGAAAATAAAGCATTTCATATTTATAAGCTAGGGACATAAAGGGGCCTATTCACAAAGGTAAATTTGAACAGGAGTAAATATACATGTGTAAGTTTACTCTTTATAGTAAATGTACAACTTTTAGCAATTTTTTGTCTAAATTTACTACAAATTTTAGCCTTACACAACTCTACCTCCTGAAATAGGGGGTGGAGCCAAACATATGAGTGTGAAGTTACTACTAATAACTTGTCAGATGTAGGTAGAGTTCTCCACCACCGGGCATATGCCCTCACTATGGTAATGTATAGGGAACATTTTAAAAATGTGCGAAGGTTAGGCCGTTGGGGGCCTTGCAATTTGGTTGAGAACTACTTTGGCTTGTACTTCTAAAGTTATCGAACTTGGGTCACCTGACGTGCTCTGTGTACTCTTGCAATTTCCTCATGGGTTTTCATTATGTTTGTATAATGTTTATTGTAGGGGTAAAATGTAAGTCCGTTTTTATATAGCGCAGCTACTCACCCTTACGGGTCTCAAGGCGCTGGGGGCCGGAGTGGAAATTAAGTGAGCTATTGCCCAGAGTCACATGGTGCTGAGCTGCCGCCGGAGCCGGGGATCGAACCGTGAACCCTGTGCTCCGAAGTCAGCTGCCCTGGCCGCTGCACCACACCTCTCCACCCTGTGGGCTGAGCTCACAGAGTTCTACTACGTGGAACTCCGTGGAGTTACCTAAAAACTCTGTGAAATTATGTGGAGTTCCGTGAGCTGCGGAATTCCTTCTGGTCCGCCGTACACGCGATGGTTGCTGTGTCAATATCTTTCATTATTAAGGAGGAAGGTGAATGATCTTCTAGCTCTTCGGAAAAACACTTCTTTTACTGGCTCTTTGTCGACTTCTCGGCATCTCCTCCCCGACCTTCTTGACATCACAGTGCACACTTCATCAACAACATGATGACATAGCAGTCCGAGTCCACTTTACATTAATGTTACATTAAACAGTTCATAGGTGCAAAACCCAGTCTCAGAACGCAACACCTGCACATATTGTTACACAGTCTGGAGTAAACTGTTACTCACCAATGGAGTATGATGGTTTAGCATTCTGCCCTACACATTGAGTCTGTGTGCATAGAGCGCACATAGATCCTCCAGTTACCGGCGCGGGACACACGAGACAAAGGGTGCAGCCCCGACAGGAGCCAGGCCGCCAGAATTCTCCTGCATGGAATGCGCATCACACTGAACGGAAGTGAATTGCTGCCATGTCACACCACAAAGTACTCTTCCGGGGCAGTATTACAAATGGCTTCCAGAGCACCGGGGCGTTTTCACTAAAGTAATGTGCATCTTGCATCCGCCTTAGAACGCTGAGTGATGCCTCCAGCACAAACCTTTCCATTAGGGTAACACACAACTTTGAGAGAGCAAAAACTCAAAACCATCTGGTGAGGTGACACCCCTACCTGTGACACAAAGTACCATAAACCCCGGGCTCCAAAGAGCAGTAAAAATCAAGAGCCATGGTGGGAAGGCAGGGGGCAGGTGGGGGCTGAGGGTTCTCATACCCCAAGCCACCAGGACCCAGTGCGGGGCAAACTGCCCATCAGGCCTGCTTCCCAGCTAACTTGTGTAGACACCATGAATAGCAGGATTCATGGTGAAGGGCTGTGACACCCACCATGCCTTGGACATCCGGTCTCTTACTGCAGCTCTCCACACACATAACCGACTCTGTCCCAGTCCTTCTGGTTTTCCTGGCAGCAGCAGGCTAGGCATTGCCCGTCTTATTACTACAGGCTGGACCACCCATGCTGGCAGGCCATGCACCCGTCAGCCTGCTTCCAACAAGTGCCCGTCGTGAGAACAACTGCTAGAGGATTTAATTAATATTTGTGAGTAATGCAGCTGTCAGTGTGGCAGGTATTTCTGCACCTGCCACTCTCCTTGGCGAACGTCAGATAGCCACTTACTGATTGCTCACACAGCCCACACCGCAAGCGGGATGCACTCTAAGTGCAGAAAAGTGAGTTGATACTACTATCCACCTCCGCAGCACTCATTTGTTATTTCATCAACCTTGAAATGATAAAAGTATGAGTATTCCCTGTTGTCATTTGAAACTCTGCCCTGCTAGATACTCGGACGTCCCTGCTGCAGGAGTTCTCACAGAGGCTCTCAGGGTTGCAGAAGGTGAAGTGTTACTGTGTTACTTTTCCACCATCACTCACACCATTTCATGAGTTTGCGCCTGGCCCTGGAATCCCAGTAAGGACCTCGGGCGCTGTCTTGTGATTGCAGGTGCTCCTTGCGATTTGTTACTGTGCCATTGTGGGCATGCTTGCTGTAGTTGGCATGTTTGCTATAGTAGAGGAGTGCTTGTCATTGGAGGGTAGAGGATGGACTTTAGTTTACACAGGGGAGGGATGGAGTGTGCTTGCAAGCAGCTAAAGAGCATGCTTTTTTTTTAACGAGGTGAGCAGAATACTGAGCGGAATGTGCTTGCCATTGGAAACACATGCTAATAGGGGAGGGCGCCGGTAAACTCCGTTATATGGCGGTGGGCCGAGTTTTTGCCAAACTCCGCCCTCCAAGCAGAGCGCGGAGTTCAAAATTCTGCAAACTCCGTTCGCGGGGTGGAGTTGACCGCCCACACTTAGTTTATTGTGGGCACGAAGGTAACACAGATGGTCTGGCTGCTATTGATGTAATCAATGTGTACCTCTCATCTCTCCCAGTTGGTGTTTTTAGAACTGTGACGGGGATTTTAATTGTAATTTTGAACCCCTTTGTATTGCCACTGATGCACTTAGCGGAGATAAAGATGTAGTATGGGCAATTCCGGAGCTTACACTCCACAGTCCTGCAACCAAATACCTTTACCCTCAATAATGGCCTGCAAGCCTGTAAGGACCCCATCAGATAAAGAGGAGAAGGCCACTTTCGATCAGCAGGGTGGGGCTAGTCGCATAGACTACATCTTGATGGATGTGAGGCTTTGGTAGCAAGTAATCGGCATGGAGGTATTTTCTAGGCAGGACAGCCACCACAATACTTTGAACCTCTCCTTGAGCTTGCTGGGTTTCAGTATCTCATCACGTGACCTAGAACCCTTTGATAGGAGGCTTTTGCCAACCAGCAATCGTCGTAGGCTGAGATGCAGTGTAAAAGAAGGTATAGGCAACATGCTGTTTTCAATATTGGTGTTAAGTATGTGCCACTGACCCGGATGGGCACGAAGCCTTGCATGGTGGCGGGGTTGCATGAAACCATGACTAGACTTCAATTTGTTGACGTGGAGTGAATTCCACCCTGCGGTAATGGAATATTCTTGTTGTTCACCCACTCACGGTGCACATAGTAGGTTAGATTGGTTCCTCCTTACTAATGAGGGTATCCTTAACTTTGTGAAGGTCGTTTATCAAGTGAGTTGCCTATCTGACCACGCCCCCTTGCTATTGAAGTGTGGCATGAGGGGCCACAGGCCCAAAATCCCTTTGTGGAGGGTTAGACCCCAGGCGCTGGGAGGTCCCAGAATATAATATTGATATGGAGTAGCCTTCCAAGGCTTCTTTGCTACAAACTGCAACACCGCCCCTACGCACCCCGCGGAGTGGGAGCTTTAAAGGTGATCGTCAGAGGTGTAAGCCTTGGTAAGACCTACAGCATCAGAAGAAAGTTGGAGCGGGATTCGGGAGTTGGGAGAAGGGGAGGAGTGCCTCGTGAGACTGCAGCAGTGGGCCATGGAAAGGGAGATGGGTCCCTAGCAGAGGAGCACAGGAAGGGGCAGCCATCTGTGATAGACTGGACTGCCATGTCCGGCGGGACTATAGGCAGCGCCTTCATAGGGAAGGTGATCAATTGGCTGTATGTTGGCCTGGCTGCTCAAAAGAGAATGTCCCCCAACACTCATTTTTGCCCTCCATAGGCCTGATGGCTCTGTAGTTATGGGTCAGGTGGAGATCAACCAATTATTGCAAGACCATCTAGCTTAGGTGTATACGAATCGAACACAAGAGGAGGCCCCTGGAGTCGAGGGGTTCTTGGCACAGGTGTCCCTGCCCTGGTTGATGTAGGCTCAGGCAGAGGGTCTCAAAGAAATCATAATGCTGTAGGAACTGGAAGAGGCACTCCGGGACATGGCCAGAGGAAAATCTACAGGACCAGGTGGTCTCCCAGTTGAATATTATCAAGCTAACTCTGCCACCTTCCTCCCAGCACTGCTCGAGTGTTTTCGTGAGGCACACAAGGTGGGTGAACTCCCACCATATATGAGGGAAGCCATTATAAATATGCTCCCCAAACCGGGCATGGATCCTACTGATGCGTGAGCATACACACCGCTCTCAATGCTAAATGTCAATGTTAAACAGCTTGCCAAGGTCCTGGCACTACGGTTGAGTTGGTTTGTGATGATCAATGTGGCTCTATGCCGGGAGGGAGAACCAATATGAATTTAAGACGACTGTCACTTGTGATGCATGAAACCAGGGCCACAGACATTCGTGCAGCCTTGATAGCCTTAGACATAGAGAAGGCGTTCGAAATGTTGTCCTGGACCTATCTCTGGGAGGTTCTCTGACGAATGGGACTCAGCAATGGGTTCCAGGCATGTGTGCATTTATTGTGCAAGGTGCCTATGGCAAGGGTGCCCGTGGGTACCGAAGTGTCCGACACACTTTTGTATTGAGTTAGGTATGCAACAGGGTTACCCCTTGTCGCCACTTCTGTTTACCTTGGCTATGGAGCCACTGGTAAAGTATCTCAGAGATAGGATGCAGGCTTGGAGCATACAGGTGGGGGACAAGACCCACATTGTGTCCCTGTATACTGATGATACATTGATTTATGTGAGAGATTCGGAGTGCATTGTGCCCTCCTCCTGTGGCTGATGACACATTTCAGCAAAGTGTCTGGGCTCTGCGTTAACCACCACAAGACGGTACTATACCCCCTGGCAGAACTGGCAGACTGGGATGAATCAGATCTCCTATCAGTGGAGCTCCCGTGGTAGTCCCAGAGTTTTCTGTATCTGGGCCTGCAGATAACCCATGACCGCCGCCTCCAGTATGAGCTGAACATTGGAAGAGTAATGGATGGCTTAATGGCCTCAGTGCGTTTCTGGACCACACTGACCCTGTCAGCAATGGGTAAGGTGGCTTTAAGTAAAATGGTCTTATTGCCTCTCTGTCTTTACGTGATGCAGAACTCATTCTGTGCTGCCACCCAAGTTGTTCCAACAGATTTATATGTTGTTGGTGAACCAGGTCTGGGCGGGTAAGAGAAGTAGAGTCCGACTGGAGAGTCTGAAATTGGACCTCAGCCGGGTTGGCCTTGGGCTTCCGGTTCTCCAACTGTATTTTTTAGTGGGTCTATTGCAATATGCGGCAATGTGGTGTGATGACGGGCCTAACTGGGAGAAGGAATTACTTTCTGGATCCATTGAGATGTCAGACCTTCCCAGTTGCTGATGAGTGGTAGTAGGCTACCAGAGGGGACTCCATTTATTATTCATCAGGTGGCCCAGGCGTGGAAAAGGCCGTCACAAAGGTCTTAAAGCGAGGCACCCTATGCTAGGCTCCTCCCGATCTGGTGCTGCGACCCTTCATACATATCCGTGACTCTATGGATGTCGCTAGATGGCTGGAAGGGGGCTGCCAGAATGCAGGAGATCTATTTCTAAATGGTACCTTTATGTCAGTGGAGGAGGTTGAAACACAATACGGCATCTATCTGAGCCAATTTTTGCAATATGCGAGCATATCCCGTATAGCCCGCGAAATCTGGACTTCCTTCCCTGAGGAACAGGAGCAGTCCCACATCCTGTAAGTGATTCTAGGACCCGGCTCCTTTAAGGGCATCATTTCACGGCTGAACACAGCCTTAAAAATGATAGGCAGATGTATACAGCACTGATACATGCCACTTGGGATAGAGAGCTGGCGTCCCTGCTTACAGATGGGGAGTGGAATAGAGCTATTGTGCAGTTGCGGGAAGTAGCCAGCAATGCCCAATTTAAGTTGGTGCATTTTACTTTCTCTATAAGGCATATAGGACTCCAAAGCGTTAGCACAGGGCTTACTCGACAGGCCCAGTGAGTTGTGCCTATGTGGTGTGACTGCAGCAGATTCTGGAAACTCTACATGGGACTGTGCGCAGTTGCAGACGATTTAGAGTGGGATACAACAGGAGGTGTGCAGAGTGATGAAGGGGGCGGTGGAACTTACTACCCGACATTGTCTTCTGGGCTGTGGCCGCTTCCCAAAAAGGGGAGAAAAATGAGGTACAGGTTTACCCAACTGGGCTTGGTGCTAGCACGATGACGCACTGCCATACACTGCGCCAGCCCCAACCCACCAACTCTGCCCAAATGAAGGGCTGAATTTTTGGAGTGGGTGGCTGCGGAAGAGTGTCGACTCTGGAAGGTACGCGCTGCTGAACACGCAGAAAGGGTCCTTGAGTACTGGGGTCACATGATGGATACATTGGGTGTGTCTTAGGACACGGCTCAGGCTTGGCCACACTGGAAAGGGGAGACGCAGTCTCTGGGATAGCCGACTCTGTGGCTGGACTAGTCAGGTAGCTGCCGCTTTCGCGTATGCACTTACCTGTCCCTCCACTACTAGTGGGTCCACCTCTGAAACACAATTTGACTAGAGTTATGTATGACTCCCTCATGAAGCGCATGTCAATAGATGAATGCCTGTTTTTTTTAATGTGTGTCCCCCCTATTTACTTGCCCCCACCTGGGAATTCCTATTTCTGTGCCTACTACACTCATAATGTGTATTT